>CM053744.1:54620244-54635244 GCA_028658305.1 Pachyuromys duprasi
AAAAGAGAGAGAGAGAGAGAGGCTAAAGCCATGCCTTTAATTTCAGCAGACAAAGGCAGGTGGATTGCTATGACTTTGAGGCCAGCCTGGTCTACATAGCAAGTTCCAGGCCATTCATGACTCCACAGAGAGACTGCCTAAAAAAGAAGGAGGAGGAGGAAAGGGGGGGGGAATAAAGCTGCAAAGGGAGAGGCTGGGAGGGGGAGGGGTGTTTGTAACACCCAGGAAGCCCAGAGGGAAAGCTGCCAAGGCTGCAGCAGCTCCTGGGGGTGGAGATTAAAAGACCTGTTCTAGAGAGGGGCACTGACTTCTCAGGGAGGAAGAGACGCCTGCCAGCCTATATCTGCAATCATGGCCACAAACCCAAAGGCAAGAAAAAACTTCACCAAGCTATAAAGCCAAAAGACTGACACCAAGCCCATGACCTCAGCAATAGAATGTAATGAAGTACCAGTAGAGACTGAACAGTGTTCAAGCTACTCACTACCCTTGAAGGTAACTAAAATAATAATCCATCAGTTATAGTGACTTGTACCTTAATCATAGCACTCAGGGGAGGTTATTTTAAGACTACAAGGCCAGCCTGAGCTACACAGTGAGTTCCAGACCAACCTGGACTACAGTTTCAAGACCCTGTCTCAAAAGGAAAGAAAAAGAAATTGAATGACTCAAGGAAGTGAACAATGTATAGAGACAGCTTCAAGCATGGCTGGATCAAGCATCCATGCCATGCCAACTAGTCTCCAACCCTGACCTTTGCCTGAGCTGTCCACAGAGGCAAATGGGTCCTGTGACTCTAAGCTTTCATTATTCTCCCAGGTTTAATCCCAGAAGATTAAAGGATTCTTTCTCAACAGCCCTGTCCAAAGTCCCCGGCCCAGAAGCAAACCTGATCAGCTTGAGGAGTCATGTGAGGTCCCAACCTTGAGCTAATCAGTGTGGTGGGGATGGCTAGCTCTGACTGGCCAAGTCTGGGTCACAGGCCATCTGAGAGCCATCCACCCCCAACCCTCTCCTACAAAGGAGAAGATGCAGGTCTGTGTCCTCAGTCAAAGAGGCTTCAGGCTATTCTGGTGTGGTCTGACCAGAGCATCATGGGAGTATCCTCTGCCCTAGCCTTCACCCAGCACCTCTGCCAACCAAGCTTCACTGCTGACACTCTCCCCAAGTATCCTCCAGGTACCACCCCACACATAGAGTTTACTTCAGCCTGCCAGGCCAGGCACCTCCCAAGATTGCTCTGCTGGTGCTATATACATAGTGGGCATCTATTTTATGCTTGATGGTGCTTCTGTATCCCGATACATAATCATCCAAAGCCATCCTCTCACAGACACAGAAACAGAGAATCTGGGAGACCTGCCCAAGGTCACACAGCACAGCCAGGCTTCAGCTAGAGGAGAGGTGGATCCTTCATCTGTGCTGTTCCCCACAGGCTCTAAAATCTACACCACAGGACTGGATGCTTTCCCAGAAGCCTGGGTTCTCTCCAAAGGAAAACTGCTTGCAGCAAGACTTCGGGCCCATCAGGAGAGGACTGCATAGACAATGTTGCAGTTGACAGAGTATTATGTAGCCTTTTTAAAGGAGCCACCAGAAAAAAACAGAAGGTGGTAAAGATGGAGTTCAGACCCAACAGGGAAGGTGGGTGGTCCAACAGGCATAGGCCGGTCCCACTCTAGATCACAAAATACATAGGAAGAGAAGTATTTCAAGAATATAGACAAAAACTAGGTCCGTGATCACATGGTCAGTCTTCCCGGGAGATCATGAAACATCTGTTGGGCGTAGGACTTTCTTTCTTGTGACATATCCCCTTGGTTCTCATAATACCAGTCTACAGAGCAGCCACTGGTACAGAGAATGAACATAAAGACAACGGGACAATGAAAGGGGTGAACACACTTCTGACTGGTTTCTCCCTTCGCGCTGAGTTTCTGAACACTGTAAATGAACTTTCTGCCTTTGAGTGGCTCTGTTGGTAAAGGGGTTGCTGCGAGAGCATGAGGACCTATGTCTGAATTCTGAGTTCCCAGCACTTGTGGAAAAGTGGGGAATGGTAGCATGCCACAAGTCCAGGGGTGCACTGACCATCCAGACACAGGCTCCAGGTTCAGCATAAGACCCAGGCTCAAAAACAAGGTGGCAAGCTAGGAAAATGGCTCCTCAGATGCCAGTGCCTGTCATTGCCACCTGAATTTGATCCCTAGACCCCAGGTGGCAGGAGGGAACTGTGCACAATGGCATGTGCATGCATGGGCACACACACACATACACACACACACACACGTCTTAAAGAGTGATCAAGGAAACAACGCTGATCTCTGGATTCCACACACATGTGTACGCACACATGCACCACAGGCACACATACACCCACACATGTGTACACAAAGACTCCTAAGCTGTCTGCACAGCACAAAAGCAAAATGTGACTCCAGATGGCTGGAGTCCCTGCCTTGTCACCCAGGCCAGACCCAGGAGCCCCTCTTCTCCAAATGTCATGGGGCTGGCACATCCTCTTTGGTTGGCAAATGGTCCCTCCACCTCTGTGGGCTGAGCTGTGACGCTGCCTGACTCCACGTGGCTCCCTGGGGGTCCCTTACACCCTAGCCCAGCTTAGCTGCTTCTCCTATCTTATCCCTCCCACCTTTCTGCCACTCTCAGCATGCACCTCTGTCTCCCAAAAAATGCCAGTCCTGCTAACTGATGTCTGAAGAACTTATTATGTCCTGCACACACACTCCTGATGATTCCACTGTGGCGGAGGGTCAACAGATGGGCAGCTTGCCTGCTTCAGGAACATGAATCTGAACCCAGAACAATGGTACAGCCTGAACCCCTCAGCACCATGGCAACCGCTTTCCCCCATCAACTGAGCAGCTACTGAGAACAGACCCAGGCTAAGGTTAGTGCCACAGGAGGCCACCACAGGCAGCACTGCGTGCTGAGCTAATCACCCACTGAGACTCAGGACAGAAGCTACAGGAGTGAAAGTAACTTCGGTAACTAATATTTATATAGTCGCTCGGTTATTAATTATGTAATTATTAAGAAATAATTCTACAAGAAAGGCAGGTGGAACTCCACATACCTCTGAAGTACTTGGAAACAACAAAGCCTTTCCTCTGGGGCCTGCCAGGACAGCTGATGAGGACTTAGGGCAAACCATCCCACAAGTAACAAGACCCTAAACCACTTCCTTAGGACCAAGAGCAATGGGTCCCAAGGTCCAGTTACAGCTCTGTTCTTCTAGCTATGTGGTGGCAGGTAAGTCACTTAACCTCTCTGGGCTTTGGCTTTGGTTTGCAATCCTTAAGAGCCAACCCATCCAAAGCATGGCGTCGGTAAGATTACAAGCAGGGATGCTCAGAGTGGAACAGGGAGCAGACGTGGCAAGCAGAACCATCTGTCCACTGTCCACCAGATGGCTGGAATGAGAGAGCAGACCGCAGCTGCCGCAGACGAGCCTCAGATCCCATGGCCCATTCACAAGGACCAACAAGCAGCCTGCAGATCATTTTTAGCTCATGTGCCAGACGCTTGCCATCCCATCCCTGTAGAGAGTGAGCAGAGGAAGATCTGAGCAGAAAGGCACGGCCCACTAGAGGAAGGAAGTGTCCCCAGGCACCATCCAGGCCGGATGTCCAGCAGCCAGGAGCATCAGTTAGGAACGAGCCTGCAGGATGCTTGCTCTTCCTCTGTCACCTTCTCCAGCTCAGTGGAGAAAATGGTCACAGAGGCAGGACAGCTGGAGATGGGCTCCGGGTGAGGAAGGAGAGGTGGGTTTGGTGAGGAGGGAATTGGGCCTGAAACACCCAGCCCCAGAGACTATGAGGACAATCCTGCTGACGATGTGCTAACTTCGGGGAAGTTGAGCCTGCACTTGCCTGCTTTGGAAGCGTTCACTGCAGTTAGAGCCGCTGAGATCATGCTGCTGAGCCAGAAGCTCCAGCAGTGCCGAGTTGCTTTGCCGAGTTGCCTTAAGTGTGGGTTTAAGTGAATTATTTACAAAAGCAATGAATACAGGAGCTAGATGGAACTCCCAGGAGACGTTTTAGCTGGGTGAACACTTACACACAAACACACAAATGCACACTAATCTTAGTACTACACAGCCCAAAGTAAATGCCTTTTGAGATGAACTAAATGCAAAAGATGATTCAATTAAGAGAGTCAGGCAGACAGGCATGGGGATGCATGCCTAAAATCATAGCACTTCGGAAATGAAGATGAGAGGATCAGGAGCTCCAGGCGCTCAGACACATAGCAAGTCTGAGGCCAGGAAGCAACTAAAGAGGCAGGTGGCACAAACCAGGAAGCAGAAGCAGGAAGATCATAAGTTCAAGGCCTGCCCGAACTACTGCGTATGAACTTGTCTCAAAATTAAATGGCTTAAGTTTTAAGGAGGCTGAGATGTGCCTCAGTGGCAGAGCATGTGCCCAGCACATTTGATGCCCTAGGTTCCATACCCAGTACTGGGGGGGGGGGGGAGAGAAAGAGAAAGAGAGAAAGGAAAGGAAGGAAGGAAGAAAAAAGAGGAATAAGAAAAAAAAAGAAAGCAGTTAAGGAAAGGAAGTCACATGACCCTGGCTCGATTTTTCTTTTATGCATGCCACCAATAACTGACAAGCACTGAACACTTTACACACTTAAGAAGGATCAATCTCACAGCAGCACTAAGGGATGACAGATGAGGAACCTTGGCCCCCATAGGGACCTGCCCCATCCCACCCAGCTGGAAAGCAGCCCCATTGGGATTCAAATCCACAGCCATCTGCCAGGAGTCCACACCCTAGCCTCCAGGTGGCCTGTCTTTGTCTGACATTAGTTCCAAAGCTAAAGACAAGAGGGGACACTAGATCTCCTACATCTAATCTCTTTAAAGGCTCTTTTTTTGGGGGGGGGGGAGGCAGTACACAGCCCAGGCTGGTGTCCAGCTCTCCACCCTCCTGCCTGTTTCCAGAATGCTGAGCTGCACTGCACACCGGCTCCTTAAAAAATCTCATTACCAACTGTGCTGAGTTGTTGCTTCTACCAGGGGCTGTGGCCACTCAGGCCACATGTTCTCTCATGGTTCACACATCCGAAGGTAGCTCAGAACACATACAAACCTTAGGGTTCCAGTGTGGGTGTCTTTAGGAAGTCACACATCTGCATGACCCCTTCATACCAAACCATGGGGCACTTCCACTCCCAGAACTTCCCCGCCATGCCCCACCCCAGCCAGCGGTGGGGACCTCACAAGTGAGCTTCACTTTCTCCAGGCCTCATACTTGAACATCAGGCGTCTGCTCTCAGTCCGTGGCTCTATACTCTTCAAATTAAAGGCATGTACAGAAGCAGATACGGACAAAGATGGAAGGGAAAAGGAGGGTGGGGCCCTAGGTTCCGCCTTCAGCTTGCAGCCCCCAGGGGCTTCGCCGTTCTCGTTCACTGACCAATCAGAGAGGGTGTTAGATAGGGCTGGACACTGGAGTTTGAACTGTCCATCTGACCTGAAAACCCAGTGAACCGCAGGGGGCGGAAGAAGTGTCTGCCCCTGCCAGGGGAGGAATCTGCAGGGGTCACTTCTGCCGCTGGAGATGTCCACAGAGGTTGGGGGGGGGGGCGGGAAGGCAGGCGAGGGACACACACGGGACTTTAGGAAGCTCAGAGCAGAGCCTGGCATGGCTGTGCACGCCCACCATCCCAGCCCTGGACGCTTGCGGCAGAAGGATGGCCAACTGGAGGTCACCCAGGATATATAGTGAGCCCCTGTTAAAAAAAAAAAAAAAAAAGACAAACAAAAACCCAGCCCAGATCTGTTGCTGCTTGGATGCCCAGCGCCTTACTGCCCACGGTGCCCATTCTCTCCCAAAGGGTCTCGGGTCGTCCTACCCGTGCACTGCTGGATGAAGTGCTGGTAATCTGCTCCCTGATCGCCGGGGACAATGGTAGCGCCGTCGTATCTGAAAGTCACCCTTTGGGTTGGAGGAAGAAAAGAAACATAGGTGAGCGGCGGCGGCGAGCGGCACGAAGCAGGTCACTGCCGGCATCCCCGGCCCCGCGGCGCTGCTCACCAGATCACAGCCGAGCCGTCGTCCCGCACTAGGTTGTACGCCGCGCGACACGCCTCCTTGTCGATCTTCGTGGCCATGGCTGCCGCGGAAACACTGCCGGAGCCAGGGAGCGCGCCTCTGATCGGCTGCGAGGGTCGAGCGGGCGCCGAGAGTGAGGGGGGGGGGGTATGGCCGCAACTTGAAACAGCGAACCGGGTATTTCCAGAGGGCGCCCGCCGCTACTGCAGAGCCAGAGCGCGCGCCGGGACTCCACTCCCAAGAAGGCCACGCCCCTCCGTCGCCATTGGCCATGAGGGGCGGGGGCGGAGCTTCGTGCACACGCAGCGACCAATCCCAGCCTGCGTGGATTGCGCAACTCCGCGGAGGGCTGGAGGAGGGGCTCTTCCTCTTCATTTTTCCCTTCCTGGCCCCCCCTTATCCTCCCCAGTCCGTAGGCCCCAAGCTTTCTCTTCCACTACCTTCTGTGTTCCCCAATCTTGCTCTCCCCGTCCTTCCCTCTCCCTTTTCTCCCATCCTCTGCTTACCTCACCCCATCGCCCTTCCTTTCTTCTCTCTGCTTTTACTTTGTTCTCCCCTCTTCTCATCTCTCCTACTTATCCCACCCCAGCCCTTTCTCCCTCCTCCCTAAGGCCTCCTTCCTCCTTTCTCTTCCTCTCCATCTTCTCTTGAATCTTCTTAGTCTCTCCTCCCTCCACCAGTGAGCTGGGCTGCGGCGCTCACCCACCCCCCCCCAATTCCCAGAATAATAACTTAAGTCAGCAAGTCAGGTGAATTAGTCTGGCCAGGGCCGGCCCCTTAACCCAGCGTTTGCTCTTTGGATTCGGAATAGGAGGAATTGGGAAGAAGGAAGCATTGCATATGGAAAGGGGCAGACTGGGAATCACTGTTGACTTTGTACCCTGGCTATCTGGAGTCATATGGGGGTTCGAGGGGGAGGTATTCTTAGCTCCCTTATTGGGTCATTCCTTCACTCCTCATCCACTGTCTGTCTTACAGGCAGGGGAAAGGCTGGCCCTGGAGGCCCAGCTCTGGAAGCATTTCTCAACCACAAGCCATGGGGCAAGCCCTGAAACCCTTCCAAGAGTACTGCTCTCCCTCTCCCTATGGTAAGAATAACATGGCCAGCTTCACTTGTGTGCCTTTGGCTTTAACTGAAATGATGTGCATAAGCAAAGGCAGACATCAAAAGAGATCATTGTTGGTTTGCTATTACCAAAAACAAATCCTAGACAGGAACTGAAAAGACCAGAAATGATGTAAAATGGATAGGAGAACCCTTGAGCCTGAGAGTGTGGCCCAGTGGTCAGCATCTGTGAGGTCACAGGTTCTCTCTCCAGCACCTCACCTCAAAAGAAAAAAAAAATTGTATGAGCACAGTAGCTATGTTAAAGTAACTTATTTGCCTGATTTAATTGTCATCTCAAAGCTTTCTACCTCCACCTGCTAACATAGGCCTAGTCCTGGAAGCTTTTAGCCTCTGTACAGTCTTACCTCGGCCTAGAATGTTTTCATCCTCTGGGACTTACTGCTGGAAGAGCTCACCCTTTCCAGCTCTTTCTGAACTCTGGCTAGCTGGTTCAACCCAGCTGTTCTGGCTCAAACTCCTGTTTAAGCAGGCTGATGGTTCACTCTGGCTCCTTTCTCAGCCTCTCACTAAATTGCTCTGCATGGCCCCAAACTAACTCTAGCAATCTGTTCTACTCTTCTGGCCCCTTCTCATTCTCTGGCTCATTCTGCCTTCACCTGTGTCTAGCCTGTTCTCTCTTCAACCTGTCTTTGTAAAACTCCCCCAGTGAAACTGCCTTTGAATTACATGAGCTGAACTGCCACAAACTCAACTCCCCTGAACTCAACTCACCAATTCAATTGAGCTGACTGAACAAAACTCATGTACCACCAGCCAGGCAAGGTGGCACATGCCTGTGATCCCAGCACTCAGGAAGGCAGAGAAAGGTGGATCTGTGTCAGTTTTAAGGCCAGCCTGGTCTACAAAGCAAGTTCAGGACAGAAAGGCTACACAGATAAACCCTGTCTCAAAAAAACAAAACAAAACAAACAAACAAACAAAAAAACATGTACCACCACATCTAGACCTAAGGTTTTTGTTTGTTTTTTGTTTTGTTTTGTTTTTACCTGAAACTGCTCTATACCAGGCTGGCATTGAACTCAGAGATCTGCTTGCTGCTATCTCTTGGGATTAAAGGTGTGTCTGTATTCCAGCCAATCACACAGGTCTGGTCTCTGGATATGATCTCTTGTCAGAGCAGCCATTTCTGAATTAAAATTCTTTTCTATAGCTCACACCAGACGTCTTGAAACTGAGGCTGAGACAGGGGAATTGTACATTGACAATGAGCCTGGGCTATATACTGAGTTCTAGGCCTTCTTGGGCTACAGAACAAGATCCTGTCTCAGGTTGGAGAGATAATCCGTCCTATTCCAGAGAAATTAGATTCTTTCCAGGACCCATACCTATAACCACAGCTCCAGGGGAGTCTGATGCCCTCTTCTGACCTCTGTAGGCATCTGCATGCACAGGCACACACCACACATTTTGAAAAGATAATTTTTTTAAAGGAAGAGAAGAAGAGGAAATAGAATCTTTGACAACTAAAAAAAAAAAAAAATCAATGAATTTGTCAGTGGTGGGTCAATAATGGTGGGTGGGCAGCATGGGAGACGGAGCAGATGCTGCTATGAGTGTAAAGTAAAAACAGAAGGTGCAAAGCCTGATGACCCGAGTTTGATCCCTGGGACTTGAAGATTTTCTCAAATTGTTCTCCAGCTCTACAGACACACCATGGCATGCCTGTGCATGTGTATCTGTGTGTGTTTGCAAAGAGAAAAAGAAGATAAAACAAAGTTTTGACTGATAGAGCCCACAGTGGTCCTTGGTAAAAATAAGGGGAAAAGGTCATTGTAAAGGCTGGATGGGGCTGGGTGTGGTGGCACATGCTTGTAATCCCAGCACTTGAGAAAGCAGAGGCAGGCAGACCTCTGTGAGTTTGAGGCCAGTCTGGTCTACAAAGTGAGTCCAGGACACCCAAGGCTTCACAGAAAAATCCTGTCTCAAAAAACCAAAACCAACCAACCAAAAAAACCAAAATTATTTAAAGGGGGAGGGGTAAGTGGATTGTTTGTCTAGAGCAGGGATCAATGTCAAAACATGAATAAAGGAAACCCCAGAAGAAAACATGCCTAGAATAGAGGTCTTTCTAATGGATGCTTAAAACCCTGAACACGCTGGGTGATGGTGGCACACACCTTTGATCCCAGCACTTGGATGACAGAGGCAGGTAGAGCTCCGTGAGTTCAATGCCAGCCTAGTCTACAGAATGAGTTCCAGAACAGCCAGGACCATACAGAGAAACCGTGTCTCAAACAGACAAGCAAACGAGAAGACACTCAATGCAGTCTCTTTCTCTTTCATACACACAGATATACACACTTTCTCTCATTACACATACTTTCTCTCATACACACACATACATTCAAATAAATAAAAAGCATAGTGACATACAGTTGTTCTAGTACTTGATAGATACAAGAGAACTAGGAGTTCGGGGTCACCCTCAGATACATACCTACATACATGCATACATACATGAGGGAGCTGCCAAAAAGCAAGTACTACCTTCTATGAAATGGAAAAACAAAGCTGTGAAAACTAGTTAGCCCACAAATCACAAGGATGGACAAATGTGCGACTAGTCAGGTCCAGTGTCTGTGTGCCTGTGTATTCCTCCATATGAGCGTACAGGAGCAGAGCAGAGGCCCTCAGAAGCCGTCCACCTTGGGGTTTTCAGTCAGCATCTCTCTCTGGCCTGGAGCTCAGCAAATAGGCCAGTCTGGCTGGCCGCTCAACCCCAGAGGGACAACTGTCCCCTGGCCTCCCAGCACTGGGGTTACCAGCACAGCCACTGTGTGGCTTCATTTTTTTAAATGTGAGTTCAGGGCCTTTTGAAAAGCAGCAACTGCTCTTAACCACCGAGCCATCTCTCCAGCCCTGTTATTTGTTTCTTTGTTTGGTTGGATAATTTGTTGTTGTTGTTGTTTTGGTTTGTTTTGGGTTTTTTTTGGGGGGGTGTTTTTTTGGGGGGGTTGGTTTTGTTTTGAGACAGAGTTTCATATGAAATTACCACCAAAGACCCAAGCATGCTAGTGTATGGTCTTTAATCCCAACTCAGAGGACACAGAAGCATACTGACCTTTGTGAGTTGCAGGCTAGTGAGTTCCAAACTAGCCAGGCCTACATAGTAAAATAGTGCCTCAAAAAGAAAAGGAAACTAAGGAAGAAAGGAAAGACATAAGGGAGGAAGGGAGAGAGGGAAAGGAGTGTAGGTATTAATTACTACCAAAAAAGTACAGTAGACCTTACATCTTCTGGCTTTACATTCCAGGCACCATGGGGTCATTCATCTGAATGGGGAAACAGAGTCAGTCCCCCAGGGCTGGTAACTGTTCTTTCTGCTCCTGGCTGAGGGCACCCTCTACTGGGCTGAATGTGCAAAAGGGTTGGTTTGCCAGGGAACCTTGATTCTGAGTACAAACCCTGTACTCAGCTAAGAAAACACTAATAAAGCACACCAGATGTGCTGTGAGCAATCACTGACCTCAGTTGAGACTCATAGAATACCACAATGCATAAAGGAAGCTGGTTGGGTGTGGTGGCCTGCACCTGTAACCACAGGACCCAAAAGAGGAGGCAGAAGAATTGGCATAAGTTCCGAGTCAACTGATTCTACAGAGAAAGTTCTAGGACAGCCAGGGCTACAGAGTAAGATCTCGGGACAAAAATCAAATGTCCATAGATATGGCTTAGTGGGTAAAGGTGCTTAGTACTAAATCTTGAGAACCTGAGTTCAAACCTGGGATCCACATAGAGGAGAAAATAGACCCAAGCAAATTGTCCTCTGATCTCTGTGGCAAGATGCAAACCCACATACATGTGTACACATGCACACACACCACAACCACCACCGCCACAACACCCCTAAAAATAGATGTATTTTCAAAACCAGTTTAGAGAGCTGGCTCAGCAGTTAATTGCACTTGCTGCTCTTCCACAGTACCCACATAGTGGCTAACAATCACTCCAGTTCTGTGGGATTTGCCGTCCTCTTCAGGCTTCTCCGGGCACCAGGTGCACATGTGGTGTACAGACATCATGGAGACGAAACGCTCATACATATAAAATAAGTTTAAAAAAATAAAAACCATACAAAACAATTGAAAAGACCTGGCTGTGAGCCAGGCAGTGGTGGCACACGCCTTTAATTCCAGTGCTAGGGAGGCAGAGGCAGGCGGATCTCTGAGTTTGAAGCCAGCCTGGTCTACATATGAGTTGCAAGACAGCTGGGACTGCACAGAGATGCCCTGACTCAAAAACCAATAGTAATAATAATACTTAATAAGAGTTCACCGTATGCAAACTTGAACCAGACAGTTTTCTCCTAGTCCTCCTAAGGCTTGTGGTACAGGGAGACAAGGGCTTTCCTCAGTGTGGATGCTCAATTCCAGTTGGATGAACAGGAGAAGGAAAGCCAAGACCCAATGGCTAGAGTCCAGGTGAAGGTGGATTTTAGGCATGGCCTCATCAAGGCTTTGGCGCTAACGTTCTGTGTCTCTGTTTGGCCCCCTCAGTACTCAGACTACTTTTCAGATAAATGCTGTCCTTCTGTCTGTCATACATTAGCCCCAGGTCAGCACACTGATTCTCACTGGGATCTCAAATGTCATCCCCACCACCACCCCCGCTTCACCAGCATGCCGGTGTTAGAAACGTCCTTCTGTAACCCTCCACCAGTCACTCCATCACACAGCATGCTGTTTCAGAGCACCCATTCAGCGCTCTCTGAAGTTGCCTATCTTTCACCTTATATCTTGTCTCTCTACCCCTAGAAGAATGCCATGTCCACAAGCAGGGATTTGTCTATCTAGGTCATCAGAGATGTCCACCTCTAAGAGCCACAGGAAGCCCAGACAGACATATACATCCGGGACCTCTGAGATCCACACACACATACCTCCGGCTTCAAAGGCCTTGTCAGGACCTGTTAACTGCCCCAGGAGATGGTCAGTGGCCACAAACTGGAAACACTCATTTCTGTAAGTTCCCTCCAGCCTCCTTTCAGCCCCATACCCACAGGAGATAAGCATTATATATGATAACATATGAAATGCAATTGCAATTTTTTTGCAGCATTACCTAGCATCAATAGTAATAGCATCATAATCCTGTATGTTAATTATCTAGAACTAACAAGTATGATGTCCCGTGATCCTGCATGGTGTGCCCATGTTAAGCTCTGTGGAGCTTTGGCTTCTTTTCTTATGTATTTTCCTTTGAGAATGTTGTACGGGTATACAACAATGTGTTTTGATCATATCCACCCTTTTGTTTCTTGGTTTCTGGAGATAGGGTCTCTTGTATACCAGGCTGGCCAAAACTCCTGCCGCCTCTGCTCTCAGGTTTACTGTCATGTCCCATCATGCCTGGCTGTTCATAGCTGTTAATTCTCAAAATGGCTCTGTCTTGTATCAGCTCAGATGAGAGATGAAGCCATTCTCTAGAGCTGCTTTTGTTTTGTTACAGCTTCTCATTGTGTACTCCGTACTTTGAACTTGAAATCCTTCTGTCTCAGTCTCCTGAATACTGGGATTATATGCATACATGCACTGGACCCATGCCCAGGGTTGGACACGGTAAAGATGCTGCTCAAACCTAGGCCATCTGACCTTAGAGGTTTTGACCTCTCCATCAGGAAACAGATTGACGATCACAAGATGGAGAAAGGCATCTGGGCAGCCTAGCTTTGAGAGGACTTGGGACAAGCTTTTGAGAATGTCTTATTTACCCACATAGAAAGGTAGCGCTAGCACTGGAGAGGCAGAGAAAGAGGGATCAGGAGTCCAAGGTCATCCTTGGCTCCATGGCAAGTTTAAGGCCAGCCTGAGCTACATGCAACCCTGTCTCAAAACAAAAACAAAAGCCAAGGGCTGGACAAGCGGCTCAGTGGTTTAGAGCACCTGTCACACTATCAGAGACTCCGCGTATGACTCCCAGCACCCGTTTACGGCATACAACCATCTGTAACTTCAGTTTCGGGGTTTCCAGCCTCCTCTGGCTTCCATGGACACCTACACACATGTGATCTTCACAAGCTCATGTACACACCCACACACATACACACACACACACTTAAGAAAATTCAAAACAAGCCAAGCATGGTGGCATGTGCCTTTAATCTCAGCACTCAGAGAGGCAGAGACAGATGGATCTCTGTGAGTTTGAGGCCAGCCTGGTCTATAAAGCAAGTCCAGGACAGCCAAGGCTATACAGAGAAACCCTGAATCAAACAACAACAACAAATCTTTAAAAACAAACCAGCAAAATTCATCATATTTGACTTCTGTATTTCCACCCTTGCAGAAACCTAACAGGCTGTTCAAGGTCAGGGCCTTGGTTTCCACATTTGGGGGTGGGGGCTAAAAATTGAAGGGAAAAAAGTCTCCTCATGCAAACTGCCAGGTAGGATAGCACACACCTGATTTCTCACTTCCTCGGCAAGTGGCTGCACCTTGAAACAGGTGCCTCCCTGGGAAGGGATATTTATAGACAGGGCTATTTATGGAATGAGCTGATCTCACCTATTGTCAAGGCTGTACAAAGAGGCTCTCAGGAATGTCGGAAAGATTAAGCTTCCTAAGTGGGGGCTGAAGGTGCAGTCCCAGGGCTCCTGACTGCTGGCAATGTGACCTGGGTTTCTACTGCTCAGGAGCCACGAGCCCAGGAAGGGAGGCTGAGGGTAGCAAAAAGGTCAAAGTTTCTCTTGGGAAGGGCTGGGCAGGCACCAGCCCCAAGCCTGCCTCAGCTTCTTTTCATTGCCTTTAAACTGTTTATTTTACGTGTGCAGGGTGAAAGGGGTGTACATGCCACAGTGTGCACACATGGAGGTCAGAGGACAACCTGCGGATGTCACGTCTCCTCTTCCACCACGTGGGGCCCGGGAATTGACCTCAGGTCCTCAGGCTTGGCAGCAAGCGCCTTTACTGGTCGAGCCATCTGACAGGCCCATTCCAGATAACTTCAAAATAAAATAAATAGATAAATAAACTGTGTTCTGCCTTCAAGTGCTGCTCCCCCCTCCTCCTCCCACGCACACATAAATAATTTGTCATTTTTTTCCAGAATGAACCATATGCCAATTTATTGGCATCATCAACTTATGAACAAGACAGGTGGGTTCTGTTGTTAATTTGTTTTGTTTTGTTTTTCTGCTTGCTAATCGAGGTTTGTTTCACTCGACAAAACAGGTGCCCACCCATCTTCACTTTGAAGCTGAAGTTCTTTACACTTCAAGGAGGGACCATGTTCCTTTCTCACAAAGTGGTTGGGAAGGCTTCTCGGCATTTGCTTTGACTCCTGTCTTTGGGGTATCTCTCCTTCACTGCCTTTGCTCAGATCTCAGAGAATTCCATGTGGCTGAGTCCCACCTCATATTACTGAAATATCTAAGGAGGGGCCATGTTGGGCTATGTCTAGGATTCCAGAATGTTGGAGGCTCAGGCAGCTGCAAGATGGTCAGGCCTGAGCAGCAGATGTGATTATTTTAAAGAAAATACCAGAAACTTTGAAAACAAATGAACATTTGGCTGCACCAAGAACAAATTATGAGTGAAAATAATATTAGAAAATTGTGCTTAACTTTAGAGGGACCTTTTAAAAATAATGTATTTATTTAATGTGTGTTGGTGTTTTGCCTGCACGTATGTCTGTGTGAGGGTGTCAGAAGCCCTGGAACTGGAGTTGAGACGGAGGTGAGCTGCCGTGTAGGTGCTGGGAATTTGAGCCAGTGCAGGGACATAGTTTTAACACAGCAAGTTTTATTCCTTTTCTTTGTAAAACAAGACAAGTCAGGCTGCTCCACAGAACTGG
>CM053744.1:54635344-54689949 GCA_028658305.1 Pachyuromys duprasi
ACACACACACAATTTGGAATAAAATAAATCTTTAAGGGTGGCACATGGCTTTGATCTCAACACTCAGGAGGCAGACGCAGGAAGATTTCTCTTTTTTATGATATAAAGTAAATGGTTGTATTTCTGTTTCTTTTTAAAATTTTTATTAATTACAAGTTGTTCACGTTGTATCCCCCTGTAGCTCCCTCCCTCCTCCTCTGAGGAAGATCTCTTAATTCAAGACTTGTAGGAATCCATAGACACAGAGCCTTGGGGGGCCCCTTCTCTCAGTCCTGTCCAGTGTGGCACCCCCACCTCCCACCCCTGCCAGTTCAGAATAGGTAAACCAAGGTGGTGGGACAGATCTATCCGATTCTGGAACAGAATTCTCACCCAGAAGCGGGGTTATAACTTATGCTATAGGCTTCCACCTCATCTTGACTGTGGGTGCTGATCAGTGTTAGGGTGCTTGCCTAGCCTGTGTAAGACCCTGGATTCAAGTATGTGTGTGTGTGTGTGTGTGTGTGTATCTTAAAGCTCATAGCTACAATCTCAGAAACTCAGGAGGCTGAGGTAAGAGGATCACAAGCTCAAGGCAAGTGCCAGCTACACAGTGTGTCCTAGTCTAGTCTGGGCTAAAGTGAAACCCTGTCTCAAAAAGTCTGCTCCACCATGGGAACTGAAGGCTATACCAGGCCTGAAAAGAATGCTCACCCCTCCTCATCCCCCAACTCTCTCCTGTTCCCCGTGTCCTGTGGCAGCTGGTGATCTTCAAACGACCTCAGGGCTGTAATTAGGCGTACAGGGGGCAAATGGGCTTCTTCATGAAGTTGTGATTCCCTGTGACAGGAAGAGCTAGGGAAGGTTCTTTTTTGACCCAGTGACAGATTCGGGTCTCAGTTAGCTTCTGCTTTTGCTGTGTGTGTATGTTTTTGAGTTTTGGAGTCTTTTGTTTTGTTTTGTTCTTGCTGTTGTCATTTGGTTTTGTGAAACAGGGTTTCTCTGTTTAGCTCTGTTGTCCTGGACTCACTTGTAGACCAGGCTGACCTTGAAACTCACAGAGACTCACTTGCCTCTGCCTCCCCAAGCACTGGGATTAAAGGCTGCCACACCCAGCAATCAACGGGGTTTTTATACTTTGTAAAAAGTGTACCTTTAGCCAGACAGTGGTGGCATATGCCTCTAATCCCAGGCAGAGGCAGAGGCAGAGGCAGAGGCAGGTAGATCTCATGAGTTTAAGGCCAGCCTGCTCTACAAAGTGAGTCCAGGACAGCCAAGGCTACACAAAGAAACCTTGTCTTGAAAAACCAAAAAAAAAAAAAAAAAAGAAAAAGAAAGAAAGAAAGAAAGAAAGAAAGAAAGAAAAGAAAAAGGTGTGTGTGTGTGGGGGGGGGTGCCTTTCTTTCTTTAGAAGCCTTACATTCCTCTCAAAAAGCACCTGCCTGTCACTGACTTTAAGCGAAGGCCCAGTGTGGTAGGCCACACCTGTCAACCCAGCACTGGAGAGAAAGAGGCAAGAGGATCAGCCGTTTGGGGTTATCCTAGGCTACATAGCAAGTATGTGTCACCTGGGCTATACAAAAACCTGTTTTAAACAAAAACCAATTACAGAAGCCATTTAAACAATAATTTTTCCTGGAACCTTTATACTCTCAAGAGCTGGTGAGATGGCTCAGCCAGTAAGCGTTCATGATGCACAAGCATGGGGATCTGAGTTCAAATCCCCAGAACAAATGTAAAATCCCAGGCTTGATAGCCTGCAAGCCAAAGTAACCCTTGAGCTGTGGAGATGGTGAGCTGTGGAGATGGTGAGCTGTGGAGATGGTGAGCTGTGGAGATGGTGAGCTGTGGAGATGGTGAGCTGTGGAGATGGTGATGAGGACTGCTGTAGCTTCAGCACCAACCTAGCCCCAGGGTCAGTGAGAAGCCTGTCTCAACAGAGAAGGGAGAGCATGGTAAAGCAAGGCACCTGTCTTGGTCACTGTTCTATTGCCGTGAAAAGATACCATGCCCAAGACAACTACAACAAGAGAAAACATTTGAGGGGCTGGCTTACAGTTGCAGAGGGTTAGTCCATGATCATCATGGCAAGAAGCATAGCAGAGAGAGACCGGCTTACTAATTTTGAAACCTCAAATCATACCCACAGTGACACATTCTCTTCAGCAAGGCCACCTCTACTCAGACCACACCTCCCAATCCTTCTCAAGTAGTGCCACTCCCTGATGACTAGGCTTTCAAGTATATGAACCCATGGGGCCATTCTTATTCAAACCACCCAACACACAATATCCTCTTCTGGCTTCAATGTGTGTATACCTGCATTCATAAGCACACACACCCACACGCATAGTAAATAACATAATATCAGGGTAAACACAGATGGCTCAGCACGCAAAGTTCATACCAAGGCACACGCTCACCTGAACTCACACACACATAACACACACACTCACTGGTAATAATTAGTATACTATATATGTGTGATTTCAGGCTTATATACAATCGTCACTGAAAAGTTTATAATACACTGAAGAAGAGGAAGGATTATTTGAGAAAAGCCCACAGAGAAAAAGAAATTAATGGAAATGACACGTAAATACAAATATGCAAATAAGAAGCCACTGCCACTCTGCACTTATGTGAGGTTCCTCAGGCTTTCCACAGCTTGTGGCAGCACATGCAGTGGTAAAGTATCATTTAGTTAAAGTGAAATATTTCATTTTCTCCAAAAATAATTTTGCCTGTTTTTTTTCTTTCAAGACAAGGATTCCCTGTTCATGAACTTGCTTTGTAGACCAGGCTGGCCTTGAACTCACAGAGATCCACCTGCCTCCACCTCGCAAGTGCTGGGGTAAAGGGAGGTATCCACCACTTCCAAATATTATAAATTTTAAGCCAGCCACAAATGGTGACTAAAACCTGTAACTCCAGAACTCAGAGGCTGAGGCAGGAGGATAGTTGTGAGCTTGAGGCCAATATGAGCTACAGAATGAGACTTTACCTCAAAATAAACTAAAATAAAAAATAAATAAAACTTAAATCTCTAGTGTTATAGTTAGACATAAGTACACACCTTATAAGTTTTATCTACCCCATTATAAAGAGTGTTCTGTAGCATTTGGAGGGATTGTATGGTGGTGAAACTGACCTCTTACATGCTAGGCAAACACTCTACCTCAGAGCTGCATCCCCAACTCTTTCTAAGTCTCATTAAGTGGCACTACATTGGGAATCCTCCTGCCTCAGCCCTAGGTCCTGCATCACCAGCCTTAGCTTCAGTATCTGCTTTCATCCATCTGCTGACAGTAGAATCCACAGGCAGGTTTATCTAGAGACCCCTCCACCCCCCTCCCCGGTTCCCAGTGCTTTCTCTTCGTCTGGACTCTTCTGGCCTTCTGAGTGTCGTCTGCCTCTGTAGAGATGTGTAATGGCTTTTAGGCCTCTGCTTCACCATTTATGCATTATTTAATTAGGTAATGAGTGACTGTCATATAAGCACAGCTGCCATCACAGGCCTAGCAATCAACATTGGATCTGCAGAGGGCTGATGTCAGAAGGAAGGAGAGGAAAGCCCGGTTACATCAATGGCAGCTGCTGGTAGCTCACAGGAGGGGCGCTCACATCTGGTAGCTCACATCTGTGGAGCCAGGGAGTCAGTGGAGAGAAATCAGCTAGGAGGCACTTTCAAATAAGTGTTTCAGGAGCTGGAGAGATGGCTCAGTGGTTAAGAGCATGTTAATCACACAGAAGCAGGGAGAAAGACCAAATCATGGCCAAATTAATTAAAGCAAGCTTTTTAGAAATTTGTGTGCAGGGGTTGTCTCTCCCTAAAGGTGGGGTTCAAGAGATCAGCATTAGATATGGGTGAGTGGGCAAGATAAGGGTGTTTTGTTTTGTTGAGACAGGTTTTCTCTCTGTGGCCCCGGCTGTCCTGGATTCGATTTATAGACCAGGCTGGCCTCGAACTCACAGAGATCCACCTGCTTCTGCCTCTGAGTGCTGGGATTAGAGGTGTGTGCCTGAGAAAGGGGCTTTTATAATTCAGGAGTAGGGGGTTTCCAAATGGGAGATTTGGCAGGCAAATAGGTGGGGTTACAGAAGCAGAACATAAGCATAACAGGATGGTCATAACAACCTCCTCAAATAAAAACATGGAGGTCATAACAAGGTAGCTATAACAAGGTGGTCATAACAACAGGTGAGCATACTACCCTTCGGAAACAAAGGCATGGTTGCCAAACAGGCAGTACAGAACAATTTGTAGTTAAGGTTACAGGTGGAGCACAACCCATCCTTGAAAAACAGATTTAACCATAAACAGGAAAGAACCAAGTTTATCTTTGCTATAATATGACTTGCAAGCTCAAGATGGAAGCTGGCTGCTTCATGAAGTGCTTACCAGGCAGTGGTGGCACACACATTTAATCCCAGAACTCCGGGAAGCAGAGGCAGGCGGATCTCTGTGAGTTTGAGGCCAGCCTGGTCTACAAAGCGAGTCTAGGCCAGACAAGGCTACACAGAGAAACCCTGTCTTAAAAAAAAATGCTTGCTGCTTTTCCAAGTTTGGTTCCTAGCACCCACAGGGAAGGTCACAACCACCTGTAACTCCAGCCCTGGAAGATTCGGAATCCTCTTCTGGTCTCACTGGGCAGTGCAGATAAATGGCATCCATTTACACAGACAAACACAGGGCTCTTGGTATAGTGTTCTTGTAGAATTTACCCTTGTTCATTCAAATGTTGATTTTTCCCCCACTATCTGATTTCAATCCAAACATTGCATTGTGATGTTTATTTTAAGCATCACCTGTCTCAAGTTTATGTAAACATGCCACCATTTGTTCTCTGCATTTTCAATAAAATAACCAGCCAATGCTGTGCAATGGAGAGAATAGGGTGGGGCATCCTGGTCCAGAGGAGAGGAGAAAGAAGTGAGTGGGAGGAATTGGAGAAAAGAGATCAGCAGGACAGGACTTGGAACCATGAGAAGAGATGAACCGGAACTAAGATATAACTGAAAGCAAGTATAATGTGGGAAATCTGACTGTGAGGAAGCTATGCCAGCTTGGAGGTTTAAGGATGGAGTAAGTATTGCCCAGCATTGTGCTCTAGGTTAATTAAATAAATCCTAGTCTCTGTATAGTGATTTGGGTAGACAGCTGGTTTAGGAATAACTACTGTTTAAATAAAAGGTAAATCAATAGTAAATATTAATATCCCACAACACAGGGCATAGAGTTAAATCATCCCAGCCATCATGCTAAGTCATCTCTATGCAATTACTCACTTTGAACACTTCTGAAACTTTGGGGATGTTTACCCTCATTTCAAAATGGCCAGAAAAGTATTCTGTGTAGGACCAGGACTGTAGCTCAGTTGCTTATAGACTGTTTGCCCAACAAACATGAAGCCCTTGGGTTTCACGCCTACTACCAAGAAACCAGGTATAGTGGAGCACACCTGTACACCCGGAACTGAGGAGGTGGAAACAGGAGGATCAAAGGTTCAAGGTTATCTTCAGCCAAAAAACAAGGTGGAGGTTAGCCTGAGCTAGAAACCCTGACTCAAAAAAAAATTGTTTTTCTGTGTAACTGGCCCAAAGTCACAGAGCTGCAAAGATTAAGTAAAGCCCACCTTTCTATGTACTATGAGTCATTAAGGCCTGCCGTACTGAAAAAGTCACTGAATGAATATAAACCAGATGTTGGTCCAGGCTATGAGGGAGAAGAGAGGCTAGGACAGGCATTTCAAGGAGTCAGGCTGCAGATACTGGGCACAGTGACTGGGATGGGCACCTACCTTCT
This sequence comes from Pachyuromys duprasi, assembly GCA_028658305.1. Classification (NCBI taxonomy): domain Eukaryota; kingdom Metazoa; phylum Chordata; class Mammalia; order Rodentia; family Muridae; genus Pachyuromys; species Pachyuromys duprasi. The sequence goes on from CM053744.1 coordinate 54,641,130, forward strand.
CATGCATGAGGCAGATTCCCTAAAATCCTATGTGCCTGTCTCCCTTGGCTCCCAGGGGCAGGGCCAGCCTCTGCCCTGCCATATCTTTCCCTACTGCAACTGTGCTCAGCATCTGTCTCTCCCAACTTCAGATACAAGGCTGGCTGAGGTCAGCCCTTTCTGGCCAGTACTGATTGGCCAGCTGAGACACATTCTTTCTGGGATAAGTGAGAAAACTGCCACAGACTCCTTGACTCCTGAAGAGAAACCAGCTAGAGTCCCACACCCACACAAGGTGCTAGCTGCATACTTGCTTCTTCTGAAGAGGGACAGGAGGTCCTCAACTCTGCAGTCTCCAGAGACCTCAGCCTCCAGGATTATGCAGGTCAGGTAGTTTGGGGTGGGAAGAGCAGAGGTGAAGTTCACAGGGACCCTTGAGAGTCTTGGGAATATGTGTCAGTACATCCCGACCCTCCGTTCCCAGAACCCCATTGCTACCTCAGAGCTGGGGGAAAGTGTGCAGCAATCAATTAGCAATGTCTGCTATGGAGTCAGAATAGAAAGTGGAGACCCATGTGATACATGCTTACTGTCCTGAGTGGCAAAACATAGGAAATTTAGACTAGTAATAAAAGCAGCTCAGCTAAACAAAGTAGCAAAGGCTGAGGGGAAAGGACTGAGTTCCAGGCTGGCTTGGGCCTCTGGTGAGACCTTGTTTCAAAATAATAATATCCTGTAACACTCGTTAATCACATCAACTCTGCTAGCACTTTCATTTCTTGTATTTCTTGAATTCCGTGGAATTCAAATTACCCCTCAGAGATGGATGTCACTATGCTTACTCCAGTGAGGGGCTTTTAATATTTCTGTCATTTGATGTGCATCCTAGACTCCTAAAATACTACCCAGTCATGCAGGCACTCAGTTAGATGTTTGCTAAGGAGCAGGGGAATTTCCATTTTTCAGATGAGGAAACTCAGAGCCTGAGTAGGAAGTAGCTTGCTTCAAGTTAGGCAGCTGCTAAGTGCTACATTAGGGCATCATGCCCTGTAGAACTCTCTGGAAGGATGGAAGTGTTCTGTAAGCTACACTGTCCTGTAGGGCAGCTACTAACCACATGTGGCTACTAAGGGCTTAAAATGTGGCTAGTGTGTGGAAATCTGATTTTATAATTTTATGTAAATCTTGACTAATTAAAGCTGACATTAGAAATAGACGCCCTTGGCCGATTGCATCCGCTCTGAATAGCACAGCCCAGAGCTTAAGGGTTTGATCCCCAGAGACTAATGTCAGATTCCAGGATGTAAAGTGCATACAAGGTCAAGGTTTTCCTGTGGTGCTGTGGAAATGCCCTGCCTTTTGGGGAGAAGAGGGGCTGCCAGTGAAGGAAGGTTCCAGGAAGTGGTCTGGGAGGGCCGTTATCCAGGTTGTGAATGGTATGATGGTTTCAGAGAGGATCTGGGCTACTGTTGACAACCTGAAGTTCTAGGACTCCAACCTTGAAGTCCTGAGTCCTCAAGTCTTATCCATTTATTGCTTAACAGAAAGAGAAACACAGCATAAGGTGCCATGCCCCATGGGTGAGTCAGGCTGTGGGCACTACCAGTGAGTGATGGTGGACCTCAGAGGTAACATGCTAGAGCTGGGGGTGTGCATTTATTCTGCACATAGCGGCTTCTCATTCCTACTCCAGTCCTCTGTCCAGACCAGCAGCTGTCTTCCTACCCCTCCTATCAAAGGGCGATGTTGAGAAATGCCTAAAGCAGATGATGAGAAAGTGTCCACTCTAGACTATGTTAATTTTATCTGGGATCAGGACTTAAACTGAAGAGTGCTTGTGTGGTGGGTTGAAGTCTTGTACCAGCAGCTAAAGTTAATAGGTATGTCACAGACAGTTTGAAAAAAACAAAACAAAACATGGACTTTGACACCTCCAGGAGGGACGAGCAGATTGGAGCTAGAGAAACTGAGACACAACATAGTGAAGTAGCTGGTGTAGCCCACACATCAAGGGCACAGCCATGCCAGGACTCATCCCAGGTAGAACTGGGGTGGGGTGTGTGTGGCTATGCTGAGGAGGAGGGAAGAGGGAATGATAAACAGCCCAGAGGGAGAGGTCTTTTTTCAGAGATGAAAGGATCCCTCGTCACCCCCACTGTTGCTTCTCCTCTGCCTGGGTCCTGTCTTCCTTCAGCCTTGGTAAGGCCTACAAACACCATGCAGGGATTACAGTCCCCTTGTTGTGATCAGCAGGCTCCTATCAGATGAATGAAAACACAGTTCCAAATTATCATATAGGCGAGGGGAGGGGAGAGCTAGCAGGGTTGTGTCAGAGGCAAATGTATTAAATGTGGTTGGGGGCATCCTTGTCTAAAGACACTCTCCAGATGAAGTCAGGCAGAGAGCAAGAGGCTCTTCTGGGAAAGAGGGAGTCCTACCTTCAACACCAGGCAAACTACAACCTCAACCAGGAGGGTGCCCCCAACACCCCACCCAGGACTGGCCTATGTGCCCACTGTGGCCCTATCCACAGGCAAGCCTACCCTCTAAAGGCATTCTGTGCTTCCTAGCTCAACAGTTCCAAACTTGCAGGATGTACCCGCCAAGGCTTCCCAGCAGACATGATCCAGGTTGGCCAGCAAGCTGCTCTTTTGTGCAGAGCATCAACTATGTAGATTATCCAGCCCTTGGGAGGAAGGACACGGCAGGGACAAACCTTTGGCAAGCAGAATCTAGTACTTAGAGAACTGGCCCCACCTCCTGGAGCCTGGCCTGTTTCAACTCTCCGTTGGTGCTCTGCATTTTCTTCTATGATATTCTATTCTTCCTTTCTTTTTCTCCTTTTAAAAAAATGTCTTTATGAGCCAGGTGTGGTGGCACACGCCTGTCATCCCTGCACTCGGGAGGCAGAGGCAGGCGGATCTCTGTGAGTTCGAGGCCAGCCTGGTCTACAGAGTGAGTCCAGGACAGCCAAAGTTACATAAAGAAAAACCCTGTCTCAAAGAAAACAAAAACAAAACAAAACAAAAAAAGTTTTTATGCTGTTCTAGAGATAGGACCCAGGCCTTCATATAAACTAGACACGTACTCTACCACTGAGATAGCCCCCAGTGGTAACACATAACCAGCCCTAACATCTATTTCTGATCAAAAGGGTTAGAACACAGAGAAAACACAGACCTCATTAGAGTAGGCCTCTTTGGTGGTAATCCAAACTGTTTTCTGTGGCCAGCTGTGTGGGCCTGTGGCCTCTGGGGTTACATGGGCCCCACAGAAAGGCCCAAGGCTGAGGTTTAACATTCAAAGACTGTCATGGACCTTGGAATCGCTTGCATTTGTTATGTGTATACAAAGCATAAGGGGATCGTGGAGAATATAACAGGAACCCTGGGCCACAGAAGTCCCTCATTCCTACCAGTCGCCCAATGGAGACCTATGGGTGCTGCTTACCAAATTACTCAGTGTGGCTCAGGGTGGCCTGTGACAGTCGGTTAGCATTCCTGAGACTCCCTCAGTATGTCCCAGAGAATACAAAGTGAAGTGGTAAATTTATTGTTTGTTTTTGTTTTTTTAAGACAGGGTTTCTCTGTGTGGTTTTGGCTGTCCTAGAACTAGCTCTCTAGAGCAGGCTGGCCTCGAACTCACAGAGATACACCTGCCTGCTCCCAAGTGCTGGGAGTAAAGGCAGGCCCACAGCTGTTCCCTTCTGGTAGCTGATGTTTCCCCCTTCCCTGCTCTTCTGTTTTCTGAGCGCTCCATAAGGAGGAGGTGTGAGTATGAGGCACTGTGGTAGCAGGGGCCGGGCTACACTGGAGGCTGACTGCCTGGCATTCGAGCTCCGCTTCTGAGGAGTGGGTGATCTCAGGGATTTTCCTTCTCTGGGCCTCACCTTCCGCATCTGTAAACAGGAAGGGAAGATGCCTTCCTCCCAGGGTCAAGACCTAATGATTTCCTGTGCATGCAGAGCTTAGAGCAATGTCTACCCTTGAACTCTCCATCGTCCTGCTTCAGCCTCCAAAGGGCTGGAGTGACAGCTGTGTGCCACCAAATGCAGCTGGGAGTGTACTTTTGTGTCTAGCTTCTTTCACGTAGAGGAATCTTTTCAAAGTTCTTCTAGACTACAATGTGAGTGAAATTCGGTAACTGATAGCTGAAATAATGGTAAACTAACATTAACAAATGTCTACTGAAAGCCTAGGTACCGGCCATGGGAGCCCAGCAAGGATTATAATTGCTGGAGGGCTTCAAGTGGAAAGAAAGAAAGGGAGGGAGGGAGGGAAAAATATGTAAAATACGAGAGCCGACAAAGGGCAAAGTTGAGGGGCGTGATGATTGAGGCCCTGGGTTTAATCTCCAGCACTGAAAAGGAAAAAAGAAAAAGAAAAAGGGGGGTGGGGTGGAGGTAATAATTATAGATTGTGATAACCGGCAGGGAGAAGCAGAAAGCATATCACGGCGTGCGGCAGGTGTGGCCACTATAAAAATGGCCAACAAAGCCTTCTTTACCGAGTGGGCGAGCGGACGCTGCCTCTGAGGGAGGATGAGGAGGGTACAGCCATCCCGGAGCCCCCTGACCCACCCTAAGGTCTGTCCCATGGAGCCACCTCGTATCTGGCTCCTGGAACATGGGTACCAGCAAGCTTCTGCAGTGCATGCCTGCCCTGCCTAGGGACAGCTGGTGTCCGGCCAGGTGAGATCAGTAGTAAGAGACCCTAGTGACAGACTCAGCAGCTCCCCATCCATAGAGCCCGCCCCTAAGTCGACGCCCCTCCCTCCTGCCTCCTCAAGCCCCGCCCCTAAGACTGCGCTCCGCCTTCACAGGCCCGCTCCTCCGGCGACGCTCCGCCCTTTATCCTGCAGACCCCGCCTCTTGTCCCGCCAGCAGACCCCGCCCCCCAGCCGCCATTGACCGTGCAGGCTCGTACTTCCTTGCCGAGGGATGGCTGCGCTCCGGGCGCGCCCGGGAGCCCCGCAGTGTGCGGTGCTCCGGTAGCGGCTTGCAAGCGGGCGCGATCCAGGCCCGCGGGTGCACAGGTGCGGCCCACGCCTCCCTCAGCGCCTCAGCACCTGTCGGGCGGGACCCCGGACGGTGAGTGCAGCCCCGGCTGCGTGCTTGCTCCCGGGGACCCCGGGTGGGGCTCTGCACCTCCAACTCACCTGCTTGCACGTAGCCCAGGACGCAGCCAGGTGTCACAGACACAGTCCGGGAGACTAAGGCGAGCCTGGCACTGAAGAACCCTCTTTAGATCCCTTGGCCTAGAAAAGAAAGCTTCCAGACAGTGAGGAACCCGAGACCTGGGCTGGCCTAAGTGGATGGGCAGAGAGGGTATGTGCGTTTTCCTCTCTGTGACCTTGGGCGGGCCCCTCAGCCACCTGCCCCACCACGGTGTGGTTTTCTCACAGTGGGAACTATGGTGCCCAGTCTCACCAGGCCAAACTGAACCGAGGGGATCAGGGATGTGCACTAAGTAGACGCCGCTGGACTGCTTCCGTTCTCTCTGGGCTTCCAGCAGCTCGGGGACAGTCAGCGAGTCCCAGCGTGGGTACAGCCAAGTCACAAAGTTACTAGTTCTCTCCGAAAGATCCAGTTGCCTCTTCTTGAATCCAGGGAGAGTCGAACAGATGGAATGTCCCCAGATTTCTTCCTCCATGGGAACACTGGAGGCCCCTGGCTCTTCCCATTTATCTCAGAACAGTGCTCTTGTCACATTGTTGTGCTTTAGCGAAGACTCTTTGTTCAATAGGTAACCAAATGATCCTTCCTGTGGACTCAGCAGAAAGGGGTGAGGGGCGGATTTCTTCTTTAATCCCAGCTTCAGTATATGTGATGTGCCCATGTTGGTTTTGTAAGGAAAATGAGGTAAAGAAGTGAGCTGGGAATAGATAGACTCACCTCTTCAGACTGTCAATTAGACCAACGAGAGGCCGCACTTTCCAACCTTCTGGATAGGATGGATAGAGGTTAGGTTCTCATGGGGGGTTGGCTTATTTCGGGGAGTTGAGGGTAGGGAAGTTGAAGGTGTTGACTCTGGGCTGTTTGCAGTGGTCCCCACCTCCAGCATATAGGGGCGGGGAATTCCTGAACACATTTTTTTTTTCTGAGTCAAACTAAGTTTAGCCCAACAGGTTTAGTCTTTCCTGGGTGTCCCCTGCCAGTGACCTCTTAGTCTTCCAAGTTCCCGAAAGCCTGGCTGCTAGGTATTCACAAGTTGCTTGGTATTTTAATGCAAGTAGAAACGTGTATAGCGTCCGTAGATTTCATCAGGGAAGGTCAGCACAGCAGGTTTGCTCATGTTTGTGTCAAAGCACAGGGCTCAGGAGCTGTTTCTCACTGTGGGTTCTTCCCTCTTATGACCAGGCATTACAACTTTAGAGTACAGAGGAATGAGGAGGCCTTTCAGGTCTTCATGGCAGCCCTGCCACATACATACCCCCGAATGGGTGATGCTACATGCATTATTTTGTACCTCTATTGTTACCTTTTGCTTTTTGAATCAAGGACAGCATAGGGGTTATGTGTGAGAAAATGAATGAAGACCCACAGAAGCCCTGAGGACAGGGCCCAGATTAGAGTTTGCACCCATCAGTCACAACCGTCTCACCCTCCACTTCCTCTTGAGAATCTGAAATTATGACATTGGTCAAGTCTGGGCTTTGTTTCCTGTGCTAAGGCAAAGGGCCCAGGTTTGGTGGTCAGGCATTAATTAGCATTATGGCAATTTTAAATGTCTTCATCTGTAAAGTGGGACAGTTGACATTGGCCTGGTTGGTGTGTGGCAGGAGTTAAATGAGATGGCAAGTGGAAATCCCTTAGTTTAGAATCACACCGTAGTCCAGGCTCCAGATGACTGTCACGAAAACTCTGCCATAGCCAAAAGGTAGAGTTTAGATTAAACATCAAAAGATGGGTGTTTGGCCATTGAGGTGGCTCAGTGGATAAAGGTGTTTGCCACCAAGCCTGACAGCCTGAGTTCGATCCTTGAGCCCCATATGATGGAAAAAGAACTAGCTCTCCCAGGCTTTCACAAAGTAAATAAATTTAATTTAAAGGGAAAAAACATGAGCATGGGACACAGACTAAACGTGATATGCCAGACTTTAGATGATAAAAGGACATGAGTTAAGTAAAGAAGGTTGCCCCCATGCTGCCAGCCAAGGCCATAAAATGGGCACAGAATTCCAGGATTTCTGATACCCATACAGATACCTAAGGTCCTGAAAAAAAGCAACATGCCTTTCTCCTGCCCCACAGTTCCCAAGAAAACAACTTATTTTAAGTGTTGATGTTAATACACCTTTAATGCCAGCACTCAGGAGACAGAGGCAAATGGATCTCTGTGAGTTCAAGGACAGCCATGGCTACAAAGAGAAACCCTGTCTCAAGAAAAGCAAACCAAAACAACAACTACAAGTAAAACCCAACTTATTTTAGAAAGCAACTCATTCCCTTGCACTCCTAGACTACACTCTGCTCTCCTGTGCACCAGGTCTTGAGAACCCATCAGATGAATAACATCTGCTCTTGTGGTTGAGGTCTCTCTGTTTCTGTTCTCTCAATTCCCTTTTCGAACTCAGTTATTACACTAAACAGCTATGACAACCTGACTTTCCACACATAGTATTTTGTTCTTTTCTCTCTCTCCTCCACAGGACAGTTTCTTCATTTGCTAACAACGGTGTCTGCCAGCAGGGCCTGCAGCTGACAACCAACCTGGAGTTAATGCTGCACACTCAGAAATGCTATTTTATTCTCATTGTAGGTCTGAAATCACTCACAATGGAGGCAGGCAAGCAGATGCGAGTGTCTCGACCATACAAAATCAGTGAATCTTCAAAGGTACGTGAGCGGGCCCTCCCCACCCATGGCCTCCATTCCGATCGCCTCCTTTTGGCTGGTGCCTTCTTAACTGTGGCCATGTGTGGGTTTGCAGAAGAGCTCTTGGATATAGCTCCCTCCAGTCTACATCTTACTGTGAAGGGTGGGACAGAAGAAGCACGGCACTTCTGCTTCCATGTGGGGGCTTACCAAGTCCAGTGGAGTCTCACGGAGAAACCAGCCTCTGGTAGGACTCTCCTCCTGGTGTTAAAGCCCCTGGCATCTCTTCCTCATATGTGTCTGACTCCCTGGGACCCCAAGAGTGAACAAGTATGGACCCCCTGGGTTCTGGCTAGCAGCCACATTAGGCTGATTTCATTAGAGTCACCCTCAGCAAGCCAGGAGAGAGTCCAGGGAGAATGGCTTTTGCCTAGCTGGCATGGTGCACATCTGTAATCTCAGCACTTGGAGGCTGAAGCAAGAAAACCATGAGTTTAAGGCCAGCCCTCGCTATGTAATGAGTATCAGGCTGGCTGGCCAGCTATCAGAAAGTTTACTTTTTTTGTTTTGTTTTTGTTTTTCAAGAAAGTGTTTTTCTGTGTAGGGCTGTCCTGGAACTCTCTCTCTTATAGACCAGGCTGGCCTTGAATTTATAGACATCCTCCTGCCTCTGCCTCCTGAATGCTGGGATTAAGGGCGTGCGCCACCACCACCACCAAGCTCTTATAAACATTTATTTATTTATATGAATGCTCTGTCTGCATAGATGCCTGAAGGTTAGTAGAGGGCATCAGATCCCATTATAGATGATTGTGAGCCACTGTGTGGGTGCTGGGAATTGAACTCAGGACCTTTGGAAGAGCAGCCAGTGCTCTCTCCAGCTCCTTGGATGTTTTACTGTAACCTGAGTTGACCTGGAATTCACTATATAGCCCAGGCTCACCTTGGACTCATGGCAACCTCCCTGCCTCCACTTCCCTAGTGCTAGAATCATGAGTTTAGCCTGGACAAGAAGTTTATTCTATTTTGTAATTTCTTTTACATTTATTTATGTTTGTGTCTTTGAGTGAGTGGGGGCACATGTATGTGGTGGCAACCAGAGGAAAACTTGCGCCATCCACCTTGTGGGACCCAGGAATTGAACTCTGGTCCTTGGGCTTGCATAGTACATGCTTCTGCTACCTGCTAAACTATCTCCTAACACTAAAAGTTTATTCCTTGTGTAAAGCACAACTATCCCTACATTCCTTGGCAGACCTACAGTGTGCCTGGGGTGGTCGGCTCTGGTGGAGCAGGTATGGGAATAAACTGTGTTAGAAGGCATCTCTCTGGAAGAAAGATGGAGAAACTGTACGAGGTGAAGGAGTTGAAAGCAGCCTGCAGAGCTGAGAGGGAGGGCGTGGGCCTGCAGATATACACTAGACAAAAGCAGGGAAGGCTGGCTCTCCGGGAACCTGTTGAGATTCTTGAGATTGCTGAGAAGGGTCCCAACCAGCCCCACTTGAACAGTGTTTGGGGCTGGCTGCTCTCTCAAAGGGATTTTATTGCACCCTTAGCTACAGAGATCAAGTCAATTGATATATTTGATGGCATCAGAAGTCTTTTTTGTTTTGTTTTGTTTTTGTTTTTTGAGATAGGGTCTTTCTGTGTAGACATGGCTGTCCTAGACTCATTTTGTAGACCAGGCTGGCCTTGAACTCACAGCAATCCACCTGCCCCTGCCTCCCGAGTGCTGGGATCACAGGTGTGTACCACTATGCCCAGCTGGCACCAGAAGTCTTATATTTTTTATTATGAGCCTATCCTTTAATGGCTGAGCCATCTCTCCAGTCCTGGACTGGAAGTCTTGATCCTTTACAGAGTAGAAGCTTCTAGGAATAGGCTGCCTATCCCTAGTTTGTGCTTATGTTCCTGTAAAAGTCAGGGTTCTCTAGAGGAACAGAACTTATAGAAGGAAAAATCTGGATTAGAAGTGGGTCTTTCCATGTCAAATGATTTTGTTAAGAAAAACATCCCTCACAGGTGTGCCCAGCCATTTGGTACAGGGATAGCCATCACAGTTCCTAACATCTTTTTTTTTTTTTTAATGATTTATTTATACAGTATTTCGCCTGTATGTATGTCTACATGCCAGAAGAGGGCACCAGATCTCATTATAGATGGGATGGTTATGAGCCACCATGTGGTTGCTGGGAATTGAACTCAGGACGTTTAGAAAAACAGCCAGCGCTCTTAACCTCTGGGCCATCTCTCCAGCCCCAGATCCTAACATCTTATTTTCAATGATTTGTTTTTATGTCTGTGTATATGTGTGTTGGTGTCTGTGGAAGGCAGAAGAAAATGGAACAGAGTTACAGACAACCTTTAGCTACCTGACATGGGTGCTGGAAACCTGACTCAGGGCCTCTGCAAGAGCAGCAAGTGCTGAGATACCGCTCCAGCCCTGCTGACATCTTATTTTTGTAAAGCTGCTCAAAGCCAGGTTGATGCTGGCAACAGGCCTTTAATCCCAGCACTAGAGAGGCAGAGGCAGGTGGACCTCTATGAGTTTGAGGTCAGCCCAGTCACCAGATCAAGTTTCAGACAGCCAAGGCTACACAGAGAAATCCTGCCTGGAACAAACAAACAAAGCTCCCTAAATCATAAATGTGCTTTACAGTAGGGGCGTCAAGCACACTCATGGAAGATTCTGTCTTAACAGACATCTTCCCACACCTGCTGTACTCTCTTCTCCCGGTGATGGCTCCTGACCCCTGACATTTGATTGTATAGAGCCAGGCATGGTGGCTCATGCCTTTAATTCCAGCACTGGGAAAGCAGAAACTGGTTGGACCTGAGTTCAAGACCAGCCTGGTCTACTAAGTGAGTTCTAGGACATCCAGGGCTACAACAAAGAAGCCCTGTCTTAAAAAAAAAAAAAAGGTTGTATAGGTTCTACACTGTCAAGAAATGCTGTACAGGGTGTTTCTAATTCCCTGGCATGCTGAGACTCTGTATCCCAGTAACGGTGGTGTAGGTGTTTGAAGTTGCTATCTGCAGCTGTGTTATAATGCCAGGACAAACCGCTGTTGAGACGCAGGAAGAGAAGGCATATCTGGTAGCATGGAGCCCATGTCAGACACAGTGGCCGTGCTTTCCCCTGCCCAGCACCTCACCAGTTCAGAGCCATCTGGGCTATTGGCCATTAAAGCATTCTGACATGTATTACCATGGTCCATCCCAATTCCCTTCCTTCAGTCCGTCCCGGGGGAGTCCCCAGACTGCTACCTGGAAAAGCCCAGACCATTCCTGCTTAAGGCCAACTGGCCTTCCTGAGACAGGATAGACAGAATAAAGACCCCCACACACACACGTGTGTGTGTGTGTGTGTACAACTGAGAGAAGCCCCCTGTCACAAAACATCTATCATGACCTAGAAGAAGAAAGGAGAGACAGAAGGAAAGATAGGAAAAAGGAAGGAAGATGAGAGAAAGCAAGCAAATGGTTTCTTTTTGGTGGTGGTGTTTACTTTTTCAAGACAGGGTTTCTCTGGGTAATAGCCCTGGCTGTCCCAGAACTCCCTTTGTAGACCAGGCTGACCTTGAACTCATAGAGATTTGCCAAGCAGATAGTTTCGTGAAATTATGTATAGTGAGGCTGGCCTGACGGCTCAACATGTAAAATCACTTATGCTCAAGTCTGACAGACAGCCTGCATTCCACACCTAAAACCTGTGTTCTCACCTCCACATTCACACTATGGTATGTGCACGTCCACACGGGCTAATACATAGTTTATTTGTTTTATCTTATTTGAGACAGTGTCTCTCTACGTGGCCCTGGCTGGCATGGAACTTTCTAAGTAGACCAGACTGGCCTTGACTTCACAGAGGCCCACCTGCCTCTGCCTCTTGAGTGCTAAGACTATAGGCATGTACCACCATGCCCAGCCAGTTTTTAATTTTGTTTTGTTTTGTTTCGAGACAGGGTTTCTCTGTGTAGCCTTGGCTATCCTGGACAGCCAAGACCAAACTGGCCTCAGCCAGATCCACCTGCCTCAGCCTTTCAGAGTTCTGGGATTAGAGGAGTGTGCCACCACACCCAGCTTCCCAGCCAAAATTTTAAAACTTATTTCTGGAGGATGTGAGGGAGGAAAAGAAGGAAGGAGATGCGTGGGCTCAGAAGCACCCGTGATGCTCTGGAGCTTTACGTCCATGGCTCTCACTCCATCTCATCACAGTTGTCATTACCTCTGGGGGCTGACTGCAGTCCCTGCAGGCCACAGGGGGCAGGCCTGCATTTCCTCTCCTGATGCACGGTCTCGCGCAGGTGTACCACTGGGCTGACCACCCCAGCACCGTGCTGCAGCGGCTGAACGAGCAGCGGCTGCACGGCCTCTTCTGCGACGTGGTCCTCGTGGTTGAAGATCAGCAAGTGCCAGCCCACCGCAACCTCCTGGCTGTGTGCAGCGACTACTTCAACTCCATGTTCACGCTGGGCATGCGCGAGGCCTTCCAGAAGGAGGTGGAGCTGGTAGGCACCTCCTATGTGGGGCTTAAGGCTGTGGTGGACTTCCTCTACAGCAGCGAGCTAGAGCTAGACGGCAGCAACATTGACTACATCCTGGAGACGGCGCACCTGCTGCAGATCTGGGCCGTGGTGGACTTCTGCTGCGAGTACCTGGAGCAGGAGGTGAGCGAGGACAATTATCTGTACCTGCAGGAGCTGGCCTCCATCTACAGCCTCAAGAGGCTGGACGCCTTCATCGACAGCTTCGTCCTGAGCCACTTCGGCGCGCTGTCCTTCACGCCCGACTTCCTGCAAACCGTCTCCGTGCAGAAGCTGTGCGCCTACCTGGGCAGCTGCCAGGTCCAGCACAAGTGGGAATACGACCTGCTGCAGGCAGCCCTGCAGTGGCTCACACAGCAACCAGAGCGAGAGGCGCACACCCGCCGCGTGCTGGAGAACATCCGCTTCCCGCTCTTCCCCGAGGATATCCTGCTCCAGCGGGTGAAGCTGGCCATGTGCTCGCTGTTGCCCAATGAGGCCAGCTTTGAGGGCTTCGTGGAAGAGGCCATGCACTACCACCACAGCCTGGTGGCACAGCCTGTCCTGCAGACCAAGCGGACGGTGCTGCGATCAGAGGAGCGCTTGCTCTTCGTGGGTGGTGAGGTCTCTGAGCGGTGCCTGGAGCTGAGCGATGACGCCTGCTACCTGGACACTAAGAGTGCGCAGTGGGTGAAGGAGACATCGCTGCCAGCCCGCCGGAGCCATCACTGTGTTGCTGTGCTGGGGGGTTTCATCTTCGTTGCTGGTGGCAGCTTCTCGAGGGACAACGGAGGGGATGCAGCCTCCAACCTTCTTTATAGGTATGACCCCCGCCGTAAACAGTGGATCAAGGTGAGATTAAAGCAAATTAATTTGTTACTCTGGAGGCCTCTTGGCAGCTCCCTAACTTCGCTGTTGCTTCCTGTTTGGGGGCCTTGACGACTGCCTTGCTTCTTAGAGAACTGTGATGATGAAGTGATGGGCCCTCCCTGTACCTAAACCAGGGTAGGGGTCAGTGAAGGCCAAGCAGCCACCATCTGTAGGGCTGGCTGTTGTACAAAGCAGCATTCTTCAATAGAACCTTCAGCCCTAATGGGAGTATTCTGTGTCTGTTCTGTGCCCAGCACGGTGGCCGCTGTAGCACCTATGTGGCCATTTAGGGCTTGAAATGTGGCCAGTGCACATTTTCAATGTTATCTAATTGTAACTAGCAGATACGAAGTGTTGATGGCTACTCCACGCTTCATGACAGGGTTCAACCAAGCAAGGACCCCCATGCCTCAGAGCCTTTGCTGGGATTCTCTGTGGAAAAGAGGTTTGGGAAGTAATTTTCAGGAAGCAACAAAGCTCAATACAATCTAGGGCAGGCATGGAGCCACACTCTGTCAGCCCTGTTAGCTCACCCTAGCTGAGTGTCTCAAGTGTTTCAGTTTCTACTGCTGTGAAGAGGCACCATGACCAACGCAGCTCTTATAGAGGAGAACATTTAGGTCTGGAGAAATGGCTCTCAGTTGGTTAAGAACATTTGTTGCTCTTGCACAGGATCAGAGTTCAGTTCCCGGCACCCACATGGTTGCTCACAAATATCCTTGACTTCAGTTCTGGGAGAAATCCTGTTTTCTTTTGACCTCCATGAACACAAGGCATACACATTCATACATGCAGGCAAAACACCCATACATGCACATAAAATAAATATTTCTTTTTAGAGAGGCATTAATTGGGCTCTGTTTGCAGTTTCAGAGAATTAGTCCATCATCCTCTGTGCCAAAGCAGACAGGCACAGAGCTGGAGCTGAGAGCTTTATATTTCGATCCACAGGCAGCAGGTACTGAGCCTGGCCTGGCACGGGCTTTCAGAACCTCAGAGCTCACCACCCCCAGTGACACAACCTCCTCCAACAAGGCCATGACTCCTAACACTTCCCAAACAGTTCACTAACTAGGGACTAAGCATGCAAGTATATGTGCCTATACCCTGTGCTAGTGAATGCTCAGAACTTTCAAGCTGGCTCCTTGTCCTCTCCAAGTCTCACAGCTCACCTCTGGATGTGCTTGTGGCTGGAGCTGATTGGCATACATATGGCTGAAGTGAAGTGACTCCTCTATGTGATCAGTTCTCTAGACTTCCAGCCACGGAAATCTGTCGGCATGCTCACACCTCTGACTCACACCTTTAATACCAGGATGGGAGGCTAAAGCAGGATGATTGCCACAAGTCTGAAGCCAATTTGGGCTAGGTAGTAATTCAGCCTGGACTATAGATTGAGGCTAACACAAAGCCAGAATGGATTCCAGATGATCTTTCAATTCTATTCTCAAAACTCTAATTACCTGGGCCAACAAGATAGCTTCGTGGATAAAGGGGCCATGGAAGCCTGGTGACTTGAGTTCAGTTCTCAGAACCTGTGTTAATGGAAGAAGAGAATCAACTCCACAGAGTTGCCCCCTGATCTTCACACACATGCCCTGGTATGCATAGCCTCCCTCTCCTCACATATATAGGATAAACAATTAAAAAAAACTTTTAAAACTTCAAAACAAACAAACAAAAACTCCAAACCTAAAAGCTAAGTGAGGCCTTTAGGAAGCCCAGCTTTGGAGTCCCTCCTGGAGAGCTGTTAGCAGAGGCTGGGCCTGTGGTCTCCTAGATTATCAAGGTTGGCGCTGGTAACTCCGCCTGCTGATGTCACTCTCTGCTCTGTTAACATGGGTGGTGGCCAGGGGAACTCAGCGGCATGTGCTACAGAGGTAGGGCTTTGTCCAGCATGCCGGAATCCTGTCCCTAGCACTCTGAACAGATATCTCTGATGGAGAAGAAGGAAAAACTCGTGTTTGTTTAAATGTTTTATTTTATGTAGCTTTATCTATTTCATTTTTATTTGTATGAGTGTCATGCTTGCATGTATGTCTGAGCACCATATGCATGCCTTTTGTCTGAAGAGGTCAGACAAGCACATCGGATCCCTTGGAACTAGAGTTACAAACAGTTGTAAGCTACCATGTGGGTGCTGGGAATCGAACCAGGATCCTCTGTAAGAACGAGTGCTCTTAACAGCTGAGCCATCTCTCTAGTCTGATTTTTTTTTTTTTTAATTTTAGAAACTCACTCATTTCTTGCATAATGCCAGGTCACAAGGTTGACCATGTGGCTAAACCAGTCTGAAGAGGTATGTCACCATGCAGCTCTTTTGAGTGGAAACACCAGAGGTTCTCAGAATTCCCACCAGCAGCACCCCTTTACCTCAAATCCAGGACCCCCTCTGTCCCGCTCATCTGGTCACTATCTGGCCCTCCTGGGTCATTCCCTCTGTGGACACAGCTGAGGAACATGGTGCTAGAGTTAGGGCAGGAAAGCCTCAGGCGTCTCAACCTTGCAGGTGGCGTCCATGAACCAGCGCCGTGTGGATTTCTACCTGGCCTCCATTGAAGACATGCTGGTGGCTGTCGGCGGCCGGAACGAGAATGGAGCGCTGTCTTCTGTGGAGACCTACAGCCCCAAGACCAACTCCTGGACCTATGTGGCTGGCTTGCCAAGGTGATGGGGGCTTTAAGGCTGACTGCCGGAAGCTGCTGTAGTCACAGGAAGCTGATGGCATTTGGTCTTGATTTCTGTAGGCAGGAGCTCAGGGAGTAGGAGCCTCACCCTATGGGTTTCATTCTCTCACTTTCAGAGTGGGTACCACAGCAGAGTGTGGGGAGAATTAGACACCGTCTCCCAGTGACATCCTCATGTGACCTCCAGCAGGCAGGTGGCACCCCAAAGATAGTGGTGAGCCCCACCCTCCCCCGGCACTGAGTGTGGGTTGTGGCATGGATCTGCCGAACCTGCACATCGAGTTTACTGCTCCTCTGCCGAACCTGAACCCAGGCTCTCTGAGCCAGTCTGGCCATTGGATACACTTGGTATCTTGGAGATGTGGTCTCCCAGAGTTAGAAGGACGTGTGGGGTTGGAGTGAACCTGTGTTTTAAAGTCACATTGGAGCCTGGCATGGGGGCTCATGCCTCTAACCCAGCACCCAGGAGGCTGAGGCAGGGGCTTGAGTTTGAGGCCATGCCGGGCTACATAGTGAGACTTTGTCTCAAATAAATAAAAATGGATTCCAGGAATTAGGAGTTAATTCCTAGACATTGTTGGTGAGCAGGTGTCACTGTAACTAGGCCCTGGGTATCCTGGTGAGTGGCAAGGTAGCCAGAGAGAGACAGTAAGCAGGTTGTCAGTGATGTAAGTGGTTGCCTGTCTATGGGCTCCCTGAGTGCGCACCATATCACCATCTATTGGGTGAAGTAAAGCTGGTGGTCATGCTAAGAGCAGGTGCCACACCGCCACCTTCTTGGGACAAAGGTGTCACGGTGGAATTATTTCTAAGGAGACCTCCTGTGCCCTCAGTTGGTGTGAGCACAGCCTATGATGCCGTCATCGGCAGTGTGTGCCTGTGCAGCCTTTCTCAGTCATCGCCTTGTTGGCATAGCAGGGCCTGCAGGATCTCCCTTGGAGCCAGGAGGTATGCTGGCCTGTCCCTTCTGCCTGCCCGGGCTCTTCCTGTGGACACCATCCCAGCCTTCTCCAGCCCCAATTGCTGACTAAACCACACGAGACAGGCTTCATGTCCTGGCTCCTGAGCTTTACTCTGGGGTTTTATGAGGGGGGGAGGTTGTTTTTGTTTTATATTTCCTTGTTTTGTGTGTGAGTTATAGGTTCACATGTGGGTGCCACACACATGTGGTCAGAAGACAACTCACAGGAACTGGTCTTTTCTTCCAGCGTGTGGGTTCTAAGGGCTCAAAGTCGGGCAGTCAGGCTTGGCAGCACCTTTGCCCACTGAGCCATCCTGCCAGCTCACTGTAGCATGGGTCTCACTGTGTAGCCCTGTCTGGCCTGGAACTCACAGAGTTCTCACTAAGTCCTAGGATTGAAGGCCTGCATCACATGCCATGCTATATATTCTCTCTCTCTCTCTCTCTCTTTTTTTTTCCACTTTGATAAGTTTAGAGGAGTCAGGCTTTCAGAAAACTGCCCAGAAAGTGGAACGCTCCCATGCACCCTCCCTGAGGCAGGAGCCACTTGTCCATTGACATCCAAGGTCTGTTAGGTGCCCGTGATTTGCCTGCTCTGTGTTTTCTCCCCCAACCCTCACGGCTTCCTGAGAAGCAGGCTGCCCAGTCCTGAGCTCTTCTGTTCTCTGGCCGCTCTGCAGGTTCACTTATGGCCACGCAGGTACCATCTACAAAGACTTCCTGTACATCTCAGGGGGCCATGACTACCAGATTGGCCCGTACCGCAAGAACCTACTATGCTACGACCACCGGACTGATGTGTGGGAGGAAAGGCGGCCCATGACGACAGCACGGGGCTGGCACAGCATGTGCAGCCTGGGCGACAGCATCTACTCCATCGGCGGCAGCGACGACCACATGGAGTCCATGGAACGCTTCGATGTGCTGGGGGTGGAGGCCTACAGCCCCCAGTGCAACCAGTGGACTCACGTGGCCCCGCTGCTGCAAGCCAACAGTGAATCGGGCGTGGCCGTGTGGCAGGGCCGCATCTACATCCTGGGGGGCTACAGCTGGGAGAGCACCGCCTTCTCCAGGGCCGTGCAGGTGTATGACCGTGAGGCCAACATGTGGAGCAGGGGCCCGGACCTCCCCAACGCCATCGCGGGCGTGTCAGCTTGCGTGTGTGCCCTCAACCCAAGGCTGGAGGAAAAGAAGAAGAGGAACAAGGACAAGCGGCAGGACCGAGGTCAGTGACCCCGAGCTACTCACCGAGGTGGCCATACCCACTGCACTTAACTCATAGCAGCTTTTTGTACCTTTTTGATTCCTGGCGTTTCTATGCTATCACAGTAAATAATAATGAAACATTCTTCACAGTTTTGCATATTATCTTGTTTGAATGCTTAGACTTGGGCCCTCATATCTGTGCTGGCCTTCTTCCCCGGACATATACTCCTAAACGTCCCCGTGACTATCCCGGCCAGCAGTAGCTGGCTCGCAGGTTATATGGAAATTTTTGTAGTGAAACTTGGGTTCTCTAAGGTTTGGGCCTCCCCAAACCCGGCTGAACTTCCATACAGATGCCCAGGCCGTGCTTAGAGGCTGGAGGAGGCCGGTCCCTCTGGAGATGTGAGTGTCAGCTGCATTCTGCATTCTGCATTGAGTTGTCCCAGGAGAGAACAAGCATGCTCGCTGTTCATTTAAAGACACGGGGACCCCATGCTCCTAGGACAGTCAGGCTAGAGCCGGGGACTCTTGGTTTTCTTGCTGAAAGTTCCACAGTAGCAGAGTCTTTTCTGCAGAGTGCCATCTTCCCTGGCTGGTAGTCTTTGTGAATTCTGTATAGGTCATTAAGGAAAAAGGGGCGGGGGAGATCGTCGCTAAGGTGTTTATATACGACATTCTGTAGTGTGTGTGAACCACCCACCTCCCGTCACTGTCCTAGGCGAGCTCCCCAAGTCTACCTTTCTTCTCTCAGAAATGAAAAGGCAGCCCCGTAGCACCTTCAGTCATTTCTCTGGGCTGATCCGGTCACCGGGAACACTGCACAAATGAGTGCGCTGGTTCCCAGGAAGCTGGCCAAGTTCCTTCCCTGGCCCTAGCAACTGTCCTAGCCCCGCTAGCTGCTGTAAGTGGGTCTGCCATGCTGGAAAGATTCTGTTTCTCGGTTTCTTTCCTTCTTTCTTTGAAACAGGGTCATACACTGTAGCCCTTGGCTATCATTAAACTCATAGTGATCCTCCTGCCTCAGCCTCCTGAGTGCTGGGATCATAGCTATAACCACCATACCCAGCCAGACTCTTTGGTGCTTTCATCTGTCCACACCTCATTTCTCTATTTCTCTTTTATTTTATTTTTTTTTCTTTTTAACTTTTCAAGACAGGGTTTCTCTGTGTAGCCCTGGATATCCTGGGACTCACTCTGTAGGCCAGGCTGGCCTCAAACTCAGATCCACCTGCCTCTGCCTCCCAAGTGCTGGGATTAAAGGCGTACGCCACTACTGCCTGGCCACACCTCATTTCTTACTCAACAGGGTCAGGGTAACTCTTCTTCAGTCTTTGTGTATGAAGCAAAGCCTCAGCTCACTGGTTTGAATTTTTTTTTTTTTTTGAGACAGGGTCCCTTCCAACCTAGGCTGAACTCATGATCCTCCTGCCTCTACCTCCCAGGTGCTGGGGTCATAGGATTTGCTACCATGCTCAGATTTTCAGTTGACTTTTTCTCCTCTGCACTTCCTTCCCTCCCAATGTGGGGTTCATTCTGGTCAGCCTGCTTCTGCAGTGATGTGGGAGAGGGAAGACAGGCCTGAGAAGTGAAAGCTTCAGAGTCTGGTCTCCATCACTGCCACGTAAGCAGTCTGCATATCCGTAAGTTACTGCAAGGCATACCGACTGATGACCAGGGAGCTTCGGGCCTTTACCTCTATAAGAGGCTCTGAGGAGTCTTGCACTAACTGTTCACCTCCATCATCCCACTGTTTTCTACACTTTGGCTTTGAAACTCCACTCCCTTTCCCCCTTCCCAGTACTGAACTCCAGGACAGTGTACCCATCCCTATTCCAAAAAAAACTTTATTACTTGAAAACCTTTCAGAAGGCACAGTGGAAAGCACAGTGGGCTGTTCTCCACAGATCGTGAACACACAGAAAGGAGGTTCATCCAG
Organism: Pachyuromys duprasi; assembly: GCA_028658305.1. Classification (NCBI taxonomy): domain Eukaryota; kingdom Metazoa; phylum Chordata; class Mammalia; order Rodentia; family Muridae; genus Pachyuromys; species Pachyuromys duprasi. The sequence goes on from CM053744.1 coordinate 54,661,111, forward strand.
AACTGGGCAGTCTGGGAAAAGCACATGGTAAGCTTCATGAATGACTTGCAGAGCAGGACAGCTGTGACCTTGGGAAGAGCAAAGCCACTTGCTGATCTGAGTCTAAGCCGGTTCTTCCATTGCTTGCTGCTGGTGTCTGCTCCAAATAAGGGGAGATGCGGCCTCCATTCCACTTGGTATCTTGTGGGTTAGCCACAGTGTCCCTTCAGCGCAGTTAATGTGGCTAGTGACTTACAGGCTTAGAATCTGCTCCTGTGGCAGCTGAAAGTCTTCCCTTAAAGGGAGGGCTGGCCTGTAAGTTTCACTGTGGACTGCTTTTCCCCATAGCTGGGGACAGGTGCCCTCTATTGAGAAAGGGTTTTGAGCTTGTTGGCATCAGTGGAAAGGCCTAGAGCCCAGCAGTGCTCCCTGGCCATGTTTTCGTTACCTGGGGCTTTAATTGAAAATTCTGTGCAAGAATAGAAGGAAACAGATCTCCGCAAGGACAGACAGCTTCCATCTGACCCCAGCATAATCATGGCAGGCTTTGAATTAGATGTTGCACTATATAAAACTATAAAGAATGATAGTTTTACTTTATATTTGTTGTAGGTTTTTTTTTTGTTTGTTTGAAACTCTATTTGAGTAAGGCAGAAATGCAATAAGAGATGGAAGCTCGGGATGGGGTGGGGTTTGCCTGGTCCTCCTGGTATTTGGCATTGCCTAGAGCAGCCGGCTGCTGAGGCACATGCCTGCCACCCAGTCACTGGAAGGCTGATGTCAGAGGATCTCCTAAGCCAGAAAGTCCCAGGCCAGCAACACGCTGAGACCTTATGCTGCCCCTGCCATCAAAAATACATGATTGTCTGGCACGGTTTATCCTATTTCACGCTATAAGACCCCTGAGTAGGCAGGGCGCCTTGTTTTGAGCAGTGTGAATGTCTTTTCCAGTTCCTAAGTGTAAGGTGACCTGGAAAGAGTTAGATGAGGCCCCAGCAGCTAACTCAGGTGGTGTTTTAGGCCTCCCCCAAGGCCTGGTGTCCCATCTGCAATTTTAGATGTACTGACCTATATCTAAGTACCTTGGCCCCTAAGCCAAGAGGAACCTTCTAGAGCTAGAAGTAAAAGGTGCCTGTCACCCCTCCCACCATCTTAGAAAATCACCAGTTGTCCTCTCTTACCCTGCTCCTTGTGGTGTGGTGTTGGGCTGCACCTTAGCCTGGGGTCTCCATCCTGCAGGGGCACCTGACCCCCAGGATAAACCTGCATAATTAACGCAGGCCAGCCTGATAGGAGACCCTGTGTCTGTCAACCTGACTTTTTAGAGTTTTTAAACACTGTTTTTGATACCTTTTCATACAATTTGCTAATCACCATTTTGTAGAATGCCTGCTGGGACTGGTTGCCCAGCTCCTTCCTTCCTGTCAGCATTTTGGTTTGTCTAGATAACAGATGCCCTGTTGTCAGTGTGTACCTTGCTTTGTGTGGCTTTGTCTTCCATCTTGCCCTTCCACGTGAGCAATCTCAAGTGTTGTGAGTTCATGGTGGGTAGGACCATCTGAGGGCATGGGTGTGCCGGGAGGGCAGTTCTTGTCCTTTGGAGGCTCTGTATTTCTGCTGGAGCTCCTCTCAGCGGAGTGTCGTGGGAGAGTTACCTGAAGCTGGTCCACGTATAATCTGTTTCATACGGGTCATTTCTCTAACATGTGTGGCTGCGGTCCTGGTCTCTTCCTGTCTACCTATCCAGTGAAGAACGCCTAACCCCGAAGCCATTACAATGGCATGCCCATCCTTGCACTTTACAGTCTCTGACCTCTGAATGTTGTCTGTGTGAGTTTAATGTGAATAGAATTGGTGGCTTCTGGGGGGACCTGAGTGCCTTAAATTGTCCCTCAGTTGTCTCACAATAGCATGGAATGAATGGGGCTGGGACGAGGGCTCACCTAGCATGCAGAAAGCCCATGGGTTCCATCCCCAGCACCACATAAACTGAGCATGGTGGCCCAAGCCTGTATTCTCAGTACTTGGGAGGTAGAGGAAGGAGGATCCGAAGTTCAAGGTCATCCTTGACTACATAGCAAGTTTGAGGGCAGCCTCAGCTACAGGAGAGCCTGTCTCAAATTAATTAATGAATTAATGATAAATTGATGAATAAAAGCATCAGATGAATATAACAGTGTGCACCTGTGTTGACCTGAGAAGCAGAGTCCTTAGGTTTGATGTTGTAGCTATCAATAGCTGGCCCCAGTCAAAATCAGGTAAGGTTTGTGGTGATAAAAGCATTTGATGCCTTCTGGCTCCTGATGTCACAGAAATCTGTAACTGTATATGATATGCTTTTTAATGTGTAGACTTTGTGTCTGTAAACTTTATGCCATTCAAAATTTTCCTGTCTTGCCTCCTTGGTTAACTTCCCTGCATGTTGCTTTTGTTTTGAATTCTATACAGAACACTAAAATACATTAAAACAACTTGCCTGCCAGGGTGTGCTTACATGGTCTGTGTGTCTATCTTCACTGCTTTTATGAAGATGAACCCCTGTATATGGAACACGTGTAATTTGGAAGTGAATCGGCTTCCTTTGAACACTGAGAGGCTGGGGCACTTCATTGCCACCTCAATTGTGCTTTACACAGGAGTGTCATTCAAATCCTTGATCACCACACTGAATCCTTGTACCTGAGGTGTACATCTGTGGGGGTAATTTGGTTAGCAAATTGGGGTAGCAAAGAACAAAGCTAGAAATGGAGAGAAGTCTAGGCTAGGGCTTGCAGTGGGTCTCCTTGACCAGAAAGATCATGGCTAGCATAGAGCCCAGAGGCACAGTCCTTCACTTGCATACATGAAACTCTAGATTCCATCCGGCACACCACAAAACAAAAAAACAATACAGCCCTTGGGAGTCTAGGGCAGGAGGCAGACTGCCCTGGGCTGCAGAATTGGACCCTGTCTCAAAGAATCGAAAAGGCGAAGATCTGAAGCTGTGAAGCTGTTTTATTGAAGACAGAGGCTCCTCTCCCCTTAGGGACCTTGAAGCGGAGGTTGGCTCCCTGCACGAAAGGCTTAATGAGGCCACCTGTGGACAAGCTAGTCACTGTTGGTGCCTTCGACTTCTCAGCATCCAGAGAGCACAGGGAGGCTCCTGCTACACACCTGGAAGCTTTGAGCCACACCAGGTAGGACACAGGGCTGCCTATCACAGATTCCTCCCTTCCATGTCCCCAGGTCATCAGTCCAAAGCCCAGCTCAGTAACCCTGTTAAATCAAACTCCCTTGGCACCCAACAGCCATCAGTCAAGTGGTTTCGATTCGGGAGCTTCCAGGTTCTTGAGACAGAAAGAAGGGCCTTTGCCTTTATAGAGTGACAAGTTGGTCACATCCAAGAAGGGTGACCATCGTCTGTGACATAGAAAAAAATATGAGCATCAGCTGCTCTCACCTGAGGGGCACTCAATCGTTAAATCACCCATCCCATGGGGTAAGGGTTCCTGAAAGCTGGCTAATGCTGGGATCTCTGCGGTCACAGCAGCCGACAGAGTGGTGATATGCGGAAGGCAAGAAGGCGGTTTAGTTCAACATGACTAAGTAGCCGGTGCTGGTTCAAACTTCTGGAGTCTGACCCCAAGTAGTTTATTTTCATAGTAGTCATGTTTAAGTAGTCATTTAAGGACAGCACAATTTGGTAAAAACTCTCCTGGTGATAATTGATTCGATCCCCGTGCGCACAATAAAGATTACCATAAATCTTCTTGGGGAATAAAGTATACTAAAGATCAGATGTGACTACATGGAAACTCTTCATGAAGTACATATGACACCTCCTATAAAGACAGGTTCTATAAGCAGGGCAGTGGTAGCACATGCCTTTAATCCCAGGATCTCTGAGGTCAAGGCCAGCATGGTCTACAGAGGAGTTTCAAGTCAGTCATGGCTACACAGAGAAACAAAACAAAACAAATAAAAACCACACCGAAACAAAAGACAGGTTCTATAGACCAACTAACAAAAACATGCTCATGGAAAGGGTCTGGGGGAGGGCTAGTGTGGTCTCTGAGCACACAGATAATACAAAGGTCACTGGGCTATTGAACATGAGCAGTGCAGCCTTCTGAGTGGATAAGTTGTGGCTCTCTTCCCTTGAAGGAACAGCCCTGTGTGTTCCCCTAGTGCTTAACTGTGAGCACACAGACCTTTGTGCCTCCTTCAGGTCAGGAAACCTCAACAGCTTGGGCTTCCCCACACAAGCTCTTCCCTTCCTCTCGTCTTTGGTACCCTGGTTTCTCTCTCTCCACATGGTGACCTGATGTGCACATCTTCCTTGGCAACCAGAGCTCACCAGGGTGAAGGTCCCCAGTGGAACGAGCCGCTTGACTTTTGAGCCCAGCCTGGGAATCATGTGTTGTTGCACTCCTGGGAGCCATCATACTTCTTCCTGCTGAAAGGATGTCAGTGACATGGTGGACCTGCCCCCAAGCCCCAAGGTCACTATGCCAAGTAGTGGGGAGGAGAGGATGCCACACACACATTTGCACTTCAGCAGGGACTACCCCAGACGCTTGACCCAACTGTGCCTTTGGCTGTTCATGCAGGAAACTGCACCCAGGCTCTGAGGGGCTGCAGGGCAGAAAGGAGTGATGTGGGGGTTAGTGACAGGACTCAACGCTACCAGACTGGGTAATCCCTTGCCTACTAGGGGCTAGGTCTGACTCAAATTGATCCTTCAAAGCTATGGTTCTCACTCTGTGGGCTGTGGGCTGGCAGTGTTAGTCCAGACCCACTAAATTAGAAACTCAAGTGGGCCCAGCAAGCTGTTTCAACCTATCTCAAGTGGCTCTGATGGCCCTGATACCAAGATACCAAGATATGTCGGGTGTGGTGGCACATGCCTGTGCAGGCAGATCTCTGTATGAGGCTAGCCTGGTCTACAGTGAGTCCAGGACAGCCAAGGTTACCCAGAGAAACCATGTCTCAAAAAACCAAAAGAAAAAAAAAGACATCAAGATACTAGAAAAATGGTGCAATTTCTGACTGGACAGTGATGCTAAAGCCACAAGCAGAGATTTCCTGTATTGTCCTGGAAGTTGTGGCTGATTCAAGCATAGCCCTCATCAGAGGCAGGCTGATCTCTGAGTTTGAGGACAGCCTGGTCTACAGAGCAAACTCCAGGATAGCCAGGACTACACAAAGAAACACACACCCACCACACACACCACACAAAGTTATGTACTTAAGGAGTACATTAGATAGCATTTGAATTATATCTCAATAAAGTCATTTATAGAATTAAGCTAATTAAAGCAAAGTTGCACCCATTCTTGTCCTCTTAGCTCCAAAGAGCTACAGGCTGTAAGCCAGGGCTTAAACTTTTTTTAAGATTTATTTCTAACGTGGGGTTAAGATAAGACAGAGAAGCAGTAATGTGGCTCAGAGTAAGAGCTCTTGTTGCTAAGCCTAATGACCTAAGTTTGAGTCCCAGAACTCATGGTGGAAAGAGAAACCACATGTCTAAGTTGTCCTTGGAACTACACAGACACCTGGTGGCATGGGCTCCGTCTCCAAAATAAATAAATGAAATTTTAAATGGGCGCCCTCCAAATGGCCATATGGAGCAGCTGTCCTCAGTTCTGGCCCAGCTTGGGCTGGAAACACTCTCTGGCCCTTTGGGATAGAGCCATCAACTACTCCTGGGACAGATAGGAAACCTTTCTCTGCCCATAGCCCTTCCTGGATCCCCAGCCAACAGCTGACAGATGTGCCTGGTTTGTTCCAGTCAAAACCCAGGCCACCTCCAGGTAAGCACAGGCTGCTGTGGAAAGCGCTGAGTCTGAAGTGGCCTCACTAGGAGCTCATACCTGCTGTCCTGTGAGGAAGACTATCTACTGCCCTTCCTGTTGACGCAGCAGGAAGACCCCGGGTCTGGCCTGCAAGCCCTGGCTCTGTTTCATAGATGCATTTACCAGGCTGCCTCTGCTGGTGATTCATGCAAGGGCTATTCAGTCATTCAAAGGAGCTAAAAATACAGTTCTGACTTCTGAGCCTTCTGTGTTCCCTGCTAACATTCAAGAGACCTGGTCCCCAGTCTTTGTTCATCACTCCTGCTCACAGCTCAAAGCCTTGCTGGCATCTCTTGTTTTGATTTTATGAGATCATCTTACACTATAGCCCAAGATGGCCTAGAACTCAATAGCTAACCCACACAGACCTCAAGCTACCTGAAGTTCTGCCTCGGCCTCCCAAGTTCTGGAATTGCAGGTGTGGGCTACCACATCTGACATTTTTTCTTTTAAAGATTTTGTTGTTGTTTTTTTCTGAGACAAGGTTTCTCTGTGTAGTCCTGGCTGTCCTGGAACTCGATCTGTAGACCAGGCTAGCCTTGAACTCACAAATCTGACTGCCTCTGCCTCCCTAGTGCTGAGATTAAAGGTATGCACCACAACTGCCCAGCTTTAAGATTTATTTTGTGTTTTTCTGTGATTGTGTGCACTTGAGTGCAGTGTCTACGGAGGCCAAAAGTGGGTACTTGATTCCCCTGGAGTAGGTGCTAGAAACCTGGGAACTTCAGTCTTCTGAAAGAGCAACAGTTGTTAACCACTGAACCATCTCTCCAGCTCCATGCCTGGCTTCTATAGGAATTTCTCATGCTCTTTTGGGCCTGGTTCCCACCACAACCCCCTCTCTCCATAATACCAGACAGTATTCCATGCCATCAGGGAAATGGGAATCTGGGAGTCTCCTGCCTCTTCAGACCTGCGGAAGACCAAAGTTGGGGTCCCAGTACCCGTATCAAGTGACTCAGCTGCCTCTAACTGCAGCCGTACAGCATCGTCTGATGGCCTCTCATGGCCGCAGACAGACACCTTCATAACTGCTGTGTATGTGTCCGAGACCTAATCATCATCACCTACCTAGAAAGTTTCCACAACAGACTGAAGAGGGTGGTCAGCTGACAACTCAGAATCGATCCCTGGAGCTTGCTAGCTGCAGATGGTCACAGTTTCAAGGTCAAGCGTTGGATTTTGTAGACTTAGCTTCCTGGTCCGCTGGATGAATTGTCTGGCTGGGCCATGGCACCACGCTCATCACTGCAAGTTTTAAGTGTACTTTTTATAGTGTATAGTGTATAGTTTTATAGTGTATAATGCTTTTCTTTTAGTTGTTGTTGATCTTTTCCCATGCCTAATTTGCAAGTGAGATTTTTCCATAGGTCTCTATCAAAGCATATGGAGAGTTTGGTGGAGGTTTTAGCTGCCCACTGGGGTCTCAGATGGTGCCCTCACAGGTGAGGGGTATGATTTATGTGACTCTGGGCATGCACGTACATGCCCACTGACCTGCTGGGTAAGCCCAGAGGAAGTTAAACTGGGACTCAGATAAAAGAGCAATGAGGCCTGGGATCGGCTTCCATCTGTGGGCAGGGACAGCATCCCTGTGTCCTATGGTAACTTTTGTCTGTACCAAGTGTCCAGTATATAGACATGCTTTGCCTACAGATGCCAGGTAGCCTCTGTCATGGCTTCGCCAGCAGCAACTCAGTAGGCACAGAAACAGAGTTGGCATGTAGCCGGAAAGGAGGCTGTGTAGGGCTTAGAAGCACAGGCGCCTTCCCCATACCCCGCTCCCACCCTGCTGCTGTCACCAACACAACAGAATCACAGGGCTCCTTCTGCTCCTGGAGGCCTGGCCCTGAAGGTGCTCCTTAATATTCATAAGCATCCTGCAGAGAATAAGCCCAGCTTGGTGGCTAGAATCCTAGCACTCAAGAGGCAGAAGCTGGTGCATCTCTGTAAGTTCGAGGCCAGCCTGGTCTATATAGCAAGTTCCAGGTTAGTATGGACTATTTTGCCTCAAAATAACAACACCACCAACAAAAATTAAATGAAACTGGATTTTTTAGGTAAGATGGAGCTCAAGCCCCTTGACTCTCATCTAGATGGTCGAGGTTGTGATAATGACAGAGGTAGCTAGTGACAGGTATCACAGCAGCCCTGCCTCACATGCAAATTGCCTTTATTTAATCGCAGACTGGGCACAGAACAGTAATTACTCACCAAGTGGTAATTATGCTTTTATTATTATTTTTAACTTCCATTAAGGAAAACATGTTACATTGGGACGAGACAATCCATGTCATTAACCAGTTAGTTAAAAGATGTTAGTCTGTTCCGAGGCCCCGGATTCTCCCGGGTACCCCTCTGATTAACCTCTCAGCAGGCACCAGGCTCCTTGGTACCGCAAGACGGCAGGTGAGGTGATGTCCCAGAGCCTGGGGCAGAGGGGCCCTCATCCCAGCTACGATCTTTCGTTGAAGGTCAGTCTAGGCCACAGGATGAGTTCAAGGTCAGCCTGGGCAACTTTCATAAAATAAAAAGAAAGCAGAGGATGGGATATATAACCCAGTAGTAAAACAATTGTCAGGCACACACGAGGAACCTAGGTTCAATCCCTAGTGTGAGAAGATTTTATTTAAAAAAAAAAATGGTGCTGGAGAGACAGCTCAGTGGTTAAGAACACCAGCTGCTCCCTCAGAGGACCCGCATTCCATTCCCAGCACCCACATGGCAGCTCACAACTCGCTGTAACTCCATTTCCCGGGAATCTGACACCTTCACAGAGACATACATGCAGGCAAAACACCAATGCACAGAAAAATTTTAAAAGCTCTAATTATAGCCACGTGCAGTAATGGAATCCCGGCCCTCGGAGAGGCAGAGGCAAGTGGATCTCTGTGAGTTCAAGGCCAGCCTGGTATACAGAAGTGAGTCCAGGACAGCCAAGTCAACACAGAGAAACCCTGTCTCAAAAACAAACAAAAAATTAAATCATTATAAAAAAAAGAAAAGAAAAAAGCATCAGGTGTGGTAAAGTGTGCTTTTTAGAAAATATTTAGTTATGTGGGGGCTGGAGAGATGGCTCAGAGGTTAAGAGCACTGGTTGCTCTTCCAGAGGTCCTGAGTTCAATTCCCAGAAACCACATGGTGGCTCACAACCATCTGTAATGAGATCTGATGCCCTCTTTTGATGTGCATAAAAACAGCATACTCATATACATAAAAAACAAGCAAACAAATCTTTAAACCTAGCATGGTGGTGAAGGCCTTTAATTCCAGCACTCAGGGAGGTAGAGACAGGCAGATCTCTGTGGGCTCGAGGCCAGCCTGGTCTACAAAGTGAGTCCAGGACAGCCAAGGCTACACAGAGAAACCCTGTCTTGAAAAACAAAAACCAACCAAACAAAAAGATTTAGTTATTATTATGCTTAATTATGTATATACCTGTATATAGGTATTTGTATAGCACTATCTATGTCCGGAGAGACCAGAGGTGTCAAATCTCCTGGATCTGGAGTTACAGACAATTGTCATCCGCCTCATATGATCCTGAGAGTCCAACTAAGGTCTTCTGGAATTGCAAAATATGCTCTTAACCCCTAAGCCACTCTCCAGCTTCCCCACCCCTAGCACTCCACACAGGAGCCAGAGTCAGTCAGATCTCTGTGAACTTGCATCCAGCCTTCTATGCAAGTAAGTTTCAGGACAGCCAGGTTTATATAGAGATCCTGTCTCAAAAATAACAACAGCAATAATAATATTATATATATATATATATTTTTTTTTTAAAGCAAAGGACTGGAGAGATGGCTCAGTGGTTGAATGATGTGGCACCTGCCTATTGAGTTTGGATCCCAGCACCCACATGACAAGCCAGGCATCTCATGCACACCTATAACCCCAGCTCTGGCATGGGCAGGGATAAGAAGAGCTTTGGGACTCATGGTTTCCAGCCTAGCTAAGAAAGCATGAATTCCAGATTCAGGAAGAGACTTTGCCTCAAAGGAATATCAGGGTGCTAGAGAAGGGGGTATGATGCCCTCTTCTAGTCTCCCCATGCTCTCACAGGAATGTACACCCACATACATGAACACAGGATTATTAATTTTACAAAAAGAAAATCACATCTTAGGAGCATTTAACAGGAAGCCAGAGGACCTAGCACCAGCCACTGCGCATCTACCCTCCCTACCTCCTCGGCTGGAAGGAGTGGGAAATGAGGCAGAGGAAGAGGCGAGGCTCCTATTTTGTTCCTGCAGGCATGCCCTTCTCCCAAGGCTCCTATTTTGTTCCTGCAGGCATGCCCTTCTCCTGTCTTCTTTCCTTCCGCAGACAGCCTGAGGGCCCAGGGACATGAAGACAGGGAGGGGTTGAGCGCCTCTTCTAAGGTCACCCCATTCCCGTAGCTCGGGGAGTCAGAACTGTACCATGGGGATCACATTTCCTGACTGACACCTTGGCACCACCTCGCCAGCTCCTGCCTCTGCAGCATCTACTTGAGATGGTTCACTTGAGGAAGAATGCATCTTCTCTTATCTTGAGGCATGGTGGGGTCTTTTACCACACCATGAGGTCGACTGCTGGCCTAAAGAGCTACTGAAAAACCAAGGGACAGGAATTATACAGGGTTTTATTTACTCTTTGAGCCAAAAGTGGGAGGAGAGAAAAATTCTCCTCATCTTACCCCTTTGCCTATCGTAGAGTTAGTGATGCTGGATGTAAAGGCATGCCTGTCACCCAACACTTCCAGAGGCAGGAGAATCAGAAGTTCAAGGTTATATTCATAGTTTCGGAACAACCTGGGTTACAAGAGACCCTGCCTCAAACAATAGCCGGCATTCTGACCCTGAGGACACAGAGCGGAGTCTCTTCTCCCACCTGTTACTCATAGCCCCCTCTTTGCCTCAGCAAATCCTTACTTTAAAATTCCTGGGCGGTAGTAGCACACTCCTTTAATCCCAGCACTCAGGAGGCAGAGGCAGGCAGATCTCTGTGAGTTCAAGGCTGGCCTGTTTTAGAGTTCTAGGACAGCCAGGACTAACAGTCAGGACTACACTAAGACCCTGTTTCAAAAAACCAAACCCAAACAAAAAACCTGTTAAAGCCCTTCACTTGGAAGAAGACAGATTTGCTGATAGCCCTCCTATAGTCCCAGCACTCCAGAAGCTGAGGCAGGAGGATGCTAGTGTCTATCTGGACAATTTTAAGCCCTGTCTCAAATAAGTACAGGGACAGCCAAGGGTGTAGCTGCAAGGTTGGGTTCCTTTTCCATGCTTGGATCTGGTGTACAGGAAGCTTTGATTCCTGCTCCCAACATGTGCTCATTAGCTGGGAAAAGACAGCTTCTCTCTCTCTCTCTCTCTCTCTCTCTCTCTCTCTCTCCCTCTCTCTCAGGAGAAAAGGGTGGTGTTGTTTGGTGCTGTTTTGTTTTTACTCTTAGCCCTTAGGAGGTCTAGGCAAAAGGATGGAGCGGGAAGCCAGCCTGAGTTCCATAGCATGATCCTGTCTGAGAGAGAGAAGAAAAAAGAAACAGGTTGTATGTGATTCATGGGTTCTTATTGTTTTTTTTTTCTTCAAAATTAATAGTTTTCCTGATAACAACCATCTTGCTTTTGGAAAAGAAAATGTTTCTACTTTCATTGGCTAGAAAAGCTTAAGAGTGTCCATCATCCTCTCCACCCGGAGGCTGTCTGTCTGGAAGAAAAGAAAATTTTATGCTAGATTTAAATTGATGATAAATAAATGTTTTATGAGTGGGGAAAGGACAGGTTTGTAGAAGTGACTGGATCAATCAAAATGGAAAAGGCTGGGCCCTGATGGTGCCTACTTTTAATCCCAGCACTCAGGAGGCTGAGTTTGAGGCCAACCTATTCTACAGTTCTAGGACAGTCAGGGATACACAGAGAAACCCTGTCTCAAAAAAAAAAAAAAAAAAAAAAAAAGAAAGAAAGAAAGAAAAAAGAAAAGAAAGAAAAAGAAAAAACATTAAAGAGCACCAACACCTCCAGGGTAGGCTCCACAAGCCTGGTGGTTGTCACTAGTAAGTCATTCATTCCGAGTTAAACCCCATGTGTCTACCGCTGGCCCCTCTCTGTCTGTACCATAGGAAGCAGGACATTTTGACTTTCCTGGTTGCTTAGAAAATCGGCCACAGAGCCACAGAAAAGTAGCAATTTTGCCAAGGCCTTAGGCTAAATTAGACTGAACTGAAAATGAAACTCTAAAGCCAGGCATGGTGGCGCCCGCCTGTGATCTCAGCACTCTGTGAGGCAGAGGCAGGAGGATCTGAGTTCCAGGCCAGCCTGTCTACAAGGTGAGTCCATGACAGCCAAGGCTACACGGAAAAAAAAAGGGGTCCTAGTGCTAGTTTCCTATGGCACTCACCCCCTTATCCCAGCACGTGGGGAGTGGAGACAGGAGCAGCAAGAGTTTAAGGCCAGCCTGAGCTACATGAGACCCTGTCACTTATAAAAATATGTTTTATCCTATTTGCTATATATGTGTGGATGCTGATTGTGTGTGTGTGGTGGGGGGCATGCCATGACACACGTGTGGAGGTCAAAGAACAGCTTGCTTGAGTCTGTTCTCCTTCCACTGTGTGGGTCCTGTGGCTCAAACTCAGGTCACCAGACTTGGAGGCAGCATCCTTTACCCCACAGAACCATCCCATTGGCTTCTTCAACACGTATTTTTATGCTCTGCGTGAACTCTTAGTGGAAAAAAAAGCCCTATTTACCATTTACCATCTTATTCCTATGCATAATTGGGCATTACAGGCAGGGACCTGCCCAGTAAGAAAAAGCTTATATAATCCATGCTTGTCATTCTAAACAGAACTGCCCTTCAACACCCATTTGTAAGTGACTCCTCCTGAAACTCATAAAAGGAAGCCCCCATTGAGGAACCAAGCCCCCCTCATAACAGATTCAAGAAGCTGCAACCAACAAAATTGAGGCAGTTGAAATTTGGCACCCTGCAATGTTGGGTGCCAAACAAATGCGAGGCACACTGAGAGAGTGCAGAGAACAGCTTCTGTTGTTTGTGTGTGTGTGTTTAGATGTACTTACTTGATATGTTTGAGTGTCTTGCTTACATGTCTGCCAGTGCACCTTGTACGTGCAGTTGTCCACAGATGCCAGAAGAGGGCATCAGATACCCTGGAACTGGAGTTACAGATGGTTGGGAGCCACCACCTGGGTGTGGCAAACCAAATCTGAATCCTGTTGTGGGTATAAACATGTTTTTGTTCTGGTCCCAGGTGTGGAATGTGGGACTGATTCGGATGGTCCACAGCAGCAAACTTTGCCTCATGTGGGCTCTGAGAGAAGCTCTTTGCCAGCTGCAGATAGTTTAAATCTAAGGACTCTGGAGAGAGAATAAATGCCAGAAGCCAGAGAGTGAGGAGCTGGGAAAAGAACAAGGCTGCTCTGCTTCCCCCTCTTCGGCTCATGTTGCTGTTTTGCAGTGATACGAGAAGGTGGAGATCTCCTGAAACAAGGATTGGGCTGGCTCCAAGGAACCTGATGACCCTAACCAGCAGGAAGATAAGAGAACGGTGCCCCCTCTCCCACTAACACGTTCTCTCTCCTACCTAGTGTTGGGGTGTTGGTAGGGATTGAGGTGGATTAAGGAGAATAAAAAGATAAAAGAAATGTAAACAAGAGTTTTTAAAACTAACACCTACAGAATTCTCTACAAGAGCAGCTCTTAACCATTGAACCATCTCTCCACCCTCCTCAGAAAATAGTTTTTAATGGCTGAGTGCAGGTCCCCTCCTTTTTTTCTTCACTGGCTGAGTCAGGGATGCAGGCTTACATGTCATTACCACTTAAGTTTGCCTGTTTCTCAACCAAGCCCCTGTGGGCTCCTCTCTCCCTTTCACACCCTGTGTATTTTGAACCTTCCCAGGCATTAGGCATGTCATGTGGGCATTAGGCAAGCCTGACTGTTAATAATTTTCTACTGTAAACTTCTAGCCTGGGTGGGGGTACACTGGCATGCACCAGCAGGATCTCCTGCTTCCTGTCCTGTGACTGGGCCTCAGCTGACTTAAGCCGCTTTTGTTGTAGAAATGGACCCTTATGTGCTTCTTCCAAGGGGCTGGAGAGGTGGCTCAGTGGTTAGAGCACTGCCTGCTCTTGCAGAGGACCTGGATTCAGTTTCCAGCACCCACATGGTAGCTCACAGCCATCTGTAACTCCAGGTCCAGGGATCTGATATCTCTTCTGAACCATGTAGGCACCAGGCACATACATGGCACATAGATATACATGCAGACAAAATATCCTTATACATAAAATAAAGAAATAAAAATAAAAACAAATTATTTTTTTCTTTACACATCCCCAAAGCCCTCCCAAACAGAAAGCCTCAAGAGTGGACAATATGGCTTAGAAAACAAAGGTGCTTGCTGCCAAGCCTAATGTCCTGGGTTCAATCCCCCAGAAGCACATGGTGAAAAGAGAAAACCTCCTCCTATGAACTGTCCTTTGAGTTTCATGTGTGCTTACACACACATGGATTATTTTATGTGTAAAGTGTTTCGCTCGCATGTATGTATGGTGATTAAGGAAGGCATCAGAGTCCCTGGAACTGGAGTTAAAGACAGGTCGTGAGCCACATGTGGGTGCTGGGATTCCATACCTCTGCAAGAACAAGATGTGCTCTTAGCCAATGAGCCATCCCTCCAGCCACTCTCTACTCCCGTTTTATTTTTTTTAGAAGAATATTAAAATATTTAGACTAAGCAATGACCAAGACCCTAGAGCACACTTCCTCAAGGTCCTGCTGCTCTTTTCCAGCATCTGGTCCCCACTGGTCTCTGCCTTTGGGTTAACTTCTCTTGACATTTCACAATCTATGGGCTTCTTCAACCCTTTGAATAAGATGTCAAGAAACACCCAATCCAGACACTGGCCACAAAAGATTTCATCTGTTCCCTTCACACCTGGGGCAGGTTACTGAGCTGAGCTGACCATCAACGTTTAAAGACAAAATCTATTAGGGAACTGAGGCAGGAGGATCAAGTGCCCCTGATTCTGTAAAGACAAACAAAAGCTAGTGCACGTTTCAAATGACATGAGCAGGTGAAAACGAGCAGCCTGAGACCTCACTCAGCTCTGGATAGAAAATGCTCTGTCTTCATTTCAATGGCACAGACTCAGAGACAAACAGGAAAAAGTCATGGGGCAAAGGTTGGCGTGACAATGTGACAGGATGAGGAACACCAAAGCCGGTCTGTAACCTGGGAAGGATTGCCTGTGACCCTGGAAACTGGAGGAAAAGCCAGTGATAGGACTTCCTGTTGCTACGATCTGAACGTGACTCCTTTTCTTGGGATGGAAAGTCAGCCCCCAACACCTCTGCTGAGGGTATGTGGAGGTGGGTCTGGGTGCTGGTCGCTTTATAGAAAGAGGAAGAGAGCCCCAAGCTGGCAAGTTGTCTCTCTGCTGTCTCCTGGACCTCAGCCTCTAGACCTGTAGGCTGCAGGAATGACACCTATGGGCAGATTGCCTGCCTCAGGCATATTGTCAGGAACATCAGAGAGGGGACCAGATGGCCTTCAAAGCCTCCAGAGGGAGCACAGCCCTGGATTTTGTACTTCGGGTCTCCAAAATCATGACAGACTGAATTCTTGTTGAATACTACTGTAAGAAACAGATTGTTAGCCAGGCATGGTGGTGCACACCTTTAATCCCAGCAATTTGGGAGGCAGAGGCAGGTGGATCTCTGTGAGTTCCAGGTCAGTCTTGTCTACAGAGTGAATTTCAGGACAGCCAGGGCAGTTATACAGAGAAACCCTTATTTGAAAAAAATAAATAAATAAAAAGAAAGAAACCAAGCCTGGTAGATCTCTGTGACTTCAAGGCTAGCCTGGTCTACAAACGGAGTCCAAGACAACCAAGGCTATATAAAAAAGAAGAAAGAAAAGACAGAAAGAAAGGAAGGAAGGAACAAACGAACGAAAGAAAAGAGAAAAAGAAAGAAAGAAAAAAGAAACAAACAGACATTGTGGTCCATTTTCAATATGAGATGCACTTAGAGCTCACCAGAGTTACGGATAAGCAAGAGACCTAGGCTTCCCTCTCCTAGTGTCAGCTTGTCTCGGAACTCTGAGAGCTGGAATGTTTAAAAGTTTCCCACTAATCCAGATGGTAGTGGCATACACCTTTAATCCCAGCAGTGGGGGAGACAAAGTCAGGTGGATCTTTGTGAGTTATAGGACAGCCAGAACTAGATAGTAAGACCCTGTGTCTTACTTAGGGTTTCCATTGCTATGAAGAGACACTATGACCATGGCAACTCCTATGAAAGAAAACATTTAATTGGGGCTGGCTTACAGTTTCAGAGGTTTGGTCCCTTCTCACCATGGTGGGAAGCATGGCAGCATGGAGGCAGGTACGATGCTGGAGAAGGAGCCACAGACAGCAGAAGGGGACTGTGTGCCACAGTGGGCATAGTGTGAGCATCTGAAACCTCAGAGCCTACATCCAGTGATGTACTTCCTCCAACAAGACCACACCTCTTAATAGTGCCACTCCCTATAAGCCAAGCATTCAAACACATGGGTCCATGGGGACCAAACCTATTCAAACCACCACATTCCGCTCCCTTGCCCCCATAGGCTTGTAGCCATAACATGATGCAAAATGCATTTATCCTGTCTCAAACTTGTTTAAACGTTCAAAGTCTTTTCTGAGATTCATGCAGTCTCTGAACTGTAATCCCCTGTAACATCAAAATCGAAAAGCAGAACATGTACTTCCAACATATCATGGCACAGGATATACATTACTATTCCAAAATGTATGTAAGGGAGCACAACGAGTAGACACTAGACCAAAGCAAGACTGAAAACCAGCTGGGCAAACTTCAAACTCTTCATTTCCTCCTCAGATGTCAAGGTGCTCTTCAGCTCTCCAACTCCTTTCAGCTTTGTTGACTGCAACACACTTCTTTCTCTGACTGGTTCTACTCTCTGTTAGCAGCTCTTCTTGGCAGGTACCCCATGACTCTGGCATCTCCTACATCTTGGGGTCTCCAAGGCAATCTAGGCTTCACCTGCAGTTTCACACAATGGCCTCTCTGGGCCTTCATGCAGGGACACCCCTGCCACATTGTCTGGCCTCAGCAACTTTCCTTAATCTCAAAGGGATATTCCGTCACTGCTTTCTTCTATCCTTGACTTTAAAACCAGAACCAGTATGGGGCCAAAGCTGACACATTCTGCTTGTTTTGCTGCTTACTGGGACTGGACCATGGTCCTTTGTTCAATTACATCTTCACCAGCTTTCTGTTTTCAATGGTTTCCTTTACTGCCTAAACTTGGCTGTTCTGGAACTTGTTCTGTAAACCAGACTGACCTTGAACTCAGAGACCTACATGCCTCTGTCTCCTGAGTGCTGGGACTAAAGGTGTATACCACCGAAAACTCAGGTCACCTCTGAGGAGCTGCTAACGATTTGGAGTGTGAGTCACAGTGTAGAGATGTGATCCGAGATTCCTCCTGGCCCTGCCATCATGGGAGTATGCTTGATCATCCCCGGGGTGTCCACTGCATACATCCACAAGCACACCAATTGTGGCAAGGAAAAAAAGAGTTGCCCAACTTCAGTACCAGTGGTATTTGATGGAACGAGATAGACATGTCTCTGTCAATCACTACCATGTGTCCAGGGGCCTGGAGAACACTGACCAAGGAAGCATTTTCCTGGCTAATGAAAAAAAGTTCTCAGCTCATTTGTTCCTGATAGAAGGCTATGCAGCACATTTTATACTATGCGCATGTTATGTGATGCTTCTCCAGACATGGTGCCGGAGAAGGAGCTGAGAGTTCTACATCTTGATCCACAGGAAGTAGAAGGGGACTGTCTTCCACATTGGGCATAGCTTGAGCAGCTGAACCTCAAGGCCCACCCCCAGTAACATACTTCCTCCACACCTACTAATAATGTCTCCCCCTAAGAGCCAAGCATTCAAATGTATGTGTTTATACGGGCCATACCTATTCAAACCACTGTCTCAAAGAATTAAAAAAAAGTTTTTCACTGTGTAACTCAGCCATAAGAAAAGGGAGCCACCTCAATCCCTAAACTATTTATTACATAAGACTGTCTGAAACCAATGAGATGAAGAATTTACAAAGGGGACCAGTGGTAGCCTGTGGGAGAAGAAGACAGGAATTTATCATGATCAATGGTCTTTATTTATTTTACTTTACTTTTTTTTTTTTTTTTTTTGTAAAAAGAACGTTTATTCACCTTTTGTTGTCCCAGAGGATTATAGCCTCCATCTGCTAACTCGGGCCTACTCCTGAAAGCCTCTAGTCACTGAATTATTTAACCTAGGCCTAGAACATTTTCAGCCTCCAAGACTTACTGCTTAATAAGCTCATTCTTTCTTGTTCTTACTGAGCTCTGGGCTGGCTGGCTCAACTCAGCTATTCTGGCTTAAACTCCCCTCCCAGCTGATTTCAATCTGACTTCTCAGCCCCTGTATTGTTCTGCTTGACCTTAAACTAAGTCCAGCAACTTGCTCTAATCTCCTGACTCCTTCTTATTCTCTAGCTTGTTAGGTCTTCACTTGAGCTTGTTCTCTCTCTGCAATCTGTCTCTCTTTTACTGTCCCAGTAAAACTGCCTCCTTGCCCTTTCTGAATTGCCTCTTAAGTAGCTTCACTTTCCTCTCTCTTCTTGTGAGAGTTGGGTATATCCTATTCTGTCAAATCTTTCTCTGATTTTTCACTTTTTCTGCCACTCAATTAAACATCACTTTCAAACATGGGTGCTTCCTTCAACAAACTAACTTTACCTTCATTGTTTGGGAATAAATGCATGTACCACCAAGCCTGGACCTAAGCTTTTCTTTACCTGAAACTTGCTCTATACCAGGCTGGCCTTGAACTCAGATTTGCTTGGATTAAAGGCGTGTTTGTATTCCAGCTGGATCACACAGACCTAGAAGGTCTTTGGATATAATTCCTTGCCAGAGGAGCCATGTTCTGAATTAAAATTCCTCTACATTTTAAAAATTATTTTATTTCTTATATATGAGTGTTTTTCATGAATGTCTGTGTATCACATGCATTAAGTGCCCACAGAGACCAGAAGAGGGGATCGGATCTCCTGGAACTGGAGATACAGAAGGTGGTGAGTCACCATTTGGCTGCTGGGAATTGAATTCAGGTCCTCTGCAGAAGCAGCCAGTGCTTTTAACCATGGAGCCATCTTTCCAGCTCTGGTTGGGGGAGAAACCAAATACCTCTGTCTTGATCCAAGTCACCACACAGGCCATTTTTGCCTTTTCTGTGTGCTACTATCCCTTTTTGCTGATTTGACACTGATTTTTCATTAGTCTCTTGAATTTGTTATTATCTTATTTCCACTATCCCAGGCTAGCTAGACCACACGATTCCAGGGGACTTCTGTCTATGCTGCCTATCTTGCCAAAGGAGGGCTAGTGTTACACACCAGAGCCACTGACTCTCACTTTTATATGAGTTCTGAGGATCCGAATTCCAGTGGTTAGATTTGGGCAGCAAGCTCCTTCACATACCGAGCTAGTGTCCTAGCCCAGCAAACGCTTTTCAGAATCATAGTCTGAGAAGCACACAGCATGCCCTGGAGTGCGGAGAACAGCAGCACCCACTTCCCTGGGTTTTGTGAGTGCTCAGTCAGGTCATCTGTTCATTCAACAAATGCTCACTGAAAAGCTGCCAAGTGCCTGGAGCCGGTCTGAGCACTGGGGACATCTGGGACACAAGATTATGTAGTTGGCTTCTGGGGGCCTGAGTCCAGGGGAGGAGCAGAAAATTCCCACGTGAAATGTACGCAGACCAGAGTGCCAGCTCAGTGCAAGCGTGATCCAGCAAGATGGAACAGGATAATAGGAAGAGCCACAGAGAGGCAACCACCACCGGGGTAGTGGCCTGGTACCTGGGAGCAGAGACCTGAGGATGGTAAGTGCTGAGACCCTGGGGGACATAGCCTCAGGCCACTCGGGAGAGCCTGGCCTGGAGTTGGCAGGATCAGACTGGCCCCGAACTCACAGCGATCCCAATGCCACTGCTTCTTGAATGCCGAGATTAAAGTCTCTTTCCTTGCTCAGAACTGGAGTTAAAGGACCACAGATGAAGCTGATAGGCAAAAGTCTACCTGGCACTGCTGGAGGCCTTGACCTTGGGCCTCATCCCCAGCACTACAAAAACACATAGTCACGATCATTTGCTGACTCCAAAATGCTTTCAGCTTTGTGAGGTATATCCATATCTGTTTTCAGTATTAAAACTGTTGTGAGGCCTGGAGAGTTGGCTCAGCAGTTAAGAGCACTTGCTGCTCTTTCAGAGGACCCGAGTTTAGTTCAAGGACCCACTCAGGAGGCTCATTAACCAAGGGTAACTCCAGATCTCAGGAACTCATTACACTCTTACTCTCTTCTGGTCTCCGAGGACACTTAGACACACACACACACACACACACACACACACAGTGAGCACAAATAAAGAAAATGTGATATTTAGGTTTGCGGGTTTTTTGTTTTGTTTTGTTTTGTTTTTTTTTTTTTTGAGACAGGTTTTTTTTTTGTGTGTGTAGCTCTGTCTGTCCTGGAATTCCCTATGTAGACTAGGCTAACTCTAAACCCAGAGTCCTGCTTGCCTCTGTTTCCTGAGTGCTGGAGTTAAGGGCATATAACACTACTACCTGGCTTATAATAATTATTTATTTTGGAGGCTTTTTGCCTGTGGCCTGTGTTTGTTTGTTCTGCTTGTTTTTGGAGACAAGATCTCAAGTCCAGGTTGACCTCAAACTCACTATGTCACTAAGTGGGCTTTGAATGCCTCCTGATTCTCCTGCCTCAACCTCCTAAGTGCTGGGACTCCAGGTGTGTGTCATGTATAACCTTTATTTATTTATTTATTTATTTATTTATTTACTTACTTACTTACTTACTTATTTGTTTATTAATTGTGGTTGTTTGTGCTTTGAGACAAGACCTCACCATGTAACTCCTGGCTAGCAGAACTCAGACATCCTTCTGCCTTTGCCTCCTTAATGCTGAGATTAAAGGCCTGTGTCACCATGCCCACACTACAAGCATGATTTAAAAAACTCATACATTTAGTTATTATTTATTGAGTGTTATGTACTACTCATGCTGTGGCATGAATATGGAGGTCAAAGAACAACCGGTCAACTTGTCACCTGTTTCCTTCCAACATATGGGTCCCAGAGATTGAACTCTGGTCATCAGTCTTGGTGGCAAGCACCCTTGGCTGCTGAGCCCTCTCACTGGCCCATACTTGTGATCTATGATGTCCTGCATCCGTTACTTAGAGTATTCTGCCACAATGGGTTATGTGGTGCCTCCCACATGGTCAGACGTTCCACTGTTTCTTTTTGTTATTGTTTTTGTTTGTTTTGTTTTTGAGACAGGGTTTCTCTGCATATCCTTGGCTGGCCTGGAACTAACTCTGTAGACTAGGCTATCCTCAAGCTTGCAGAGATCCACATGCCTCTGCCTCCCTGAGTGCTGGGACTAGAGGTGTGCGCCACCACACCCAATTCCACTATTTCTTATGTTTTCCTTTTGTCTCATTTGTTTCTATTGCCACTGTCACCAGCAAGTCTTCAAGGTTTGGGAAGCTGTCCAGCCCACCTGGTAGGCATCCATTTCCCATAATTCCAACATTTGTTTGAAAGCTTGGATTTTATCATTGGCAATAAATATCAGAGACATCACGCTCTTCCTGGGTAAATGTCACCTTTCTGCCCAAGGACTCTGGGAACAATGAAGATAATTTTCAGCAATTACTAAGCTCCTAGGGTAGTGGTTCTCAACTTTTCTAATGCTGTGGGATTCTTCAATACAATTCCTCATGTTGTGTTGACTTCTAACTATAAGGCTATTTTCATTGCTATTTCATAACTGTGATTTCCTACTGTTATGAATCATAATGTAAATATCTGATATGCAGGATATCTGATCTGTGACCCCTATGAAAGGGTCCTCAACCTCTAAAGGGGTCTCCACCCACAGGTTGAAAACTTCTGTGCTAATGTGGCCACGATAAGCCTTTTCTGAAGTTATCTTGTTATTCATTCAAAACATTTTTTTGTGCTGGGAGGTGGTGGTGCATACCTTTGAGGCAGGTGGATCTCTGTGAGTTCAAGACCAGCCTGGTCTACAGAGAAAGTTCCAGGATATCCAGAGCTACATGGAGAAATCCTTTCTTTAAAAAAAAAAAAGTGTTTTAGTTTCATTTAAAGTATATGAAGAAAAAAGTATATGAGTATTTTGCCTGCATGTATGTCTGTGCACTAAGTGTTTGCCTCATGTTCTTAAAGGCCAAAAGAGGCCATCAGACTCCCTGGAACTCGTGTTACAGAGGGAGCTAGAACTTAAACTTGAATCCTCTGCAAGAGTAGTCAGTGTTTTTAACCACTGAACCATTTTTCCAGACTTTGTCACTCACCTTTGCTACAGCCCAGGGAGGTATTATTGTTCCCATTCTACAGATGGGAAAAAGTGAGACCCAGAAAGCTTAGAAATCCAACCATGTTCACACCACTGTGGGGTACCTGTATGTGATCAGAGTTCCAAAAATGATCTCCTCAGGAAGGACAGGCCTGGAGAAATACTCTGTCCCCTTGGGTGTAGAGTTAATTACCATGTGCCAGACTATATATCCACAGTCTGAATAGGAAGTGTGGTTTCATGTAGCCCTCTGGAAAACATCTGCTAAGGGGGACCCAGCTCAAGGGGTTTCCAGAAAGTCTCATGCTTTCTCTGGACAACAATAAAAAGCCCTTGGTCACATTGAATGGCAGAAGGTGGGGGTTAAAAAGCACCAGAGGCCACACCCCACTGGAATGTCCATTATCTCTTGGGTAAGCATATTGGCCTGATTTAGTTTTTCACAGCTGTAATGGATTACACATAGTTTACTGGCTTAGAAAAACACAAATGATTCCCTTTACAGTCCTTCAGGTTAGAAGATGGACAGGGCTCAAATCAAGGCGCAGGAAGGGTTGTGCGCCTTCCTCATGGTTTATGGCCTAACTGGCTTCCTAGAGGCCGGTTCTGCTTCTGACTTTTATCCGTGTCTGTGTCTCATGTAGCCCAGGCTCGCCTCTAGCTCAGTATGTGGTTGAGCATAACCTTGAACTCCCGATCTTCCTGCACCTGCCTCTGGAGTATAAGGATCACAGTCCTGGCACCACTAGGCGTAGTATGGTGGGGATCCATCCACCCAGGGCACGTGCTCTCCCCAAGGAACTACAGCCCCATTCTCTCTCCTTCTGCCTTGTCTGCCCATGTCTGCTCTCCTTCTTATCCTTTCCTACATTCCTTTACAGGGACCTTCGTGACACCATGGGACCAACTTGGATGACCCTGGTTCACGTTCTCATTTTGATGACCTCAGTATCATTCCACCTGCAAAGGTTTCATTGGCTAAGTCACATCTCCGTTTATGCAGGGACTAGGCTATGCTGTCTTCCCTTCTTTAGGAGGGGGTTAACCACATCCGATATAAAAACCCACAGAAAGGTTAGGAAATCTGTCTAAGTTCACACAACCACAAGGATCAATCTGAAGGTCCAGGAGGGCTGCTCAGCACTGTGGGCCCACTGTGGGCTTCTACTGAGACAGGGTAAAAAGATAAAATTAAAGTGACATGGGCAGGGGGTGAAGCCCGATACCCAGGGATCTAGTTTTTATTTCCTGTTGGCTGAGACTGATAGAGCCAAGATTACCTAGAGGGGTAAAGCTGGTTTTTCTTAGGACAGCTCCAACAAGGATGTTAAATGCAATAAACCACTCCTACTTTGAGGCAGGATGTTTGTGGCCCTGAGTCTAACTGTCTAACCCTGTTAACACTCCCATCCCCATGTCTCTATCTTGTTCTTTCTTTTTTCTAAAGATTTATTTATTTTATGTATATGAGTGATCTATCTGTATGTACATCTGCACGACAGAAGAGGGTACCAGATCACATTATAGATGGTTGTGAGCCACCATGTGTTGCTGGGAATTGAACTTGGGGTGTTTGGAAGAGCAGACAGGGCTCTTAACCACTGAGCCATATCTCCAGACCTCTCTTGTTCTTTCTAGACAGGGTTTTTCTGGGTAGCCCTGGCTGTCCCGGAACTTGTTCTGTAGACCAGGTTGGCCTTGAACTCAGAGATCTGCCTACCTCTACCTCCTGAGTGCTGGAATTAAAGGTGTGCACCACCACACCTAGCCAGATTAATATCTCAATCTAAACAACCAACCTTTTAAAAACACCTGACTTGGTGGTTTTATCTTTTTCTGAGACAAGGTCTTTCTATATGAGCCATTCTGGTTTGGAATTCACAAGAGACCCACCTGCCTCTGCCTCCCCAGTGCTGGGATTAAAGGTGTGTGCAGCCAAGCAGGGCCAAAAGAAAATTCTTAGGAGAAACCATGGAACTAACACCTACAGTTTTGTTTTGTTACTGGGGAAGCAGAGGCAGGAGGATTAGGAGTTCCGGGTCATCCTTGGCTCTACAGTGTTTGAGGCCAACATGGGCTACATGAGAGCTTGTGTCAAAGCAAAGGAAAACAAAGCCCAAGACATCTAATGGCAACTCTTTGGAGCAGCTGTGTCCACACTAGAAACCATCCCTTTCCTCCTTGCCTCTCTCTAAATCCTAAACTCCGTCCAACCTGTGTACTCTCTCTCCCTTACCTCTGCTTAACAAACTTGCCAACTTTGCCCCACACTGTCTTGTCATAAAATTCTTTTCTGAAGTTCAGTGTAATCTTTTGAGGAGGTTTTACTCAATCAGAGCAGCTGAGAGAAGACTCCTCAGAATACTGTGCAATTTTGTAGCCCTGTCTGTCCTGGAACTCACTGTGTGGACCAGGCTGGTTTTAAGCCCACCGAGATCCATTTACCTCTGCCTTTTGTTTGTTTGTTTGTTTTTGTTTTTGTTTTTCAAGACAGGTTATCTCTGTGTAGTCTTAGCTGCCCTGGACTCACTTTCTAGACCAGGCTGGCCTCAAACTCACAGAGATCCACCTTCCTCTGCCTCTCAAAGAGTCCTGGGATTATAGACATGTGCCACCAGGCCTGGCTACCGCTGTCTTTAAAGTGAAGGCATGTGTCACCAAGCCCAGCCTTCTTTAAAAACAAAAAAGAAATTATCAGGTCATCTTGGTGCACACCTTTGATTCTAGCACTTGGGAGGCAGAAGCAATCTCAAAACAACAAAACCAAACCTACCTCGGCAGTGGTAGCTCACAACTTTAATCCCAGCACTCAGGAAACAGAGGCAGGTATACCTCTGAGTTCAAGGCCAGCCTGGTCTATGGTGCTAGTTCCAGGACAGCCAGGGCTACACAGAGAAACCCTGTGTTAAAAAACAAACAAACAAGAAGAAATTGTTTTATGTGTTTTGGTGTTTAACCTGAATGTATGTCTATACCATGTGTGCCTGGTGTCCACTGAGGAGGGAAGAGGGTGTCAGATTCCCCGGGATCTTCCAACAATGAAGTCACAGAGGGCTATGAGCTACCTTGTACATGTTAGAAACTAAACTCAGCTCTAATCCCTGAGCCATCTCTCTAGCTCCCATACCATCTCTTTTAATGTTTACCTATTCGTTTTGAGGTCTTGTGTTAACATCTCTGGGAATTATTTGGAAATTATGTCTGGCCAGGTGTGGTGGCTTACTCATACCTTTTTGAAGTTTTTAGTATTTAATTTTTTCCATGTTTATGTGTGTTTTGCCTGCATGCACATCTATGAATATGTGTTCCTGGTGTTCACAGAGACCAGAAGAGGATATCAGATCCCTGGAAGTAAAGTTACAGTTGTGAGTTGTCATGAGTGCTGGGAATCAAGCCTGGTCCTCTGCAAGAGCAGCAAGTGCTCTAACCATTGAGCTATAGCTCCAGCTCCCTTGGCTCATTACTTTAATCCCAGCAAATCACTCAGGCAGAGGCAGGGGGATCTCTGTAAATTTGAGGCCAGCCTGGTTTACAGAGTGAGTTCTAGCTGCATGGTGGTGGCAAAAGCCTTTAGTCCCAGCACTTGGAGGCAGAGGCAAGAGAATTTATGTGAGCTTGGACCTGGTCTACAGAGCAAGTTCCAGGACAGCCAAGGCTATGCAGAGAAACTGTGTCTCAAAAAACCCAAGAAAACAAAACAGAGCGAGTTCTAGGACAGCCAAGGCTACATTGAAATACCAAAAAAGAAGCCCAGGTCAGTGGTGCATGCCTGTAATCCCAGTACTCTGGAGGCACAGGAGGCAGATCACTGTGAGCTCAGAACAGCCAAGGCTACACAGAGAAACCCTGTCTCAAAAAACAAACAAAAAAGGGGGGTGGTTGGAGAGATGGCTCAGAGGTTAAGGCACTGGCTGTTCTTCCAAAGGTCCTGAGTTAATTCCTAGCAACCACATGGTGGTTTACAACCATCTGTAATGAGACCTGGTGCCTCTGCTGGTGAGCAGGCACACATGCAGGCAGACTATGTAGAAATAATAAACAAATCTTTAAAAATAAGTGAAAGAAAAAAAAGAAACGGTAAACTAAACCTGGCAAGGCATGCATGCTTATAATTCTAGCTAGCACTGGTCAGGTAGCAGGAATCACTTGAACTTTGGAGTTTGAGAGCAGCCTGGGCAGCACAGTAGGGGAAAAAAAAAAAAAAGAAGGAAAGCTATCTCAAAACCTACCACATCCCATCAAGGCTGACACAATCGATTGTTACGTTTTATTTTTAAAGTTTGCGTTTCTTATTTTATTTAACATTATGTTATCTGTGTGTCTGAGTATTGGTGCATGAATGTGAGTGTTGGGGTGTGAGGTGTGAGTGTGAGCGTGAGGTGCCCAAGGAGACCAGCAGATGGTGTCAGGTCGCCTGGAGTTGGGGTTACAGAAGGTTGGGAACTGCCCCGTGGGTGCCTGGAACCGAATCTGGGTCCTTCCCAAGAGTAGCACCTTGTGTTAATTGCTGAGCCATCTGTCCAGCCCCACATTTTTGGCTCATTTATTTATTTTTTAAAGTGTTGATTTTATATAGTACCTATGTGGGGAGCACAGGCAGTGCAAGTCACAGAGCAGCTTTTGTGAAGTAGGTCCCAGGAGCTCAGGTCACCAGGCTTGCCATAGGCACCTTTCCTTATGAGACATCTCCATGACATTATTATTGTCTTGTTTGCTTTTGAGACAGGGTCTTGTGGACCCTAGGATGGCCTCAGACTTGCTATGGTGCTGAGGTTGGTCCTCCTGCCTCTACCTCTTCAGTTCTGGGACTGAAAATGTACGCCAATGCATCCAGATTACTTGGTCATTGGAATGGAACCCAGAGCCTCATGTATGTGTGCTGGGCAAGTACTCTCAACTGAGTTACATTCCCAACCTCAAAGAGTCTTACTTTTACTCTAGGCTGCTCTGAAACTTATTACTCTATACCCTGCCTTGCCCTGATCCTCCTGCCTCAGCTTCTTAAGTCTTTTAATCTATCTATCTTTCTATCTATCTATCTATCTATCTATCTATCTATCTATCTATCTATCTATCTATTTTGTTTTTTTTGAGACAGGATGTCTCTGTGTAGCGTTGGCTGTCCTGGACTCTCTCTATAGATAGGCACAGAGATCCACCTGCCTCTGCCTCCCTGAGTGCTGGGATTACAGGCATGCATCACTGTGTCCAGCCCTTAAGTCTTGAGTGACAGGATTATAGGCAAGCATAAACTTGTTCAGCCAATACAATGTTTGTTCACTAATCATCTCTGTGTGTGGAGCTCCAGAAAGAACCTAGCACTCTTACTGAACTATGTCCCCAACTCCTTCTGAGAGCACACTGTGGGAACACACTGGACAAGACAACTCTTGGGGCAAACCAGCAGCTGTGATTTTTTAAAAAAATAATTATCATGACTGATTTCACTTGTCCAACAAGTATCTACAGAGAGCCTGCTATATTGTCAGTCCCTGGGATAAGCAGGGCATATTAACAGTCAGACATCCTACCACAATCTATAACAAAGTGGGCCTGGTTTCCCAGAAATGAGGTGCCATAGTCTGTGAATGTTCTATTCCGGACATGCTTGATCTCTGAAGCTAAGCAGCATCAGGCTTGATTAAAAGTTGGGTGGGAGAAATGGGATGCCACGAAACAGCTTCAGCGCAGTAGAAGAGTGGTCTAAGAAAAGAGCTTGAGCTGGGCAAAATAATGAGAAAATAATACCTCCAGTTTATTTGATGAGCGTGACAGTGTATGCCTGTAATCCCAGCACTCTGGGAGGCAGAGGCAGATGCATCTCTGTGAGTTCAAGGCCAACCTGGTCTACAAAGTGAGTCCAGGACAGCCAGGGATACACAGAGAAATCCTGTCTCGAAACTTTTCTGAAGCCTCACAGAATGGGGATGGTAGGCCTGTGAGTTGGGAGTGTGTTGTCAGGTAGGAGGCTTAGCAAGGGTTTCTTGTGTATATAGGTAAGTCAACAACTGTCCTGCATATACATACTGGGGTGTGAGCTATAAGCAACATCTACTGAATGTTTACCCTTTGCAGAATGTGCTAAGACCTCACCATGATTTTGTTTTTTTTTTAATTTTATAATTTTAATTTTTTTATATTAATCACAGGTTATTTACTTTGTATCCCAGCCGTAGGCCCCTCCTTCATTCCCTCCCAATCCCACCATCCCTCTCTCATCTCCTCCCTACCTCTTTCCAAGTCCACTGATAGGGGAGGACCTCTTCCCCTTCTATCTGACCCTAGCTTATCAGGTCTCTTCAGGACTGGCTGCAATGTCCTCTTCTGTGGTCTAGCAAGGCTGCTCCTCCCTCGGGGGTGGGTGGGTGTGTGTCGAAGAGCCAGCCATTGAGTTAATGTCTGAAATAGTCCCTGTTCCCCTTACTAGGGTACCCACTTGGATACTGAGCTACCATGGACTATATCTGAGCAGGGGTTCTAGGTTATATCCATACATGGTCCTTGGTTGGAGAAACAGTCTCATAAAAGACCCCTGTGCCCAGATATATTTGGTCCTTGTG
>CM053744.1:54690449-54992370 GCA_028658305.1 Pachyuromys duprasi
GTGTAGAGATTTCAGTATGTTTATCCTATCTTATAGGTCTATATAAGTGAGTATATACCATGTGTGTCTTTCTGCTTTTGGGATATCTCATTCAGGATGATCGTTTCTAGGTCCCACCATTTGCCTGCAAATTTCATGATTTCCTTGTTTTTAATTGCTGAGTAGTATTCCATTGTGTAAAAGTACCACAATTTCTGTATCCATTCCTCAACTGAGGGACATCTGGGTTGTTTCCAGGTTCTGGCTATTACAAATAAAGCTGCTACAAACATGGTTGAGCAAATGTCCTTGTTGTGTACTTGAGCATCTTTTGGATATATGCCTACGAGTGGTGTAGCTGGATCTTGAGGAATCACTATGCCTAATTGTCTGAGAAAGCATCAGATTGATTTCCAAAGTGGTTGTACAAGTTTACATTCCCACCAGCAGTGGAGGAGGGTTCCCCTTTCTCCACAACTTCTCCAGCATGTGTTGTCACTTGAGTTTTTGATCTTAGCCATTGATTTTGTTTTTTATGTGGCCTTCGTCCCCACCTTTCCCTCCCTAAGACAGAGTCACATGTAGCTCTATGAGGCCTGGTCTGCAATTCATGGATGATCCTCCTGCCTCTGCTGCCTATGTGCTGAGGTCACAAACGAACAATCTTGGAACAACAAGTCCTTTTTAAAATCAATTAATTTTGTGTGTGCCCTGCTGTATGTCAGAGGACAACTCGGTGGAGTCGGTTTTCCCTGTCTGCCACGTGGACTGGAGGATGTAACTCGGGTCGTCAAGGGTAAAAGAGGCGTGCTCCTTTACTCGCTGAGTCATCTCACTGGCTCACACATTCCTATGTCGTAGAAACGGAAAACAATTGCCCTTCTCCTCCCCCCTCCCCCCATGCCAAAGCTAGTGGAGGAAGTGAAGAGTGAATGAATGAATGAACGGTCAGAAGAGCGCGCTCCATAAGGCAAAGGATTCGTGGGGATCTCCAGTGGAGGTCCCAGGGCCGATCTCAGGCGGCCACTGCGCAGACAAGATGCTCGGACACCACCTTGCAGCCACGGGGTGCGTAGCCAGCTCCATCTGCACAGCCTTGCCGGGAGCGGCCGCCCTCCGCGCTTTGCGGGCGGACGGGTTGCGAGCCGGGACGCACGCCCACCTGTCGCGCGCAGGCGCAGAACGCCGCCCGCTCTCCCGCGGCGCGGCCAGTGCGCAGGCGCGGCGGCCGATGCGAGTGTGTCTGTGCGGCGAGAAGATGGCGGCGACGGGGGACGCGGCGTGAGGAGCCGGAGCAGCGTCGAGCCTCATTGAGACGGGTCGCCATGGCCCTCCACAATCCTCAGGTAGCGCGGGCTGCGTCCAGGTTGGGCGGTCTGGGTCTCTGGACTGCCTCGGGGCGGCGGGCGCGAAGTGCGCGCCGGGAGGGCGGTGGGGGAGGCGCCGGCACGCTGCCGGCCTAGGCCCGCGCCGCGCCCCTTAGCGCCGTGCTTCCCAGCGTCCGACGCCGCCCGAACTGCCCCGAGAGTGCCCGAGGCGCCCCGAGAGCGCCCGAGCCAGCCCGAGAGCGCTCGAGGCCGCAGGGAAGGCCTCCGCGTGCCGGGCCAGCAGCTGCCGAGTCCCGGGCGACGCTCTGGCCCAGCGGCTCGCGTGGCTGGTGCGCTGCGGCGCCGCGGGGACCCAGCCCTTGCCTCATGGGCTCTGTAGCAAAGGAAACTGGGAACCACTAGGGGGGCACACTCAGTCTCGGCCGGGACTGACACCTTTTGCAAGGAGTTGTCCCAGCCCGGGCTGGGTCGGGCGCCCGCAGGCCGGAGCGCCTACTGCGTCTTCCTCGGTGCCGGAGCTGCTCCCGCAGAGCTCCTGATGAGACGCACTTAGGAGAAGTGAGAAGTCAGCACGTGGTGCCACTTGGTGCTGCTTCTCAGGGCTGTTTTAAACCATGCATTTGTTGAAGTCTCAGCCCTAGACTAGAAATTGTCTCCTTTTATAATCCTCTCTGATATTTTCCTACCAGACTGAGAAATAAAGTGACTCTTGGGAAACTGGTGGGGAGTAATGAGGATGGTAATGGGGAGTAACTGAGGATGGGTGGGTGCGAGTATATACAGGCAGGCGAGGTCGATATGGTTAGACCACTTTTTATTTTGGGGCGGGGTCTTTCTCTGTAGTACGGGCTGCTCTCTAACTTGAGGTTTCTGTCTCAACCTCATGGGTTGCAGACATGAGTCACCACGTGCTTTTGAAAGGTTGTTTTAATAACGGTTGCAATGAAGGTATGATGTGGGATTTAAACCTCGAAAACCCATTTAGTGAAGGGTTTGATCCTAGGAGAAACTGCCGTCCTATTAGATATGTGGTGTTTCATAGATCAAGTCAGAACTTTGCCTGTTTGACCTTTCCCCTCCTTTTGTAAATTTACTTTCGTGTTTGGTGTAGTTTTCTGAAATGGAAAGGCAACTCATAACTGTTGAATGTGTTTTTTTGGACAAATGTCATTCTGACATTATTATTATTATGTTTACGTTTTACACGTCTTCATTCTTTATTACACAGCCTTGCCTGGCTTGGAATTCAGATAGCTTCTGCCTCCAAGGTGCTGGGGATTCGGGTTATTTACCACCACAGCTGGCTCTATTCAGACTTTTATTTTATTTAAGTTTTATGTGAATGAATGCTTCATGTATGTGTGTTCCTGGTACCATTGAAATGAGTAAAGGGCACTGGATCTCCTGGAACTGGAATTTGAATGGTTGTGAGCCTCCGAATGGGTGCTGGGAATGGAACCAGAGTTCTTTGTAAGAGCAATTGCTTTATATCCTGGAGCCCGATGTCCAGCCCCTCCTAGGAGATTTTAGCCTCTTGCTCAACTCAGATAAGCATTTAATCCCAGCACAAGGGAGGCAGAGGCAGGCAGATGGCTGTGAAATTGAGGCCAACCTGGTCTACATAATGACAGCTAGAGGTACATAGATAAACATTGTCTCAAACAAAAAATAAACAAACAAAAAACCTAGTTGGCTACCTTGTTTTCTTTTTGGTCTGTAGGGTTCATTCTGAACTGAGCTATAATGTAAATGCTATTTTGTGTGTGTGGTTTTCAGATGAAGAAAACATGCTTAAGCATAATTTCCTTTCTCAATCACCAGTAACAATGTCAAGTTGATAAAAGTGCTAGTGATTCTTTGTAATTTCACTTGGGTCCATTGTCCTGGCATTTGTGTTTTGCAGGACATGACAGCATGTGCACATCTTCAGGAGTCAGACTAATTAGCAGTGCCTTGGGCCTTGTAGTGGTAGAATGGGGGAAAGGCAATAGTTTGAGTCATGTTTTATTTTAATAATGAAATAGTTGTGCAAGGTGGAGCATACCTGTAACGCTGGCATGGGAGAGGCTGGAGGCAGGAGGATCAGGAGTCCAAGATCAAACCCAGGCTACCCAGTAAGTTTTAGGCCAACTTAGTTGTGACTCTTACACAGTCTCTCTAATGCACACACAGCAAGAAGAAAGAAGACATGATTTCACTATTAGATCTGGCTTGAGTTCTGAGTATTTTAACAATTTATTCATGAAATACCAGCAGTCTGCCATGTGCCATGGTGTTCATACTGGGTGATTTTTTTGACTTCGTTTTGATTTTGGAGACAGGGTCACTATGAAGTCCATTTTAGCTTTAGGCTCAGTTTTCTTGCTCCAGGCTCTCAGTGACTGAGATTTCAGGGGCCTCCATACACTCTAGGGTTTTGTTGAAGTAACTGTCAGAAGTTAACAGTTAAGAGTCAGTGTTCAGGGAACTTGCAGAGGTTACAGGTTAACTTTCATATAGATTGTAGCTTTTCTATGTTTTGGACTGTGCACTTGAACCCTGTTCTGTGAATTGCAATACAGTGGTGAACTTGGAAACACTCTGGGTGTAGGGTGTTTCCTGTCCACCAGCTGAACCAGTTTAGAGATGTTCTCACCTGAGGTGGAAGTGGATCTGGCATGTATGCTGTCAGAAGTGGCGCAGTGACTGAGCAGATTAATTTGAAGCAACCAGTCTGCCTTATATTTAAAGAAAAGTTGGTGTTGAGGCCATAGTGTTTCTATACCCAGGTTGATAGCACGCTGTTGCTGGTTTCTGTTATCCTTTACACAGACCTCCACAGTTTTACATGCTGGGGTTTTGGTTCGCTTTTTTTTTTTTTTCTTTTTAAGCACATAGCATAGTGTTCCACTGTTTGGTAGTGCATTTGTAACTGATGGCTAGATTAGGGCAATTCTTTAAAAATATCATTTTTGGGGGGCAGTGTTTCAGAATGTGGCCCATACTGTGGAACTCCCTATGTAGCAGTAGCGGTCTCAGACTTCCTACTGTTGGAACTCCTGCCTCAGTCTCCTGGGTGGCCTTAGTCTGCTGCAAGATCAGAATCTTGTAGGGCTTATGGGACCAAAGTAAACAACAGTCCTGAAATGGCAGTGGGCTATTTGGAGATATGTTTTGTGCATAACAACAGTAAAACATTTCAGTCAAACCTGAGACTTACATGTAAAGTGAAGAACAGGAGCTAGTGGTCCTCTCCAGTGTTTATTACTGTGTTTAGGGACTCACCCTCCTGTTTCTTCAGCTCACCTTGTTGGGAACTCAGCGCCCAAAGTCAGTGGACAGTAAGTGGACGGCTGGATTCTGGGTTCTTCTCTAAGGTTGATAGTACGATAGGCATTCTAGTTTAAGTTAATTGTGTAAGAGCATGATTTGAACAGTAGTGCACACAGGAAAATTGAAAGGACAGAGATGCCATAATTTGGTGACTGCCTCGTGCAGGTTAGATTTTCAAGAATAGGGAAAGCTGTCATCTTCACTTGGATGAGGTGTATCAAGTCATTGTAGTTTTGCAAATTACAGGCATGTAAGTACTTCTGAGCAATGGATCAGGTTTTCAGGGTACACTACATGGGGCTGGGAGACAATTCTCATTGATAATTTACCAAAGTATGGGAAATGGTTAGCAGAGCTTGCTTTTGAGTTGTAATTAGGGTAGAGCATTGCAGTTAACTGGCACACATGAAGTCACTGTCACAGAGCAGACACATGCGTATGCAGTGGAATTTGCTGGCCATGGGATGTTGGATTAGTGTCGTTTGTCTCTTAGTGCCACTTCAGCAGGGAACTATTCATTTCTAAGACTTGCATATGCTTGGACTGCAGTTTTTCTGTCTGTGGAAGTGATCTCTCAAAAGGCCCTGTGTGACCATCCTGTCCCAGCAGGCTGGATTAAGAACTAGTGTTGGGGGCTGGAGAGATGGCTCTGTGGATAAGAGCACTTGCTGCACTTGCAGAGAAGCTGGGTTTGATCCCACATGGTAGCTTGTCTGGAACTCCAGTCCCAGGATATTTGGCACCTTTTTCTGGCATTCTCAGGTACTGAATGCACGCAAAACACTTAACATTCATAAAATTAAAGAAAGAAAGAAGGAAAAAAACGTAGCTAGGCAATGGTGGTGCATGCCTTAATCCCAGCACTAGGGAAGTAGAGGCAGGCGGATCGCTGTTTTTTGAGGCCAGTCTGGTCTACACAGTCCAGGACAGTCCAGGCTACACAGAGAAACCCTGCCTCAACCCCTCTCCTCCCCAAAAAGAAAGAAAAGAAAAGATCTTGTTCTTATTAAGCTCTGGGCTGGCTGGTTCAACTCAACTGTTTTGGCCCAGCTGATTTACTCAATCTGGCTTTTCTCTTGGCCCCTGAATTGCTCCGCTTGGCCTCATACTAAGTCCAGCAATCTGCTCTAATTTCCTGGCTCCTTCTCTGGCTCATTTGATCTTCAGCTGAGTTCTCTCTCTCTCTCTGTAACCTTTCTATTACTGTTCCTGGTAGAACTGCTTCCTTCCCTTTCTGCATTTTAAGTTGCTGTCCTTTCCTCTATCCTCTGTGTAGTCTGGGCTACATAGCAAAATCCTGTCTGAAGAAAAAAACCAAAATGAACATAAATTAGAACATAAAGGTAGTCCACATGTATTTATTTCAAAGATCAGAAAAATGTATTTTTCTGAGTCTGGCTCTTCAAGTGCTGGTTATTTTGTTAGTATTGGAAACTCAGGCCTGATGCTGCTCTCTTCTGAAAACCTAGGAGGAAATGAAAAGCTGAGCACTCCTGCTCTCGACCCTCCCTTCAGTTACTCTCCTGGGAACAGGGCAGACGAGCTGCTGGGACAGATGGGTGCAGGGTGGGACTGCTATCAGAAGACTCCAGAACCTCTTTCTGGAGCTTACAGGAGAGTTGAGAGTATGCACAGGAACACACGGGAATGAGGCTGCTCCCCTGTGTGTAGGTAGCTGCATGCCTATGTGCTTGGGGAGAATAGAGAATGACACTTTGGTGCTCTCTGCCTCAATCCCCTGAGGTAGGGCCTCTTACTGAAGCCAAAGCTCTTGTTCCAGTTAGGCTGGCTTGGTAAAGCTAGCCCAAATGGTCTTTTACACACGTGCGCGCGCACACACATACACTCACTCACTCACTCACTCACTCACTCACTCACTCACTCACTCACAAGATCATCACCTGGCTTCAAAATCCTTTTTTAAAACTTTGCCTTTGCAGGGCAGTGGTGGTAGCATCTTTAATCCCAGTGCTCAGAAGGCAGAAGCAGGCAGATCTCTTTGAGTTCAAGGCTAGCCTGTCTACAAAGAGTTTCAGGACAGCCAGGGCTACCCAGAGAAACCCTCTCTCAGAACCCTCCCCACCAATTATTTTTTTCTGTGTATTGGCTGCAGACACCTTTGCTTTTTTTCTGGCAGAGTTTGTGAGTGTGCATGCTTTTAAATGTAGCTAGGGTTGTCTTCAACCTTGCTACATAGGCAAGGAAGATTTTTTGAACTTCCTGTTTCTATCTTCCCAGTGCTGAGATGCCCATCATGTGGTTTATGTGATTCTGGGGATCCAATCCAGAGCTTTGTGTATACACCAGTTGGCCAGTTGCCGTTTAAGTGCTTCACAAGAACTAGCTGGGCTGTGGCAGCACACACCTTTAATCCTAGCACCCAGGAGGCAGAGCAGGTGGATCTTTGTGAATTAGGCCATCTTGGTCTACGGAGAGGTCCAGGACAGCCAGAGCTGTTACTAAGAGAAACACTGTCTCAAAAGCAAACAAAAAAAGTACTAAGCCTGCAACGATAGCCATGCTGTAGGCCAGTTTTGGTGGGTGACCTGGCTGGGGTGGAAAGAAGCTGCCTGGCCAAGAGTGTGCCCTGAGTCCTTACTTGGGTCTTTTAGTTCGGTGGGACATGGTTGGTGCAGTTCAGTGTTCACAGAGAGAATTTGGAAGCCTGAGGTCTTGCTGTGGCACAGCTGCTGGCTAGGAACTTGTCCTCCTGAGTGCTGTGATCAGAGGCGTGCACCATGCCCTGCAAAATTCATATTTATGTCTTAATATACACAGAGTAAGGCTGAATTAATAGGGATTACATTTTGCAAGGCATGGACCTTGTCACCTAGACTGCCAAAGAGCATTTAATGGAATCCATTAGAAAACCTGCAAACACTGATCGCAGAGGATCTGTGGCTGCATTGCTGAGCTCTTGCACTGACACGCTAGTGTCCCTGCTGGGATGGAAGCCATCCGCCTTGACGCCATCTCTTTCATCTGAGTGTTGTCAACCTATTAGCTTATGGATTTATTGGTATTCTAGCAGCTGTCAAAAGGCTTTCTAGCATTTCTTTTTGTCTGTTGTATTAGGCAGCTTATTTCAGAAGTAAAGCCAGGGCATCTCTTAGGGTCTTCATCATACATGGATGAGGTATGTTGGGGTTGTGTGTGGAAGCCAGAGGACAACTCTGTGGGGTCAGCCTCCCCACCCCCAAGACAGGGTTTTTCTGTGTAGCCCTGGCTGTCCTAGAACTCACTCTGTAGACCATGCTGGCCTCAGACTCACAGAGGTCCATCTGCTTCTTCCTCCAAAGTGCTGAGATTAAAGGGATGTACCATCATATCTGGCTGACTTTTTTTCAGAGTAGTTTTAGAGCTGGGTGTGGTGCCCCTATAAATCCAGCACCCAGGGGAGGCAGAGGCAGGCGGATCTTTGAGTTCAAGGCTGTCCTGGTCTACAGAGCTAGTCCAGAACAGCCACGGCAACACAGAGAAATCCTGTCTCTAAAAACAAAACAAAACAAAAAAAACCAAAACAAACAAAAAAGTAGTTTTAGAATCACAACAAAATCGAGACAGTAAAGACATCTTAGTATTTTAAGTAATGATTTTTCTTTAGATAGGTGCTAAGCCCATTTCTGTTTAAAACCCAAATTAGGCTTCCTGGGTAGGTGTGATCATTGGCTAGGAAGGAGTTTACAGTATAATATTTAGCTTTGATGAGACATTGCAGTGGCTGGACACTGTGGTTTGTGTGGTCCTTACATGGGTCTTTGTGGCTTGTGTCAGCTGTTACATACTGTTATCACCATCCCACACACATCACAGAAGAGAGGCAGGGCTGTAGGTCAGGGGGCTGATAAGACAGTGGTTAGGGACCACTGAGTTTTTCTATTTTGTGGAATTGTTTTTATAGAGAGTATTAGGCCAGGGCCTGATGTCCACAGAGGGATGTTTATAGAGTTTCTCAAATGAAAGGTAGAATGATGGAATGGATGGGATAGAGCTAGGCGTGCTTGCAGGTATGATTAGTGTGTGGGTTATGTTTTGATAACAAAGACATGCGATTCTGTAAGCTACTTATCTCCTGCAAAGGATATGGGAAATTTAAAGTAAAAAGAAAGTTTTTTTTTTCTTTGATTCTTCACTTTGTCATCTGGATGGTTTTGGTTAGACCTTTTTTGTTTTGTTCTCTCTGAGTTGGCAGCCTGGGTAATTCACTGGATTTGGAATGCGCTTTGTTGCCCAAACACAGGGGTCAGGGACTGGAGCTGCTACACTCCATGTGTGTGTGTGTGTGTGTGTGTGTGTGTGTGTGTGTGTGTACACACGTGAGATTGCACGGTTGATCTCTAGGAACTGGAGTTACAGATAGTTGTGAGCCACCATGTGGGTGCTGGGAATTGAAGCTGGGTCTACTGGAAAAGTAGCCAGTGTTTTTAGTGGCTAAGCCATTTCTCCAGCCACATGTTCCACTCTTAACTATAGCCCTGTGCTCCAGCTTTATACTATAAAAGAGGCGATTTTCTGTTCTTGTTGGTCTAGTAGTACCTCTACTAGGGAGTCCAAAAGGACAAACCGTTTATGGTTTGGAAAGAGTGGTAAGTCATCTGCCTGAGTGACTAGAGAACACTCTGCTAGTTAATCTGAGATGTTTCTTTTTTTTTTTAAATTAAACATTTTTCTTTTATATCTGTGGTTTTTGCTTATATGTATATCTGTGCATATAGTGCTGGTGGAGTCCAGAAGAGGGTAGTAATGTGGGACTGAGTTACAGGCAATCGAGAGCCACCTATGGGTGTAGTCCTGGCTGTACTGGAACTATATAGATGATACACAGAGATCCTCCTGTCTCTACTGGGATTAAAGGAATACACCACCACTTCCAGCTCTGTTTTTAAGATGCACTTTTTCTTGTTTCTTTAGGCCAGGTAATAAGTGTCAGCATGTCATACTGCAGTTACTGTGTCATATTCCTCCTTAAGTCCCTGACAAGTGCAGTTCTGAGGGCTGAGGGAAAGACAGCACCCCTATAGTGCCAGCAAATGCAAGTGCCTGTTAGTGAGCATGCCAGTTCTTCTGTTGGTCTAGCTGGAGTCAAGGACCATGGGCTTTGTCCTTCCCAGTTAGAGAGAGCACTTCAGTTACCTACTTTCCCACACCTTCAGTGGGCCTTTTTTCTGTGTCTTTCTGACTACACCCTCTTCAACAGTGGCTTGGCTTTGTCTCCAATATTTACCACCTTTGAATACCCATAGATCTGATATGGACGCTTTGCTCATTTTCTGTCTCTGTAAGCCTAGGGCAGGGGACTTTTACTTGTTCACCACCGTGTCCTGGAATCTACAGCATGGGACATGTTCATTGAGTATGGCTAGATTAATGAATGGAAGACATACTGTAACTTATGCTTGAAGCCTGGAGTCAAGTGTAGGGAAAGGTTCTGCAAATCAGTTATTCACGCCTAGAAATGAAGAGTGCTGTCCCAAGAGGTTGTAGGACAAGATTCAGAAAGGGTTGCTAGGAAAATAGTTCACAGAGGTAATTTCTACAGTGTCAAGAGTGACCCATGACCCAAGCCAGAGGGTCCCAAGAGAAGGTCCAGCCTGTGCAGTGTGTGCAGGAGCGGGAGGCTGGAGTGTGGAGAGGCTGTGAAACAGGAGCCTGGGTACACAGTGAGTCTGGTGGACAGTTCTTGAGGGCATTTGTAGAATCACTGACCATCCTGAGAAGAGTTTTCCCAGGGAATTGCATGCACGCTGGGAAAAAGCACTGTTGGACATGTGAAGTTTGAGGGTTGATAGGCAAGTTTTTACAGAGACCCAGTGGAGAAGCACCAGAGACCCACAGTGTGGGAAGTGAAGCTCCCTGCAGAGGAGCTGGCATCCTTGTAGCAGTGCCTATATGGAATGATAGCCATTTTATTTTAGCTTTTATTTTCATGGTCTTTTATTTGTTGGAGGGAATCTCAACTCTGTAGGTCAGGGCAACCAGAACTTTGTGTAGCCTAGGCTGGCCTTATCCTCCCTCATTGGCCCCTCTGGCTTCCTGAATGGGGTAGCTGCTGTCTACCAGAGAGAACAGGGTCTGCCCCATCTGTTGCAGCCTCCTTCCCGGCAGTACTTTTCTCCCTTTCTGAGTTTTTCCATTCCTCTGCCTCCTGGACTCCTCAGACTAGTCTTTCGTCCTTCCTCCTTCATACAGCTCCTTGAAGCTCTCTGCTCCTTTGTCTGGTCTTACCTGGCAGCCTTTCTTAAGTACTCTTGCTGCATAATTGTTCTGCCTTGAGGTCCCACCCACTGCTAATCCTGTCCCTCCCATTTTCTTTATATCTCCATCATTCAGTCAGCAGATGGCTTATTAGATGCTAAGAGTTGTGCTTAAGCCTTAAGCTGTGAAACTTAGGTCTGAACACATGGGCAGATCCCATAGGTGCATGGAAATCACCATGAGGTGTGAGCAGTGCCTTCACAGAAGTAGGTCTGAGAACCTCTCCAGGGATGTGTTGCTTGGGTGGGACCTTGAAGGTCAAGTAGAAATTCATCAGAGCAAGGGGTGGGGGGTAGGGCTGTCTGTATGAGGGATACAAGCAGAAGAGGTTTCTGAGCTACAAGGCTGGGTGGGTAGGTAACAGGGATAGCTCTTTACACCAAGCTCATTCCTTTATACCCTACAGAGTGGTCATGTGCCTTGCTTTGCATCTTTCCACTACATTTAGTCACCTTTCTTTCACTTTGAAGTGCACCTTTGACTAAGATAATGAATGGTCACTCAAATAGTTTAGAGGGATGGAGGTCGTTCTCTGTATCAGAGTGCAGAGTAATGCTTCTTTATAGTAAGGCCCCAGAGCTGCACAGGCATCGCTCAACAGTGCTGTTTCTGAAAGGTAAACACCCATTACTGTGTGCACTTAGACTCGGTAGGTCTTAGTTGGTCCTCAGAGCTGTATACGTTTCTGAGTGATGCCAGCACTGCTGGCCTGTGAGTGTATCCTTGAGTATCTGGTCAGGTAGAGCTCTGGGAACAGTAGAAGGTCTGCACAGTTCCGGAAATCATGCCAAATGTGTGTATGTGTGTTCTTCAGTGAATGGACCTGGTATGGTAGCCTTATATTGGTTTCAGTGAGCAGGAACCATGTTTCAGTCACTAAGTGTACTGCCCATGCAAGCATGAGGACCTAGGGTCAGTCCCCAGCAGCTAAGTACAAAAAAGCTAGATGTGGCAGCGATTGCCTATAATCCCAGCTCTAGGGAGGTGGGCAGGAGGATCCCTGGAGTTCACTGGCTCTCCAGTCTAGCCAGATCAGCATGCTCCAAGTGCAGTCCCTGTCCTAGGATGCCTGCCTCTGCCTCTTGAGTACTGGGTTAAAGGTGTAGCACACCGAGCATTATTTTGAAATTGATTACTTAATAACAGGGTCTCACTGTTGGCCCAGACTGTCCTCAAACTC
Source organism: Pachyuromys duprasi (assembly GCA_028658305.1). NCBI lineage: Eukaryota > Metazoa > Chordata > Mammalia > Rodentia > Muridae > Pachyuromys > Pachyuromys duprasi. The sequence goes on from CM053744.1 coordinate 54,702,504, forward strand.
AACCATAAAACCCAAACCCAAGCTGGTCTGAAATTTAGCAGTCTCTTTCCTTCACCCTTCTACTTGCTGGGGTTAAAGGGCCCTTGCCAGTATACCTAGTTTTTAGAAAGTCCCACCCCCCCCATCTTTGTTAATGATCAAGAGGACTCAAAGATTCAGTCAGTGGGTCCATCCATTCATTGAATAAGTGGGCCAGATAACTATACAAAGAAGTAACTCTCCTTCCTTCCTGTTTCTGTTTTGTTTTTCCCACTCTGTCAGGGACTGACAGTAGTAGAGATTTCTCTCAGGCTCTGGGATCACCCTCATTAGGAGACTCAGAACTCAAGAAAGTCAGACTCAATCAGCACAGTTTGCTTAAAAGCAGGAATGAGGGCTGGACTCTACCCAACTGATCCAGTTGTTACAGGAATAGCCTAGTGTGCCCTAAGAGGGGCTAGTTTCTTGCTTCTGTGCAGGAAGCAGCACTGATGGCCAATTGGATCCTTCATTTTGAATGTTTAGATCCTTCATTTTGAATGTTTAGATCCTGGACCCCATATACTCTCTCTAGAGACTAGTTGAGGTTTCAGGTTACATTTTCTATGAAAAAATATTTTATGTGTGTGGATGTTTTGTCTATTTGTGCACCATATGTGTGCCAGGTACTCTCTGAGGTTAGAAGAGGACATCCATGTACTCCTTGGAATAGAGTCATGGGTGGCTGGTTGTGAGGCACCATGTTAGTGGTGGGAATTGAACCTGGGTTCTCTAAGAACAGCCAGTGATATTAAGCATGGATTTGCAGCCCCTTAAAAGAAAAAAACATTTTTAACATTTACTTCTTTGTACCAGGGTGCGGTGCTCAAAGGACAGCTTTGGGAGTTCGTTCCCTCCCTCTACTGGAAAGGATAAGACTGAACTCAGGTGTCAGGCATGGCAGTAAGTACCCTTACTGCTGAGCTTTTGCCATCTCCACTGGGGAGATTCTATTTTGACTTCCTTCTTTAAGTAAGAAGAGGTGTGTATAGCCCACCCTTTGCTTCTTACTCAGCTGCTCTAAATTCTTGGGGTGTTTAAACACACCTTTGGGGGAGTTAGCAAGCTAGATCAGTTACCGCCTCTGCCTTTCAAATGAAGGTTTATTGGTGTGACTTGCTGGCAGCTGACACAGCTGTTGAGTTGTTTGGTTCTGGCAATTCTGTTCAATGGGGAATCCTGTAGAACACAGGACACCTGCAAGTTTCTGCTTGTGCAGAATCAATTTCATGGTTTTGCTCAGCATGGTCAGTAGTTGTGAGGTATTGGCCTCAGGTTGGGGTAGGGATTTCAAGGAGAGCAGGTCACCACGTAAACTAGCTGACAGCAAGTGCTAAGACACCCAAGACACCGTCCCCTGTTGTTTCCCATTATTTATTTACATGCCTCTTCTATTTATTTCCCCTTTCTTTTAAGATTAGCTCAGAAATGATTGTTGCAGTTAGGAAAATGAATGGCACTTGCTTCCCAGCTTGTCCACTGTTGTGTTTGTTAACCGCTCTGGTATGAAGAGTGTGCCTGTGAGTTGTTCTATAGAGAAGGAAAGCTGCTAACGCGGGATTTTCTTACATGAATCATGGTTTCTAATTTTGAGATTGTATCTGTAGCAACAACTAAGCTAAATTTTTGAATGGAAGTACCAAGACTATGCAGCCACCCTGTTGAAAGCCTGACAAATTTTAGTAGTTAGAATAAAATATGCAAACAAAGTAGGCCCCAAACTATAACACCACTTTCCAAAGCTGGGAGATGCTATCTACGAGTGGCTTTGTAATGCTGTTGTCTTTGTTCTCTTGTGCTCAGGAAAGCAAGGCAGGATTACTGCAGCTCAGTCAGGGAAGTTCCCCCAGCGCATCAGCCTGCAGTTAGCTTTCATTGTGACTACCTGTGAGTGTTGTGATGTCCTGAGTCCTTAATCTGCTCAGGTATCCTCAGTCTTACACAGTCCACCCGGGGTATCAGTGAAACTCGTGGTTTTCACCTTCAGGCGTCCCCCAAACAACCACAACACTCTCAGAGTGTGCTTTATATGTAGTGTGTCCATTGAAGCCAGCGAGCATAGACCTGGGGATGTACCAGTGCTTTCCCTTGGGAACAGCTCAGCCTGATTTTTACATCTACTTAGAGGCTTATTGCAGCCTGTTGTGTGACAGTGATGTGACACTGTTCCTGAGGTACACATCCACCTCTGTGCTCAACTTAGAGCATTCCGATGTTCCCTACAAACCTTACACCCAGCTTTGAATTGCTCCCTTCCCGTCTCCCTGGGAAGCCTGTCTACAGTCTGTGCCTGTTCTGGACATACCATGTGAGTGGAGTCAGACAGGCAGTCAGCCTTGCTGTCTGGCGTTTTTCAGCTTTTGTTTTTGGGGTTTTTTTTCCCTCATACAGTCATTTTGATACATTTTTTTTCCTCCTCCCAGATCCTCTCCATCTTCCTACCCAACCCACTCAACCTCATGTTTGCTCCTTCTTTGTCTGCTCCCCAAATAAAAAATAAAGAAAAGGAAAAGAAAAAAAAAAGTTGACAAAAAACCAGACCAAACCATAGTTAGTTTTGTGCTGGCCAAGTACTTCTGGGCATGGGGTGTGAACCGTTTGTGATGACAAAGCCACTGACACTCCAGGGAGAAAACTGACCTTCCCTTTCCCAGCAGGTATCAATTGCAAATAGCTTCTTGGTTCAGGCTGGAATTTTGCATCTTCTTCCCCTTTTTTTCTTTTTCAGCTTTTCGATGTAGGGTTTCTGTCCTGGCTGTCTTAGAACTCACTCTGCAGACCAGGCTGGCCTCAAGATCAGAGATTTGCCTGCCTCTGCCTCTCTAGTGCTGGTGTTAAATGTGTATGCCACTATACCTGGCTCATTTCCCCTTTTTGGTGCTGGGTGTTTTGCTTATTTTGTTTTTTGATTTGTTTCAGGTAAGGTCCAGAATGTTGAGCAGGTAGGTGTTGGTGTGATGTTTCCAGGTCCATGTTCCCCCTCCTTTCTGTTACTTGTTTTGTGTTTGCCATGCTTGGGGCACAGGTCAGAGCCTCACAAATGCCAAGCACACCCCGCCCCAGTCCTATCCATGGCTTAATTCTGGTCAGGTCCTGGAGCTCTTCCAGTTGGTAAAAGGTCTGGAGCTATGTGGCCCAGCTCATCCTCTGCAGAGAGAATAAAGGCTTTGCTCTCTCACAGCATCTGCTGCTTCGAAGGATAGTCCAAACCCCCAGGAAGCAGAAAGGCTGGCTCTCCTCCTGTGATGGCTGTGGCATCGTTGTGCAGTGGGAGACTGTCCTAAGAGCTTGGTGTCTGCCTATCTCTCCCCTTGAAACTGAGAGGTACTGAACAAAGCAGAGCATTAGCTGATTACATGTTTCAGAGCCATCTCTTGAGTTACCAGGAACCCTTTCAAAAGGCCGAGAGCATTAATTTGGAGGCAGCAGACATACTCTGAATTTCTAGCGATGAAGTCTTTGGAATCTTAGGGGCTTAGAATGCTGTTCTCCAGCGCCCTCTAGTGCGGTGCAGTAATGGCAGTCCTTAAGTTTCCGGTGATACTCAGCTGTGCTCCTGCAGGTGAGCCCGCAGCATCTTCTCCACCTTCAACCAGAGGAGACTTTCTGAGCAGGCTGTCTCCCGTCCCTCACACCCCCTCGCTCTTCCTTTTCTTATATGTGTAACTTGTGTGTGCCACTCCCTGGAGCTTGGCCTTTTTCAGTTTTATCTGCATATTGTAATTTCCTTTTTGTTTTTTGTTTTGTCTCTCAAGACAGGGTTTCTCTGTGTAATCTAGGCTCTCCTGGACTCGCTTTGTAGACCAGATTGGCATCAAGCTCACAGTGATCTACCTGCCTCTGCCTCCCAGAGTGCTGGGATTACAGACGTGTGTTACCACGCCTGGCTGTGACTCAAAAGTTTTTAATTTATTTTATGTATGTGGGTATTTTGCCTACACATGTCTGTGGGCCATGTGCTCTTCAGGGGTCAGAAGAGTAAAATCCTTTGGAACTAGGCTTACAGATGCTTGTGAGCTGAAATGGGGTTGCTGACAGTTGACCTCCATATCTCTAGAAGAGCAGCCAGTGCTCTTAATTGCTGAGCCATCTCTAGAATGACTTTTTGAATGGTGTACATGGTTATAAAGCCTGTAAAGGGGGATGGCATGTGATCTCTGGGCTTAACATGGTTGTTGCATCATCCTGGATAATTTTACATTTTAATATTTGTTTTATGTGTATGAGTGTTTTGCCTGCATGCATATATGTATACCAAATATCTACCTGGTACCTTTGGAGGCCAGAAGAAGGCATTGGATTGCTTGGAAGTGGAGTTACATGTGGTTGTGAACTATGATGTGGGTAGTGGGAATGGAGCTCAAGTTTTTTGGAAGAGCCGCAAGTGCTCTTTACTCCTGGGCTGTCTCTCCAGCTTCCTAGGGGATGTTTAACTGGCTACTTTGATTAGACAGATATATTTATGAATTCAGTACAATTATAGCCTTCACCCCGTATTTTAATGAGTCCCCTCGCCTCAGACTCAGTTTGCATCTTTCCTGACTTTTGACAGTGACTTCTCAAGCATCAAGGGTTCCGTTACACATTGTTACTGTGTCCCAGCAGATTGGTTTCTCTGTGAAGAAAACTGATACATAGGAAAGGCCTAACTCCGACTCAGGCTCCTACAGTGATGCTGTGTGCTAATGTCAAAACCTCTTCTGCTGGCTTCAGCTACAAAACTGAAATAAGACTACATATGGTGGTATAATGGCTCCCTTTCCAAACCTCATAAATACAGATTTCATTATAGCAGGAGGATGACTTCGTGTCTTGATGGAGCTGTTCATTGATGTACATGAACTCTAGTGGGAAGGGTGTCAGGATGGAATTGCAAACAGCCCTGGCTGTTTATCAGTCAGTAAATGGTGTTTGTTGACACATAGCTGCTAGTTCTCATGGTGTTCTTAGATGGATTCAGTGTACTCAGGGTGTCATCCATGCACTGGAGGTGCCTGTGCAGTGGTAGATCTGAGCATGACCTGTGAATCCTGCTTTTATACCAACACGCCTTTATATATATATATATATATATATTTTTTTTTTTTTTTTGATATGGGTTCTCTACATATCCTGGCTGTCCTGGAACTCACCTTGTAGGCCAGGCTGACTTCAAACTCAACAGAGATCCATCTGCCTCTGCCTCCCAAGTGCTATACTTACTCCATCTTATAACTAGTTTTGGTTTTGCCTGCACACGTCTGTGTGACATGTGTATACCTGGTGCCCATGGAGGCCAGGAAGAATGTATAGGATCCCCTGGACCTGGGGTTAGACAGTTGTATACCATTCTGTGTGTGTTGGGAATTGAACCTAGGATGTTAGGAATTGAACTTGGGTTCTGTGCAAGAGCAGCCAATGCTCTTAACCATTAAACCGTCTTTCCAGCCCCTAATTAGTTTCTTGAATAAAATATGACAAGAAAAATCCTGGGCCTGGAGAGATGGCTCTGTGGTTAAGAGCTCTGTCTGTTCTTCCAAAAGACCCCGGTTCATTTCCCAGCACCCATATGGCAGCTCACAACTGTCTGTAATGCCAATTCCAAGAGATCTGACACCTTCACACTAATGCACATCAAATAAAAATGAAATTATTTTTAAAAAGAGAGAAATCCTAAATAATACATCCTAATAAATCCTCTCTGTGCACTCAGACCCCAGTCAACTGTACACTTCTGTAGATCTCTATTAGACCGAACTGGGCCATAGGTTCAGAGCCTCTGTGAACAAAAATGCATTTTTATTTCTCATCACCATGGGGTGAGGGGACTTCTTTTGTTCAGCCTTATGTGGCTGTCTGCCTGTAACAGGCCCTCTTGTCTGGCCCTGAACTCAGGGCCTGTCTGCCTCTCCAGTGCTGGGATTAAAGGCATGTGCTACCACGTCCAGGAATAAATTTTTAAGAAAAACACTGGAGCAGACTTTTTCAAGTGATACTGGACAAATGACGAACTAAGTGAAAGTACCAGGAGAGATTTCACTGGGATCTTCTAAGCACCCAGTTCTTCCTCTGCCAGTGAAGGAGCCTCGATTCGGCTGCAGTCCAGGCTGGGAGGCTTGTGACCCTTTTCCCTCCTTCTCTATTTGTATATTTACTTCCAGGTTTAGCTCTTACTCAATTCACCACCTATTTAAAAAATATTATGTACGGACACATTAGAAAGTGTGTTTAGAAGTGTAATTTAAATGAACATTTCTGGGCTGGAGAGATGGTTCAGTGGTTAGAACTCTTGCTCTTCTTCCAGGTTTAGCTCCCAGCAGCTAAGGCAGCTCACAGACACCCATAACTGCCTGAGAAGATCCAACATGTTACATTGATTCAATTCTCACCCATGCATATCCTTCCTACATTGTGAGTCTACAGTCTGTCTTATTCCCAAGAAGATACAAAAGGGGATGGCTTTCTGAGTAGCTCTTCCCCTGAGATGGATGTGTGCTTCTTCTTACTAGTGTCTCTGTTCCACAGACTCCTACTTCTGTATCCATCCCTGTTTATTTAATGGGATTTACAGAGTGCACATAGATGTCAGAATGGCACCTGTGCTGATGATGAATCCAGGCCTTATCTTCAGTGCCATTGAGCTACCACACCCCTGGTGCCTGAGAATGTTATATACCTTGTCCCCTTGAGTAGAATATTTATAGCATGGAATTCTGTGGAAATGAATACCCTCGCAGTCTAGGGAAAAGTACTTTCTTGAGTTTTCAAAACTGCCCTGTTGCTGTATACATCAGTTCTGCCACTGAGAACCAGTTGAGTTTTTGAATTTGGTGTAGTTTTTATTCCATTTTGTTCTCTGATAAGACAATTCTTTTCTTACTGTGGTTCTTTTGTTTCCTTTCCACAGTGAAGCTAAAATCTGCTTTCCCATGTTATAAGCAATTGGTTTAATGTAGCAGTTGGTAAGAGGCTGAATTCCAAAGCATTTTGAGGGAAGACTCCAAACCACGTGGAATCTCAATGTTTCCACCATGACCATCAGTCAGTCCACTGTCTCCTTGTGGACTTGGTCAGGGATATATGAGCGTTATGTGAGGACAGCCTTGTTTTCAGTGTTTGTTATGGTTTTGGTAGACACAGCCAGACAGCCTCAAGAAATGCTTTCTGTGGTACTCGTTGCAATAGTGGCCTTTTGCATAATAAAGAGTATTATCTACTGTAATACTTAGTTTTAGAACACAGGTTTGTAAAACTTCCCTGAAAGTCATTTCTAGATTTTAAGCAGCAATAGAGCTGAGGACGTAGCTCTCTTGTACCCTCAGTCCTCAGTTTTTGACTGACCCACTGACCGACTGCCTGACCGACTGCCTGACTGACTGCCTGCCTGCCTGACTGACTGACTGACTGACTGACTGAATGAATGACTGAATGACTGACTGACTGACTGACTGACTGACTGAATGAATGAGGAAATCCTATGGTGATACTTGTTAGTGGCAAACTTCTTGAAGCTCCTAGGAATTGGTGGCCACTTGGAAGGCTCACTTGTAGCTGTACTAGATCCTGTCAGCAAAGGTCACAGCCAGCACTCTACGAAGCTAGAGGGCTGTGTCTGTGATACATGTTTGTGAGCCCTGTTCTAGTTTGTGTTTATAATAAATAGCACCTGTCTTTAAAGATTGTTAGTCAGGATCATTGCCAGTTTTACTTGGCTTTTCCTGTAGTTTGCCAGGGAAAAAGGAAATGGAGGTAGATGATGACATGACTCAGCAGAAAGCTAAATGGAGGTGAAAAGGTCTACCAGGAAATTTTTCCAAAGGCAGGAGCCTACATATCCTGTGCCCACACTTGACTTGCTTCAAAATAAGCTTTTTCAACCTGTCTTGGACAGATTACAGAAAAGGCTAGGTGGCCTTTTCTTGTATGTCATGGGAAAATACTGGCTGCCCCTAGGAACCTTAGCTTGCAGTTTAAGGGCCCTCATTGTTTACTTGAAAAGGATTTGGAAAATTTTAGTGTAAATGTTTCATAGGACAAACACTATAAAATATGTGGCTTTTAAAAGAATAAGTAATGTGTATATTGTATGTAATCAAATGTTCTTATTGTTTTCAGTATATTTTTGGCGATTTCAGCCCTGATGAATTCAATCAGTTTTTTGTGACTCCCCGCTCTTCAGTTGAGGTAAGCAAAATTGTTGTCATGTACATATTTGTAGAGACAGTTCACTTTCATTTTATCCTTTAAAATTTTTAATTAATTACAATTTATTCCTTTTGTATCCTCGCTGTAGCTCTCTCCTTCCACTCTCACCCACCCTCCCTCTCTTCCCCCTGTGCGCCTCCCCCAGTCCACTTATCGGGGAGGGCCTCCTCCCCTTCTGTCTGACCCTAGCCTATCAGGTCTCATCAGAGCTGGCTGTGTCATTTTCCTCTGTGGCTGGTAAGGCTGTACCCCCAGGAGGAGGTGATCAAAGAGCTGGCCACAGAGTTCATACCAAAGACAGCCCCTGCCCCCTTATTTGGGAACCCACTTGGAAACTGAGCAGCTTATGGGCTTCCTCTGAGCAGGGGCTTTCTAGGTCCTCTTCTCTTTCATTTTAATCAAGAGTCCTAATTTGTAGATGAATAAAGACTATACTAGGAGTATGCTTTACCACACTTTTTGGCTCTTGTATTTATTTGCTTAGACTTTGAAGAAGAAAGTATAGTTGTATTGCTTCCTTCTTCCTGCTGGCCTTTCTCAGAGGTGCTGACTGCGTGGGCGGCACACTCTGTTCATGGAAGTGTAGAGTACAGTGTGCCTTAAGTCATCCCTTTGCAGTTTACTCTAAGCTGATGCTGTTTTCCCTGTGTTTGTGCATATTTGTTTTTGTTACTGTTATTATTTTTTTAAGGATTTGTTTTATGTGTATGAGTATTTTTGCCTGTTATGTCTGTGCACCCCTTGCATGTCCATAGAGGTTAGAAGAGAGCATTAAATGCTCTGGAACCTGGCTTATAGATGGTTATGAGAGTATTTCTGTACTGTTTGGTTCATATTTTACCAGATCTTCGTGTCTTTGGGTAAAGTGTCACAAGAAGTTGCTTCTGTGGAGCTTGAAGGAAGTGTTAAGTTAGTGTAGTGGCTTATGTTGAGCTGTAAGAATCTGTTGACTTAAGATTTGTTTTCTGGTTTCTTGTGCAGCTCCCTCCATACAGTGGGACTCTGTGTGGCCTACAGGCTGAAGATGAACTGCCAGATGGTAAGTTGGGTCACGTGTGCTGGGTGGGCACAACGCCTGCCAACGTGTCCTCCAGGGGTTCTTTTGTTGTTGTTCACTTAAGATTTTGTTCATTGTTCTTTTGGGGTGGGCTATCAAGTGTGAATATATTGGAGTGTGCTTTGTGTGTACAGGTCAGAGATCTTTTCCATGGGTTCTGGGGATTGAACAGGGATCATCAGGCATGTGCAGCAAGTGCCTTTACTTGCTGAGCTGTCTCTCTGCTCTGTGCATGTCCTTGCAACCTACCTTCTCTAGCCCAGCAGGCTTAAATTTGTGATCTTAGCTCAGCTTCCCTAGAAGCTGGGGAGACCTCAGGCCTGCAGTACCAGGCCAGCTAGAGTCACCATTTCCTTAGAACTTGAAGCTTCTGTGAACTGCAGCTCACTTAATTACCAAGTCACTCTGACGGACGTGTGCTTTTAAGTTCGTGCTATGCCCCAGAACACTTGAGCATGCTAAGTTTTGGTAAGGAGCAAGGTGCTCCATTTTTCTGCCTCTGCCGCACTTCCTGTTGTGAATGTGTCACTCTACACTCTTGTGCTCAAGTCTCCTGGGTTCAGGGCTGCCTGTGAGCTTGCTTGTTGTCAGCCTAGGGCCATGCGGAGCTGTTGTAGCAGTTGGTGTCCGTGTCCTATCTGTCACAGATGACTGGACGGTTGGGTACCGTTTTCACCTCCTGTTATCCTGTTTTGTCCCTAGCACTGTCCTGGCTGGTGGCTCAGGGTAGTGTTTATCAGGGGGCAGCAGTGTTGGTGGCTGATCAGTGTTGAGCACATCTTGGCAGTGCAGTCATCCCAGGCTCAGACTTGATCATTTCTAGTCAGGATTGTTTAAGATTTTCTTGGCTTCTAAGAAAAAGCCATTTTTTTTAGAGCCAGGGATTAGAGCCCATGTTTAGTTAGTATGTCAGACCTGTGATAGGGTGTTAATTATAATTCAGGCTCATATATATACTTGAAAAGACTAAGCAAGCCTTATCTACCGTAACATCTCAGAAAGTGACTAAGAGGAATGTTAGCAGTTCTGCAGTTGGCTGTGATAGGAGATGTAAAGAGAAAGGCAGGTTTAGTACAATTTAGTACAGGCTTAGCAAAATGAATAGAATTCTAGAAGCAAGCTGCTCTTTAATCTGCTGGTGTCTAATTCCATGTGTCTGGGTCCTTGGGGCATCCCTGTCTCTGCTTTGCATGTAGTGCCTACCAATGTTTGCGCTTGGGATGGTCTGTTCTTTCCTCTGTATGCTACTTCTTTCTTCCTGCTTGTCCGTGGTCTTGGTGTAAGCAGGAGACAAAGCTGCTCATTACTACTTGGCTCCTCCTCTCCATTCTCTGTTGCTCTCTTTATAAGTCTGGTTTTAGTTTTGCTGGAAATGCTTCCAGAGTCTTACTGCCTGCTTGTTGTATGTTGGTACTTAAAGGCTCCTTTTCTCTAAAGTCTTATTTAGTTTCCTTTTGTTCTTTTTCCATAGAGCAGTGGTTCTCATCCTGTGGGTTGTGACTATTTGGGGGTAGAATGACTATCACAGGGGTCTCATATCTGATATCCTGCACATCAGATGTTTATGATTTATAATAGTAGCAAAGTTACAATTATCAAGTAGCAACAAAATAATTTGATAACTGAGGCGACTATAACATGAGGAACTGTATTGAAGGTTTTACAGCATTGGGAAGGCTGAGAACCCTGCCTTCCATACTACGGCAATGAATCTGCCTCCCTTTAAGACTGCTCAGCACTACATGGCAGGGACCACATTCATTTCTGAATGCCTGTCATTGCCTAGTGTCTTTTTAGACCCTTCAGTATGTGTGTGAATGAGTAAGTGCTTCCTTCTTTTCTGCCTTGCAGCATAGACAGTCACAGCAGGCGACCTCTGGGCGCCTTAGTCATACCTTATCTGCCATCCTTTCTTGGCAGTTGCTGAACTTTGAAGCAATGTCCTTGGTGTCCATCCAGTTAACTGTTGAAGTTCTACTCTTCTCCATATAACTTCTCTGGGAATTGAGCACAATGCTGGGATTAAAGAGCATCACCACACACCATTGGGATGTTCACAGTCTTGCATTAGCCACTCAGCCTCCCACCTAGCCACATCCGAGTTCCTCTTGTCTTTCTTTTTCACTGTTAATCTTTGGTAACTCACTTGCTCTAACCAGTAAATGTGAACTCCTCAGTAGGAACCTTGCCTTCCCTACTTGGGAAATCTCCTGCACGCCATGGAGGTGTGTGTACTTGATGGAACTCACTTTGAAAAATGTTGCCATAAGACACCCTTGGGTTTGTTGTTGTTTTGTTTTAAATGTGTGTGTGGGTCTTTGACCTTTTATGTGTATATTGCTGTACCATGTATGTGCCTGGTGCCCACATAGGCCAGAAGGGGACATGGAATCTCTTAGAGTTGCCGTTCCAGATGGTTGTGAGCTGCCGTGTAGTTGCTGGGAATTGAACCTGGGTCCTCTGGAAGTGCTCTTAAACATCAAGCCATCTCCAGCCTAGGGCACCCTTGTTTTCTTTGAGGTATTGTCTTCCTTATGCATTGTTGGGCTATTGAGAGCCACATTCATAGGCTTCTGTTTGTTTTTTGTTTTTTTTTTACCTGAAGGGTGAGTCTCAGTCTAACCTTTATGCTGTCAGTGTGTGAACCCTTGTGAGAATAAGAGGAACTGTCCTGAAATACCATGTTGGGTAGATTTTGAAGTGTTTCTCTGGATATCAAATTATACCCTAGATACTGTTCTCTGATGAGGTTGAGATTGGTGTGAAAGGCACTTACTACTGTGCCTGGTATAAGTTTCACAGTAATTCTGAATTCTGAATATGACTTCACAGTACAGTCTCACAGTGGAGTCTTTCTCCAAGCACAGGCATATCAGTGCATGGCTGGTAGCTCCAAACATCATGGATTAGATGGTACCTGGCAGCATCGTGAAATAGTGGATGCTAGACCCTGGTAAATTAGAAGCCATTGCTCTTTGGTAATCCATTTCAAACTGAGGAAACAAAAGAACAGCTCAGTGGCCAGCTGCAAACAGATGCAAATACAGCAAACCTGCTCTGGTCTTATAGTCACCATTTGGGGCAGGATTGCCTTTCGTTCCACTTCAGCTATGGATATTCTTCTCCCCATCTCTATTAACATGTCATTGGCTTTCCCCTGAACCTGCATTTTTTTCCCCTTTCCCATGAAAAGTCTTTCATGCCCTCCAGAATAAAATGTACTGAGAACCTAATTTTGGGGCTATAATTCTGTCCTTGAAAGCAGGACTTAAAAACTATTGCTACCTTGTACCACACTTGAAGGCATGTTTCCTTTTATTAATTTCAGATGCATGGCCATTTCACCAAATTCGAAACAACAGTGGTCTTCCATGTTGTTGAAGGACACAGTTGATTGATTCTAGTAACCTACTTTCAGAGATGTAGACTAAGATACACTATCCACCTTGACGTGTACAGGAAGTGCAGGCTGAGGTTAACTGGAAAGAGCACATATTAGAGCTTGCGGTAGGAACTTTACAAGGTCAAAGCCCTGGACAGGTATGGTGTTGCATACCTGTGATACTTGGACCTTTAGCAGGCTGGGCTGCACAGTGAACTCTGCCTCAGAGTACCTGAAGTTCAGTCCTAATTTTGTTTTTGTAGGCTTGAGAAGTGGTTTCATCATTCTGGGGTCAATCAAGTCTGAATTGAGTTACTAACTAGCTGCAGTTGGGGCAAGGGCCACATCTAGACCTCAGGTGTTCAGTGGAGGAATCCAAGACAGCTGAGAGAAGGACACTGGGAGGGACCCCTCACATGTGACATGGGTCCCTCCCATGTGACTTTAAACAGACTGCTTAGGGGCTTGTGGTTCTGCAGCTTCTAGCAGAAGCTCATGTAACAGTGTCTCAGGTTGTGCCAGCAGAACCTACATTTTTTCAGCTCAGGCATAAAGCAAGCATAAGAATTGCAGGGGGTGACAGGGTCTCACTGTGTTGTCCAGCCTGGGACTTGACTTCTCATACCTCAGCTCTGTGTGCTGGGATGCTTAGGTGTGAGCCTGCATGTTTTTTTTGTTTTGTTTGTTTTTTAAAATAAGGCCCGGCGAGCATGCTATCTACCACCGAACTATATTTTTGAGGAATATTTTTAATCAATGAGATGCTGTTTGTTTGTATAGTGAGGATACCATGGAATGTAGGGTGACCTTGACCACTTCATCCTGGGATCACATACCCCAATAATTTTTTAATTACAAATTTAATTTTTACCCTCCTTTTTTGTTTGTTTGTTTGTTTTGAAGGTCTTTGTTACCCAGATAACCAAAGGTAAGGACAGGCTTTTATTTTTCATAACCCTAATTTACTCTTGTTTTATAGATGTCATTTTCAATAGATTTAGGCACAAAGCCTGTCGTAGCTAGGTTAGAAAAGAATATAATGTGAGAATGAAAGGTTTGGGTACTATGTAGCTTGCACCCTGTGCTCAGAACGGATAGTATGCACTGACCAATCGTTTCTTCTCAGCAGGACAAGAACATCAGAGGATTGAGTTCGGTGTTGATGAAGTCATCAAACCAAGTGATGGTTTGCCAAGAACCCCTAGCTACAGTATTTCAAGTACCTTGAACCCTCAGGCACCTGAGTTTATTCTTGGTTGTACAAATTCCAAAAAGACCCCTGATGGCATAGAAAAAGAAGAGACCTATGGCTCCATTGACCAGTATCCTGCCCCGGCCTTGGCTCTGGAAAACAGCTCTAACGTGGAGGCAGAAGCCTTAGAGAACGACAGTGGCACTGGTGGTCTTGGTCAAAGGGAGCGTAAAAAGAAAAAGAAGCGCCCCCCTGGATACTACAGTTATCTGAAAGATGGTGGTGATGAGAGTGTTTCCCCAGCTGCCCTGGTCAACGGCCATGCCAGTTCAGCGGTCATTAACAGCGAGGGTATGGAGGACACGGAGTTCATGGTGGATATGCTTCCTTCAGTCATGCCCAGGACTTGTGACAGCCCTCAGAATTCCATGGACTTCATCAGTGACCCTGTCCCTGACAGTCCTTTCCCCAGAACACTAGGTGGTGATGCCAGGACTGCAGGGCTGCCTGAGGGCTGCCATGCCACTGACTTTGAGCAACCCTGCCTCCCTGCAGACACCCTGCTAAGGACAGCTGTGACACAGCCATATGTTGGCACAGATACTACTGAGAATCTCGCAGTTGCTAATGGAAAAATACTTGAATCCTTGGGCGAGGACACTGCTGCCAATGGGGTAGAGTTGCACACTGAGGAGAGCGCAGACTTGGACCCTGCAAAGCCTGAGAGCCAGTCACCTCCTGCCGAAAGTGCGCTCTCTGCGTCTGGCACCATTCCCATTAGTCAGCCTGCAAAGTCCTGGGCTAGCCTTTTTCATGATTCTAAGCCCTCTTCCTCCTCGCCCATGGCATATGTGGAAACTAAGTGTTCCCCCCCTGTCCCATCTCCCCTGGCCTCTGAAAAGCAGGTGGAAGTCAAAGAAGGGCTTGTTCCAGTTTCAGAGGATCCTGTAGCCATAAAGATTGCAGGTACAGTTAAACAGTCAGGTTGACTGGAGGTGGGAGCAGGCCTCAGGACTACATGCTGTACAATCTGTTGGTACCCACAGTGGTGGCAGCTGAACTGTGTGGTAACAGGAAATAAAGGGCACGTATGCATTAACATAATCCAGAAGTAAACCAGTATGCATAGGAAGACAGATGGTAGGAGAGGGTGCCAGGCCTTTATGTAAATGGGGAAATCCCACGTTTATTATGAGTTCGTTATTATTGACAAACTGTTTCTTGGTACTATACGATTGCAATGTATGGCATATGTGTCCAGTGCTGTAGCTAGGGTATGCTTGAGTTGCAGTGATCCTCCTCAGTTCATTCTCACTTGTACTCTTTTCCTGTAGCAATACAGAAAAAGACATTCTAATACTGTAGCCCTTCACCCTTCCCTTAGTAACTTTGTGTTGAGTGATGGATTTCATTCAGAATTGTGGCAGCAAGGTAGGAAGTCAGAGACAAGAGCTGGATGCTTAGGTGCAGAAGCAGGTCTTGAGGTCCCCAGTTCCTGAGACAGCTGCCACGTACCGTTGGAGTACTCAGAGTCCCAGCAGACGCTAAAGGCATATCCTTTTGATGGCGACAAAGGGTCGTGGCTTTAAACATCACATTGCAAACCCAGACCTGTAATTCCAGCTCTCACGAGGCTAAGGTAGGAGGAGTGGCAGTTTGAAGCCAGCTTGGCTTTAGTAGCAAGACCTTGTCTCAAAAAAGCCACCAAAACAAAGATGAGAACATTTTATTCCCTCTGTGTGATAAATTATTCTGAATGTTAGTGTTCTGAAGTCCCTTCAGATGAAAAAATTAACAGGATTTTTTTTCTTTTTAAAAATTTTTTTATATTACGGTTTATTCACTTTGTATCCCAGCTGTAGCCCCCTCCCTAGTTCCCTTCTAATCCTACCCTCCCTCCCTCATCTCCTCTCATGCCCTTCTCCAAGTCCACTGATAAGGGAGGTCCTCCTCCCCTTCCATCTACCTTAGCTTATCAGCTCTCATCAGGACTAGCTGCATTGTC
This sequence comes from Pachyuromys duprasi, assembly GCA_028658305.1. NCBI lineage: Eukaryota > Metazoa > Chordata > Mammalia > Rodentia > Muridae > Pachyuromys > Pachyuromys duprasi. Next base: position 54,718,342 of record CM053744.1, read on the forward strand.
TTCCTCTGTGGCCTAGTAAGGCTGCCACTGAGTTCATGACAGAGACAGTTCCTGTTCCCCTTACTCGGAAACACACTTGGAGACTGAGCTGCCATGGGCTACATCTGTGCAGGGGTTCTAGGTTATATCCATGCATGGTCCTTGGTTGGAGTATCAGTCTCAGAAAAGATCCTTGTGTCCAGATTTTTTGGTTCTGTTGTTCTCCTTGTGGAACTCCTGTCCCCTCCAGGTCTTATTCTCTCCCCCTTCTTTCCTAAGGTTCCCTGCATTCTGCCCAAAGTTTGGCTATGAGCCTCAGCATCTGCTTTGATGCACTGCTGGGTAGAGTAGGATTTTTTATTTGTATTGCTTTTGGGCTTCGTATGTATGCTTTATTTTTGGTATAAACAAAAATTTGTTTGACTTGTCACATAGCTCAGGCTGTCTTCTACCTCCAGAGTGCTGGATCACAATGTATGCCACTGTTTTCCACTGGGATAATTTATTTAATATGTTTTAAGGTTTATGTGTATGGGTGTCTTGTCTTCATGTATGTCTGAGCAACACTTGTATGTCTGTTCCAGCAGATGCCAGAAGAGACTATCAAATCCCCTAGAACTAGATTTACAGTCTGTTGTATTTTGTAAACCCTTACATGGGTGCTGGAAATCAAACCCTGGTCTTTTGGAATAGCAGCTGGTGCTATTAACCACTGAAGATTGTAGTTTTAAAGTAATTTTATTCTCTGAAGTCCCCCCTTATACTTTTTTCTTTTTTTTAAATTTTAATTAAAAACTTTAAGTTTTATTTTATGTGTGTTTTGCCTGCATGTGCGCCATGTGTGGGTGCTGGGAATTGAACCCACATCTTCTACAAGAGCAACAAGTGTACTTAACCTCCTAGCCATCTCTCTAGCCCGTTTTTCTTGTCTTTTCAGACAGTTTGACTTTGTAGTCCAAGCTTTTCACAAATTCTAAAGTCTTGCTGCCATTCTCCTAAGTGCTGGGGTCTACATGCACACCTCCATGCCCTGTCTGATTTCTTTACTATGTATTAGATATAGTTCTCTAGAATGTATTTATTGACGGACTGGGATATGGTTTAGTAGATAAGAACACTTGTCATGCAGGCATATGGATCTGAGTTTGAATCTCCAGCATACCTGTAAAAAGGACAGATAAGGCCTATGTACCTGTAAATCCATCATTACAGTGGATTCAGAGACGCTTTTTGGCAAACAACCTGACCTAGCAGGTGGATCTCTATGACAACTAGGCCAGCCAGGGCAAATCGTAACAGGTAAAGAAGTACCAGTTATAACTAGATAGGTCTGAGGGGAGGAGAAACATTCATGCTTCTGTTTATTCTTCATGTTACTCTGAATGCACATAGGCCTTTCTTGGTATAGAGCAGGAGCAGTGGATATGGAGGCCTTGATCTTTTTCCTTTTTCTTTTTTCCTTTCTTTTTTGTGTTTTTTCAAGACACGGATTCTCTGTGTAGCCTTGGCTGTCCTGGAACTCACTCTGTAGACCAGGCTGGCCTCGAACTCAGAGATCCACGTTTGTTTGCCTCCTGAGTACTGGGACTACCCACCTACTCACTGCTGAGGCTTTGATCCTAACCTTAAGATGTTCAACTGACTCAGTTTACAGCTGCTCATTTCTTTTGAAATAGAACTTATTGATACACAACTATAAAATGTTCAAAAGTTCTAGTTTTGGAGACTATAGATTACTTCCTTCTTTTTGGAATCATAGAAGCTATTTTCTGAAGCTTGGTATGGTGGCACAGGCCTATAATCCTAGCACTCTGAGAGGCAGAAGCAGTTGGAGCTCTGTGAGTTTGAGGCCAGCCGGGCCTACAAAGTGAGTCCAGGACAGCCAAGGCTGCACAGAGAAACTCTGTCTCAGAACAAACAAACAAAAAAAGTGTTTTCTAAAACCCTTGTATACGCTTTTTGTTCTCATTTAGATTGCCTTCTTAAAAAAGATTATTTTATTTCTCTCTTGAGAAAGGGGCTTACTGTGTAGCTCTGGTTGACCTGGAACTCACTATGTAAACCAGACTGGCATTGAACTCATAGGAATCCACCTGCCTCTGCCTTGTGCATACTGGAAATAGCAGTGTACACTACACATAGCTGGATTGATTTGTTTTTATTTAATGTGTATGTGTGTTTTACCTGCATATGTGTCTATGTACCGCATGTATGCAGTGCCCAAGGAGTCCAGAAGAGAGTGTGGTGCCCTCTCAAAGGGAAGCTGTAGACAGCTGTTAGGTGTGCGTGGTTGGGAGCTGAACCTGGGTCTTCTGCAAGAGCAAGTGCTCTTAACCACTGAGCTGTCTACATTTCCTGATTTATTTTTATATGTGTGTATACATGTACAAGCGTGTGAGTACCCAAACACAAGTGTTACAGTGAAGGGACAACCTGGAAACTGATTCTTTGCTTTACTGTGTGGGTCCTAGGATTGAACTCAGATTTGACAGAAACTGAACCACTTGCTGACTCAGCCTCTTTCCAAGGAGGCTAATGGGATGCGTATGGTTTCCAGGGCTGTATTATTTAGGTCATTGCATCTGTTTGAGAAGGACTTAAAGGCACCACTTGAGAGTCACAGTGTGAACCCACCTCCTTGGCTTGGATGCCCAGGCTCTTGTTTGTTCTTTGTTTGCTTGTGGCCATGGCACATTTGTAGAGGCCAGAGGGTCAACTTTTGGGAGTCAGCTTTCCTTCTACTGTGTGGGTTTCAGGTATGCACCTTAGGTAATCAGGCCTAGTGGCAACAGCGTTTCCCTGCCAAGTCTTCTCACCAGCCTGAGCTTTCTTGACTATGAGATAAATGAATTTTAAGATCTGTTTGACTATTTCTGACAGAGTGGAATGGATTTGTATGCCCGTATCGAATCTTCACAGCGGTCTAGCCAGTATGCACTGTGTGCCATGTAATGTAGGGCAGGAAGAACGGATGGGCTGTCTTGTTGAAGGTGTGAAATAAGGAACAGATAGGGGCTGGGAGAGTTAAAAGCATGGCTGCACTTCCAGAGGACCCAGGTTCAATTCCCAGCACCCACATGGCAACTCACCTCTGTCTGTAACTCCTGCTCCAGGAATTCTGACACCTCCACACAGGCACACATGCAGGCAAAACACCAACAAACATAAAATATTATTATTATTTTTTTTTAAAAAGAGACAGCAACCAGGCTGCCAGCAGGGTTGGGGCAGCTGTCTGAGGACAGAGGGCATAAACACTTCTGGAAATTACTAGCTTTAGGGTCTTGTTCTGAGAGAACTTTGAATCCAGGAAGAGATTTGTCAGTGATACAAGGTTCTAAGGTGCTGAGCCATGTCTCCAACACCCAAGAAAGTAATGGAATAATTTTTATGAAAAGAAATATCTAAATCTCTCTTCTATAACTGTCTGTAAAGGGTTACTCTGCACCTGAAGATTGTACCAAAGGGCAAAGGTTTGAGCACTGCCCACAATAGTTAGTCCTGCCTGCTGCATATCTTGGTTTGTAGTCAGTGTCTGCATGCTTGCAGGTGTTGATCAGACCACTGGGTGGTGCTAAGAGACAAGCTTACTATCTTGCAAGGAAAATGGAAACTGCCTTTTGACCTCCTGGCTTTTCCATGGAAGGGCAGTGCAGAAACCAACTTTGAGCATATGGTTTCCCAGAAAATGTCAGAGAGGAGTCTGTGTCTGGGGTCGGGATTGGATGTGTTCCCAGATCTGCAGACCCGCTGTTTGTCGAAGCCCCCAGGCTGTTCAGATCATCCACAGTGCTCTTGGGAAAAGGAAAGCTTATTCTAGGGCTTAGTGCAACCAGCCTGCCTCATTCCCTTTTGAAAAGTAATTAGCTTTGTCATAGGTGATGCTGGTTTATTTTAAACTGATGCAGTGCACTCAGAACACTAATCATATAGTGTTCTCATGAATGGTATGTGTGAGTGGGTGTGCATCTTGGGGGGTGGTCAGAAGATAACTTTAAAGAAGTTGATTCTTAACTCTACCTGCTTTGTTTTAAAAGTAGAGTCTTTTGTTTCTGCCACTTCACTGCATACTATATCCAGGTTAGATGGCCCACAGCTTTGGGGTGATTTTCCTCTCAGCCTGCAGACTCTCCATAGGAATGCTGGGATTTGTTTTGTTTCATTTTGTTTGTTTGAGGCAGGGCCTCTCCATGTAGCCCTGGAACTTGCTGTGTAGTGACTGTAAATTTGCAGGTACCCACTGGCCTCTGCCTCCCAAGTACTGGGATTAAAGGCAAGCATACTCCAATCTCCCACTTTTTAAAAATGGATTTCCTGTCTCACTTTTCTAAAATGTGGATTCTGGGGATCTGAACTCAATTTGTTGGGCTTGTGCCCTCTCCCTGCCCCTGCAGTTCACAATTGAGGCTGCTCAGAACAGTGAGCATAAGCGGGAAGGTTTGTGTGGCTCTGTATGCCTTTTCCTTGTCTTTCCACTTTCTCCAGAGCCTGTGGCAAAGCAGGTGTGACTGTAATGGTACCTCATCCCTTCTCCCACTTTAGCCAACCCAAGAAGGCTTTGCCTCTCACATCACCAGACAAACAATCTTCTCCCATCCAGAAACCTGTGTGTGCTTGGCCACCTTGTATCCTAGCTCCTCCCCTCAAGTGGTGGTGTGCAACTCCTGGGCCAGGCATCCCATTGATCAGTCCACACTGGCTCTCTACTCTCTTACCCAGACCTCTGGCTTCTCCCTGTTGATGCCATTAGTATGCACTCTGATCTTGAGGGGTGTGTTGTTGTGGGAGTCCTGGGAAGATGACATGCCAACACCTGAGTGTGAGTCCATTCATAGTGTCCCAAGACAGTGTCCTTTCCCTCCCTCACTGTCTTGTCTTCTGATGTCTGTGCTTCTCTGGCTGCTGTCTTGGTATGTCTGCAGACCTAGACTGGATGAACTACACTTCCCAGACCTAATTTGCAATGTGTGGCACTCTCAGCTGGGATACCAAGTCCCTCATTACTTATCTGAGCTGGCCTAGAGCAGGGCTAGTTGTAGTCTTTTGTGCACAGAGGACAAATTAGCTGTTCATCCAGAGGTAAGCCATGTCAGGAAGACTGAGCCTTCTAGTTTTGTAAAAGCTTGTTATTTCTTGCTGCTTTGAAACCCTGTGACATTTCATTGAGGTGTAGTGCTCACGGGCTTGGAGGTTACAGTGATCATGGCTATACTGTGGCATACAGTGAGAGATGTGGATACTCCCAAGGGTGAGTGGGGAGGGGAAAAGTGAGTGCCGCCTTACAGTGCAGATATTTTAAAACTTCTTTTTGTAGGTTTATTCCTTTTATGCTAGCAAGCATGTTTGTGTGTATGTAAAAGTGAGTTTGTCAAGTCAGATTGTGGGAGTTGGTCCTCTTTCCACCACATGTGGGTGTTGGGGCTATAACTCAGATCATCAGGCCTGGCAACAAGTGCTGATAACTGCTGTACCACGTCACCAGTCTGTAAAGAGAATTTTTGATAGAACCACCTGTACAATGGAGAGGAAAGAGCCAGGCAGGTAGATCCCACAGTTGAATCTGATTCAGTGCCATGACTCAGTTTTCTCATCTATATGATGGGGTGTCAGAGTGCCTCATTGGAAAAGTCAACTTAAAGTTGAATGTTAATGGGAGCTCAGGCGCTGGTGGGAGGCGTCAGCCTGTGTCTTCAAGCCCTAGAGCTATGCCTCTTACTAAGAGATGGTGGGCTTTCCACACTGGATGCCTTCTACTCCTCTTGAGCCTGTAATGGTTTCTCAACGATGAGCCATGGAAAACTATCCTCTGTTCCCTCAGCTGGAGGAAAAGGGAAGGAGGGGGTGAATGGACATATATTTAAGCTATGTAAATTAATTTCCTCATCTGACTTTTGGGCACCAGTCTGGGACTGGGCACTACAGCTGTTTTATGGTTCTTGTTTGTTGTTGAGGATGGTGGTAAATATCACATGAGCCCATTAGTGTTTCTTTCCGGTGAAACAGGAGCATCATGGTGTGCCCTGAATAAGAACCTAGATTGTTTTAATCACAGGCAAAATTGTTTGTAGGCAGAAAGCGGACAAATGGTGCTCCTAGATGAGCTGAGTTAGGTCCTACCAGTTAACACTTGTAGGTTGCAAAGAATAGACAGTATAGGGAACATGTTCACTGTAGCCATTACTGTTAAAGGATTCATTATGGGATGTGGGAGGAGCCTGGAACTTGCGTAGATCAGACCAGCCTCAAACTCAAAGAGGCCTGCATGCCACTGCCTGTTGAGTGCTTGTGTTAGAGAATACAACACCATGTCAGGGTAGGTTTGTTTGTCTTTGAGATAAAGTCTCATGACGTTCATGCCAGTCTCAGTGCTGAGGCAGAAGGATTACTGTGAGTTTGAAGTTAGTTTGGGCTACAAATTATCAGGCTAACCAAAGCTACATAGTAAGACCTTGTCTCGAAATCCAAGATGATGAAGTTGGTTAATTGTAGCAGATGATGACCCATAGTTTTGTTTGTTTCTTTTTAAGACAGGGTCTCACTATGTAGCCTCAGCTAGCCTCACAGACATATCTATCAGTCTCTAAATGTGCACCACCATACCTGGCTTCATAGTTTTCCTTAAACTGGAAAAAGTGGTTTCCGGGTCTGAAACCTGCTTCTGAACGGAGTGAGGAATTAGAGTGTAGAGTGAATGAATCGCTGGCCTGATGTCTAATGGAAACTGACTGGTAGGAGCAGTTGTCACTTATTGTGTGGCCTTCAAGCACCCACTGAGATACGCTGGATTTCGAGAGAGCCCAGGAGGCACACTTCTGCTCCTGAGTCCCTTGGAGGCTGCCAACCAGGAGACGGTGCTGCTGGGGGGCCATGCTGTCCTCCCTGGTAGGGAAGCCAGTATCTTCCACATTTGCCCTCTGCTGCTAAGGACTGTGTCGGGGCTTCTGTGCTTCCCAATATATGTTCAGACGATCAGTAAATTTTGATGTTTGAAGGAAAATACTGTTTTGAAAAAACAATTCAGTAACAAAGCTGGTGTTGAATTAAGTGAAGCTGTAAAAATAAGGGCTTTGGAGGACATGTGTTCTCCTGAAGGAAGCTCTCAGCATTTCAGAAACACTGCTGACTGGAATGTTAATGTCTTCATTTGCTTCTTCACTCTTGCAGAGTTACTGGAGACTGTAACCCTAATACATAAGCCAGTGTCATTGCAACCTCGCGGGCTGATCAATAAAGGAAACTGGTGCTACATTAATGCTGTATCCTTCCTGGATGCCCTTCCCAGGCCTGGCCACCATGGTGCTCTTCCCTCTGGGTGTATTTACTGGGTGACTTTATTGCCACTTCCACAGGACAGCTGGCCTGGACTGTGAACATGGAGACTGGGCCATCACTTGGTCTGCCTGCCTCATAGTCGGTGGTACTTGTGAGCCCCACTTCTCAACCCTCTGTACAGGATTGATCTGTTGACCTGTGAAGGACAGAATGAGACATTTTTTTGTTCTCATTGGCATGGTCGTAGATAGTAGGACAGAGAACTGGAAGCTTTCTCTAACAAGTGGGAACATTTTGCTTAGCTAGGTTTTTAAATGTCACCCTGCCTGACAGTGGATCCTTACATGGCCTTACAAGGCAGCAAACTTTTTATGGGTTTATTTCTTTTTGTGTTTACATATCAAAGTAGTCAGTGTCCTTGGCCTATCTTGTTTTTATATAAAGTTTGCTTTATCTGTTTTATTTCCTTTACAATTCCTTACTGCAACGTTTAGACCCTGCAGGCATTGGTGGCTTGTCCTCCAATGTATCACCTGATGAAGTTCATTCCTCTGTACTCAAAAGTGCAAAGGCCTTGCACGTCAACACCCATGATAGATAGCTTGTAAGTAAAGTGCTCACACATGTGCCGGTGGTTGGGGGATTTCCCTGTGTTGATGGGAACTTGAACAGTTTGGCAAGGCAGGTGCTCTCTGGGCTGACGCCAGCTCTCATCTGTAGAAAATCAAGAGCCAAGGGCTGGTCTCCCTGCTCTGCTTTTTTAAGTTTTATGTTTATGAGTATTTTGCCTGCATACATGTAAGTGTACCACATGTGTGCATTGTCCATGGAACTCAGAAGACTTCAGATTCCCTGGATCTGGAGTTACAGTCAGTTGTGAGCCACCAGTGGGTGCTGAGAGCCGAACCCCTGTCCCTTGTAAGAGCAGCAAGTGCTCTGAACCACCAAGCCACCTCTCTAGCCTCTGGAATTCTCTTTTAAAGGAAGATGCTTTTGGGATTGTCTATGGAAGTTTACCTGAAGTATAATGAGATTGTGCTTCTCTGTCCTTCAGATTCAGTAGGAAACCTTGTACTGTTTGCCAATTTAAAATGCCATTTAAAAACATTTCTGAAATATGTTTAGATTTAATGTAGGAACCCCCTAGGTGCTGTTAGGTTGACTGACATCGGTGGCACAGTTTCTGTCTAGTGTGCTGTTGTGCCAAGGCCCGTTCCTAATGTGTGCTCTGCTTCACTTTTTCACTGTTTAGTGTCCGGCTGATGAATGAGTTTACTAATATGCCAGTACCTCCCAAACCCCGCCAAGGTGAGTCAGCTTGAGTGAGAGGCCACGATCCTCGTCACTGGGCACATGGAACAAGCATGTGGTAAATGTCTTGTTGAAAAGACAGTGTCCTTTTACATCTGAGCTTTTGTGCTGTGCAGATCTCAGCCTCCTGTGGTGTGAGTTTGGGTGGCTTTGCTTTCTATCCATTATGCTGTCTCTTTAGTTACCAGAATCTGTCTGTTTTTCTTGCAGCGCTCGGGGATAAAGTCGTGAGAGATATCCGCCCTGGAGCCGCCTTTGAACCCACATACATTTACAGACTCCTGACAGTTATCAAGTCGAGCCTGTCTGAAAAGGTCTGGGCTGCTTTGTGGTAGCCGTGGAGAATACTCCCATGAGCTGGGAGAGGGTACATGCCTGTAGTTTTATCCTGTAGGGCACTGAGGCAAGAGGCCCTCTGGGCATTCAGGTCTGGTCTGGGCTACAGAGCAAGTTGCAGATGAGCCTCAACCACTGTCAGTGGTTATTGCTGCTGTTTGTGTGTGCCACATGCCCTGTTCCGTAAGTTAATAGTGGAGTCACTTGATGAGTTAGAATGTGCCAGCTACCCACATGTAACAGCACAAGTGCCAAAGACTGAGTCTCGCTAGCTCTGCTAACCTGTGAGTCCAAGCTGGTGATGGGCAGAGCCTGGCTTGAGTCTGTCCCTTATTGCTACACTACACTTGGGTAGAGTGGAGAGTCCTGGTCCGGGAGTGCCCGGCCTCTATCTTACTCATGCTCAGGCCACAGCAGCTAGTCCACCAACTTGGCTCTGGCTTCCTGTTCTCTCCTAAATACTGCACACTGCCTTACTAAGGGCATCGGGCAGAGCAGCCAGGGAGCCTCCTTACACATGGCCTTGAGAGCTGCTGAGTGACCGAGGCGTTTGTCTAGAGCATTCAGCTGGTCGTCCCAATTCCAAGTCTGCAGTACATTGGCGCGAGCAGTTCATATTCAGGTAAAGGAAGTTTATTCAGACAGGAAAAATAGTTAAGAAAAATGATACCTTAAATAAAGTGAGCTTCCAGGTATACAAGAGAACCCAGCTTTTTTTTTTTTTTTTTTTTTTTTAGACAGGGCTTCTCTGTGTATCTTTGTCTGTCATGGAGCTCATTCTGTAGACCAGACCAGCCTTGAACTCAGAGATCCGCCTGCCTCTGCCTCCATAGTGCTGGAATTAAATGCTTGAACCACCATTGCCTAGCCAGCTTTGACTTTTTAAATGCCTGTGATACAGCTTTTCTTGTTGTCTTGGAGTTTCCTACTCCTTGGGATTCAGGATGTGAGGGATGCTCTGCCAAGGCTGGGGATTAGAAACAACAGACAACATAAAGAGAAGTGACAATGTGCAGATGCTGTAGAACCTGGAGCAGGCCAGGTGGCAGTGGAGCAGAGGTAGAGAGGTGCTCTAAGACCTTCCTGAAGCTGAGCCCCGCTAGAAATGTGTCTAAAAGAATGCTTGTGAATAAAGCCCTTTAGAAGTTAACATCTGAGCTGAGTGGAGCTAGAGCTTTAAGGCAAACTTCAGGCTTGGTGATTTCATAGCAGGAGCTGAGGCTCTGCAACAGATAGATTGAGAGCAAAACCGTGGACATAGCCCATTTGTGCCACCCCCAGTGGCCAGCCCTGATACTGCCCGTGAAATCCTACTGTACTGCATGCTGTCCCACGTGGTTGGATGAGACTCGTGGGGTGTTTAGACGCAGTTCCTTAACCCATCCATGGAGTGATAGAAGCCTTTCTGAAGTCCAGCTGAGGGTCAGCCTAGCAAACAGGCCTTTCCTGGTAGTGCCGTCCCATGCCTGCCGTGTGAGCTTTGCTGTGCCTATGGCCTGTGTGTGTGTTAGTTTGTTTGTGCATGAATGCATGTGCTGGATTTTGGTTGTGCTGGGGAGTGAGTCCTTGCAAGATAAGCAGAAGCAAGCAGTAGCACCTGAGTTCTACCCCCTAGCCCCAGTTTCACTAAGTTACCCTGGCTGGCCTTGAACTCATGATCCTCCTGTCTCAGCATCCTGAATAGCTTGTGTCCTCATGCCTGGTGGGTTGTAGCTTTTGCTGCACATAAGCAGAGTGTGCAGCAGCAGTGTTACCATGTCCACAGATCCATTTGGAGAACCTGTAGTAAACGTGTGTGCTTCACCCAGAAGCCCTAGCAGATGGCTGGCTGTGCAAGTCCTGATAGATGACAAGAGCCTACCAGAGCTGCGTGGCATGTAGCTCGGGACTGTGCTGGCTCTGAGTAAAACTGGCTTTGCTGGTGGAGAGTGTCTAACTCAGCTGACCACTCGGAGTTGCAGTTTTGTCACTTGTGACTTTAGTCTTTTCCAGTGGTTCCTGCCCAGAGAGTGGGGGTGGGGGTGGGGCTGCCAATCATTGCTGCGTGTGAATGGTGACTTGGGGCTTGTGTTGTGAAGTGGCCCTCAGTGTCTTGTTCATGGGGTACATATTTTGTTGTTTGTTTGTCTTGAGACTGTCTCACTTTGTAGCCCTAGTTGGCCTAGAAACTGTGGACCAGGCTGTCCTGGAACTCACAGACATCCGCCTACTACTGCCTCCTAAGTGCTGGGATCAAATGTATGCACCACTGTGCCTGGCTATTTTTATTTTTTAAAACACTATAAAGTAAAATGTATGCTTAGGAATTGAGCTACAAAAGCACAGAACAAACTCAGGGCAACTCTTGGGATCTGCATGCATTGGTCTGGAATGGTTTGACAGAGGTGTTTGTTCCAGGTCCTGCCTCACTACAGTTAGTTGGAATTAATGTAACCATGTCTGTCCTCAGGGCCGGCAGGAAGACGCCGAGGAGTACCTAGGTTTCATCCTCAATGGACTCCATGAGGAGATGCTAAGCCTGAAGAAGCTCCTCTCACCCACGCAAGAAAGTAGGTGCTTCTGTATGAGACTGCTTGCCTGGCAGCGGCTAAAAGGAAGGTTGCATGCCATGTTATACACAATACATACACCAGAAGTCATCTGTTGATCAGCAGTGCATAGGGTCCATTAATAACTAGTTATTTTTCATTACCTTTAGTATAGCAGTGAGAAAGTTAGGCTTGGGTAACTGGAATTTATTCGGCTCCGTGCTGTTTTCAACTTTTACTCAGAGATTGAGGCCATAGTTATTCTGTTGCTGTGGTAAAACATGGGACGAAAGGGTTTACTTTGGCCCAGAGTTCCAGATAAATAGAGTCCATCCCAGTGGAAGAGCATAGTGGCAAGCCAGATGACCACATTTCATCTACTCACAGGAAGCAGATAGTGGAAAGAACATAGAGCCAGACTGTGTACCCTCAGAGCTTAGCCCTAGTGATGCCTTTCCCCCAGCATGCCTTTACTGCCTAAAGGGTCCATATCCTTCCTAAGTAGTGTCACCAGCTGAGAACTTAGTGTTGCGCTATATGAGCCTGTGGGCTACATTTCACATTCAAGTGGCATCTGAAATGCGGAAAAGCTGAACAAGTAGCTGCAGGACCCCTGTGGGCACAGGCTCACTCTACATGTGTGCACATTTTTCTTTAGGGATGGGAAGTTGGAGAAAAAAAAATAGTTGAGTTGTTGCTTTGTGCTAAAAGCACCCTCTGAGGATGAAGCTCCTTCTTCAGAACACCAATGCTACAGCCACTCTCCAGAGTGTCTTCAACTTCTCCGCTTGTCCAGAGAATGCCTCTGGAGCTCTGGCTGCCTGGAGCTCTTATCTTTGTGCCCTGGCCTATCTCAGTGTGGCCTGCCGTGCGTGGCTTCTCTGAGCATGTCTGCATAGTGGCCGCCGCAGCCCAGTATCAAGTGTAGCTGTCTGCTTTAATTGGTTACTGTGGTTTTAAGTGTAGAGCATAACTATAATTTTTATGTGTGCTTTTTTTCTAGACAGGGTTTCTCTGTGTGTAGTTTTGGCTATCCTGGAGCTCACTCTTAGAGCAGGCTGTCCTTGAACTCGCAGATATGTCTGTCTTTGCCTCCCAACCAGGATTAAAGGTGTGCATCACCACTTCTGCCATGGAGTTCGGGGTTTTTGGTTTTTTGTTTTCGTTTGGTTTTATGACCTTTATTCATTAGGTGTGTTTGTGTGGAGGGGGGTGTGTGGAACTCAGGGTTCCATAGCAAAGTGCAAGAGGTTAAGGGTTCTAACTGCTCTTCTAGAGGACCAGGGTTCAAATCCCAGCACCACATGGAAGTTCACAACTGTCTATAACTACAAGATCTGATACTCTCACATAGTATCATGCAGGCAAAACACCAATTTAGTTAAAGATAAATAAATTATAAAAAGAAAGCCAGGGGATAATTTCTGAGAGTCAGTTCTCTTCATCATCTGGTGCCAGAGATCAAAGTCATGTTGTCAGGCCTAGGGCCTGTGGCTTTACGTGTGGCCCTCTCACCTGGCCCTGATGACTCTCTTTAGACAGTACTTACAGAATCTGTGCTTGTTGTCTGGCTTGGACTGTTTGCTCTTGAAAATGTAGCCTAAGCAGACCCTCTCCTTTTCAGAACTTACTGTTGCCAATGGGCCCAGAAGCCACCTGATAGAGGACGAGGAGCAGGAAGACACAGGCGAGGGGAGCGAGGACGAGTGGGAGCAAGTGGGCCCCAAGAATAAGACGTCCGTCACCCGACAGGCGGATTTCGTTCAGACACCTATCACTGGCATTTTCGGTGGACACATCAGGTTTATGCTTTTCCATGTTGCCACAGGGGGAGGTGTGAGAATGTCCAGATGCTTCCTGCCATCTGCTTTGTCAGCTTTTCACTCACTCTTCCCAATGCCCTGCCACCAGGGCCTGCACGTCAGTGCTCCTGTGGGCTCTGGCTGGCACTCACCGTTGATAGTCAGAACGTCAACCAACTTGTTTGTTCTGGTAAAAAAGACTCTTGTGTCTGACTGGAGGCATTGTACTGCTGTATTTTAATAAATGCATTGCTTGTGTTTAAGTCTATAGCATGATGTTATCACAGATGGTAGAGGTGGCCGTGGATCAGCACACAGGCCACCTCCCATGGTGCCCCTCTCCCTGTTAGACTAGAGCAGCTGTAAGTTATGATACACAGCAGCTACAGTCTCCCGTCACCCCTTACCCCTGTACACCCTGCAGGTCTGACACTGTGTCCCTCTGACTTACACCTTTTGTTTTCTCCCTGACTTTTCCGTGGTGAGGTCTCTGTCTGTGACTTACTTCCCTGTTTAAATCTATAGCAGCATGAGACACAGGCAGTTTTTCTTCTGTGTCTAGCTCAGTTCATTTAGTATAATGTCTTCCAAGTCCATCCATATTCTGGCAAATGTCAGGACCTCCTTTCCCAAGGCTGAATCCATCAAGGTGGTTTTATCCATTTGTTTTCAGTGGACACAGATTATTTATCTAGGAAGTAATTTTGGAATGGACTAGACGAATTCAGACACCAGAATCTCATGAGCCAGAAAGTGAACAGGGAGACACTGGCCCAGGAGGCCATGTGACCTGGAATGTACACCAGTCCTTCAGTCAGCTTTCTGCTCATTCACATCATCCTTCTAAAAGACTTTTTTTTTTTTAACACATTTACATTAGAGCCTGAATACCCTCAGTATTCAGGGTTTTCTCCTAAAGTCCCAAGGTAATGTTCAAGGATGATGTAGTGGGTTTCAGTGTGTGGCATCTCCTGGGTGCGGTATTGAATGACAGCTCTCTTCTCAGGATCCCGTGCCAAGCAGGTCTGCTCTGCAGCGCATTGAGCAGCTCAGCAGAAAGTCTGCATTTGCTGCAAGTTTCTTTCTGCTTCTGTGGCTCCCCATGAGGAGGGCTGAGGAGCCAGCTGAGCCACCCTGTGACATTACATAGGCCTCTTTTCCTTTGGTGTTCTTTGTGGAGCCATGCCATTAGGTATGGTCTGGGGAGTGTGTGCCCCACCCATTGCCACTTTGACTTGTCTTGGTAGACAGGTCCCCACCCCTGAAATGAGCCATGGTGGCGGGAGTAGTCAGTAGCAAGAAGCCAGGTTGGTGAGCAACAGTGACACATAACTATGCCCTTTGCTGCACTTGTCATCTAGCCTGGAGTTCTAGCTGTTGAACATGCCTCGGGCCAATGAGGGAGAGTGAAAGTACAGGCTGCCATAACGCATGCTTTGCACTAGGCAGTATGAGCTGGAAGGGCCACAGCCAGCATGACAGATCCCCAATGTGCCTACGAGTGACAACAGGAAAACCAGGGGCTGCCCTCGAAGAAATTGCTGTCATGGCTGCATGTTAATTTGGGGGTGGGGGTTGGGGAGCTCCAGACAGGGTTTCTCTCTGTAGCCTTGGCTGTCCTGGACTTTGTAGACCAGGCTGGCCTCAGAGACCCACCTGCCTCTGGGATTAAAGGTGTGCACCACCACACTGGACTTGTTATTTTTTATTATTTTAGTCAGGGTCTCATGAATGCTGGGCTGACTTTGAACTTACAGTGTAGCCACAGCCAAGGACGACTGAGTTCTGATCCTTGCTCCTCCGCCTCTCAAGTGCTGGGATGTGTGGTGTAACCTGGCCTGTGAGGTGCTGACCAGGTGTCCTGCATACCAGCAGCCACACTCCATCCCAGCCACACCCCCAGGCCTACACAAGGAGGTCTTTCTTTTTGACTTTGCTTTATGTGTTGTTTAAGATAGGATCTCTGTAGTTGCCCATGTGGCATTTCTCCTGCTGTAGTCTTGCAAGTGCCTGGCTGATCAGGAATTCCGATAATGTGAACTGCTTTTAAGACAGAATAAGAGTCTTGATTCTGACAAGAGACCCTCCTGTCATTTGGCCTTTTTGCAGCTTTTCAGTTTCCCCAGGGAAACACTTTTTTTTTGTATGTGGGGGGGAGGTTCGTTTCTGATAAATACATGATTTTAGAGTCAAGAGTGTCTTGACTCTGATTAATGTACTTTCTTTTGTTACTTTCAAATTGGTTTCTCTGTGTAGTCCTGGCTGTCCTGGAATTCACTCTGTAGATCAGGATGGCCTTGAACTCAGGAGATCTTCCTTTTTTTGCCTCCCGAGTGCTCACATTAAAGGCATGCACCACCACTGCCCAGCTTTACTTCATTAATGTTTTTTAACTTCCTTCCTTTTGGGGACCCAAGGACCCATCAGTCATTGCCTTCACACTCAGGAGGAAGTTGGGGCATTAGACCTTGACAAAGGATTTCGGCTGGTTCTTTCTCATGGTGTCTGTCCCATGATGTCAAAGTGGCCTCCCACCAGCTCTTCTTTGCTCATAAACTAGGACACCAGGCTGCAGAAACAAGGTCTTTTGTTGAATCTCAGAATGTTTCCTGGATGAGGTTAAATGAGATGAGGTGAGCTTATAGTTTTTACTCAGAAGAACTTTAAAAAAGAAAAATGAAGGAAAACAACTAAAAAAAAAAAAAAGTTAAGTTGGCGCCCTACCCACAAGGCTGGTTGACTGCTAACATGGTTTTCATTATCCGCAGCTTGCTCCCATTCCTCCTCCTCCTGTTGTTTTTATAGACCAAAAGCAGCATTAAAAGCCCTGTTCCCCTGGGGATTTCCTCCATTTCATTAGAACAGGCTGTGACCATCTGTTAAAGCCTTCCAGGCTGCCGGATTTATTAGCTGGTGCACGCTGTACACAGGTGTGCAAGTGAAGAAGTTGGAAGTGGAAACCTAACCCTGAGTAAGCCAGAAAGATGTATGATCAGTTGCTAATCACAGAAGCTGGTAGTCAGCAGAGTTATTTTTAAATTCAGGGTGGTTTGGGCTTTTTTATTGTCTGTGGTCTTTTGGGATTGATACTGAATAAACATAGTTTGGGTGTTTGTGCCTTCTCTGTTAGTTAATCATTAGGGAAAGTGACACAGAGTGGCCTCTTATGTCTTTTTTGTTTCTAATTGCAATCCTTAGGTCTGTGGTTTACCAGCAGAGTTCCAAAGAATCTGCCACTTTGCAGCCGTTTTTCACACTGCAGTTGGACATCCAGTCTGACAAGATACGCACAGTCCAGGATGCATTGGAAAGCCTGGTGGCAAGAGAGTCTGTCCAAGGGTACACCACCAAAACCAAGCAGGAGGTATGTTCCTAGCCATACTTAGAACTAGGATGTGGGAGGTTGAATCTGCACGCCAGTTACTTAGCTTTACTGAAAAGCCCTAGGTTTTCAGGATGAAGTAGTTGAAACAGATGGTCCCACAGCTGCACCGCTGGCTCTCAAGACCCAAGGAAATGTTTTTTTCCTGCCCTTGACCCTGCTCTGCTTTTCATTTTCTGGCAGTCTAATCCTAGTATCCTGACATCGCCCACCTTCAGCAGAGGCTGACTTAGGATGTAAAGGGTGTTCTGCACACACATCTGTGTTGCTAGATCATTAAGGATACTGACAGACAGACTGTTCAGATGTATGCTTCTCTTTGGTATGATTAGCTGAGGATAAAGTCTTGAGTCTCCGTCCTGAGCTGTTAGGAACTTGTGGAGAGGCTCTGTAGTGGAGGCCATCTTCTCTGTAATGTCTTTTGTAGACTGTGGCATTGAGGTCACAAGGCTGTCATGCAAGGTGAATACGGGCTGATGAGCATGGCACTTTTCTGAAGAGTTCCTGGTATTGGGAAGCTATGAACACATAGTGGAGTGGAGTGGCTACAAGGTGAAAGGAAAGATCCCGGCACAAACCTGTCTATGTGACTCATGTGCTGGGTAGAGAAGAGATCCAACCTCAACTGTCCATGAGGCCTCCTGCCATAGGTGGCCATGCCACGCTCTGGGGATCTACCAAGGGAAGGTCTAGGGCTCCACCATGATGTCTGATTTGGTTCTGGTGGTTGGTTTTGTTAAGTACTAGGAGCCAGAGGAGGAAGCCTGGTAGCTGGCCTGAGTAATACGTGGCTGCCTGAGGCCCTTCATAAGCAAGATACAGCAGCAGAGATGTCTGTGTGGGGAGGCTGGTTAAGTTTGGTCTGGCTGTGGGCAGCTGGCAGCTGGCTCAGCCTGTTCTTGGGACTCTGCAAAGGTGGGTTGCTGTCTTTCAGATAACTATCTCTCTCTTCAAGTAAATAATGGGGCTTTCAAGGAAAAGAATGACCAACTGAAGATACATTTGATGTTCTCCAAACAAACCCTAACACCAGGCATAGCCTGGGAACAGTACTGGGTGGGCAGGAAGGTCATAGCATGGTCTCCTGGAAATTATGCTCTGTTATATATTATAATTAATCCCTCTTCAGGATTCTTAAAAGCATTCAGGAGGCTGGGAGAACACTGGGGCCATGTTGACTTGTTGATGGGTTTATAAACGAGTGAAAAGACAGACTGGTGTGTGCCAGTTCCCACCTTTCCTCAGTCAGCCTGTGTTCTTTGCCAAGGTCTTCACCTGGAGGCCACAGATGGGCTCTTTTGCAGGTGTCTGTAGGGGTGCGGGTCTGGCTGGGGATGGGCAGCAGTGTGGAGCCCCACGGCGCTGCTGCAGGCAGGCCTGTGAACCCTGGCCACTCTGTCACAGGTTGAAGTCAGCCGCAGAGTGACTCTGGAGAAGCTCCCCCCTGTCCTCGTGCTGCACCTGAAGCGCTTCGTCTATGAGAAGACGGGTGGGTGTCAGAAGCTGGTCAAGAGCATTGACTACCCTGTGGACTTGGAGATCAGCAGAGGTAATGCCGGCCCCTGTGCTCACTACAGTGCGACACCAAGTCAGGGCTCTAGACTTACTGACATTTTAGATTTATTGACATTTGTGAATATTTATACCGAAATTCTCATTAGAGGTGTTTTGTCTGCATGTATGATTGTGCACTGTCTGCATCCCCCGGTGCTGGCAGAGGCCAGAAGAGGGCATTGGATACCCTGAGGTTGGAGACACAGATGGCTGTCAGCTGCCATGTTAGTTCTGGGAGTCAACCTAGGTCCTCTAAAGGAGTAGCCAGTGTTAATCATTGAGCCCTCTTTCCAGCCCCCCTATTTTGTTTTATATTTTATTGAGTTTATTGTTTCTGTTTTAAAGCAGGGTCTCACTATGTCGTGCAGGCTGGCCTGGAGCTCACTGTATAAACCAGGCTGGCCCTGAACTCTTAGAGATCTACCTGTCTCAGCTTCCTGAGTGCTTGCCATAGATAGAGGAAAAGCTGAAACAAAACATAATTTGGCCAGATGAGAAAAGTAGAAGAGCAGCTGTGGGGGCAGCTGCTGTCAGCAGTGCATGCCCTCTGCCCTGGGCAGTGCCGCTCAGCAGCGTCAGCACACTGTTTTTTAAAAGTTTTTAAGTGTGTAAGTGTTTTATCTGCATGTGTTTGCACCAGATACCTGCCTGGTGTTCCCAGATACCAGAATAGCTTGTTGGGTCCCCCAGCCATGGAGTTACAGATGGTTGTGAGCCACCACGTGGGTGCTAAAGCCAGACCCAAGTCTTCTTGCCGCCCAGCCTTCTCCACCCAGTTCTGACATCACGTTTTGATGAGCCACAGGAGAGAGGGACCCTACTATATAGTAGAGGTTGAAAAAAAAACTGTTGTTTGTTAAAGGGTTGTTGTGTATGTTATGTTTTGATGTGTGGTAGGCATGCATGCCCAAGCACATGTGTGGGCTCAGAGGTCATCTCACACCTTTTATTTGGGATCTGGCCATAAAAGTTGGGTCATCAGCTTGCATAGCAAGAACCTGTTACCTGGTGAGCCATCTCACTTCTTTATTTTTTTCCTGCTACATTTAAAATAGTTTGTGTGTACCCATGCACATGTTCTAACATTCACATGGAAGCCAGAAGACACTATGTGGGTTCTGGGAGTCCTCAAACTCTTGGTGGCAGGCACCTTTACACTCTGAGCTGCCATGCTAGCACAGAACAACTGCTCTGAAGCCTCACCGTTGTGACAAACATCTTAGTGCTGGAACCTGACTGAGAGTGTGGCAAACCCGGCAGTCCCTGGAATACAGGAGTCTGTGGAACAGAGAGGCAGCAATGCCTTCCCTCCTGATCTTGGGGAGATCCTTCTCTCTCCCAGCGCTGCACACTTAGATTCCTGTCTCGTAGTGCAGGAGCTGGGTGGGCCATGGCCTCCTCTGCCCTATGCTTGTCAGCACCTTCAGGTTCCATTCTGATACAGGTCTGGGCCAGGGCTGTTTGTAGCAGGGAGGCAGGGTGGCCATTGTTAGGTGGAGGGCTGCTGGTCTGCAAAGGCTTTGTTGAAGTGTTGATGTTTTTTCCGTCTCAGAACTGCTTTCTCCAGGAGTCAAAAATAAGAATTTTAAATGCCACAGAACCTACAGGCTGTTCGCAGGTAAGTGTGTTTGCCCACTGCTCACAACCACAATGGACAGTGAACCTGTATGGTACCTAGGCCGAATTCTGCTGGAGCACACTATCACAGAGTGGTCCTGGGAGAGCTTGAATATTGGGGTTTGCCCTGAATTGGGGCTGACATAGAGAGGGTTCTCACAGTGTATGAGTAACCACCTGAGTCAGTCCTCCCTTGGGAGCAATTAGGTGGGGCCCTGTGGCAGTGGGGCTGAGGGTGGGGGTCTGTGGCAGTGACGGTGAGAGGCTTTTCTCATGGGTTGCCTGCTGGGTGCTGTCTTCCAGTGGTCTACCATCATGGCAACAGTGCCACGGGCGGCCACTACACTACAGACGTCTTCCAGATTGGGCTTAATGGCTGGCTGCGAATCGATGACCAAACGGTCAAGGTTATTAACCAGTACCAGGTGGTGAAGCCAACTGCTGACCGCACAGCCTACCTCCTGTATTACCGCCGTGTGGACCTGCTGTAGCTGTGCCCGTGTGCCTGTGTGTGTGCCTGACGCTGCTTCCTACAACTCCCGACTCACTAACTACCCACCTCTCTAGTGGCTCTGTAGAGAGAAACTCTCCCTCTGTGCCAGTGGGCTTGGATGAAAGGACATGTCTGGGGGATCTGCACAGCGCAGCTCATGCTGACTCTGACATCAAAGACTGGACTGTTGCTTGACCGAGGAAATAAATACACAAGAGCCGGCACTTCTGAAGCTGGTTCCCGAGCCGAGCAGGCAGCTTGCACTGTGTCCCAGTCTGATTGCATAGTGGAATAAGTCCCGCACCAGCAGCTCTTGTAAATTTGTGAAAATGAATTTTATCTTTCCTTAAAAAATAATTTTTTTAATTCATCACACTTTTCCTCCTTTACCCTTTAGTTTTTGATAAATGATAAAAATGAGCCAGTTACCAGAGATGAGATAGTTCTTACTTCAAGAGGAAATAAATACAAAAAATATGTTGCTGGTTCCTAACAGGAAACACATTTGAACAATTGTGAGATGAAAACTGCTGACGTATACACTGCGGGTCAGACATTTGGGGCGCAGACGTCAGACTACAGAGGTGATGATTGTAACTTTATTACCATGAAAAGATTTCAGATTGCATTCGTGCTCTGTGTACACATGAAGAAAAGTGGGCAAAATAATGATGATTGACATTTCCCAATGTCTGCTGTGTAATCTGCCACGCCTCTCTGATGCCGTGTCCCTAATTGTACACAGTGTAGTGATTCCTAGGAGTATAAAGTTGTCACCTGTCAATAAAGATCACAAAGTTGGTTTAAAGCTGCGTGTGTTTCTTGGTGTGGTGAGCCTTGGTGAACTCATCCAGGACCCTGGCCTTCTGGGTTCGAGTGCCTGTTGCTGTGGGAGAGGAACTATCTCTCAGTTTTGGTCCTTCTGCAACAGTGCAGGTCAAGGCCAAATCTTACCTGAGTGTTTCTGATGCTGCCCTCTGCTCCTGGCAGAGATGAAGAAGAGGCTGCCAGCAATAGGAAGTCTGCATTTGTGGCCCTGTGTGCTGGCTCCACAGGTCAGGGCCTGCAGTGGGGAAAAACCTTTTTTTTCTCAAGCTCCTTCTTTTTTGTGAAGTGGTATTGTTCTGCCCAAGTCCTGCTCAGCTTCCTGTCAAGATACGGAATTTTGTGGCTCCCATGCATTCTGGAAACTGGTTGACAGGCTAAGGGACTCTGGTGCCTGTTCCTCCTCTGTGTGGTGTTGATGGTGATTGGGTCCTCTACTGTACTTGGAGCAAATTTGGCTAGAACACACCCATTCCACAACTGGGCTTGTGCTGTCTCGGCAATGCATCTAAAAAGCCAGAGCAACAGGCCAATAGATGCCTTCCTAGCATCTGGGTGTATACAGGTGACATTTTCCCCCTCCAGTGTCATTGTCATTTGTGTTGTCCTGAGTTAATCATGTGTGTTTGGTGTAGCACAAAAGAAATGACTTAAATGTTGGCACTCCACTGAAGATCTTGAACAGCGAGCAGAGATGAAGCAAGTCCAGTGGGGTGCCTGGCATCTTGGTGCTAGTGACTTGGCCTTCTCCCTTCTCAGGGGCCTGTCCCCTATGTGGTGGCTGCTTTGCTGCCAGCGCAGGATTCTGCTCCCTCTCCAGTGGTCAGTGTTGTTCCCTAGGATGAAAGCTGGTGTTGGAGGGCCCAGTGCTTAATTTAACCTTTCCTGGTTGGACTTCTGTAACAGATGCCATAGACAACAGCTGTAGGCTGAAAGGGGCAGATCCTATGTCCACTGATGACTTATAGACACAGTGTAAACTCTAGCTTTCTCTCACAAGGCCACATGTTACTTCTGGATCCTTTTCTAACTATTAGCCTAACCCTAATGGTCCCCCTGGAACCCTAATAGTTTCCTTCTGGGATATAAAGTTCTGGCATGCTGACATTGGAGAGAGGTGAACATAGTAGCTGGTGGACCCTGCACTGCTTAATGCAAGATTCTTTTACATTTTTTATGCATATCAGTGCATTGCCAGTAAGCACTTTATGGGTACCACAGCCATACCTGGAAACTGGCGTGCTTCAGATCCCCTGGAACTGGAATTCCAGATAGCTGTGAGCCACCATGTGGATGCTATGAGCTGAACCCAGACCTCTACAAGAACAGCCAGAGCTCTTCACTGAGCCATCTCTCCAACCCCAGATTGTATTTCTGATAGTCTCTCAATTTTGTATTGTCTAAGCTGCGTCAGTGCAAGCTGCATCAGTGCACAGCCAGTTGCAGATAGGTGAGCAGAGCTGAGGCGGATGAGACGTACCAGCCCAGAATGAAGAACCGTCAGCGCTTTGTCTCTGACCTGAACAGTGGTCCATGGATAGAGAGTGCGGCCGGGTCTCTTGTGTTACTTACTTTGGAGTCTAGTTGCTGTTGAGCTTCCTGTTGGCCTCCCCTGCCTTTAGGTCATCCATGATCAGAACTTACCTGCGAACTGCTGTCAAGGCTTTTGATGTAGACATTTTCCTAACTTTGTGTTCAGTGTGTAGATGTCTTTAAGTCAGGGTGAATGCTGAGGTGACAGCCATGCCCCTCCGGGTCAGACATTCAGGATTGGAAGCCTCAAAGCCCATCCGCAGTGTGTTGGTTTGCAGTGTCTGGCTAGATGGTAGGGGCTCTAGCGTGCTCCCTGGAGTGCTAGATCAAGCTCTCTGTGAATCTGACTTTGGGCTCCTATCCTATACTTTAAAAAACGAAACTTTTCTTTTATGTTGTGCCTGTATGTATGTACGCATGTGCACTAAATGAGTGCCTAGTGCACACAGGGCCCAGGAGAGGGCATCAGAGCCCCTGGAGCTGGAGCTACACATGGGATCAAACCTCTGCAAGAGCAGCCAGCACTCCTTACTGAGCTGAACCGTCCCTCCAGCTTCGTCCTAGCCTATTCGTCAAAAATTTCCCCTAATATTTATTTTTTTCTGTTAGAGAAAATGCATGAGATCTGAGCGTCTGGACTCCCACCTGAGATGGCACCACACAAGCCCGTCCCTGGAGCTAACTTACACTTACTGCACTTACTGTATGCTGTTGTAAGGCTGCCAAGACTTCCCCATCCTAGGCTTACATCCTAGGTTTTTGTACATGTTTTAAAGCAGCCCGTGTTCTGCAGAGAAAAGATGGCGCGTCTCTGCTCTGCAGTGACATTTACTGACATGCTGCAGTACAGGTGCTGCCCTGTAAGGTGGGCCCTGGGCCATTACATCCAGTGTTGCCGAACTAGGTCAGAGTGCACCAGTGGCTGGCATTCCCTCTGGTCACTCGCAGCGTGTCCTACCTGGTACCCTCCAGCTTTCCTGCCTTCCTCCCCACTCCAGGACACTGCCGCTGCTCTGATTGAAGAAAGCTCCATGAGATCTGTTCTTGTAAGCAGGCTTCTGTGCTTGTGAGTCTGGTCAGGCCTTGTGCCCTAAGGCTATCGCCAGTAGCATCTGCTTGTGTGGGTACACACAGGGACTTGGCACCAGCCTGCCTGTGAACCTCTGCTAGTCACTCCTGCTGTGCTGAAGACAAGTACTCAAACCCTTTCAGACCCCAGTAACTGACTGCCATGAGTCAAATAGTATTCAGAGGCCTGTCTGAATAGCAGAGAGAGAAAACATGGGCAGGAGTCTCCAGAGCTGTACCGCTTCCGCATACAGTGGTGACCAAAGACTGATGCAGAGCCCACCTGGCCAAGCTGGATTGTACATCTGAGTAGCACCCCACTGCCCGCCTCCTGTGATTCTACTACTTGGCTTTTGTGCTGGGGCAGTCCTGTAGGACAGGGCCCTGTGACTGCAGTGTCACTTTCCAGGAAGGAGCCAGCTCACTACCACACGAACACTAGGTGACGCTAGAGACCCATCTCCGCCTCCATGGTGCACTACCGCCTGATCAACGGACACTCAGCAGCTGGCCTGATGACCATAGTATTTCTGTGATGCCATTCCTGTGCAGGAAGTTTGCAGGGAAGCAGGGTCAACAGGCCCTTATTCTTGGTAAATGCATTCCCAGGCCTGAGGCTGGAACCAGCACTGGTAATTGGCCTTTTTTCCCCTTTAGAAAAAACAACAAACGGTCTCTCTATCCTTGCAGCTCTTCTGCCTCAGCCTGGATGGCCTGGTTTTCAAAGCTATGATCTCTAACATGTTTGCCCATTCCCTCCCTTGTTGATATCATCCTGTTCATTCTGGATGCTTCACTGAAAACTGTAGTTCAGGGAGATAGACCTTGGCTGCTGGGTGCTTTTCAAAAGTTCTTGGGACGAGACCCACATGTTAGGCAAGTGCCCTACCATTGAGCTACATTCCCAGCTACTAAGAAGTAGTGTGAGGGTCTGTGTGCTGGACAGCCCCACCAAGGCGGCCCAGGACGGTTGCTATGCAGTGTAGGGACTGGATCTCTAGCCTTCCAGCCTATCAATGCCCAGCCATGAGCCAGTTGTGGGGCAGCTTGTAAATATTGTTATTTGCCTTTATAGCTACACCATGAGCTTTTTAGAAGTTTCTGGGGCACAGAAATAACCCAGGCAGAGGCTGAGTCCAGCCTGGGATGAGACTGCAGCAGGGAGAATGCTTCTACTTGTGTTGGCAGCCCTGCAGAGCGCATGTTTCTAGATGGGACAAGAATATATTCTAATTGTTCACGGAGGCCAGGTAAGTGGGCAGAAGTGGACGTGGGGCAAGAAAAGCAGGCATCAAGGTTTGTGAGAAGGAAGGGGGGGGGACAAGAAGGGGAGGGAGAAAACAAAGCAGGATATGGTGAATACCTTCTTTTCTGCCCTGGTATTAATACTGCAGCATTCCTACAGACAAGGCCACTCACCATTATTGGCCACTGAAGCTGGCCCGTGTAGCTCTCCCCTTCTGACCGCTATGGGCCATGCTGGTCACCACTTCTGGAATTTTCAGTTTGGCCTTGAGTTGAATGCTGGCTCTGCATGAGAATCCTGGTGGGGTCAGGGCCATGGCCAGAGCCTGCTGGAGGCTCAGGGCTGGTGCTGTCTTTTTCATCCTGGGCATTGTCTCTAGTGGAGCACCTTCACTTGGAGGTTGTGCTGCTAACTACCCTCGCTTCTTCTTCTGAATCTATAACCACCTCAGCACCCCTGGTTTGAATTGGAGGTTTCTTTGTATAGCCCAGGCTGGCCTTGAACTCAAGATCCTCCTGCCTTAGGCTCTGAATGCTAGTTCAGGCTTACCTGGCTCTCGGTTTTGGTTCTAGCAATGGTGATCAATATTGCCACCCAAGGAGGAAATAGGCCCTATGGGAAATCACAAAATAAGTGGATGAGCCAGGCGTGGTGGCCCACACCTTTAATGCCAGCACTCAGGGAGGCAGAGGCAGACTGATCACTGGGAGTTTGAGGCTAGCCTGGTGTACAAAGCAAGTCCAGGACAGCTAAGGCTACACAGAGAAACCCTGTCTTGAAACACTTTAACAAAACAAAACAAGCACGGGTGGATGGATACTTGTCCTACTTGGACACAAGGCTAAGCTTACTTTTCATGGAATTTATTGCCAGGGCCTCATGTCACCCATTTGCCCTGAGCTATACAGAATGGCTGAAGGTTGGCATAAACCACAGTCCTGTCTATCACAGCCTGGCCTACTGGCCCACCATGAAGATGACCTATATGGTCTTTGAGTATTAACCAGTTGTTGACATCTCTAGGCAGCCGTTGGCTGAGGCTAGGGTTTGGAACCTTTCTTGTGGAAAGGTTGAACTCTGGAAGGTTTGTTGCCAGGGTGATGGTGTGCGCCTGCTGGCTGCAAGGCAGTAGTTTGGAAAATACCATGAAGAAGACCAAAACAGCTACCTTGACTGCATGTTTGTGTTCCTGTTTGCCCTGGAATACCAGAGCTCAACCCTTCATTTCATGCAGAAAATGAGATAGGCTGGCTCATATGTCCTGTCATCTCAAGGCCTTGCCCGAGCCCCAGCCTATCTGTCTCCGTCTCTCTCAGTCCACATTCTGTTGGCTTTAGGAGCACTCTCCTGTGGGCACTGGCATCTATGCCCTGGAGCATCTACATGCCACAGCACCCCACACACCTCTCAGGAGAACCACTCAAAATGTCTCCATAGGGGCTGGTGAGATGGCTCAGCAGTTAAGAGCACTGGCTACTCTTCCAGAGGACCCGGGTTCAATTCCCAGCACCCACATAGCAGCTTACAGCTGTTCTGGAATTCTAGTTTCAGGGGATCTGACACCTTCACACAGACATACATACAGGTAAAACACCAAAGCACATTAAAAAAATCATTAAAAAAATATATATATATATCTCCAGACATTGCCAGATTCCCCCCAGGGCTTCATTTCCCCAGGTTAGCCGCAGAGGGATTTGGATTTCGGTTTCCATCAGCGCCATCTGCAGTCTGCACACTCATTGTTTGGACATTCACGGTGTCCCTTTTGGCTGCTGAAGAATGTCCCCACGTTTCTGTGTCCTTGTGCATGGAAGGACTTGCCACCAGCGAGGGCTGCTGTGTTTTTCGGCCCTTTTTGGGCCACTCAGCATTTTTGGCAGGCATGCTCAGGAGTGGACCCACAGCCTAGGGCTCGAAGGCACTGCTGAGTCCAGGGTTCTTAGCTCCTCCAGCTTGTAGTCGCAGTGGTGAACTGGTCAGAAGCCTAAACCGGCTGCAGGGCGGGGCAAGCCCCACGAGGTTAGCTTGCCTCTCAGGCCCTGCAGCTCCTGAACACAAACAGGCCCCACGCTTGCCAATCTCCTTGTAGCAGCTCTTGGTTCTGAACCGTGTTGTCCCATCTTCTGGGCTGCTGCTCGCTGACAGTCACCTAGCCAACCGGTGCCGGACTGGGCAGCTGAGCCTGCACAACAGAGGGGCGGGTGCCACACTTGGCAATGGAGGATTTTGAAGTCCCTGTCTTTTGCCCGCCTTCATATGCCCTCCCCTGCTCTCCCTGACTTGCCTCTGTGGAGGGGGTGGCTAGGAGTGGGGGTGCCCTGGCCTGGGGGTGCTGCTTCCTGCTCGGCCTTCCCCCTGGTTTGGGCCACCCAGCCACTCTTTCTGTGCCCTGTAAGTTTTCCTAGCAGGACCAGCACATGCTACAGAGACCCATCCTTTCAGCCTCATGCCCGGCACCTCCAGGGTCACCTCTCAGGGTGCAGGAGAGGACAGTAGAATGCCAGTGCCAGCCAAGCCAGAATGTCTGGTTTACTCTGTGTCTGTGTAATAGGTTTCCATGGTGGGTACTTTTTGCTTATTGTTTGTTTGTTTTTGTTTTTTCTGAGACAGGGTGATAAGTAACCCAGGCTGGCCGTGAACTTGGAGAAAGCTCAGGATGACTTTGGCTTCCTCTGATTCTTAAGTTCTGGGCATGGGCACCCAGCCACTTTTCACTTTTTGATCTGCAAAGCTTGCCTTGCTAGTTTCTGTGGCCACGGTAGCCGCTATTGCCTCCTGCCCACTCTCCTTGCAGGAGACCAGCCACCCTTCTCCAAGGCCTGAGATTTCACCTCATCACAAACCCAGGAGACTTAACTGAGGAGCACACTGGCCTAGTCTGTGCCCTCTTGAAAGGCAAACGCAGAGTTCTGGTTTGAAAGTTAGCCTGACGTTCTTGTGCCCATTCGACTCGAAGATCCAATTCCACGTCTACAGCACAGGGCACAGAGACTTCTTGGGCACCGAGTGCCATTCCGTTCGGGTGACCTAAGCATGAGCAGATCCGAACCCTGAGGATTAAGTTCCCCCTTAAATTCTTGTGGGTTTCAAACTTAAGGGGAAGTTTGCTTGGGAATGCCGTCTTGGGATTTCATCAAACACTTGGAAAAGACTCTGAAAACATATTTCTAAACCCTCCACGATCTCAGCCTGAGTCCTGGTTGGTTTTTAGTAAGCGTAGCTATAGCTACTGGGCTTCATCATGCTCTTATGCTGGACTGGCTCAGGAGATGGCTGGCCTGAGAGTTCAAGGTGGTGTGCATTGACTCATGGACCCCCTGGACCATCTGGCAGGCTCCAGTGCGCACTTGAGCTTTCAGAAAGAGCTGCCTTAAATCTGATGTCAGAATCAGGTGGTGGCTTGTTTTCATATGTGTGTGTTTATTCAGTCATCAGACACCGACTGAGCACCCTTTCTGCACCTTGCTTGTACTTGTAAGGAAACTCAGGAGGTTGGTTTTTTTTTTTTTGCTTGTTTGTTTGTTTTGTTTTGTTTTTTAGGTTTATTTATTTAGTTTATGTATGAGTGCTCTATCTGCATGTATGCCTGCGCGCCAGAAGAGGGCACCAGATCTCATTGTAAATGGTTGTGAGCTACTGTGTGGTTGCTGGGAATGGAACTCAGGACCTCTGGAGGAGCAGACAGTGCTCTTAACCACTGAACCATCTCTCCAGCCCCAGAAGTGAGATTTTTTACTATATTCTTCTCCTCCTCTTCTTCTTCTTCCTTTTCTTCTTTCTCCTCCTCTTTTCCCCCAGTACTGAGGATTGAACCCACAGCCTCAGCAAATGAGGCAAACTCTATCACTATGTCTCCATACCTTTTTCTTTTCTTTTCTTTTTTTTTTTTTTGACATGGTCTCATTAAGTTGCCCAGGAGTGCCTTGAATTCAACCTGTAGTCGATGGGGCATCTTGAGAGTCTCCCGCCTCCGCCTTTCACATAACTGGGATGATAGTCTGAGCCATCATGCCCTACCTGACCACTGCTGTTTTGGAGAGCTCACAGCCAGTGGGAAAACAAACAGGGCCCAGGCACCTGGAACTGTATGCCGCGTCACCTTACAGTGCAAGCTCACACCAGAAATCCCTGGTAAGCTCTGCTCGCAGCATTTCAGGGCTTCTCCGGCACCCAGCTACAAGTTCTTACACACTCTTCCAAAGGCCTGGAGCCACCTGGTCAGGTGTATCACAGCAGCTCTACTTCTTGACACCAGTTTCTTAGTCACTTATCTGACTGTTAACAACCAAACTCCCACGTGAAAGAAAACAGTCTCCCTAGGCCCATAGGGGGTGGCACTATTAGGAGGTTTGGCAGTGTTGGAGTAGGTGCTGTCTTGTTGGAGGAAGTG
This sequence comes from Pachyuromys duprasi, assembly GCA_028658305.1. Lineage (NCBI taxonomy): Eukaryota > Metazoa > Chordata > Mammalia > Rodentia > Muridae > Pachyuromys > Pachyuromys duprasi. Next base: position 54,747,681 of record CM053744.1, read on the forward strand.
GCCATGGAGGTGGGCTTTGACGTCTTAAGTGCTCAAGCTGCTCCCCCTCACCCCCGCTGTGGCCCTGCTGCCTTCCTATCTGAAAGCAGAACTCCCAGCTCTCTCTCCAGCACCATGCCTGCATATCGCCATGCTTCTGGCCGTGATGATACTGCAATAAACCTCTGAAACTGTAAGCCAGCTCCAATTAAATGTTTTCCTTTATACTCACTCTGTAGACCAGGCTGGCCTCGAATTCACAGAGATCCTGCTGCTTCTGCCTCTAGAGCTCTGGTATTAAAGGTGTGCGCCACCACTGCCTGGCTTGAGGTGTTTTTTTCTCATTTGAGGCTCCCTCCTCAGGTGACTCAAGCTTGTGTCAGTTAAGCTAAGTCAAATCAGCCAGCAGAATGTGTGCAGTGCCTAGGAGGCCAGCAGTGGGCATCAGATCCCTTGGAACTAGAGTTACAGAGGGTTGTGAACTGCCATGTGGGTACTGGCAATTGAAGCCCTGTCCAAAGCAAGGGCAGCCAGTGCCCTAACCACTGAGCTGTTCTCCAGCTTGGCTTCCTTTCCCCCTGTCCTTCCCTGCCTAGGTCTCCTGATAACATGGGAGCTGGGAGTTCAAGTGTGAGAGTTACCATTTTGGGACCTTTTGAGATGGTGTCTGCCTTTTCCCAGAGTGTGATGTCACCTGCGGGTTTCATTTGCATCCTTTGCCAGATTTGAGGAGTATTCTCTTATTCTCTCTGCTTTTCCAGAATTTTTGTTTGTTTGTTTTGTTTTTCTTCTTTGGAGACAGCTTCAGTCTGTAGCCCAGGCAGGCCCAGAACTCACTGCCTCAGCCCCTGAATGCTAGGATTACAGGTATGGACCGCTACAACCAGCCACCATTTACTTTTCCACAGAAATAGTGCCTAAAGGATACGGCGGCCGCCTCTCAGCAGCCAAGGGTCCCCCTGACGTGTCAGTCGTTTTCTAGCTGCTATGCTCCTCATCACCATTTTGCCTGCTGTGTGGCTCTGTCCTTTTCCTCACTGGGAAACTAAAGATTGGCAAGTTTACCACATCCAATCATGTACCAGTTTGTCAGTCAATTTTCTGCTACTGTGACAAAATGCCTGAGGTAAACGCCTTATAAAGAGAGAAGGTTTATCCCTGCCTGTGGGTGCAGTGTGTATGGTGTGGAGCATGGCCAGCTGAGGCCTGTTCACTTCTTGGTGGCTTGGAAGCAGAAAGGGGGGTACAGGAAGGTACTAGGGCCTAGTTCCCCATCCAAGGCTCTACCACCATCCATAACACCACAGGCTGGCGACCAAGTCTTCAACACATGGGCTTTTAGGGCCAGTCATAGAAACCACAGCACACATGGAGAATCGGGAGACATAAAGAAGACATGTATGACTCTGATGATGGCAGCACTGAGAGATGTGCCTCAGCCCCTGCCATTTGTGTTTCTGGGCAGTGGTAAACAGAGCCTCATCCAGCCCACAATGATGGAGGGAGAGTGATGTGGACCAGTGGGTCGTTCTTCAGTGACAGGGCCCTGAGAGAGAACTAGGACGTCAGGCGATAGAGGATAAAAGACCAAGAGAGAAGGCGAAAAAGTCGGGTTGGGAGGTCTTGAACATGCTGCGTCTTATGTGAAGCATGGTTCCTTCCCCATACATCAGGGCCTCAGGGAAAGCCTTGGCTGATCCGTCCAACCATCAACAGCAAGGTTGAGGGCTTCAATCACTAGAACCATAGTGGGTAGATAGCTTGGGTCAGACACATGCAGCCAGTAACCTCTATTTTACTCTGTTTCTTTTTTTTTTTTTTTTTTTTTACTTTTTGCTTACTCTGACCTCTAAGTACCTTTAAAAATTTTAAATACTTCTCTGCAAATTTTGTCTGACATGTTTTTGATCATATGTGCATGGCTCCCCAACTCTTTTCTTGGCTTCTTATACCCACACCTCAGCCCTTCAAGTTTAGTCTGTGCCAGCCGAATAGTCTTGGTTGGGTGGCCACTGGCCTTTCCTCTCCCAGACGCAGCCGCTCACTCCTCTTCTAGGGGTGGGACTCGGTGGCCTGAGCTTTCACGACTCTGTGGTTGCTGTCACAGCTGCTGTGAGGTCATTTGTGCAGCTGCCCTGCTGTGACCGGAAGACAGTTTCCTCCTGGCCATCCACAGCCTGTGGCTCTTACACTCTCTCTGCCCCCTCTTCCGCAAAGGTCCCTGGGGCTCAGTATGGGAGGCTGTGATACAGATGTCCCCGTTAGGGCTGAGCCCTCCACAGTGTCTCATTCTCTGCACCATGGCCAGTCCTGGATCTCTGTGTTCATCACCTTTTACTGCGAACAGAACCTTCTCTGTTAGGGTTGAGAGACGCACCTGTCTCCAGAACACCAGGAGCCTGTATTTTAAATGATCGTAAGCTGCCACTGATAAACAAGGGCACTGAATACCAACCGTGGACCTGGCATCTTACATATCCCCTCCACAGCACCCCAGGCCAGGGGATTTATTTACTGTCTTCATTTACAGGACCCAGGAGGGGCAGACAGCAGGGTGCTCAGCAGGGATTCAAACCCAGGCCAGCTCAAGTGGTGAGCCTCCTCTGTGTCAGCAAACTCTGGGCCCAGGAACACAGGACCCAGGCGCCTCCAGGGTCTTGGCGATGTGAGAAAAGCTAGTCAAGAGTGGTTTCCCTCAGAATTCACAAGGTTGGAGCATTCCGTTTTGGTTAAGAGTTCTGGGAAGCCTGAGTTCTTTTTGAGCTGCCGTCCCCACTCCCAAGAGTTTTGGCTCCCTCCTGCCCGTGGGAACCGAGTGACTGCAGCCAGCAGCCAGCAGCCAGCAGGCCTGACTCACAACCCTTCCCCGGCACTGGCAGGCAGGAGGTATAGGTTCCAGCTGCTGCATCAGGACCCCTTCTCGGCCACAGTCCTCCCTGCACAGGCCTCAGTGATCATTACAGCCGTACTTCCCCTGGAACTCACAGTGCCGGGCTCAGCCTTCCTCCCCGCCGGGGCCCGTGCAGCGATTGTCAACTGGTGTGGTCACAGGTGCCAGCTCCTAGGCAGGTGACATTGCGCCTCCCTGGGCAACTCACTCCTGAAGAGCACACAGCTCTTAGGCTGCCACAGTGTGGACAGTCCACCCTGGACCACTGATGTCCAGGGCCTGTCAGGGCAGAGCTCTTGCCCGACAGCTCCTGCCGGCCTCTTGCCCCACCCTCCCTGGCTTCAGGGCTCCCTGCTCTCCCTCTACTGTTCCCCTTCCTCCTGTCTCACACTTTTCTTTCTTGTTCTTGTCTCTCATCCCTCACATGTGCTCACGCAGACATTCCTGTCCGGACACAGGGGAAGAACTGGCTGCCTGTCTCCTCCTGTACCTCAAGTGTTTGCTCTCAGCCTTTGTAACGTCCTTTTCTTCACTCATTGAGTTCTGTGCCAGTGGCCCAGTGCTGTGCTCTTCTGGTTTCGCTCAGTCTGCTTAATAAGTCTGTCTTGGCTTCCGGAGAGCGATGATGGAGCTGTCCTCAGGACTCCGGTGAGACAACCTAGTAAGAGTTCCTTGGGGAGGGCTGGAGAGATGGCTCAGAGGTTAAGAGTTACTTGGGGTGAAACAGGAGCCTCACAACCCCTCGCCTGTCTGCCCTGATGGTACTGCTCTGTATTCCTTGCCATTCCACATAGCCTCAGGGTGTGCTTTAAGCAATGGCTGGGATGTCCAGGGGAGGTCACAGTCCCTTTGTTTTCTTGGGAGCTACTTTGGAGGCTCTAGCTGTGAGTGCAGCTACTCACATAACCTTGACCAAATTCTTGTCTCCAGGGAAGGTCTCCCCTTACCAAAGTAGACAAGAGACCACCTCCCAAACGTTGGAAATAAGGTCACTCACCAGTACACTTGGACTTTTAAAAAGGAGTTTCATATTTTTATAATAAGGTCTTGAGTTTTTGTTCATTTGCTGCATGTGTGGGGTTCATGCACGAGTGAATACATGTCACACATTTGTAGTCTAGCCAGCCAGGTGCCCCACAGGATTTCCTGTCTCTTCCCCGAGGGGGGGGGGTTGCAGGTCGCCACCTTTCGGCTTTTATGTGGTTTCTAGGGATCCAAACTGTGGTCTTCACACTGAGCTGTCTTGTCCCTCCAGTCCCTGAGGCTCTGTATGTGCATGTCTGAGCTTTCAGTGTCATTTCTCAAGCACCTCCACCTGTTTTTGAGACAAGGTCTGTCTGGCTTGGAGATTCCAGTTAGCCTGAAGTGGCCTGTGAGCCCCAGAGTCTGTCTGTCCCACCAGGCCCAGCCCTTTGTTTCTGGGGATTGGTATCCTGCCCTTGTGTTTGCCTGGTAGGCACTTTCTAGACTAAGTTGTCTCTGTACTCCTCTCTCTTTGTTATCAACCAATCATACAGACACACATCTGGATCAACCTGTGGGCGTCCCAAGGCAACAGAATGGAGGCTGAGCTGTTGTCAAGTGTCTTTTCCTATTCTGAGCCATGAGAGGACCAGGCTGTGAGTCCTGGGTCACAGGATTCAGCCTCCCCTCTCAGTGGCTGGGCCCTCTCTGGAGCAGAGTGTTTACACTGAAGACTTCTCTAGTTTAGTGGGGCTTTCTCCAGGAAGTGCTTCCCAGGCTGCTGCTGGGGACTGACCCTGTTCATCACTGAAGGAAGTCAGGACAGGAACTCAAACAGGTTAGGGATCTGGAGGCGGGAGCTGATGCAGAGGCCATGGAGGGCGCTGCTTACTAGCTTTCTCCTCATGGCTTGTTCAGCTTGCTTTCTTACAGAACCCAAGACCACCAGCCCAGGAATGGTACCACCCAGTGCCCGTCACTAACTAATTAAGAAAGTGCTCTACAGGCTTGCCTACAGTCCAATCTTATGGAGTTGTTTTTCTAATAATGGTTCCCTCTTTTCAGATAACGTCATCTTATGTCAAGGTGACATACAATTATCCAGCACAATTGACCCCTTGTCGACTTGACACAAACACGTCATCATTAAACCACACCTTACTTTCTCATTCATCCCCAAGACCTCACATTAAAACATAAATAATTTTAAAAGTCCTACAGTCTCTACAAATTCAAACACATTAAAAGTTGTGTTTCAGGGGAGGAGGACCTACCCTATCATTGGACTCGGGGAGGGGCATAGGAGAAGAAGAGGGAGGGAGGGTGGGATTGGGAGGGAATGGAGAGGGGGCTACAGCTGGGATACACAGTGAATAAACTGTAATTAATAAAAATAAAATTAAAAATTAAAAAGTTCTGTCTCTTTAAAATATCTAACTTCTTTAAAAACCCAAAATCTCTCTCTCTCTTTCTTGTTTTTGAGATAGGGTTTCTCTGTGTAGCCTGGGCTGTCCTGGACTGACTTTGTGGACCAGGCTGGCCTTTAACTCATAGAGGTCAGCCTGTCTTTGCCTCCCTGAGTGCCGGGATTACAGGTGTGCGCCACCAGGCTCGGCTCCAAAATCTCTCTTAAGAGTTCAAAGTCTTTCAGCTGTGGGCTCCTGTAAAAATCAAAATTAATCTAAATACTTTCTTCAAGAAGGAAGAACCAGTGTACAGACACAATCTGAACCAAGCAAAACCGAACTCCAAGAGTGTAAATGATTCAATGTCCAGTTACGGGGGATTTACCCACAATCCTCTGGCCTCCTCCAGTGGGTGTGGCTTCCTCCTCCAGCTCCAACTTCTGCAGCTCACAGCTTGTCTTCTAGGCTCTGGCTGGCTCCACTCGATGCTGCTGCTGGTGGTGGCCACGCCACCTCCAATATGCTGCAGTCCTTTGCTGCACCCGGGCTGCACTTGCACCAACACTCTCTCATGGGCTCTCCTCCTGGTGCTGGCGCCAAGCTTCAACTTCTCTGCTTCAACCCATCAGTCCTGGGTCTTCAACTGACACTGGGTCTTCAGCTGCACCTTCACTAATGGCCACTTCTGGCCTCTCACAGTGCCAAGCCTCAGCTGTTCTCCATGACTCTTTCATGCCTTCAAAACCAGCACCACTTGGATGACTCTTACACATTACCAAGTTCAGCTTCCAGTAACCTTGGCTGCCTCTGGAACACAGCTTCTCTGTGCTCTCAGGAGACACTTCCCAGAAGATTTCACCTCAGTGATGCTGGTTTCTTCACTGATTTCTCAGCTCCAGCTGGCCGGCAGGAACCTGGAGACAGGAGCAGATGCAAGGATGTGGTGTTTGGATAGGTTTGGCCCCATAGACTCATGTGTCTGAATGCTTGGTCCGTAGGGAGTAGCATTATTAGGAGGCCTAGTTGGAGTAGGTGTGGCCTTGCTGGAGGAAGTGTGCCACTGTCAGGGTGGGCTTTGAGGTCTGCTATGATCAAGCGAAGCCCAGTGTGGCGCACAGTCCCCCTCTGCTGCAGATCCAGATGGAGAACTCTCAGCTCCTCCTCCCGCACCAGGTCTGCCTGCACGCCGCCATGCTTCCCACCATGATGATAGTGGATTAAACCTCTGAACCTGTAAGCCAGCCCCGATTACATTTTTGTCTTTATAAAAGTTGCCATGGTCATGGTGTCTCTTCAAAGCAATAAAACCCAAACTAAGACAGGGGGTTCTGGAGGGGTGGTGCTTACTGGCCTGCTCCCAATGCCTGGTCCTGTAGAACCCAGGACCACCAGTCCAGGGATGGTACTACCCAGAGTGATCTACAGAGTTCCAGGACAGCCAGGGCTACACAAAAAAACCCTGCCTCAAAAACCAAAAAAGAAAAAAAATTCCTACAGTGCAGCCCAGTCTTATGGAGGCATTTTCTCAACTGAGGGTCCCTCCGCTCACATGACTTTAGCCTGTGTCAAGTTAACATAAAACTAACGGCACAGAGGCTGACTGGCTGCGATGTGGCGTGCACAGAAGAGCAGCGCTGGGACCATGTGCTGTGGGCGGTGACACCATGCCAGTAGCAGGAGGGGGAGGTGGCTCAGTGTGCAAAGTGACCGCTGCCCGAGCCCAAGGACCTCACTTCCGATCCCCAGCATCCATGGAGAATCTGGGCATTATCTATAACCACAGTGCTAAGGAGGCAGAGCCAGGCGGAGCCACGGGCTTACTGAAGAATGGACTCCAGGTTTACTGAAGGACCAACCCTGTCTGAAAAAAAAAATCAGTGATAGAGGAAGAAGCTCCAACATCAACCTCCACATGTATGGGTGTGCACCTCCCCCCCCACACCTACATACACTATCCACACCACATACACCCATGGCCGGGCTGCGGCTTAATGGTGCGGCACCCATGTAGCATGAGTGAGCCCTAATTCCCATCTATGGCACAGAGAGAAGGTCACTTCATAGTCTAGCCGCCTTGGACAAGCTGGCAGAGTGTTGATTGTTTTCCATTCAAAATGAATGTCCTTCCCGGAGGACATTAAAGGACTTAAAACGGAAGCCCCAGTGGCCCTCAGTGCCTACTGTGCGTGGCCTCTGCCACTCTTCAGTTCCACGGGGCTTTTGCAGGCCTTCATAGCCCCTGTGGTCATCCCCAAGTCTCCTGTGTAGGCTGCCCCTACCTGTCAGTCTGAGACTGGCCACTGGCCAATTTGTCCATCTGGGATGTGTTAATTGATGGCTCAAAAAATAAGTAGGGTAATCGCATTTCTGGTAAAGAGGCTTGAATAGGTACCCTCTTGGAGCCAGATGACTAGGGGCACGCCTAGCGGTGTGTGGTCTGGGCGCCTCTGGCTACCTTGCCCTTTCGAGGCTCTGCCCAGAAACTGCTGGCAGTGCTGTGGGCTGATTTATGATGGTTTCCTGTGGAGCCCGCGGTCCCAGTCTGCGGCCTCTCCACCACTGTCTCACAGACAGAGCTAGCCCTGGGTCCGTGTATGAGTTCCCTGTGGTTGCTGTAACAAATGTCTACAAGCTGAGTCGCTTTAAACAGTATAAACTTAGTGCTTTAGTCTCAGAGGGCAGAAGTCTCAGACCCGCCTCAGTGGGGGAAGGTGTAGGTGTAGGGCTGGCTCTTGAAGGCTCAGGGGTTAGTCCCTTTATCTTCCCTTTCCAGATACTGTGGAGGTGCAGCAGTTCTTTCTCTGTCCTCTGGGTTTCCCTCAAGCCCCTGCTTCTGCCAGCACATCCTTCTCCCTGGCTTTCCCCTCCCAGTCCCCTCTTAGAGGTGATGTGTATGACTCTGCCTGGCCCTCCGTTTTCTTTAGGACAGTCACTGCACATTCGACAGCGTCTCCAAACACTTGTATCCAGCAGGCATACAGCAAAGGGTTCCTTAGGCTCTGCACATGGGAGGGGCCTTTGTGTCCAAAGCTTTTCTTCTTTAATGTGTATGTGTGTGTGTGTACTGTTGTAGCACAGTGCACACGTGGAGCAAAGGATACCTTTGGTGGGGTGGGGGTGGGGTGGGGTTGTCTCTCTTGTTTCCGCCACTCTGCCTGCTACTCTCAGAGGGCTGGCTCATGAGCTTCTGGCTGATTCTCCTATCTCCTCCTCCCACCTTTCCATAGGAATTCTGGGATTATAGATGTGTGGGACTCAGGGTCAAACAAAGGTCATCAGGCTTTCATAGCTACATCTGGAGCTCTTCTACATGGTGAGTCATTCTTCCAGCCCTCACACATTTTTTTTTTAAATTTCCACACATAATATAGGTACACAAAAATATACTGACAAAAAATCATGAAGAAAATAATTTTGAAACAAGTTTTAAAATTATTTATTTGTTTATTTTATGTACATTGGTGTTCTGCCTTGTATGTATGTCTGTGTGAGGGTGTCAAAAAAAAACTTGGAACTATATATACTATACGTAGTTTTCCCATTGGAAACTAAGGTATGTTTGTATACTCGTGATGGATGGGTTTGAGATGGGTTTGTTTTGCATAAAGCATTAAATCTTAGCTGGATACTCAATGCTGAGGAGCAGACCTCCACAACGTTCTTTAGATTGACCTGCGTTCTGACCTTACCTTTGTGTAAGCCATAGTATACAGCAGCAGAACTGCATTTAGGGCCATTTCAGAAATTCCTGTCTTACTCTCAAGTGCAGTTAAACATTAAATCATGGGTTGTTTTTTTTTAAGCTGGGTGATGGTGGTACACACCTCTAATTCCAGCAGAGGCAAGAGGCAGGAGGATCTCTGTGAGTTTGAGGCCAGCCTGGTCAACAGAACTAGTTTCAGGACAACCAGGGTTACACAGAGAAACCCTGTCTCAAAAAAAAAAAAACAAGTAGTAATTTATGCATGCATACATACATACATACATACATATATATACTTTTAAAAGCAAAACTCAAGCTGGCAACTCAAACAGTGATTTTAAAAATTGAATCTTTTAAAGCAATACAATTGAAAGAGATACCCAACCTGTGATTGAGATAAAAATAAATAAATTAATAAAAAAAATAACTTGGAAAAAAAAACAATTGAAAGAGATAGGAACTTGATATATATACACTGAGGAATGATGGTTAAAAAATATTGGAAGTCTCTGCCCTTGGTAACGAAACCCTTATGCTTCTGTGAGAGCAGAAAGGAACCCTCAGGGCAGGGCATAGGGGGTAGCATCTCGAACCTGAGCTGAGCTGCATAGGGAGTTCGCGTTGTGTGATGTGGTGGGACGTACAGATTAGAGTGTGAATAAGCGAGTTCAGAGCTAAGGCTTCAGTGGTCACGTGACACAACTTGCCTAATGAATCTTTTGCTGACCCACAGTTTAAGAAGTTTTAGATTGTGATCTTGTTTGGAGCCTGCATCCAGGTATACTCAAGTTAAGGCCATACTTTCTCCCAAGAGGTCCCACAGCAGTGACTGGGGGTTTCAGAAGAGCAAGAGATGTGGGCATAGGCACACTGAAAATGCCATAAGACAGGGCTGGGCTTTGGATGTGGTCGCAAGGCAAGGAAGGCTGAGGACCCCAGCCATCACTAGAGGCTGAGAGGAGGCATGGTAGGTGGTGCTCACCGGAAGTCTAGGAGGAGCCCAGGTGTGTTCACACCTCCACCCAGACCTGTGATTTTCAGGACCAGGGAAGAAAACATCAGTCTTTCCTTAAAGCCAGCAGCTCTCATGGCCTTGCAGATGGCATTGGGCTCCAGGGATAGTGCATGGCATAGAGCTGCCATTGTTCAGCAGGAGACCTGGGCATAGAAGAGAAGCTGCTGGGGAGGGGCTGCCCACCTCAGTCAGGTTGACAGAGTTCTCCGGGGACAGTGCCTGGCACGTGGTAAGCCCACCGGACACCTGGAGGAGAAAGCGGCTTTGTGAACAAGGCTGCATCGGCAGATTTTGTGTGAAAAAGTGTCCTCTGCCTTGGAGTTGTTATCTGGATTCCTGCCTTTCCATTTCCCAGCTGTGAGCACCTGAGATGGCAGGACAGACCCTCAGGGGCCTGGCTGTCACAGGCAGGGGGTGAATGGGCCACATAGCCACTGTTCTGGCTGGGAACATGGTGAACATGGACTTGGCCTCCGGAGCATGCTGGCAGTGAGTAGGTGCCATTTAGAGCAGCGGCGCCCAACCTCCCTAACACTGTGACCCTTCAGTACACTTCCTCATGCCATGGTGACCCCCAACCAACAATTATTTTCGTTGCTACTTCATAACTGTAATTTTGCTATTGTTATGAGTCATAATGTAAATTATTTTTGGAGGTGAGGTTTGCCAAAGGGATCGAAGCTCACATGTTGAGAACCGAGGATTTATAGTGTCAGGTAGACTCAAGACAACTGTTCCCACCTTTGTGGGCGATTGGCTGCCCTGAGAAAGATACAGCACCTGGACAGAGCTGTGGCAGGGACAGTCCAGCTTGGGGCAGGGAGAGCTATGCTGGGGCTGATGGAGGGGCTGACCTAGCTCCTTGTCCGCATCAGGTTAAGGTACATTCAAAGGTGCATTACCACAGAGGCAGGAAGGCTGCCTTCTCCATAGGCCTGCACCAGAGACACAAATGCGCCATATTCTCTTCTGCACCTCAGACTGGGTACCTCAGAAGCTGATGCTCCTTTCTTGTCTTGGCTTTAGTTCTGGCTCACAGTTCGCTGCGGACGGAAGTCAAGGAGGCAGGCTGGCTCCTGAGGCAGCTACTCTCAAGGATCTAAAATCACAGAGCAGAGCAATGAATGCAAAGTAGTGTTCTCTTTCTCTGTGTCATTCAGCCCACAGTGCCCTAGTCTGTGGTCCCATCCACAATTAAAATGGATCTTCCCTTGTGAATTAATGTAATCAAGAGAATGCTCCTCCCAACCCCCTCCCACCCCACATGGCCAGAGGCTGTCTTCCATGTGGCTCTGGGTTCTGTTCATTTAACAGCACTGTCACCCCCTTCTCGGTTCTGGGGAGCAGAAGTGTGCAGTGAGGTACAGGCTGGTGGATTGCTGTGAAGACACCCACCTGGGCTTGCTGGTGGCTTATCCTTGAGTGTCTCCATCCCCTGCCCTGGATATGACACTGGTCAGTTCAGGCCAGGGGCCCACATATGGCCTCTTCTGGCCTGGTGTCCCTCTGTGCAAACAACCTCATCCTCAGCTCCTGGGACTGGACAGAAAATTTGAGAGCTCAAAGTCAGTGACAACAGAAGTATAGAACATTCTCCAGTGTGTGTGTGTATGTGTGTGTGTGTATGTGTGTGTGGGGGGGCACATTCATGTATATGGGTAGAGGCCCGAGGTGTCTTTCTCCATCATTCGATACATTATTTAATGAGGTCAGTGAGGTTGGGCTCTGATCCTGGATCTGGCTGATGGCATTAGTCTAACATGGGGGTCCATGTCTCAGCCTCTCCATGCTGGAATTACAAGCAAGCTAGTAGCCGTGCCAGCCTGGCTCCTGTGGGGTCTAGGCATCCGAGCTCAGTCTTCCCCTCCTCAGAGTTCTAAAGTGCAGAACTGGCTGTGTTGGGAGGGACATGAGGCTTCCAGAGCATTCTGTCCCCAGGGTGGTTTGTGGTCACATGTTATGGTCTCAGTTCCCAGACTGTACATACTGAAACCTCAACAAGTCCTCATGTTCGGAGGCTGGGAACCTGTGGTCCCTCTGCTGGTCTCACCAGGGCTCTTCATGCTGCTGCCAGTTAGCTGACGTCTCAGCCGGGGTCGGGTGGGGGACCCACGGTGGCTCCTTGGACACAGCAGTTGGTTCTGGCTGTCAGTACAGGCAGCATGCTGGCTAGACGGACACAGAGGTCCCTTGAGAGCTTCAGCCAAGGCGCAAGTGCTCCTGCTTCAAGCTGGGAGCTGACGCATGTTATTCCATTGCATTCTGTAGGCCAAAGTCTCACGGCCTCTGTGGGCCTAGGGGGTGGGGAGTCACACAGCAAAGGATAGAGGAAGTAGAGGCAGGGTGTCCCAGGGTATCTCTCTGATGGATCATGTGATCACTCCTCTCTGGAAGAGCCAACACCGGCCCCAGTGAGCATAGACACAGCCGTGGGACTCCATGACAGATGGCAGTAGCTATCTGCAGTAAACACACAGGCTGAGCTAGGTGGTATCATCCTATATTCTCCAGGCCAGACCTGTGACCTCAGGCCATTTACTCACACTGCCTTCCCAGATGACCTGAGGCCATTTACTCACACTGCCTTCCCAGATGACCTGAGGCCGTTTACTCACACTGCCTTCCCAGAGCTGAGCCATCTTAGTTTGTCCTGACTTAGCCAGAAGGGTAGCTGGAACCCAGAGCTTGTGTCAGGGGACAACCTAGGGAAATTGGTTCTCTCCTTTTGCCACGGGGTTTTAGGCTGGTGGTTCTCACCCTTCCTAATGCTGTGACCCTTTAATACAGCTCCTCATGTCATGGTGACCCCCAACCGTACAATTATTTTGATGCTACTTCAGAACTGTAATTTTGCTCCTGTCATGAATTGTAATGTAAACATCTGATATGCAGGATATCTGATATGTGACTCCTGTGAAAGTGTCGGTCAACCCCCAAAGGGACCCACAGATTAAGAACCACTGTTCTAGGAGATTGCTTTCAGGCTATCAGGCTTGACAGCAAGCATTCACAGCCCCCTGAGCCATCTTACTGGCCCTGCACACACTTCCTACAACAGAAAATGAATATTTGCCCTTCTGAGTTTGACTAATTTCTCTTAACTTGGTGATTTCTGGTTCCATCCATTTTCCTGAAAATGACAGGATCTTTCTTGAATAAGACTCCATTGTGGCCAGCAGTGGTGGCACACACCTTTAATCCCAGCCCTCGGGAGGCAGAAGCAGGTGGATCTCTGTGAGTCTGAGGCCTGCCTGGTCGACAAAAGGAGATCCAGGATAGCCAAGGCTACAAAGAAACCCTGTCTCAGAAAACAAAACAAAAACCACTCAATTGTGTACATGTTCATGTTCTCTTGTCCAGTTGCCGGTTGAAGAGCATGTAGGCTGGTTCCATTTCCCGACTACCATGCCACAGCCGCAGCCACAGTGAGTGTACAGGATGTGAAGGGTGCCCGAGTGGTGCTGACTTGGGTCCTTTGGATACACGGCAGCATTGGTGGCTGGGTCAGGGGTGGTTCTATTTTTAGTTATGTTTTCTTTCGGAGTCTCCACGCTGACTTCTATAGTGGCTGTGCCAGCTCACATTCTGGAGCTGTCTTTGATTTAATTTAAAAGTCTTATTCTATATTGCATGTATAGGTGCTTTGCCTGCATGTGTGCAGTGCTCACACAGGCTAGAGGAGAATGGGGGTGATACGGACACAAGCTGAGATGTGTCAGGACTGAGGGCCACATCCAGGACTGACTGCTGCCCGGCAGCTCGAGGGCAGACCCCTGGCCCCAGAACTGGAGGGAAGCAGAGGGGTGCTGCCTTTTGGGTATGGGGAGTGGACTCCAGCGTGGATGCTGGGGCAGTCTCAGAGCACAGGCTGCACTTGTCATTTCTTTCTCTGTGGTGAATGTGCTGGGTCGCATCTGGTGGTTAGTGCTGGAGCTTTGACCACTCAGAGGTCAAAGAGAAAGGAGACATATCAGGGCTGAAGAATTCTCAGTGCTAACACACAGAGTACCTGGCTTTGGGTGGAGTATCTTCTTGTTTGTTTTGTGGAGACAGTGTCTCACTATGAAGCCATGGCTAGCCTGGAATCACTGTGTAGATCAGGCTGGCCTCAAGTTCAAAGCTCTGCCTGAGTGCTGAGAGTAGAAGTGTGAGCCACCATGCCTGGATTTTGGGAAGTACTGTCTGTTTTCCAGATTTAGGGGCAAGGGGGTGGGAGAGGGAGCGGCAAGGCTTGGTCAGCGTCTTAAGCCTAGAAGTGGCCAAACTGTCTCCAGGCTTTAAGGGACCTGAGAACTGATTCCTAGCTGGCAGCTTGAGGGAGGTGTTTCCTTCCCATCCTAAGCTTGGACAGGAAGGGCTGATTAGTCAGAGGGCCTGGGTCATACCCTAAGGCCAAAGATGGAGCCCAAATCAGAAGTGCGGTGTCACACAAGTTTAGGCCTGTAATCTAGAAACAAAAGGTTATTGTGAAACCCAAGGCCATCCCTCCTCAGCAGAGCCTCCTGCTGGCCTCAGGCAGAGCTGCAATAGTCATGCTGGCTGGCCAGAGAGTCAGGAAATGGGGTGCCTTCCAGTGAACTCAACACCTGTCATCATCTTGCCTGACAGGGGTTGGGGTTCAAGAGTCAGAAATGGGGAATTTTGGGGAAGACGTGAGTCCAGGTGCATTTTCTGTAGGAGATGAAGCTGTACCAGGTGACTGGCCAGAGGCAGCATGAGCTAGGAGCCTGGGATTTCCCAAGCCACCATTCCTTTCTGTGGAGATACAATCAGATTTCCATTCTGTGATTTCCCCTGAGGATGAAAACCCAGAATGAGGAGTCCAAGGGAAAACACAGAAACAGGAAAAGAAAACCACTTCTCAAACACAAGACAGTTTTCCACTTTTAAAAATTATTTGTAAGTTTTTATTTGTGTGTGTGTGTGTGTATCTGCGTAGGTAAGTGTACGCCAGGTATGTGGGTGCCACAGAAGCCATGAACAGTTGTCAGGTCCCCTGAACCCGGGGTTACCGGTAATTGTGAGCCGTCATGCTGCTACCGGGAATCAAGCCTGGGTCCCCAGCAAGAGCAGCAAGGGCGCTTAACTGCTGAGCCATCTCTCCAGCCCCAATTACCACTTTTTTGAAGACAGGACCTCACTTTGTAGCACAGGCTATCCGTAAACTCACTGTGGAGTCCAAGCTGGGTTTCGAAGTCCTGGAGAGCCACCTGCCTCAGCCTCGAGTGCTGAGGTGAGGTAGTACAAACAGGCTGTGCGCTGCTGAAGGTCAAACTCAATTGCCTGTGTGCCAGACCAACGCTTTCCAGACTGAGCCAGACCCCAGCCTACTCTCACCTTTAAACGCGTATCAGGATTAGCCGTGCTGAGTAAGAAAGATCCCCCCACCCCATTCCTCTCCATCTGACTAGAGGTAGACATTTCTCTCCTTCATTTGCCCAAACCACTTTCCTTAGCATGCAGATCCAGAGAACAAGAACGTCATGGACTTATGACCCCCCACCCCCTTCAAGATTTCTAGTTCCCTAGCACCTCACATACGCATTCCAGGTATTTAGGAAACAGCAAAGGCCATGTCACCTCCTCTCTTTTGAGGAGAAATCCCAACGCAGGTGAGATGGCACAGAGGTTAAGGGGACTTGCTGCCAAGCCTGATGACCTAAGTTCAATCCTCGGGAACCCGAACGGTGGAAGGAGAGAGCCAGTTTCCTGCCGGTTGTCCTCTCACCTCCATGTGCGCACCCAAAAAATGGAGTAACGTTTTTAAAGAGCTAGACATAGGGTGCGCACCGCTAATCCTGGCACGCTGCGAGTTTGAGGCCACATAGTGAGCTCCAGGCCAGCCATCGCCACACAGGGAGACCCTGTCTGTGGGTGTCGATAAGTAGAATGTGTGCCAGTCCTGAGAGATGACTCAGATGGAGTTTGGCTCCTCGGAACAAATGAGCTAGGTGGGCGTGAGAAAAGAGATCCCCAAGCAAGTTGCTCAACTAGACCCTCCAAGCCTTGGAGTTCAGGGTTCCAGTGAGAGACCCATTAAAAAAGACACCCGGCATCAACTTCTGGCCTCTACCACACACACATGTGCACACGTACCCTGGCATATTTGAACACACTTGCATATATGTACAGCCACACAAATATGCACACTACACACATGCAAACAAAACAAAACAAAACACAACCGTTTTGTTCTGGTTTTGCACCAAAACTTAGTTTCAGAGATGGGAGCAGCTGAAAGATCAAGTAAACAGGTGTGTGTGCGAGTTAGGAAACAGGCAGACCATCCAAAAGCAGCCCTGGCAGCCTCACCACTCTTTCCGGGTTGAGGCCCTTGGGGGGGGGAGGGGAGGGAAAAATCACAGTTATTTTGTCTTTTTGAGGCAAGGTTTCTCTTTGTAGCCCTGGCTCTCCCGAACTTGCTTTGTAGACCAGGCTGGCCTCGAACTCAAAGTGATCTGCCTGCCCCTGCCTCCCGAGTGCTAGGATTAAAGGTGTGTACCACCATGCCCAGCTAGAGGTCACGGTTTTTATGTAGCTGCATAATTTTAAATCTCGCTCTTGTCTTACTGATGTCCCTTGTGAGGAGCCAGCCAGCCTCTCTGTGTGACTACTGACTTCCTCCTCCAGGCCTTTCCCACTTCCGCCTCGTGTTTGTCAGCGTGTCACCCCGAAGGCAGCACACACTCAGCAGATACTCGGCGAGAACACGAATGCATGATTGAGCATCCTCAGAGCATCCCTTGACTTCCCGTGTCCCCTCCTCAAGCTTTGGGCCTTCGTTTTGGCTCCGATTCCAGTAACAGACCCTGAGCTGAGGATGTGGGGTCACCTGGAATGGGGAGATAGGCAGGGATATGGGGAGTGAGCAAGAGCTGATGTGACAGAGTGCCTGGCTCTGGAATCTCTGAGAAGTCAGGAGATGTTGGCGCGCCCTCCAGCCATGGACGGGATACACTCAGTGCTGCTGGGCCACTGTTAATTAAGGTTCTGGAGAAAATTAAACCCCAGTCACTGGGGCCAAAATGCTGTGGGTTGTTGTCTTTTATTGTTTGTGCTGCTAAAACAAAAACACCAGAGACTAGACACTTGAGATGTGTTCAAGATTTATTTATTTTTTATTAATAATATATGTGTCTGTGTGTGCACATACTTGCATGAGAGTGCCTACTGAGACCAGAAGAGGTTATCTGGTTCCCCTGGAACTAGAATTACAGGTGTTTGTGAACCACCAGCTGTGGGTGCTTAGACCTGAATTCAGGTCCTCCACAAAGCAGCTAAGAACTTAATCTCCGAGCTGTCTCTCGGAGACAGACAGAAGTTTATTTTTTTAATTAATTAATTTATTATATATTATTTGGTGTCAGGCCTACATATATGTCTGTGTGAGGGAGTCGGATCCACTGGAATTTGAGTTACAGACAGCTGTGAGCTGCCAGGTATGTGCTGGGAATTGAACCAGTGTCCTCTGGAAGAATGAACACCCAGTGCTCTTAACCACTGATCCATCTCTCCAGCCCCAGAAGTTTAGTTTTTTAAATAATAAAAATATGACATTAGAGATTGAACCAAAGGCCTCACACATACTAGGCAAGTGCTCTATCACTGAACTCCACTCCCAGCTTCACAAACAGTACATATGTACTTCTCATAGTTCTGAGGTCCAGGAAGGCCCAGTCAAGGCCATCTGGTAGGGTCTGCATGTGGCTTCCAAGGTGACAGCCTTGTTGCCATGTGCTCACTCATGGTGGATGACAAAAGCCATGAACCCTTTTCCTGAGCCCTTTGGAAGGTCCCTGCGCTCAGCGCCTGACGACTCTGCCTCTGCCTCCTAATTCTTCCCCCCTTGCTGGTTTAAAATTTGGCATCTGGAAGGATTTCAGGACCTCCGGCACCTGCCTGGGACCACCTCTAGTCCTTGGAGTGTCTTGGTGGACTTGGACTCCCTGCTATCCTGTGTCCCCCCCTGTGGCCACACCGTGAAGCTCACTTGAGGGTATCTGGCATTTGAAACTTTGATTTCATGGGAGCTTGGTCCCAATGTCCTCCGAGCTCCTGTCACAGTGAGCTGTGGACCCCACTTGTTCCTTCCTCCCCACCCAGCCAGTATCATTGTCACCCAGAGGAACAAGCACCCTGGATGCAGAGGCTGAAATCTCATCATCTTGTCTGCTCTTCCTGAGCTGCACCCATCCCAAAGTGGTACCCCATGTCCTTTAACGCCAATCATTAGTGGTCTTTGACGCAGTTGTGGCTGGTGACGTTCTGTAGCTGCTCATTGGTGTACAGAAACCAGTGGGCAGAGGAACTCCCTGGCCTTGGTGCTCCGTGTCCAGCTCAAAAACTCTGATAAAAATAGCTGGTGGATAAGAACTCAGTGGGATGTGAGCCAGCAGCCAAAGACTGACACAGGGTCAGGAGAGCCTGTGTCTTTTGCTCTCAAGCATCAGATCACTGGACCACTGCCCACCTCCCTGTCACAGCCTGATGTGGCCCCTCATCTGCTCACTTGGTCCCTAGGAGGGGACAGTGGGCTCAGGGTCTGCTCTTCAGGCCTGAGCAGACCTTTCCAGATCTGGCTCCCTCAGGCCTGGAAGGACTCTCCCTCTTGTCTCAACCTTTCCCGGAACCCAACCCTCTCCCAGGCCACAAGGGCACTCCTGCTAGGATTTCCCAGGATGTCTGTGGCCAGTCCCTCCCCTGGGGACAACTACATGCATCTTGACCCTTTTTCTTTGGTAGCCTCCCAGGCATCCACAACGCCCATGTTACCATTATTCAAATACAAAGGCTGTAAGTTTTCTCTTTTCCTTATTAAAGAAACTATATCCGGAGGTTGCAAAATGATGGGAAATTTGACTAGAGCTGAGCCAGAGAGAGCCTCGTGGCCCTGGCAGCACCTATGTTAACCCTTGAGGTCACATTCTGCTCCACTGATTTCCACATTAACCGTTTAGTGATTTCAGAAACAGGGCGGGGGTAGGGGGTGGCTGTGATGGTCACATTGGACACCTTAGCACAGAAGTTAGCAACTTTCTCAAGGCACCAGATGGAAGCTGCTGGGGTTTGAACTTGCGCTGACTGGCTCAGGATGACAGCAGCCAACAAGCCAAGGATGCCATTTGCCCCATGGGTGTTCCTCAGAGAGGTCAGGTAACTTGAGCTGAGGCACACAGCTATGGCATGAGAACTGACACTCAAAACTTCCATGACTCATGACGGTGCTCATTACTAGGTTAGATGCTCAGCCCTAGGACTGCCCGCTTGTTTTTAATTGAGTGGCCACATGGTGCCTGGTCATCCTCGGAGGGTTCTCTTAAGAGCTCTGCAAATGCCTTCATTTCCACTTGTGTAGGTGGTCTGTGCCTCTCTCCTTGAAACTGATTAGGCTCTGTGGTTTCAGCAGCAGAGCAAGGTATGCCTCCAACACCAGGTCATCAAAGGCCCTCGCAAGACATCTGGTTCTGGTTCTCCAGGGTGCTTGCTGTAGGAACCCCGGGAAAAGTCTGACCACCTAACATTGTCCACTGGGAAGGCTGGGGCCACCACAGCCAGCAGCCCAGCTGGCCTCCCTTCCACCCTACAGCCAATATCAAATGCCATCCTGGCATCTAGCCCCAGTCAAGAGCTGACTGCAGCCAATGCAGGGACCACGTCTTTCCAGATTCCCTCATCTAGTGCATTACAGGCCAAAAAGGAGTGGGGAAGGGCTGCTAAAGATGTTGTGTGTGTATGTGTGTGTATCATGATCATAATGCTGGCCATCAAAACAAAAATATGAACACACACACATATCTCATTAGCACTAAATAACCACTATACAACTGGAGCATCCCCAGCCAAGACACTAGAATATAGGGCAGTTTGTTACACAGCGGTACTAACTGTGACATTCCATTTGAGACATCTGTTTAACTTCCCTGATACATTAACAAGAAATGAAATAGTTCTGAAGTGTCCAGTGTGCTCATCTTGTATAAATACAAAATCCCTAATCTGCTCCAGCCGAATGACTTAGAGGCCACGGTCATAGGTTGCTCTGGTCCCTTTGGGCTGCTCAGACTAAATGCCACTGGCTAACGGGTTTATACACAGTGGAGCCTGGAAAGTGAGGCTGTCAAAGGCTGCTTAGTTTGTAGATAGAGATGGCCTTCACCCCATGCTTGCACAAGTGGAAGGGGCAATGGAATTCTCAGGTTCTCTGTACAAGTCCTGAGGCTCTCACCACGTCCCACCTTCCTCCCCCCATATCTTCCCTGGGTCATTAGGTGTCAGTGTGGCAGTCTTGTCAAGCTATGTTACGACACTGTAGAGGTTCTGGCACAGGCTGCCTGGGTTGGGGTCCCAGCCCCACCAGTGAACAACTGGGTGACCCTGGACAAGTGCCTTCACCTACCTGTTCCCAGAGTCCCCATGTGTAAGCAGAGCCACCTCTCCATCAGGCTGTGAGAAGCTGACCAGAAGATGCCCTGGAAGTTCCCTTGCATAGCTCCTGACATTACAGAAACAATCTTTGGTGAAGGAAGGAGGAGAACTGGTGTGGGTTAGGAGAGAAGGCCACTGAGGGAAGGGAAAGGGGAAACTGAGGGAGAGCAGGAGGGAGATCTGAAGGTTCCAGATCTGGGGCTGGGATGGCCCAGGCCAAGGGAGACTTGGCATGGCAATTTGACCTGAAGATGACAGGCTTATAGGATGCTTGGGTGGGGAGGGGGTGTCTAAGGACCACACCATGCCATCAATGAGCTTTGCAACGTTTTCCCAAAAAGCATCAGCAGTGAGGTGTTCTGGGGCCTGGCCAGAGCCTGGGACTTATTACTAGCAAGCTCCTCCCACCCAAATGTCGGGGGTGCCCCAGAAGAAGAACCCTGTCCCTCATCACTTCCCATTCCTGGGCGGATATGGAACTAGGACCCAGTTTATCCTGTTCCATTGCATCCAAGGCTTAATGGTCACAGACAATGGCAACAGAGCGGGCACGAGTGCTTTGGTGGCCTGTGACTCAGGGATGCGACCAGGGATCTCTGTGCTGGTCAGTCCCTTCATCTGGAATGATGGTAATAGCACCCGTGTTTGAGGGCAGTCAGGCTGGGGTCCTCGACACCCCCAGAGCAGCATGTGGAACACGGAAGGCTGCTTCCGAGCCCTGTTATTCAGCACTGACTCCTCGGGTACTTGGAAGAGAGTCCGGCTGGTAGTGTCAGGTATTGGATGAGTGATTGCGGATCAGATGATGCTTCCAAAACTGAGAGCAGAAAGGAAGGACATTTTAAAAAAGATACTACCATGTATCAAAATCTTTATCTGCACAGCCCAGCACCAAAATCTTGGACAAAGATCTCTGGTGGGAATCCGGGTCCCCCTGACGGCCCCAGACCTGAGATGCTAGGAGGGGTCCTCTGCCTCTGCTCCTGGTAGTATTGTGGAGGTGTTAGTGGGAAGCTTTCCTGGCATGTGGGCTAATGCTAGCTCTTAATGAACGGTGGTGTCTTCCAGCCCCACTCCATGTGACTCAGAGTGCTCTGGAGTGTTCTTAGCTCTCTGGCCCATTTGCTCACTTGCCCTTAAGGGTTTGGGAGTCAACCGTACCTAAAGTATTTTCCCGGATTCTGACTTCTGGATACTTGCCCCAGGTAGGTGCCAAAAGCCCAGGGCCACATGGTACTAAACTTGCTGGAACCTGCCCCGGGGCTCTTGAGGAGGCGAGACAACCTCTCCACAAGAAATGGGATGTTGCCTCCTCCCTGGATTGCTGGGAACCTCTAGATCCTGTGTTTCCGGCTACTAGTCTGGGAACTGGTACTGATAGAAATGCGCACACCCGGGTTCAGCACGCGCCTCACGGTAGTCCGTCCTGTCCTTCACTTGAGTGGCAGAGCGGGGTGGGGTCCGCGGGCCACCGCCTGTCCGACAGAGTGCCCAGCCCTCCGCGGGTAGTAAGCACTCAATGAAAACGACTTTTATGGTCACGGCTAGGGGCCGCGCTCTCCCTGCACACCGTGGTCCTCAGCGCCTCCTCCGGCACGGGGCGGGGCGGGGCCGGCACCGCGCAGTCCAATCAGCGCTGCCTGTGGCCCGTGGGCGTGGCCCGGGATGCTCCAAGAAGCTACTAGGCGCCGAGCGCTTAGTCCAAGACCTACTCTCAGCGCCTAGCATCGGCAAGAGTCGCAGCTCCGCAATTTACTCGCCCGGCGCTGCCCAGGTTGAGTCCAGAGTCTCGCGCAGGTGAGAGGGACTCGGTCCCGCTGCTCTTTTGTTTGTATGAGAACAGGTCTTGTCGCGTAGCCTAGGCTGTCCTTGAATTCTTAGCCACCCCCTGCCTCGGCTGCGATGTACCGCTCTTTCACTGACTAGGGCAGATGCGGTGCTTCAGGGCTGCGTGCAGGCGGCGTTCTGCTGAGTTCCTTAAAGCGCTCTTCAAACGAAGAAACTGAGGCTCAGCCACGAAACCTTTTGGCTGGGACTGACTCAAGGTTAGGAAGCCGAGTTGGAGAAACTCCGGTCCACGGAGCCGCGCGCGCTCTTTTGCTCTTTCAGTGCAGTTTGCCACTATTTGGGGCGATGGTGTGTTGTCAGTGGGCGCCGATAGCTGGAACACCAAGAGCATGGTTGCATTTGAAAGCTGTTTCACCCTGTGTGGAGAGGGTCCAAGTGATCACAGGGGCAGGTAGGAACCTTTCGGTCCGAGTTACAGAGCCACGCCCCTTTACGTTTCATTGGCAACAATATGCCCGTGAGGTCTATTTCAGGTAAAAGTACTGAGGGTCAGGAAAGTGAAGTGAGCTGTCCAGCAGAAACAGGACTGTAGCCTCCGAAGCTCACACGGATGTGTCCAGGCACAGCGCAGCCTGACCTCCAACTCAAAGCAGTCCTCCTGTCTCGGTTTCCTGAGTGCTGGGATTAACGGCAACTATTCTAGAGAATATTTTAGGGAACACATTCCAAGGTCTTTTCCTAGAGTGGGCATCTTGAATAACTCCTTCTGTCAGGAGAATTGGTGCCAGATGAGGAAAGCCAAGGGCAGCTCCGTATGGGGTACGGACCCAGTGCCAGCTGCCAGCTGCTGAAGTCCAACTTGAACTGGCCATCTTTCCAGGGAAAGGTGAATTGCTAGGGCAACTAAGTCTGTGTGAGAGGCTGTCTGGATGCCCAGCTCTCCTGGAGCCAAGCGTGGGCTGGGAATGTCCACTGTTAGCCCTGGACTCCTTGCCCAGGTGAAGCAGGGTTGCCTGCCTTCTCCAAATGCTCTCACACTGCAGCACCACAGAACTAGGATGGGCCTTTCCCTTACCACCCCAAACAGACTGAAGGGAGTGTAGCATGCATCTGGCCTTTTGCTTCTGCCATCATCTTCACCCTGATCCCAGGAGGAACAGCAAGCAGGTGTGGGGCTATATTGCCTGCCCTGAGAGCTGTGCCTGAGGACCTGGGTCAGTGCTAGCTCAGCACCCTGACTCTGGGCTGGAAGTGGGGAATGGCTTGCAATGCTACCAACCTAGCTGGGCCTGGCTCCACGACTTGTAGGCTCTGCTTTTTAACAGACAGTTGTCTATCCACTGCTACCCCTGCCTCTCAACCTGACTTTCACTGGGGGTGGGAGGGCTTTTCTAAGGGGTCCAAGAAAAACAGCCAAACAAGGCTCCAAGAGAGGAGAGATGAAAAGGGAGGCAGTGGCAATTACCATTAGGCTGGTGCCTGACACTTCTCTGGAGCATCTCAAGGTCAGCTATTTCCAGGGCTTCCTTTAGCAACCTCTCAGACTGCCCCGTGGACAGGCATGCCCCATCCACTGACACTCAAGGCACACACATGTGCAGAACATGAAACGGCTGGGCCCCACCCTAGGTTCAGAAGAAGGTGCTATACAGGTGACAAAGGTGACTGTCACAGCAGAGTGTGGCGCAGGCTTCTCTCATGCTTTAAGGGTGCTTTTAGCATCTCCAGGTGGAGTGGGGAGGGCAAGGCAGGGCTCTTCACCAGGGCAGGGTTGGTTGGCACACAGAAAGCCTTGCTTGGTGACCTGGGTCAGTGAGGCTCGAAGAGCTGGGCTGCTGGGCTGCAGAGGGGCAGGGTTGAGCTACAGGAGCAGGGGGAGGACCTCCGTGGAGGGAAGGGGGTTGTGAGGCCCTTCAGAGCCCCTACATGGCAGCTTTCTTGCATGGACTTCACTGAAGTGTCTGAAGTCGGGCCCCTGGTGCTGACCTTGGCTTTGTGGGAGCTGGTGCAAGGCTCTCCTCTGTCACCAGTGTGATTTGTGAGCAGGGGAGGTGCCCCTGTGTCTGCTACTCTGGGAACTGCAAGCTTAAAAAAATTTCATTATTATTTTTTTTAAAAGCTCACTGCATTTGATGAGTCCCAGATGTCCAGGGCCTGCGTCAGTCAAAGGGGTTGATGGTTTAATGGCTCTTCAGGATAGGAAACCTCAGTGCCGCCAGAACACCATCATTTCACTTTGTGGAGAGTTCCTTCAGCTGGGGGACATAGGGCACTTTATGGTGTTCCCAGCAGAGCACCCTGCAAGCCAAGCAGGCAAGGACAGCAACATAATGTGGACTGCATCCAGGGTGCTCAGGACCGGTCATGTTTCTGTTTTGTTTTTTCTTGAAAAGGTATAAAATAACCCAGTCGTGGTAGTGTACGCATTTAATCCCAGCACTCAGGGAGGCAAGGGCAGGCAGATTGCTGTGAGGCCAGCCTGGTCTACAAAGTGAGTCCAGGACAACCAAGGCTACACAGAGAAACCCTGTCTCAAAAAGCAAAAACAAACAAACAAACAACCTCAAAAGAGAAAAAAAATACATACACATAAAATTTATTTTTTAATTTAAAATTAATATTTATTTATTTATTTATTTATTTAGTGTGTGTGTGCGTGCATGTATGTGGGTATGTACGTGCCATGGTGGATGTGTAGAAGTCAGAGGATGACAGCTCCCAGGAATCTTTCTCTCTTTTTATCATTGTGGATCCTAGGAAGTGATTGAACTTAGGTTCTGGGCTTGGTGGCCAGTGCCCTTACCCACGGAGTCATCTCAATGCCCCCAAATGCCCTACCTGAAAAATCTTTATTTAGTTAGTTATTTACGGGTCTGTGTTTGTCAGCATTGGGTTTGTGCTTGTGACGGTACCGTACAAGGAAGACACAGAAGCGACAGATCCCCCAGAACTGGAGTTACAGGTGGTCCTGAGTCACCCCCTGAAGGTGCTGGGAACTGGACTTGGGTCCTTTGCAAGAACCCAAGAAGCAAGTTCTCCTTCTTAACTCAGAGCCATCTCCCCAACCCCCTCCTGCAAACTTACCACTTTAAAGTGCACAGTTGAGGGACAATTAGTACCTGGGCAGTATTGTATGGCCAGTGCAGCATCTAGTTGCAGAACATTCTCACCCTCCTGAGTTCATGAGCGGTTGCACCTCAGGCTCCTCCTCCAGCCTTTGTCTGCCCATGTCATTGGTGGCTTTGAACATTCTCTTGTTCTAGACATTTCTCACAGGTGGAATCCTGTGGCACGTGGTCTTTGTGCCTGGATGTTTTCAAGATCCATCCATTTGGTTGTGTATATCTGAATATTTTTACTACATCTTTTTTTTTCCTTTTCTTTCTTTTTTTGCTTTTTTGAGACGTTTCACAATGCAACTTTGGTTGGCCTGGAACTTGCTCTGTAGACCAGCCTTGTCTCTGACTCAGCAATCACCTGCCTCTTCTTCCGAGTGCTGGGATTAAAGCCACGCATGCACCAACAACCAGGCTTTCATGCATTTTTTTTTTTTTTAGTATGCAAAGTGGTGGTTTCATTACAGGACTTTTTTCCTTTTCCTTTGGAGAGAGGGTCTCGCTATGTGGCCCCGACTAGCCTGGAACTCATGCAGATGTGGCCCATGCTGGCTTCAGCCCTCTCATTTCTTGGATTATAGCTGTACCGTCACCGTGCCTGTCTCGTTTTTTTGTGCTGGGGCTAGAACAAGGCATTGTGCATGCAAGGCCAGTGCTCTACTACCAAGCCACATTCCGGCTCCTCATTGGGGGATTCTAGGCAGGTGTTCTACCTCTGACTTGTAGATCCCACTCTCCATAGAGTACAGTTTCTTTCTTATACATCTACAAATGCCCTGATTAGTTTTTTGGGGACACAGTGCATGTGGCTCTGTGTATGTGTACAGAGCAGACAGCAGGTCTCATGCTTGTTGGATGTGTCACAGTGTGGAAGCTGCCTCCTTCATCCTCTGTGAGGAATCAATGGCTGGTTTTCTCTCACCCAGATGGCAGGGAGCTCTTCCGTGGTGCAGACAGATAGACACTGTTGCGTGGGGTTCTGTGGCAAGCCTGACGTCTTGCCCTGAGTCACGGAAACCCACTGAGAATTGTGTCTGAGACATTGGCCTGGGGCAGCCCTGCTTTGTCCCCCACCCCCAGATTGTAACTGTGGTTCTTTCGGGCAGACACCCCCCTTTTCCAGGACATGGGGACATGATGATCCAGCCAGAGGGAGGGTTGCCTGGCCTCCAGTGCTGTGTCAGCTCAGGAAAAACCCACAAAATTGTCGGGGGGAAAAGCCTAATGAGGGATTTTGCAACTTCTGGCCCATCATAAAAAAAACCTTACAAACTACGAAAGCCCACGTTTTCCATCCAGTTTCTGGAATGTGTCATGTTTTGATGCTGAATGATGATATTCCAGAAGAAAGGCAGCCGCGTTTCCATTTTGCTTGTAGGTCAGAGATCCCAGAGCTAAGCCTGTCTCCAAATCCTTCAGGCAGAAAAAGTGCCACTTGCTCTCAAGGGCTAGGAGCTGGCATCAAGCCCACGTCTTCTGACCCTTCATGGAGTGAGCCCAGGACACAAAACCAAAGAAAAGGAAAAGTGGGCTGAGAGGAGCAGCTGACTGGACCAGGCAGAGCTGCACATGGCTCCATGGGCCTGGCGTGGGTGGAAATGGCCAGGGCGAAGGGTCAGCTCGGGATAGCAGGGTTGATCTTGCTGCCACGGGTTGCCACTACTACCTAGGATCAAGGCATGAAGGAGATGGAAGCATTTGCCCTGGGATATGGCTTGTTCTAGAATAAGCTGTCTCTGGGTCTCTGGGGATCTGAAAACTACTCATGGGGTTTTCTCCAGTCCTATGCTTATAGGAGGGGTAAAAGCACCAGGTGGGACCCTCTGGGCCTCCCATCATGACCTGCCCCGCCCTCCTTTGCCAACAAAGAGCAAGCCCTCTGTAACTGACCTCTGACCTCTGACCCGTGTTATGCCTGGCTGACCTGCATGTTTGCTGCAGTCTGATTTTATTCCCGATGACTCTTCATGGCAGAAGCTATTGGAGTCTTCATGAGTGGCAGGAACTAAAAAAAACCAAACAAACAAACAAAAAAAAAAACAAGACTTGAAACACTCAAAGCAATCCTTCCTACATAAAATATGAAGTACATGCTAGCGTAGGCACATGGCAAGAAGGTGAACTCGGCTCTGGAAGTGTTGGGGTCTGGGGAAGTGGGGCTGGGGTGTGACTCAGTTGGTGGAGCACTTGCTGAGCATTTCTGGAGCCCTGAGTTCCATTCCCAGCACCCAACCAACAGGGCATGGTGGCCCACAACTCTAATCTTAGTGTCATAGATGGAGGCAGGAGGATCAGGAATGCAAGGTCATCCTCAACTATGTGATGAGTTTGAGGCTAGCTTGGGCTGTGTGAGATCCTGCCCCAAGCAAACAAATAAAACAATGAAGAGATAGGCAGGCTCTTTGGAACAGGGCTTCTCCAAGCGGGGTCCTCAGATCAGCATCAATCCTTGTGACTTCAATAGAAGCAGGTGCTAGGTCCCACCCGAACCAGGGAGGGCATCCAGCATCCTGTTCTTGTCTTGGAAATAGGCATTGCTATGTAGCCAAGGCTGGCCTTGAATCTGCCAGCCTGTCTGTCTCTGGAGGAGCTTGGTTCCTGAAGCATTCCTGTAATCCCAAGCTGAGAGCAGGGTGTGTGGGACCGGGGTTCCCCTTAGCTGTACAGCGTGTGGGAGGCCTGGTTTAGTAGCAACCAATAAGCCAAAACCAAAAGCTTTGTTGGGAAGCATGCTCCGCCTGGCGGTGCTCCTTGAGCAGGGCTGAGTCCAGATGCCCCAGCAAGCATCACAAGGATCTTGGCATCCTTCTGGAACATGTGTAGTGCCTCTGAGTGCCAGGCACTCGCTGGGTGCATCTGCTTACCTGCTCTGGCCAGCCCTGCACCAGCTATGAGCTGCTCCAGCTGTAGGGCTGTGGACGTGGCTCAGTGGGCAAAGTGCTTGTCACTCAAGCCCAAGGACCTGAGTTCTGTCCTGAGAACCCATCTGAAAATGTGGGGTATGGTGGCGTGTGCCTGTGACCCTAGCACTTTGGCTTGCTAGCCAGCCAGCCTAGCTGAATCTGCATGTCACAGGCCAGTGAGAGATTCTGTTTCAAAAATGTAAATAAATGAATGAGGTATATGACTCCTGAAGGGCATCAACATATACACAGACACACACACACAATGACACACAGAGACAGAAACACGCATAGACACACTCACAGACACACAATGAGTGTCACACATAGACATTCATAGGCAGACACACACACAGACATATACACACCACACACACAGTGACACACACCACACAGAGACACACATAGACACTCACACACAGATGCATACATACCACACACACACATATAGACACTCAACACACAGATACACACACATACCACACACAGACACACACACAGGCACATACACATACACATACACATACACATATAGCCCCTTCCCATCCTGGCTATCCCCCTCCATAGCTGAACACACTATTTATTCCCAGGACCTTGGCAGTCTGGCTAGCACCAAGAGATATTTTCATCAGGGCCTTGGCAATGTGGGACAAAGTGCCCTGCCAGCCGGGGGATGAACCCGGCCCTGTCTGGGTGAAGTCCCATGCCGCCTGGCTGGCCCTTATCTGGACTCCTTCTTCTTCGTTTACTTTGCAGGGCTGTTGGGGCCAGTCTGGGCCTAGAGGCTCTGGAGGGGCCGCCTTGGGTCGGTGCAAGTCTTGCCTGAGTGCGGCTGAGGTTCATGCCCCTTGTAAGCCATCCTTCAGCAGTCTGAGCAATTTCAAACTTAAAATAAGCCCAGTTTTCACTGAGGCTCAACATCCAAGACAGGAGCATCACTCATCCCGTCAGGTGAATCTCCGTGCAGAGGAGGCTGCAGGGCCCAGCCAGCCTCCAGAGGTCTCTTGGGGCCTCCTGCCACCCCACCGTCAGGGCAACGGTGTCCAGACTCCTAAAGGCGTAGGCCAGGCTTGAACTTCTCATGAAGGAACTGTGTGCATTTAATCCTCAGAGTCTGGCTGGCGGCACGCCACATGCAAAGGTGAGGCTCTGCTCGCCTATTTGCACATGCACAGGCTTTCGAAGTGAAGCCAGACCTCACTCAGGACTTACTTCCTGCAGGGGCTCCTCTCTGCACTGGGCAGAAAGCAGGACTCCTTATGGCAGCCTTCAAAACCCAGCCCTGGCCACCCAGGACCCTGCCCCTTTTCTGTACTTGACTTTGGCACACGCAGGTGGCATCCTGTCCACATTGTCATCCTTCACCCACCACAACCACAGGGGCCAAGGTCCCACCACTGCCTTTTCCAGCCAAGCTCAAGACACCAATGCTGGCTGAGGGTCACCTTCCTTCCTGAGCAGGAGCCCAGGCCTTCCTCCTTCTCCGTGGGGCCCTACAGAGCAGCCTCCACACTCAGGCCCAGGCTCTGCCTTGCTGAAGCTATTCTGCCTTCTAGGGGCATTGCACTGAGGCTATGCAGCTGGTCCAGGCTGCAGCCTGACTCTCAGAGCAAAGGACATCTGGGATTTGAAATCCACCCAAAAGGAAAAGGGAAAGATGCACTGTGGGCCCTGGCCAGATAGGCAGTGATCTGTGTGGCCTTCATACCTGTCCTGGCCCAGCCCTGCCACGTTCCTGAGGAACTAAAGCTGTGGCGAGGTGATGACCCTCTGGGTAGTCCATAGCTTTGGCAGATGGTAGGATTTGAACCCGGGTCTGACTCAGATATGTTCCTGCACGGCTCATGACTCTGGCAACAGTCATTTCCTTTTCCATGGAGGAGGAGGGCTCCTCTTCTTTATCTAGAGTTTGATGTGAATTGTTGCCAGGGAAACCTTCCCACAGCAGCAGAACAAAGTCAGGCCTAGTAGTTGCCCATGAGTTATTTTAAGAATACATTAATTTGTTATCCAGGCACTTAATTTGGCTTTAAAAACAAAACAAAACAAAACCAAAAACATATTATCTTGGCCTGCATGAAACATGCTTAGTTTTAGCACGAAGTGGTTCACATGTTTGTTGACTGAGTATTCTGTTTGTCCAGAATTAGTCTAGCATAGTATTCTAGGCCTTTGATCCCAGCCACTGGAAAGACTGAAGTAGGAGGATCACCAGTTCAAAGCCAGCCTATGTGTCTTAGGGAGACCCTGGTTCAAAATAGAAAGTAAACACCAGGCTAGATAGACAGAGCTCAGTGGTAAAGCGCTTGACCAACACAAGAGAGGCCTTACTGGAATCTGCTGCCCAGCACCACACACACCATTTTCAAACTGGCTTAGCCTGTGTGTGAGCACCTGAGTTTGTACCACGAGTCCCCTAAGAATTGTGTCTCCTGCTGGAGGCACAGAGGTGGGGATCTTGGGTGCTGTAGGGTGGCCAGCAGGGACAGAGCCAGCCTCCACCTCCTCTGGGTCTGACCTTGATCCTGTCAAAAAAAAGCAGACAGGATCCAGAGAGGAGGGGAGGCGCCACCGCCTGCTGTCTGCCGCTCACCGCCTGTAAGCCTGTAACGGGATGTTCTCTGCCCAGCCTTGGGATCGCTGCAGTGTGCTTGGGGGTGGGGGATGGGGGTCCCTCCTCCCAGCCACACTTCATTCCCGGGATTTCTGGGTGGTTTGTGGCTATGACTCGGATCGTCCTTGGCTTCTTACTCAGATGTAAGTTCTCACTTGTTAGATTTGAGGGGCGGCAGAGTTGGGGAAGCCCTCCAGCTGTGTGGGGTTAGTGGGTGTCCAGTGTGGGGGCTCTGGGCTCAGGCATCACTGAGATGTGGGGCAGTGGGGCGGAGTTGCTGCCTGGATAAGGGAGACACGGTGGAGACTGGAGTATGACGAGTTAATCCTTCCTGTCCCCACGCCTTCTCTCTGACTGTGACCGGGCTGTTTACGATCCTTGTTTACTATCTTCCATTTCATCTGTGAAATGGGGCTGATAAAGCCAGTGAGCCCATCATTGCGGAGGCGATGACACTCGAGATTCCAGGAATGAAGGGACTCGTACAGGGCTGGGATGCCACACCTCGGCCAGGTCACCTCTGTGGATGTGGGCTTTGGTGTGCTGGGGCTGGCACATCACCTTGTGGGGCCTGACAGGTCAGTCTCCTGATAGGTCACAACCAGAGAGCAGATCTAGCTGTTAAGACCATGCAGATGTGAAGAAAGGAAGTTACACTTGAGTGAAAGACTGAGACTTTCCAGAATGCTTCTCACTGTCTATGCGCTGAGGTGGCTGACGGCCAGTGGGCAATTGCAGTGGTTTTTCCTACAGACGCTGTCTTTAGCCGCCTCACACGGGTTGGTGGCTTGGAACTGGCCACAGGGGGACGTGTACGCCAAGGGAATGGGTGAGCACTACAGAACAGGCTGTATGCTTGAGTGTCGCTCACCCAGGTTCCAACGCACAAGGAAGCTCATTGTGAGCAGCTAGCAGGGGCGGTGCATAGCGACCACTCAGGACTGGGTGCCAGTTCCCAGACAGGCCTGTGACACAGAGGAGAGGGGATCTGAAAGGAGGCTGAGCTTCCTATCCAGGCACAGTTGGCTGGGCAGTTCCCAGTGAGAGGGCTAGCCCTGACTCTGCCCAATGTCCTGGGTCCTTCCTCCCCAACGAAGCCAAGTCGCCCAGGCTAAAGGCCACCGAGCCAAGTGTCCTGGGGTTTCATTTCTCTTAAGTGCCAGATGGTTAAAGTTCTACATTGCTAAGGCAAGGGTGAGGTTTTTGAACTAAGTGCTGCAGGAAGAACTGTCCTCCTGGCTCCGTGTCCTTGCTCCCTGCACCCCTCTTCTGTTTGTTTGTTTGAGATTGGGTCTCAGGTAGCCCAGGCTAGCCTCAGACTCACTATGTAGCTGAGGATGGCCTTTGAACTCCTGATCTTCCTGCCTTCACCTCCTGATTGCACCCCCGGCGGTGGGGGTGAAATGGAGAGCTTTGTGCATGCGAGGTTCTCCACCAACTGAGCTAAGTTCCAAGCCCTGGTTCCAGCCTTTCAACCACGCTGCATCGTCATTTCCACCAGGATTAACTCACTATCTTGAGTGATGAAGAGCACTCAAAACTGTGGGGCTTTGAGCACCCCCACCCCCGGGCAGGTAGAGAAGCTGGATGCTCTTGAGGCCACACAGCTGGTGAGGGGCAATGGCAGGGGTCAGACCCAGGCTCTGCTTCCCTGAAAGCCTAGGATGCAGCCAGCAGAGAGGCCACCATGGACCACAGCCCTTATATGGCTCTCCTGATCCAGAACAGAGGAGGTATGCCCCTCCCTCGTCATTCCATAAATATTTATTGAACAGAGATGTGTCAGACAGACGCTGGGACTCAGTGGTGAGTGGGCTGACAGGTCTGTGGAGTGATTAATTCCCACAAGGCTTTCCAGGAAGGGGAGACCATGGTGAGTTGAGGTTCACTTGCGGGCCTGGCAGCGGGCACTCAGGGGTCAGGAGCTGGATGCAGGAACAGCGCGTGCGCAGGCCAGGCCAGCAGCCGGTGTCTTAGCCCTGACATCTTCTTGGCAGGCTTCCCCAAACACAGAGCAGCTGGGCCACATGACGCAACAGCCTTCCCTGTAGGCCCCTCATTTCTGGACCAGGAGCTTTGCCTGCTTTTAAACAACTCTGCTTCTAGACCCCTACATGACATCACGTGCTGTCCGGTGCTGGTGGGGTCACTGGAGGGCTGATATGATGGCAACCGTGTTAAGTCCCCACGCCATCAGAAGGCAGGGTTTCCATTCTTGGCTCACCCTCCAACTGGCTGCCTGCTGATGCGTGCAGGACTCAGTTTTGTCTGCTGTAAAATGGGGCTGCAGGGTCTTCTGGCAACAGTCATGTTCCAATGCATGCCACAGCCCTATACTCTCCAGGAGAGTTGATTTCACAGTCAGAATCTCACCATTGGCCCTAGGATCCAAGGGTATTGTCCAAGCTTCCTGTACCCCTCTTGGCTGATTCTTGTGGGAGCTACATGCTCTAGCTGGCTGGGTCTCCTGCATTCTGTTCTGTAACTCTGGTAAAAGAGAATGAATGAAATCTTTTTTGTCTGTTTTTTTTTTCATGGCAGGGTTTCTCTGTGTAGCTTTGGCTATAGTGGACTCACTTTGTAGACCAGGCTAGCCTCGAACTCACAGTAATCCACCTGCTTCTGCCTCCCTGAGTGCTGGGATTAAAGGTGTGAGCTACCACACCCGGCTGAGAACAAAATCTTAGAGAGACCCACTTGACTGTGTGGCCCCACAGCCAGTAGGGGACAGTTTAAGTTGGTGAGTGATGGAATGTCAGAAGGTTGGTAGGAGGAGGCTCCTTTAGAAGCGATGTTGACAAAAAACAAACAAACAAAAAATAAAGTCAAAAACAAAAATAAAATAATCAGGCAGTGGTGGCACATGTCTTTAATCCCAGCACTTGGGAAGCAGAGACGGGAGGATCTCTGAGTTTGAGGCTGGCTTGGTCTACTGAGTGAGTTCCAGGATAGCCAGGGCTACACAGAGAAACCCTACCTACCTCGAAAAAACAAATACAAAATAAAAATGATGTTGAGAGTCAGAGGGATGGCTCAGGGTGTAAATGGATTCCTGAGCAAGAGTCAGGGCCAGGGTTCAGGTGGCTAGAACCCCTATAAAATCGGGGTGTGGTGGACACCCTTAATTCCAGCACACAGGAGACAGAGGCAGGATCTCTGGAGCAAGCTGGCTCCCTAGACCAGATGAGACAGTGAGAGGCTCCGCCTCAACATATCAGGTGCAGAGTGATTGAGGAAGACATCTGACGCGAACCTCTGGCCTCCACATGCAAGTGCACACCTGGAAGCTTTCAGGGACATGGGTATTCACACATGCCCCCATACACAGAAAAGAAAAGGAAAAAAAAAGGCAAAGGTTTTGAATTTGGCGAGCCCATAAAGAATCAGGTGAGAGAGTGGAGCCTAGGAGTGCAGGCCTTCCAGAACCCCACTGTGAGCTGCTGAAAGGTGGCGGGAAAGGAGGATAGGGCTGCAGCTGGATAGGGCAGCTCTCACCGAGTGGCAAGGATGCGGCACAGGTGGTACTGCCGAGGGGGGCATGTCCTGGGTAAATACCCCAGAGCCTTTGTTTGTCTCCCTGGAGTGACACATCAGGGAACCCTCATCTACAGCGTCACCACTGGACCAGCCTCTCAGCATCCTTTCTGGGACTCAGGGCGGGATGCCAGCCCCTCAGTGGCTTTTGTACCTGACCCTGAGTCTAGGTGTGTTGGTATTCTGAAGTCAAAGGGAAGCCCTTATGGAGAGTGTCATGAAAGAGAGGGTGAACACCCCTTTGGCGCCAAGAACACACCACTAACCCCAAGAACACCCCTCTAGCCCCAGCTGCTGTCTCTGGCTGGTCAATGCTGGACAGCGACCTCAATTCAGGCTCTGTGCCATTTGTAGGATGGGAGCCTAGGATCACACTTCTGGGTAATGGAGCGCCATGGCAGCCAGGTGCTCACCTGGAGACGAGGGAAGGGTAGGACTCCTTCAAGAAGCCCCTAAGACTCTGTCAGGATCAGCTCAGTCATCGCTAAGCTCTGGGCAGCCGGGGCAGCATGTACAACTCCTTCACAAAAGGTTTTTGGGCCAATGAGATGCTTTAGTCAGTGAGTAAACGTGCCAGCCACCAAGCCTGATAACCTACCTACCTTTGATCCCCTCAACCCACAGGGACTCCAGCAAGTTATTTTCTGACCTCTATGTGCACCCCATGAAAAGCACATATCACACACACAAATAGAAAAGGTAGAAAAGGCAGACATATATATGGAGTGCTGAGGAGGGGGCTTGGTCTCACGCTTTCCAACCCTTTCAACTTTTTATTATAATTTTCAAAATTAGATTTGTTTATCTCTACAAGCTTTTTTGCCTTCGGGTATGCTTGCATACCACGTGCATGCCTGGTGTCCATGGAGGTCAGAAGAGGGCATCAGATCACCTGGAGATGGAGTTATGGATGAGTATAAGTCACTATGTAGGTGCTGGAATTTAACCTGGGTCCTCTGCAAGAGCATCAAGTGCTCTTAACTACTGAGCCATCTCTCCAGTCCATTATTATTGTTATTATTATTATTTGACACAAGGTCTTGCCAAGTTGTATAGGTTGGGCTCGAACTCACCATGTATTCCAGGCTGGCCTTGACCTTGTGATCTTCTGGCCTCAGCCTTGGAATACAGGTTTGTGCTGGCACATCTGACCCTGACTCTAGTTTTTATACAGATGTGTGGGCAGTGGATGGTGAATGGTCCCCCAGGCTGGGATGCTGGACACATCCCCTTGAGCCATGCTCCAGCTTGTAACTTACTGCTTTGACAGCAAGCACTAGGCCCCACGAGTTCTAGTTCCCCCTCCCTCTTGTTCCTTAACCTGCCCAGGAATAACCGAAACCTCCCACTTCCCACGCTCCTGGATTACCTGGTGTGTAGCGGCTCCACTGTTGACATGGCAGCTATAGTGCCAGAGACCGGGAGCTGTGGGTAGGGTTGGCTCCTCCAGAGGCCCCCCTGGCTGGCAGGTGGTATTCACTCCCTGTGCCCTCACATGCTTGTCCCCTCTACTTGTGTTTGTGCCTCTTTCTCTTTTTTTGAAGTTTATTT
This sequence comes from Pachyuromys duprasi, assembly GCA_028658305.1. Classification (NCBI taxonomy): domain Eukaryota; kingdom Metazoa; phylum Chordata; class Mammalia; order Rodentia; family Muridae; genus Pachyuromys; species Pachyuromys duprasi. The sequence goes on from CM053744.1 coordinate 54,783,568, forward strand.
ATAGTATGATGTGTATGTTTGGTGTATGTGTCTGGGTTTATGGGTCTATGCATGTGTGTGTACAAGTATATATGGTTTTGTGTATAGAAATGTATGTGTGTTTATGTGTATATGTCTGTGGGTGTAGGTGTGTCTGTGTGTATATGTTGTGTGAGTGTCTGTGTGTGTGTGTACATGTGTATGTGTGTGTATATTTGATCGTGTGTGTATATTGTCTCTGTTTATCCTTTTCCAGCTCTAGGAATGGAAGGTGGCCAGGCGGCCCGCTGCTGGGCTGTAGCCCCAGGCCCACATTTCAAACACACATGCAGCACCATCCTCTGCCAGGTTTTAAACTTACCACTGTGCTATATTTATTAAGACCAAAGCATAACCCTTGTCGGCTCCTTTTACCTGCTGTATAATTCTCTACCCCGTTTCCCTCCCCCATGGACAGTCAGTTAGCCATTTCCCCCTCTGATTGCCTCTGATTGTCTCAGCAAGGCCTAGGTTTTCTCATCTGTTTGGGCATAGTAGGGTCCAAGGACAGTTAATGCTTTGGGCCGTAGGGTCCCGCCCTTCACACTACTCAAGCACAAAGTAACATAGGCGGGGCATTGCCATGATCCCAGGGTGGAGAGGCATGTGTCACTTTGACCTGACTCTGCAACTAGGGGTGTGCATATATGGTGGTGTGACTGACCCAGTAGCGCTCCGGCATGCTGAATGTTCTGCATTCTTGCTGTGCTTTCTGGCTGGGCCATTGCGTACAGTGGGCCTTCCACTGTCCCCTGGGCTCTGCCCCTGAGGCCTCCTTCCTCGGAGCAGGGCAGGGCTTGACTGTGGCCTACTGGAGAGCAGCTGAGCCCCGCCTCTCTGCGTTGTGCCTTTGGTCTCGCACAGGCTTGGTTGGGACCTGGAGGGGCTCCAGGGCAGGAGGTGAGAGCTGTGGCTTTCTCAGAGCACTCGGGCTCTGCCCTGCCTCCTGCAACAGCAAGCAGCTCGCTCTAGAACTCCGCCTCATCTTCTACCCCCTCCCTACCTCTAGCCACCTTGTCCCTGGCAGTCTCAAGCCCGGTTACACACCTGGCGTTTCTGTGTGAGCAAAGACTGGGGGAGACTTTGGCTGAAGGGACAGAGCCCCTCCCTATTCTGATGTGGTGGAATTCATTGGGCATGGCTGACTTAGTTCTAACTTGCTACTTCCTCTTTTCCTTCCAGAACCTTCCGTGCCCAGCCCTGCTTCAGGAGCCCAGGCTGCCCCATCCCCTTAACTGTGGCTGCAGGTGTGGGGCCATGAACTGCCTTCTGAACAGTGTGGTCCCAATGGGGCTGGCTCTGCTGGTCTGCGGAGCGCAGGCCTTTCTCCTTCCCAACATTACAAGCCTGGAGAAGCTGCTGAGCAAATACCAGCAGGCAGAGCCACACTCACGAGTACGCAGAGCCATCCCCATGTCTGACCGCCAGGAAATCCTCATGCTGCACAACAAGCTGCGAGGCCAGGTGTACCCCCCTGCCTCCAACATGGAGTACATGGTGAGTGCCCCCTCCCCCAGTGTCCCTCCCCTAGGGGTAATGGCAGGCCCAGTGCTGGTACGGTGTCTGATGGTTTTGTCGAGAGGTCTCATGTAGCCCAGGCCTTCCTTGAACTCACTATGTAGCTGAGGCTAACTCTGACCTATCTGTATCCAACCTCGTAAGTGTTCGGGTTACTGATGTGCCTGGCTCCCTTTACAACAGCCTAGGCTACCTACAAACTATCTACGTAGTCAAGGATGGCCTTAAACTTCTGATCATCTGCTCTGTCTCCCATTCGCTAGGACTACAGGTGTCTGCCACCATGCCCAGTTTATGGATACTGGGGATGGAGCCCAGGGTTGTGTGCATGTCAGACAAGCACTCTGCCAACTGAGCCAGGAACTCTACCAACTCGGGGACAGGCTGTCTTCTAACTAAGATTCAAGGACTCTACCCAACTGAATCACACCCCTACCTCACTCTTTCTCTTCTTATCCCTCATTTCTCTGTTTCCTTCTACGGAGCCCAGGCCTGGCTTCTCTCCCTGTTCAGCCCGGTTTAGGTTCTTGTCCCTGGGAGACAGGCCCATCTCTAAGACTGCGCCGATTTTCTATGTCCGCCCCAGCTCTGAATAATGACATGGAGGCTTATATTTATTTATAATCACTTTAGGCCCTAACTTACTGTTGTTCCCAACTAGCTCTTAAAACTCATGTTTATCTATGTTCTGCCACCTGGTTCTTTACCTCTCCTCAGTTTCATATGTCCAGCTTCCTCTGTGTCTTATAGGCAAATCTTTTCACTCTTCTTTCTTTCCCCAAGTTCCTATCTCTCTAAGTCTTGCCTTATTCTCTCCTGCCTTTGCTGTAGGCCATTCAGGTTTTTATCCAACCAATCAGAAGGGGATGGAGAACAGTGTTTACAAAACATTAAGGCAGATGGTGCTTAACAATGCCAAAGTCCAGTCTGTACTCAGCTCTCTGCTGCTGCAGAAATCAGCATTTGCATACACAAGAACAAGCTTTACACAGAGCACAGAAACATCACTCCAACATCTCCCACTTTTAATCCAATAAAAGGCTCTTTCCCTTACATTAATAAACTCTATTCAATAAGAACAATTATGAAAGCTATCAGGTAAGAATTACATTCATAATGTCTAGTCCATTTGTATTTGGTAACTCCATTCCCTTTCTTATCTTGGTGTTAACTGAAGTCCTGTCTGGAACAGTCTGTGAGGCTGGACCGTGTAGCTAGCCATTTTGAAGTGGTATCAGATGCAGATTTTTGAAGAGACAGCTATTGAGGCAGTCTATGAGGCTGGACCACCTGGGCTACTTATCTTGTCTTCTTTGGTGCCTGGTTCTTTGGCTCTGTACACATACAAACTCTTAAAGGTATTGTACATTTTTGCATTAAACATGTTAAACATGCATGGAATGTGTGGAGGGCATAAATAACTAAAGATGATTCTCTGCTCTAGGTTTGAGCAGGAAAGGCATCAAACTTTTATAAGTCCTTTTGAACTGTATAACCAAACTATAATATAAATCTCCATCCATGGCATATGAAAGGATGGCATGTAAAAATAATTCATGAGGACTCCTTAGCCAACAAGATTTATTGGCTACACAGAGACCTATTCATGTTTCAACCAGTCTCAGAGCTATTCCCGTGTAGAGGGTTCAGCATATATGTTACCTGTTTTGTTGTTCTTCTTGTTTTTTCCCCTTCATGTCTGAAGGCAAGATTTTCAGGAGGTCTCCCCTGGTCAAACCTGATCTTTATTGATTTTGAAGGAATCCATAGCTTTTCTTCTCCTGTGGAAACAAAAGCAAAAAAAACCTCATTTCTTGCTTTCCATTCTGAAATTAGGACATTCTTATAATATATAGGCTACTCTAATTCAGCAGTTTTTAACACAGTCCAACATCTCTCAGCAGCTGTGCTGTCTGGCTCGTTGACATTTAAAAAAATTGAAGTCAATAAAGATTTATTTAATCTAATCTCTGGGAGGTCCCATATTCTCTTTCTGTTCGATGAACATTTCCTTTATAGTCCTATTATATTTCTCCATAATTGCTTGTTCTTTGGGATTATAAGATATATTTGTAGCATGTTCTATGCCATAGTGCCTAAAATGTTGTTGTCTTTTATTGGATATGTATGCCGGAGCACCGTCAGCTTCAATCTGTGAAGGCATCAAGATAGCCATCGCCTCTAATAAATGTGCAACCTCAGAATCATCCTTTTCAGAACTCCAGGCAAAAGCATGTTAGAATTCTGAATATATCTCTACGGTATGGCACACACACTTTAGTGTTCTAAACTCTACAGAGTGAAACACATAAACTACTGTATGACATTGCTCTAAGGTGGCATCATTAAGAAGAATCTGTACTTCTAACTCAGTATATAAACCTTCACCTGGAATTGATACTTGACAATATTAATATAACATCTGTTCTGATTATGTTGGTTCATAGCTGAAGCTTCTTTCTAGCATCTCCATGACCTGCCATTCTGCAATTTCCTTAAGCCTTTGTGCATTTCTCTCATCTGGAGCTACCATTTTGCTGTTGCTGTACATTCCAGATTATATTCCTCTGAAGATCCTTTATTCTGAATCAAAGGATTTTCCGATCTCTTTTCTACCATCTCCACTCTAGCATTTAATTTTTCAGTCTTTTCCTTCTCTGAGTCGGCTTTATTCTGATCTTTCTTAAAGAGGATATATAAAATTGTAATCATTACTGAAAATACAATTATTTGTTTACTGATAATCAAAACAAAATTATACAGGGTCCAAGTACACTGTCATTGTATTCTTCCTTTTTTAACACAGAAAATATTTTCCTTTTTAATTTCTCCTTCTTTCTCCTTCCGTTGGAGACCTTATTTTTTTATATTCAAAGTCAGTATTTTTTCTATGACTCTTTATTCACTTTCTTTAGTATCTATGTACCTTTCAATTCATTTTTACCTATTTTTCTTTCTTTCCTTCCTTCAGAGACATTACTTTCTATGCATATTTATTTCTTTTCCTATATTGCTTTCTAATTTAATATCTTTTTTAAATTTAATTTTCTCTAAACTCTTTCCCATCCTTACATGGTTTATCTAACTTTCTCTTTAAGGACTTTCTAGGTACCTTACTAAATCTGAAGCTGGTGTGAATTTTTTGTTTGAGTGTTGTCCAGCTTACAGTTGTAGTGGCTGCTGGTCCTACCCCCTACTTCCAGCCCTCTGCCCAACTCTGGCTGCAGATCATAGCTCGCCTGTACTCCGAATTGCTCCAGCTCTGGGCTTCTGAGGCGCCTCCTCCATGGTGTGAGGAGAACAGTATGAACCCACATCCTTTCCCTCTGGAAATCTGTGCACTTTCCCAAGACGTTAGCCCATGGAATAACTGTGTGCTTTTTGGGGGGAGGCGGTTAGAAGTTAGAAACATAAAAACTCATGGTAGAGTCCTTGGGCAGGCTCTTCTTTCAGCTGCTCAGTGTGTGTCTGATGCCTGCCTTTGTCAAGCATGAGAGAAACCAGAGAGGCCAGCCCCTCTGGGCTCTTGCTACAAGCTGTTTGGGGTAGCCAGGTGAAGTGGCCATTTGTCCCTGAGTTCCAGGATGGAAACATCCTCCTTGGCTGCTTTTCCAGAATTGGGGGTTGGGGTGAGCTGAGGCAGATCACACACCACAGTGTCGCTTGTTGCACCTGGAACCTTTACCTCTATAGCTTTTACACCTGCAGAGACTGATGTCTTACTTCTCAGGCACTGCCCAGGGTGACTGGGCACCATTCTCACAGGCATGGGGCCTCAGGGAGGCTATGTTGTCAAGCTTCAGACTGGCCTCATCTCCCCACCCCCTGCCAAGACAGCTCCCGCCTGGGGACCATGGCCTAGCAGCGCCCCTGGGAAGGTGGGCAGTGTGGAGCATCTTCCCAACAGAGCTGCCACTGGATTGGGGGTGCGAGCACGGGGACCTGAGGGACCCTGCTGGGAACCTGGAGAACAGGAAGTACTAACCCCAATCTGCAGATGGGGTTAGACTCAGAGAGGCCCATCGGGAAGGGGCTGGCTCTTAACACACATGGTGAGGCTATCTGTCCCCACGCCTGCTGCTTGGAGGAGGAGGTGGTGAACAAGAGGATGTGTGGGAACGCAGGCTGCTTCCTCGACCATCTGGCCTTCTAACACGCCTGACTGAGGTTTAGCTAACTGGCAAATTCTGTGGAGCTGCTGAGCACGTGCTATATGCATGCACACGGGGTGAGGGTGGGGGGTGTCGTCATATAAAGTGAAGTGAATGAAACCTGTCCTCATGGGGCTGCTGACCCAAAGAACCACACCCCTCCATCCTGCCACCGCCAGCAGGCTTCCAGAGGCTGAGGAGACGCCCGTGACAGGTTGAGTAGAGCAGCAGGTGGAAGGAACCCAAAAGGCCGATGAGGGACTCAAGGCAGCTGCAGAAGCTAAAGGCTGTGGTGGTCGTGAGTGGGAGTAGGAAGAGTGAGCCTATGTGCAGGGAAGGGTGTGAGGGAACAGCATTTTGAGACCTCACTGCTTCCCACATCTCGTTCCCTAAAAAGGAAGCAAGCGTGGTGCCTGGATTTCTGCTTTCCCTGGCAACATATCTCGGTGCTCCAGGAGAGTGAGGTATCCCTAGAGGGTCCTACAGGCCTAGGGCCAGAGCCTAGTTCTAGGACTATCTGGGTATGAGACTGTGAGCCAATGAGAGTGTGAGCCAATGAGACTGTTAGCCAGAGACTGTGAGCCAATGGCCTGGCTTCTCACAGCCTCAGTTCAAGAAGAACACTCAGACAGTGCCAGGAAGGCAGGGAGAGACTCAGATGCATGCAGGGCTGGCACTGGAGGGTGTAGGTGGGCTCTCAGCTCCTAAGAATGACCTGTGAGTGACCAGGAACTCACCTCTCCTCTATGTGACTGATTACTGTCGTTTGGCATTTCCCAGTATTGGACTCAGGAAGGCTTCTCCCAGGTTAGAGGCACACCCAGAGCTCTGACAGCCCTGGGGCTGGGGTTTCTGCTCTGCCCTCCTGACATCTGCTGCTGTCTCTCGCCCCTGCAGACTTGGGATGAGGAGCTGGAGAGGTCCGCAGCAGCGTGGGCACAGGAGTGCCTATGGGAGCACGGGCCCGCCAGCTTATTGGTGTCCATCGGGCAGAACCTGGCTGTGCACTGGGGCAGGTAAGGCCAGCTGGCACCCTGAGGTGCAGCATCTTCCACTTGAGTTGATCTGGCTCGGACAGCAGGGCCACTGCCACGGAGGGCTTAGCATTCCTGTGCGTTATCAGGGTGTGGGATGGTGGAACGCTTGCCTGATAGGTTCGAGGTTCTGGGTTTCATCCCCCAAAATAACTGCACCAAAAATAACTGCCGCTCTGACAGGCTTAGCTCTTATTCATTTACAGTCTACTTCCTGGCTGAGCCCCAACGTAGTCTTACAAATTTCTAATTAATTGCAGCCCAGAATGCCACCCTGGCTGGCATCCATTTTCCTTCCGTCAGCTCCTTTCTTCTAGAGTCATGGTGGCTCCTTGGGTACAGATGGCCTGCCCATTGCACAGCCCCACACAAAGCCTTTCTGTCCCCTTGGCTTTCATTTGCTGCTTGGCTCTGTCCTAAGGCCCCTCCGGTCATCCCTCCAGGGGCCCCGGGACAGGGATGGGATCCTCAGGATTCTCCCCTAAGGCATGCTGGCATGGCTACAGTTCTCTAGGAGTGACAGGCAGGCTCGACTCTGCTCCAGTTCTTCATGTCACGGGTCTCCTAGGCCCTGGGGGCAGGGGTGTCCGGGACTCACTGACCGAGGCTGCTGGTGCTGGGCCTGGGCAGTAATTGTTACAAGACCTCAAACTGCCTGGCTGACCACAATGCTGTCATGAACGGTCATTTTGCTGGAGACATCATTCCCTATGAACCACTCTGTTTACACTTGCTGGTGACCAAGGGGCTGCGGGTTCACAGACAAGTTACAGTTTTTCTTCCTGATTGGAACAAAATAGACCAATGAATGCATAGTGGCTCATACCTGGAATCCAGCGCCCAGGAAGAGGAGGCAGGAGAATCTTGAGTTCAAGGCATAGCTAGGCCAGTGGTCCCAACACAGTGTCATAGCTGTGTGTCATGCTTCAGCCCTTTTCTTAATGTTTGCTGCTCTTTCTTTATTTCAGCTTCAAGGGAATCTATAATATACGTCTACCCATCTACCCTTTGTCTTTACCCACCTCTGTCTCCTTGCACGTCCATCTGCTTGGCCCTGATCCATTTTCTCTCTCTTTCTCTCTCTCTTATTCTGTCTCTCCCCTCCCTCGCTCTTTCTCTCTCTCTCTGGAACCTCCCACATGCAATTACTACTGCCGAGCCTCACCCTACCTCTTTTCACTTTTAGTTTTGGGTCAAGCTCTGGGTTGTCCAGTGAATTCACTCTGCAGCCCAGGCTGGTTTTGAACTTGATGTCCTCCTACCTCAAACTCCCGAGTAGCTGCAGCCCCTCCCCCTCCCTGCAGCATTCACAGCTTCAATTCAGGTGGGCTCGGCTGTGGTGTCTGAAACCTTGGGTTCTTGAGTTGCTTGTCTTTCACCTGTTATATGTGGAAAATGAACACATAATTAAGGGGACAAAAGCAAATGACCCCTGCACACACAGGTAGCATGGAGGCCATCCAGGATGGGGGAGTCTCAGGCAGGTGCTGGTGGGGCTGGGAGCCTGGGTCCCGACATGGGGCCACCCACTGCTTCTGTCCCAATAGGTACCGCTCTCCCGCATTCCACGTGCAGTCCTGGTATGATGAGGTGAAGGATTACACCTACCCCTTCCCCCACGAGTGCAACCCGTGGTGCCCGGAGCGATGCTCAGGGGCCATGTGCACCCACTACACACAGGTAAATGAGGGTGTTGAACTCCTTTTAGCCTGTGCCAAGACCTGGGCGGTGTGGTTGGAAATGAACACTTCGGTGCTTCCTGCCCGAGGCCTTTGCTTTAATTCAGGGCACCTCAGAGCACCCTGGGTTGGGTCCTTGCTGTTTGCTTGTTCCTGTGTTCACAGGATGAGACTGTTGGCTTGAACCCAGCTCTGTAAACTTCTATGGCAATTTTACCTTGCTGAGGTTTTCTAATCCCCCCCCAACATTGTGTGCACCTAGCTTGTTTTTTAAAAATGTGCACCCCCATAGTGGGTTGGTTACCCTTCTCTGGGGCACCCTACCCCGGAGCTGCAACACAGTGCTGTCTTTTCAGATGGTCTGGGCCACCACCAACAAGATTGGCTGCGCTGTGCACACGTGTCGGAACATGAACGTCTGGGGAGACATTTGGGAGAACGCTGTGTATCTTGTCTGCAATTATTCTCCAAAGTAAGACTGCATCGTCCTGGTCACACAAGCCAGGCTGGGATACACGTGTTTGCAGGGAAACCATCGGTAAAACCAGTCACTCACAAAGAGTCTAGAAATCCCTGCTTCTGGGTGAGCAGATGGCTCAGAGAGTCAGCGAGGACTTGGGCCCTTCCTAAGGTCCTCATGGCCCCAAGGTGGCTGCAGAGTTCCAGCATTGTGCCTTCATGTCCAGTTCTACTTTACATAGTGGAACTATAGGAATGGGGAGTCTCCCCTGGCATTCCCCGCACAGAGTGTCATTGGCCAGAATCAGATCAATCATAAAAGGGGCTGTGCAGACCACAATTGCTCCAATTGGTTTTATGAGTCATCTCTTGAGGCCACTTGTACAAGCAAAAGTAGCTGTTGTCTGGCGGGGGTGGGGTGGAGATAGAGTGGAGAAAGAGGATGGGGGCGTGGAAAGAGGAGAGAGAGAGACAGAGAGAGAGAGAGAGAGAGAGAGAGAGAGAGAGAGAGAGGAAATGGAGTCCTAGGAGGCACGCCCTCCAGCCAGCCTGATTTGTATCAGATTCTGTTCCCTGCCTGAACAGGCCACACCGGGTCTGCCCAGAGCGGCTGCTCTCTCCTCAGAGTGTCCATGTCACAGTGCGTCACTCACCTGATGGCTCAGTGCACAGATATGTGCAGAGCACAGGGTCACGTACTCGTTTGCGGCCTGTGGTTTGAACAATGATGTTGGCGGCCATCCCGGCACGGGAACAGGCGCTGTGGTGGGCTCCTGCCATGCTCATTATTTACAGAAGGCATGAAGCTGGTCAGAGGAGGTGGGGTGCGGTGGGGGTGGGGAGCTGGGGAATTGGGAGGGGAAAAGGCTGGAGAAGCGTGGAGCTTTGGGCAGCAGTTGAACAGCCACACTCCGGCAGGCTTTGGTCCCGAGACAGTTCCTAGCTCGGCTGAAGGGACCGACTAGGATTAAATCTCATGTTTAAAAAACACTGGCAGCTCTAATCAGAAACATAACTCTTGGGGCCAGTGTGAAGGCTCAGCGGGTAAAGCGGCTTGCCTGCAAGCCTGATGAACCTGAGTTCAATCCCCAGGACCCACATAGTAGAAAGAGAGAACCAACTCCCACATGCATACACACATACATACTAAGTGAAAAAAAAAAGTAAAAAGATTTAAAAAAAAAAAATAGAAATTAAAACCTTTTCCTTCCCTGGTACTCTTCTCTTCCCTTTCTTGGTAAAGGTACCACATTGTCACCATCTGCTCAACTAGCCTAGGACCCATGTGAACACTTCAAGCTAGGACCTAATGGCAGACATGTGCTGTTTTTGGAGGGTAGACATCTAGGATGAAGGCCTGGAGACATTGATTGTAGGGAAATCTCTTCTGGCTTGCAGTCATGCATCTTCCTGCTGTGTGCCCACATGGCTATGAGAGAGTGCAGAGAGTGGGTGTTTGTTTTGGGACTTTCTCACGAGGCTAACCTATTGGAGCAGGCCCCCACTCTCCTGATTGCATTAACCTTAATTACTCTCCCAAAGGCCTGTACTGAAATGTGGTCACAGGGGAGCGTGGGCCTCAGTGGGAATGGGGGCAGGGTGGGTACTGCCTGCGACACCTATCCATGGTCAGTTTGTATGCTAGTTACTTTTGACTACTGCTTAATAGGCCATGCTTCCCATGGCCTTTTCCTTTAAGAGGTGTTCCCAGCTTCTTAGCTGGTCAGGACACCATCATTGAGCCAGGGAGATGAAACAATGAGCCAGAGGTTGGGAATGGTGCGAGACATGCCTGGCTCTTGTCTCCATGGCCTCCTGTGTGAAGAGAGGACCGTCCGTGGACTGGTCAGAGGTTCGGGAACCTAGCCTTCTGCTGTCCAGCTGGAGAGGCCAGCCCGCTCAGTGAACACTGGTCTCTGCCCTTATGGGCCTGGAGGTGCAGCCTGTCTTTAAGGAGATAGAGTCCGTGTCGAGGAGATAGAGGGAAGTCGGTCTTGGGGAGCAAGACAAACCCCTGCAGGGCCTCAGTTGTCTGAGGAGACCATCAGGCTCTCTCATGAACAGCTGGGGGCATTTCAGGCCACACCTGATGTCCCCTACTGTGTGTCCCTGGCCCAAATACTTGAGGGGTTAGAACTGTGAAGTCCACAGCAATGCCCAGAGATTGTCCCAGCTGTCCAGGTGGGACTGTAGAGAGGGGGTTGTGCTGTGACGGTGGCAGAGGATGAGGCGAGGCCCCACCCCCAATGCAGACCACCTCCCTCCCTGGCTCGGTGTCATGACTCTTTGGCCATTGCAGTGGGACACCGGGTACATAGAGGTGTCTGTGGCATATCTCATTCCCTCTAGCAGAAATCCCTGCCTCCCTAAGAAAACTACATCAGACCACCCTGGTGGATCTCTTTGCTGTATAGATACTATCAAGAGCCTTGACCAAGGGCTTGCCCTGGTGGCTACCCACTGAATAAATAATGAACCAAGGCCCAGTGGGTTAGGGGACCTGAGGTTGCTCTGATGGGTCTGGGGTTCCATATGTCACCCAGGGAGCCACTGCTTACACAGTGCTCAGTGACAGAGTCTCGTCATAGTGCCCAGAGCTCCCTGGCTGACTGGCACCAGCTGGGGAGGCCAAACAGCTGCCTGTCCCTTACCCAGGGCCTTGTCTTTCTCCTAACGTCAGGGACTTGGTTTGGGGTTCCCCGGCGACCTCCTTCACCGTGCTTCTGCTCTGTCTCCAGGGGAAACTGGATTGGCGAAGCCCCCTACAAGCATGGTCCTCCCTGCTCTGAGTGCCCGCCCAGCTATGGAGGCAGCTGCCGAAACAACCTGTGCTACCGAGGTAGGTGCTTCACCGGCCCCAGCCCTGGTGTGGCTTTCAGCACTCTGAGCCACAGACGGTGATGGATGATGTGGAAATGACGTCAGATTCAGACTTGGCCCCTGCAGCCACCCCAACACACTTTGGGTCTGAGCCCTTCTGCTCTCTACAGTCAGCCCCTGCCACCTGCAGACCCCACTGTCTTGAGACTCCCCACCCACACAGGCAGCTCCTTGGCTTGGCCCCAGTGGGCAGCCGACATGGCCTTGATCTGAGACCCCTTCCTCACCTCCCTTAGCATGCTCAGCCTGCTTACAATAGATGGTTGTAAGAGATGGTGGCTCATACCTCTTGTCGTCCCGGCACTTGGGTAGTTGAGACAGGGGGATTGCCACGAATTTGAGACCAGTGTAGGATACATAGCAATACTTTCACCTCCTCGGATCTCCCCCAAACAAAACCTCCAGGTGGTTCAACGGTTCCCAATCAGCCCCAGGCCCTGACAGCCTCATCCTGAACACATTCTCTAGAGAGTGACTGCTCTCAAGGCTGCCAGGGCCTGGGGCCAGAGCAGCTGAAGCACAGGCTGCCTTCTGCCTGTGGCTCTGTTGGCTCACGCTGGGCTGCTTAGAAAACATCCATTTTCCCCTCCACCTTAAAAACTGCACGTTCTCACGCCTAACATGCTCTTCTGGCTCTCAGAAGTCATGTCTCAGAAGAAGCACAGGGAGTCCCCAGCTGAGCAGATGTCTGTGGCTGAGATTTGTGTTCTGGGTGGTTCCAACAGCTGGGGCCTGGTGGTTCCTGGGGCCGACAGGAGAGGGAGGGGGCTTCGCTGCAGGGGATGGTGGGCATGATCCTCTTACCTATACTGTCCCTGAGATGGACATGGGGTCAGTCTGTTGGACCCTGGAATGTGGAACAGCAGAGGTCCTAGATTCCAGGAGGCCAGGCTCTTGGCAATTCCAGCTAGCTGATGTGAGGGCTTCGATAGGAGCAGGGACAATTTCGACCCCATCTGCGGTCCATCCCATGCACCATGACAGCTCTTGAGGGAATCGCTGAAGGCCAGACAGACAAGCACCTGCCACCACATTCTCATGACCCCCAAACTCCTCAAGCACCTGGTTGCCCTGTTATTACAGCTGCTGGCACACTCCAGGCTGCCAGGCAGGTGCGTCCTGCGTGCTGATGAATAAACAGACCCTCAGCTCCACAGAGGGCTCTTTCAACCAGCCAGGGCACGCAGAGGCCCCAGACATGGGCTTACCCAGCCCACGGAGCCCATGTGCTTATGTCTTTATTTGTGGTGGAAAACACCCAACTCTGCTTGGCAGGCCCTGTCGTTTTCCCAGCTAACCACGCAGAAAACCTGCTCTAACTCAGCTTATCTACATAAGCCACTAAATGAGGGTGTGCCGGGGCACCCTTAAGGCCATGACCTATAATGGGGACATACGGGTTTAAGGATAAGGATAGAAGTTTCCTTCCATCCGGCACCTGTGGGGATAACAGGCTGGGGAGAACCCAGCTCCCTGCCCAGCCACACCCCAGCTCTGTGAGCTCTGATGAGTCCTTTTTTAAAAAAAAAATTACTTATTTTTATTTTATGTACATTGGTGTTTGTCTGCATGTGAGGGTGTCGGGTCCCTTGGAACAGAAGTTACAGACAGTTGTGAACTGCCATGTGGTGGCTGGGAATTGAACTAGGATCCTCTGGAAGAGCAGTCAGTGCTCCTAACCGCTGAGCCATCTCTCCAGCCCCTCTGCTGGGTCCCTTCTCCCCTCTCAGCTTCAGCGTCTTCATATGTGAAGTGGCTGCCATGTCTTTCATGGCAGTAGGATGAGAAGCTGGGAGAGGGCCTGAATGCTCAGTTGTCACCAGGAACAGAGCCAGGGGGACCTGGAGCACACTGTGTGTTGAATATCCTGGGAGTGAGCAGAGCCTAGTCTATGCAGGGAGGTTCACCAGGAAGTGCCCAAGTCCCTTTGGGTCACACATCCTTCTGGCACCTCACGGGAGGGGTTGGGTCCATGACTTTTCAGCTTTCCATTTTTATGCGTGGGGCTAGGGACCAGGACTGTCCATCCTCGTTCTGAAAGAGTGAGCCCCCTCTGACCCTTCCAAACCAGATTTGGCTCAGTGAAGCTGGGCTTTTGAGTCATCACACCTTAAAGCCAATGGAAGAAACCCAGCCCATGCCCAGATGGCGAGGGACCTGTGAATAGCTGCATTGACGGTGCAGGCATTGAGGCTGCCTGTGCAGCCTGGGGGTTTAGTGGAGGTTCAGTTCAGAGCTGGTGCTACTGTGCTTTGGGAGCCTTAGTTGGACCTTGCTGCTGGGCATTCTTATTCCTTGGCTCTCATGTGTGTGTGTGTGAGTGGGTGGGTGTTTGAGTAGCTTGTTCACTTGGGATTTTGGTGAGTTTCTCCTGTGTACAGGGTGCTGGGGGTTTGGTGGGCCGTGAAACTGGGGCTCCTGGATAACACAGATGAAATTACAGCCAGACATATGCATAGTCTTTCACCTCTGTCTTCCCTGTCCTTCTCCTCTTAGGCCAGGGCTACCCTGGCATGAGTCAGTTCCCACCCACTGTGCAGCTCCCACCTAGAACGACAGGGGCACCTCACTGGTTGACCCTTCGTTTGGATACCTGCCATGGTGGTGCGGGACATCAAGACCCAGGCTGCCACTCTGTGAAGACAGCTCTTGGGGAAGGAGGGCCTCTGTGGAATCAGAGAGGCCTGTGGGTGCTTCATTTTTCCTCCTTGAAATATTCTTGGCCCCAGTCAGACTCTGGCACCAGAGCTGGCATCTCCTTATGAAGCAGACTGCCAGCCTGGGGGGCAGGAGCAGGGACGTGTCCCCCTCATTGGCCAATAGGAGCGTTGATCAGCAAGGTTAGGTGGTTGGGCTGAGCTGCAAAGGGGCAGTAAGGGAGGTGTGCTCAGCGGGTTCCCTGGACATCAGGGAGCTTCATGGGCTTTCCTTTGAGTTGTGTTTCCGGAAGGGTACTTCCTGGCTCAGCCATACAGACTCTTGTGGAGAACTGTGGTCCTCAATGGGGCCACCTAGGGGCTCAGTGTGGGTAACGGCAGCAAGGGGAAGCCAGCCCACCCTCAGGCTCTGTTTCGCTGGAAGTCAGAGTCTGGTGTCTGGCTGTCCACCGTCCTGGATGAGAGTGGAAATTAATGAGCTCAGGCCAAGGGGGACCATTCAGCCCATAAAATGAGTGCTTTGAAAGGGGGGGAGGTCGTGATAAAGAAGAAGGGGTAGTAGAGGATGCCTTGGGTGGACAAAGATTGAGAGCAAGTTAAGCAGCAATCTTTTAAACCAGGAGCCAAGGTTTTGCATAGTTCTATGTACCAGGTCTAATGCTTTTTGAGAGAGAGTGTACTGGTTAGGATTTTTTTTTTTCTTTTTGGGGGGTGGTGGTGGTCTCATCTTGATACAAATTAGTGTCATCTGGGAAGAAGGAACCTCAACTGAGAAAATGCCATCATCAGCTTGGTCAGTAGGCATGTCTGTGGGGACATCTTGATTAATGATTGACATGGGAGGGCCCAGCCCACTGTGGGTATTACCACCCCTGGGCACGTGGTCTTGAGTTGTACAAGCAGGCTGAGCAAGCCATGGAGAGCAAGGCAGCAAGCAGTGTTCCTCCATGGCATCCGCTTCAGTTCCTGCCTCCAGGTTCCTGCTTTGGCTTCCTTCAGTGAACTGTAATCCATAAGCTAAATAAACTCTTTCCTCCCCATGGGACTTTTGGCTGTGGTATTTATCACATCAAGAGAAAGCCAGCTAGGGCACAGGGTCTCATAATGTAGCCTAGATTGTCATGTTACTCACTTTATAGCCAGGCTGGCCGAGAACTTGAAACAATCCTCCTGCTTGTTTCCTGCGTGCCGAGAGTATAGGCATGAGCCACTATGCCCAGCCAGGTCCAATGTTAAAACAACAAATCTCCATTGCCAAGCCATTGCTTGAGCCGAGTGAGCGGTCCCTGTCACTTGGGGTAAAAGTGTGGCATGAGCCTTTGGGAGTGTAGCCCAACAAAAGCAGAGGGACCTCAGAGAGAGCTACAGCTCTGAGGCTATGGTTAAGGACGGGGACAGACGGTTGTGTGGAAGATGAGGAGGGGCAAATGACTATTCTGACATCCAGGCATGGCTGCTGCACCTCACGCTAAGCCCTGGCTGCCTCTCTGAGGTCCAAAGCAAACATGGAAGTAAGCTGACTGCCTGTCCCCAACATAACCTCCTCACTGTGCTTGAAATGACTCTTTGTAAAGCCAAATCTCAAATGAGTTTAGTCCCTATTTTGGGGATGGATTTGGTGGTGCAAACCTTTAACCGTAGCATTTGGGAGGCAGGGGCAAGTGGATCTCTCTGAGTTTGAGGCCAGCCTGGTGTATACAGTAAGATTCTATCTCAAAAACAAAATGAAGGGCTAGGTTTTGTGTGTGTGTGTTTTGTCAACACAAACTGGAGTCATCAGAGAGGAAGGAGCCTCAGTTGAGGAAATGCCTCCATGAGATCCAGCCATAAAGCATTTTTCTCAATTAGTGATCAGTGGAGGAGAGTCCAGCCCATGGTGGGTGGTGCCATTCTGGGCTGGTAGTCCTGGGGTCTGTAAGAAAGCAGGCTGAGCAAGCCTGGGGAAGCAAGCCATTAAGCAGCACCCTGCACCAGTTCCTGCCTCCAGGTTCCAGCCCTGCTTGAGTTCCTGTCCTGAGTTCCTCGAATGATGGATGTACAAGTCAAATAAACCCTTTCCTCCCCAACTTGCTTTTTTGTCATGGCATTTCATCACAGAAATAGAAACCCTAACTAAGACATGCTGGTTGAATTCAGCATGTTCTCTTTCTAACACTTAACCACCCACTAGAAGAGCCTTACAATCAGAAGCCGGAAGTGGACGAGACGAACGAGGTGGAATCGCCCCCTGCTCCTGAAGAAACACATGTCTGGGTTCAGCCCAGGGTTGTCAGACCCTCGAAGCCCAAGAAGACCCCAGTTGTCAGCTTCATGAGTGAGTTGATGTACCCAGCCTCTGGGTGTCTGCCCTCCCACAAGCCACCTTTGATAGGGGATGGTGGAGGAGGGGTGCTGGGTATTCCACACAGGAAAAGGATGGGGTGGAGCTGGATAGGGTGTAACCCCAAGTCTTGTTTGAAAATGAAGCTTTTAAGTCACAGAAGTAAGCCTTGAGGGAGGATGCTGGGTGGCTGTCTTCTCCAGGTGGGATGTTTGTTTGTTTGTTTGAAGGTAGAATCTCATAGAGCCCAGAGTGCTCTTGAACTTGGTGTGTAGCTGAGGATACCTAATTTATGTGGTACCTACGACAGAACCCAGGGCTTCCTGCATGCTAGCTAGGCAAGGGCAGATTTTTTTAATAGTTTATTTTTATTTTATGTGCATTGGTCATTTTGTCTGAATGTTATGTCTGTGTGAGGGTGTCAGATCTTGGAGTTACAGACAGTTGTGAGCTGCCATGAGGTTGCTGGGAATTGAACTCAGGTCCTCTGGAAGAGCAGTCAATGCTCTTAGCCACTAAGCCATCTCTCCAGTCCCCACCAGGCAGGTATTTTAATATTAGATTTTCCTGAGACTTTCAAAAGGAATCTGGGAAGAAGTTGGGTTTCTCTAGGGTATGCTAACCACTCAGAAATCAGTGCACACCACATCCAGGCTGGTTCTGGGATGGTCCGCTCATCCTTTCCCAGGTTCTGTCTCTCCGATCAGCCCCTTCCTTGACTCATTTGCTTGTCAGTACAAGGGGGGTGACCATGCCTGTGACCGCCTGACCGCAAAGATGGCAGCGTGAGCCAGCCACCCAGAGTTAGTGGATGGCTCCCTGCTCTGAGACCAGTATGAACTGCTTCCAATCCCCACCCTTTGGGTGGACATTGCCTATTTCCAGAGGCTTAGGAATCCAGAAATGAGGACTGTTCCAAACTTACCTCTTGTCCTCTCCACCCCTGGACACCTCACCTCCTTAGGCTTACTTGCTTCCCTGCCCAGCAAAATCTCAGTCCCTATCTGGTTGGTGTGTAGGCACAGGCTGGTGAGGTGTTTCTCACAGCAAGCCTCTGGTCACGCTGAGTGCCTGGAGTTCTCTGTCTCTCAGCATTAGAGAAGACAACAGTAGACTTGCCAGGGGGAAGGTGTGGCCACTCCTCAGACACCCAAGACTCTTTCCCCACATGAGACTCTCTCTTCTTTTGGCCTTCAAACATGCCCAGTCTACAGTGACCACATAGCTCGCTTAGCCAGGAAGTGGGCTGGTGCCCTGGCTGTCCCGACAGGGCCAGTTTTAATACTGTAAAATTACAGTCTTGTTCATCTCCTTTTCAGATTTATTTTGATTATGTTTAATTGTGTGTTTACCTGTGTGTGGTCATGTGCACATGAATGCAGTGCCCCCCCTCAGGCTGTCAGATCCTCTAGGTCTGGAATTACAGACGGTTGTGAACTGCCTGACCTTGGGTGCTGGGAACTGAGCTCCAGTCCTCTGCAAGAACAATATGTGCTTTTAAACACTGGGTCATCTGTCCAGCCTCTTGTTAGTTTTTTCTTTCCTCTCTTTTCTTTTCTTTTCTTTCTTTCTTTCTTTCTTTTTTTTTTTTTTGTTTTTTAAGGCAGGGTTTCTCTGTGTAACAGCCCTGGCTATCCTGGAATTCTCTTTGCAGACCAGGCTGGCCTCAAACTCACAGAGATCTACCTGTCTCTGCCTCCTGAGTGCTGGCATTAAAGGGATGTGCCACCACACCTGGCTTGTTAGGGTTTCCTTAAGCAACACTGCTCCCAGTCCTTGAGAAGTCCGTACGAAACAGAAAGGGTGGAAGTGGTTGGCAAAACTCATGCTGGTTGTGAGGGATATCATGTGGATGAGAACAGCCAGGATCCCTATGTCCAGGCTGGAATGAAGGCTCACACGCTTCCACCCCCCTGTATACTCTGTCTCCCACAAGCCATACCCCTTGGACAGCCCACCCCTTTGTAAGCCTTACCTTCTCAGAGCCAGGTAGGGCCATGGGGACTTGAGTGTGTGTGTGTGTCAGGCAACCTTCATGGTCATATGATCTATCTATCTATCTATCTATCTATCTATCTATCTATCTATCTATCTATATCTAATGCTCACAAGAATCTTTGGAGGTGGGCACTGCCGCTGTCTACCACCTTAAGGGTGGTAAGTGGGTCTCAGCGGAAAATAACTTATGCAAGGCTACAACTGCCCCTGTCTAAAGTGGTAAGGAAGGCTGGAGCTGGGCATAGCAATAGAGGCTCGTTGTCCCAGCGTTCTGGAGGCTGAGTCAGGAGGATTTCAAGTGAGACCAGCCTGCCTTAGAAATGACAAGAAGCTGGGCGGTGGCAGCACATCCCGTTAATCCCAGCACTCAGGAGGCGGAGGCAGGTACATCTCTGAGTTCGAGGACAGCCTGGTCTACAGAGCAAGTTCCAGGACAGCCTGGACCACTAAGAACATTCCAGAATGTGCCTTGGAATGATGGAAGTCTTCTGACCCGGATTCACCTGGTCTCACAGTCCCATTCCCATGTCTCTCCTAGCCCAAGTGGTCCATTGTGACACCAAGATGAAGGACACATGCAAGGGATCCACATGTAACAGGTGAGGGCCCCGGCTGGGCTGGGCTGGGCTGGGCTGCCCTTGGGACCCTCCTGAGGCACATTTCGAGCCACATGATTTGCTAAAGCCTTGCTTCCTACTCTGAGTCTCCTGGAAAGATATGAGAGCAATACCACTCCTACTGTTAACACAGCATATCATATGTGCCATGTTCCAGTCTGACCATGACACTCCTCTGTACCCCTGACGGTGGCATCCTGCTGTCCTCCAACCACGACATCCACTGTCACCCCTGACCACTGCCTCAGACTGAGCACATGTCACCCGCATTTCCCAACTGTCACTCCTGGGGCACATGAGACAATGAGGTGGGACACCTAGTATATTATGGAACGTTGAGCAAACTCCCCAACCTTGATCTCCACCAAATGCCAGTGCAACAACCAAAACTGTCCTCAGACATCAGCCAGCGAATCTTAAACTAACCCTATTAGGCTCGTGTTACTGGCAAGTGCTTTGTCTCTGGTCCAGAGAGGGCTACACCAGCAGGGCCCCATGAAATAGGTTATGGGAGTGATAGACATGAAGCCTCTTAATGTAAACAAACAAACAAAACAAAGCAAAAACAGAGCAGCTCAACCCTGATGGGTGCTGGCAGACCAGTTCTCACTTGAGTTTGTGGCCGACCCGTTGGTGGGAGGCCTGCCTTTGGAGCTGGCTTCCAGGTTTAACCTGAGGTTTAGCCGAAAGTGTGTGGTCTCTGAGGATTTAGCAGGGTGGTGCTCTCCCCAGGCAGAACATGAACCCTGCTCCCTGAGGGGTGATAGCTTCATCTAGGAGAGTGTTTAGAAAGTGTCACTCAGGGCCTCTGCTCAGGGACGCTGGCATGGTGTGAGTCTGTCGAGAGCTGAGTTAGTTGAACCATCCATTAGAAGGAGAAGGTGGCTTTTCATATCATGCAATGGACCTGTAGTCCAGTCGGTGGGACAGCCTTCACTCACACAGGAGTGACATGGAACAGAATAGCCGAGATGTGGCTGTCCCAGGGGGACACCCATTGGGTGCCCTTTGCAGTTGTGGGAACCTCTGCAGATGTTCTTCTAGAGGGAACCACTGAGTGTTGGTGCCACAAGCCAAATGGGGTGGAATGACCACACCCAACCCCAGGATGCACACCTGTGACCCCAGGATGCACACCTGTGACCCCAGGATGCACACCTGTGACCCCAGCACTCAGAGAGGCAGAGGCAGGCAGATCCCTGTGAGTCTGAAGCCAGCCTGGGTCTACGAAGAGAGTCCAGGATAGCCAGGGCTACACAGAGAAACCAACAAACCAAAAAAGATCCATTTGGTCGTGTCTTTGTCCCGGGACAGTTGATGTGCAGCTGGGGTGAGGATTGTCACAAATTTGAGGCCATAATCGATTCCAGGTCATCCTGGGCCACAAAGTAAGGCTCGATCTCACAACAAACAAATCGACTGGAGAGATGGCTTGGCAGATGGTTGTTGCTGCGTGTGACGACCAGGGCTTGAAGCCCAGCCCTCACAAAAGCCTCTAATAGTCTCCTGGCATCTGCAGGCACCCACACCCATACATGCACCTACACTCTGTGCGTACAAATGGAGACACACAGTTGTTCCTAGAGGTGAAATCTGTCACTGACATGTTTACAAAATTCAAGAAAGCTTGTGAGGAAACATGGGAACGTCACCGGGAAGTTTCACCAGCGAGCTTTTCTTTATTCACCCGTCAGGTACCAGTGCCCGGCAGGCTGTCTGAACAACAAGGCGAAGATTTTTGGATCTCTGTTTTACGAAAGTGTGAGTGTGGCCAGCGTTTCTGTACATGGCAAGTGGGAAGCCCCCCTTAAAGCAAGCGGGGGTTCATGGAGACAGGTGTTCTCTCTCCTGGCTCAATCTGGAATGCCCGAATGGACTGATCTGAATGGACCCATGGCTCAAAAGCCGCTGAGACCGCTTCTGGGAAAGGGGATTGAAGGTCATTTCGGGACTGGGACCAACATGCTCAGCTGGAAAGGGCTTAAGTGGCCAGGATGAGCTCTTAAGCCATCCAGGAACAGGATGTGGCCAAGGTCGGCCACATGTGAATGGTTGGGTGGGGTGTGTTTTGGTTTTTTGGTTTTGGTTGGCTGGGGACAAGTGGCTCAGATGGCTCTGGGAAAGGAGCGCTGTCCATCTGTGGCCTCTTTTCTGCCCCGTAGTCTTCCAGCATATGTCGAGCTGCCGTCCACCACGGTGTCATTGACGACCGAGGTGGCCTGGTGGATGTCACCAGGAATGGGATGGTACCCTTCTTTGTCAAATCTCAGAAAAATGGCGTGGAGTCTCTGAGGTACCTGTCTTGTGGGGATGGGGGGGTAGAAGTGTGTGTGTGGGTGAGGATCCTGACAGAGTTTTCTTATTGTAGAAGCGTTTTTGAGGGCTAGGTATATGACTCAGTTGGTAAAGTGCTTGCCATGCAAACTTGAGGACCTGAGTCTGATCTATTTGTGATCCTGGCACTGGGGAGGCAGAGACAGGAGGATACCACATCCACATATGACTGAAACTTTGGGAAGCATCTAAGAGACCAGGAAAATGAAAGACAACCCGTGTCCCACAGCTGACTCTGTCCTGTGGGCTGCCAGCTGGGTCTCCTAGGGCTGGGCCGCCTGGTTGACTTCTGTATCTTAACCTCTGGTCACCGGCCCGGCTTCATCTTGGGCATTTAAGAACATTATTTTATTTTTACTTTTTCCTGGCTGAGGCAGGATCACCGTGGGTTTGAGGTTAGTGAGTTCCAGCCCCTCTAGAATGTATATCAAGAAACCAAAAAAAGAAATGTGTTACTCTAAGGTGGGGTCTAAAGGCTTCCCTAGGCTGCTGGAAGAGTCCCTCTTTAGAATATTCTAAGCTTTTTGGTTCCTGTGTTTCATGCAGGGCAGTGTGAGGTGTGTGGGTTGTTAGGGACACAGCATACACTGACTCACGTTTTCCTTTCCAGCAAATACAAGCCTTCCAGCTCCTTCACCCTGTCAAAAGTGAAAGGTAAGCGGTCCAGGCCCCAAGGGAACGGAATGCGCGTGGGCCGCCTGGGATTGCCCAGGAAATCCCCCTTCCTTTGATCCTTTCTTTATAGTTATTTTGGCCTGAGGCATTGTTCCCAGAAAGGCTGTCAGGAGGCTCCTGAAGAGCCCCTTCTCTTACTGCTTTCTAAGCACATCTGGATTTGAACTTGGCTGTCAATGCCTGAGTAAGAAGCACTGGGGCATGGCTGAATACCACAGACATGGTCAGTGTAGGTCTGCTGTTTAAAGGCCTTGATGGGCAGAGTCACTATCCTGGCACGGGTGCCAGAGAGATCAGACACGGAAGCAGGAGCCACTACGGTTCCTCGGCTTCTCCATGTGTAGACACAGAATCACACCTGGGATGGTCAGAGATGGCAGAGCAGGGAACGGGTTTCAAAAGCAAGCATCAGTATCCAAATGGCGAGTCCAAGCAGCATCCCATGGGGAGACCGAGGGAGGTGTGCACCTCCAGACAACCTGGGCTGTGGGCCTGTCTGCATACTGTGAGTGAAGACACGCAGCCTGAACTGTGAGCCTGACCTGACACTTTCCGTCTCCTGTTCTCAGAGACGGCAGTGGACTGCTACAGCACAGTTGCGCAGCTCTGCCCCTTCGAGAAGCCAGCCAGCCACTGCCCAAGGTAGGAGGGTCTGAGGCTTCTCTCCTACCCTGCTGTCTTCCTGCTGGCCTGCCTGGGTCTGGCTCTCTCTGGGCATGCGCAGGAGGCTCTGTGCCAGGCCAGGCCCAGAAGTCAGTCCTTTATGCTAAGCTGGAGTTGTCTAACTCCTACCCTAAGTCCCTCTACTCTGTGTGAGTGTCAGGTTACATACCCAGGGTGCCCCCCATGGATCCCAGGGCCTCAGGGTAGAGAGCTTCAGAAAGTAACCTTGTCTGTTGAGCCTTGACTCACCAGAGAGGGGTTTTCCTTGTCCTAGGGACCCCTTGTCTCTGAAGTTCCCATAAAGCCCCTTGGAAGGGGACATGGAAACATCCCCCTTCCTGGACTCAGTAGAGCCTCGACACACCTACCTGTCACAGGTTGTTCCCCTGTCAGAAAATACAGCAAAGAGAAGCTGACCTCTGGCCAGCGCAAGACTCAGCCACACTATAGCTGTGCTGTGGTGTGTGACCACCCACTTCTCCAGCTGACAGCTCTGAGCTAGACAGCCTTCAGATAAATACAGTCACCTCTGGTGCTGAGTGACAGGCTGTCTGTCCCAGGAACCCCAGGGACTGGAGACCGGACTCTGGAAGGAATAGAAGGTGGACCCCCCACCCTGTGTCTTCCCACCCAGTGTTCCCTTCACTCCCCCACCCCTCCATGGGAACCTTTGTGTGCACAGAGGGAAGCCTACAAAGGCATTGTTAGGGGATGACACTGGCTCCAGCAAGCGTTCAAGGAGCCTTCACAGCAGTTTAGTGGATTTCTTGAGTGTCACAGAGAAACAGAAGGAAAGTGGCAGGGAGCACAAATGAAGATGTTGTCAGGCTCCACGTGTCCATACAACTTCCTGACCTCACACCCAGAGTAGGTTTGAGAGTTTGTAGACTGGACAATTGTGTTTTTAAAAACTACATAAACACACTCACATCAGATACACACATATACACAACACACACACACACATACCATACATGTACACCACTCCACAAAACACACACATACCACAAATACCATACACACTCACATACACACACATACCATAGGCACAAACCACACATGCAGCACACATGCCTTCCCACACCACACACATACATACACACCACAACCCCCCCCCCCCACACACACACATACTCTTCCCCTGCCTGTTCCTTCCGTTCTTCCACAGAGCTGCCTTGGCCTGGCTGATTAGCTTCCTTCCTGCCAAGCATCCTGCCTGTGTCTGGGCCAGGTGGCTTCCGGCAGCCATCTTGGCTTCCAGGTCCCTGGACTCGGCCTGTGGTAAACTGTGCCAGGCAGACACAAAAGGCCTTTTCTTAGGCAAAGCTCATGCTCATGTGGGGCTTGCCAGCTACCGGGACCCACCTATTTCCAGTCCAGGAGCCCTCTTCGGCCCTGAGGCCACCAGTTGGGCTGAGGCCATTGTTCCATAGTAATCTAATTCTTTCTGCCTCAAGAGATCTGTGCCCTTCTTGGAACATTCCAAGTCACTGAGGTGAGGGCCCTCCACCCTTCCTGTCCACATAGGGAAGTAGCCTTAAAAACTGTTGATAACAATCTCCAACCTGTACCCACAGCACACCCCACCAACACCCAGGTAAGGAAGGCGCAATCCCATAGCTCAGCGTGCGTGCCTCTCCTGGGGCCTCATTCCTCTTTGCTTTATTTTTCTGTGGGATTTTCAAGCTCTACATGCATGGTTAATTAAAGACAAGGATGTGGTTACCATCACAGGGACAGTTGCCTCCTTTCCTTCTGCTAGCGCTGGGCTTGACCCGAGGCCTCAGAAGTGCTCCTCCCCTGAGCTGTGCTTCCCAGACTTCTGTGCAAACTGCAGACTAGCAAGATGGCTCAGTGGGTGGAACACCTGTTGCCAAGCCTGACAGCCTGAGTTCCATCCTCAGGACCCATGTGGTGAGAGAACCAGTGTTTGCAGGTTGTCTTCTGATGTATACACATAAACCATGGCATGTATGAGTTCACACACACACACACAAGCACACACAGAGAAGTAAAAAAGTGATAATGTGAGAGAACAAGAAAGTATGGTAGTTTTCTTTCCCCTGAAAACTCAGACAAGGAGTGAGCCCAGGGTACCATGTCCTACTGCCCCCAACACCACCCCTTACTATAATTGCTTCTCATTTCTAGAGTCCAGTGTCCTGCACGCTGCGGAGAGGAGCCATCCTATTGGGCCCCTGTGTTTGGAACCAACATCTACGCTGATGTGAGTAGGCCAACTTCCTCAGCAGCCACCTTAGAAACCCAGCCCCAAGGTGTGGGAGCTGTGACCTGAGATCCCATGCCGTAGCCTCTGGCTACACTTAGCCTACTGGTTCCTGCAGCCACAGCCTTAGTGTCCCATTCACAGATGGGTCCGACTCCCACCTGTCTGTCTTCATGAATGATGTTCTAGATGTTCTCCTCTCGCCTAGATGGTCATTATGGTTTGAAGGTCACTGTTTCACAGGCTTCATTTTCTCAGATATTTAATCACTCCCTTCCTTAAGGCTTCTGTTGCTATGATAAGCACCGTGGCCAAAAGCAACTTTTGGAGGAAACCATTTATTTCAATTTACAATCCTTGGGTCACAGTCTATCACTGAGGAAAGTCAGGGCAGGATTCAAGGCAGGGACCTGGAGGCAGCAATTGCCTGAATGCTGCATACTGGTTGCTTCCCATGGCTTGCTTTGTTTGTTTGTTCAGACAAGATTTCTCTGTGTAGCCTTGGCTGTCCTAGGCTCACTTTGGAGACCAGGCTAGCTTCGAACTCAGAGATCCGCCAGCCTCTGCCTTGCAGAGTGCTGCATCACATGGATGCACCACAGTGCCTGGCTTCACTTACTTTCTTATATAATTCAGGACCATCTGCCCAGCAGTGGCACTGATCCTGATGAGCTGGCTTCTCCCACACCAGTCACTGAGTCAAGAAAAGACCCTACACACTTCCCTACAGGCCAGGGTGATGGAGGCATTTTCTTATCTGAGAGCCCATCTTCCCAGATGACTCTAGCTTGCATCATGTTGATAGACAACTAGCCAGAACTTTCCATTCCTCTGTATTCTTTCTGTATGCACGATTTCAGCTTACTCACTGTTTGTTTTTGCCTTGCATGCTCTTAGTTATAAGCACATAGAAAAAAACAAAGCAAAACAAATTCTCTATGGAGAGACCCCAGTATTCCCATCAGCCCCTGTCTCCTCATCTTCCCTCCTAACTCAGACACGAAGGCCCAGTTTTCTTTTGTTGATTTTCAGGGATCAGCCTGTTTCTTCCAGTGTCCAGGGAGTAGGGCCACCGTGACCCAGAAGGTGCAGGCATGTGCAATCCCTCGGAGTTCTTTTCTTCTTTTTGAGTGGAAATCCCAGGCCCAGCCAGACTTGTCCAGCCAAGGGTATCTTCTACCTCGAAACCTTGCCAACTGCTCGTATCATTTGTCTCCAGCTAAGGCATCGCTCACACTTTCCTCACCTCTGTAAACGTTTTCCCTCACCACGACCATCTTTGCTTCCATCTGCCTTCAATTGTCCCAGATTCCTGTACCCGTGAAGTCACTTAGCTCCAGAAGGCCAAAGTGGCCTTCATGACTAAGCTTTTTTCCTTGTCTTTTTTTCCTTATGAGCCTACAAAATTCTGGAAAGCTGTTTAGCTGAAATTAAGTTCTAAAAGTTAGAGCGTTTATGGAGAAGTAAAGTACCATGTATTGATGGTTATAGTTCACCTGATATGGAGTCCCGAGTTCCATCCTCAGAACTGAGAGAAAAGAAACTAAGAAAGAAAAGAGAGGAAAAACAAAAAGCCCCGGACTGCGATTTTAAAATATTTAAAATGTTTTCAAAATAAAAGAATGGACAAAACGATTTCAACCATATATAAACCATTTATAAAGTTATCATGTTACTAGCTGATAAAATAAAATTCAAATTTAAATGTGGTGAGTGGAACAAAACAATTCTTCATGCAAAAGCACAAGAGCTGCAGATTTTAAGAAAGCAAATTTTCCCGCAAAGATGTGAAGATCAAATCTGTACGCACCAAATAACATAGCAAGTAAACACATAAAGCAAAAGTTAGAAGCTCAAAACAAAGGTGTGCTACTCTTTTTCTCCCCTACATGGGGCTGTGTGGTAGTAATGCAGCCAAGCTTTTTATTCAGTATTTGTATGTTCTTCATTCCAAGTTTTAAAAAATTGCCTTGTTTCAGAATCCTTACCATTTTGCAAAGGGGGAAAACAAGGCTCAGAACAGCCTCATCCGTGTGCCAGAGTGAACACATGGCAAAGTGAGATGGGTGGACCCTCTCTCGCTTTTCTCTTATTCTGCCTTCTTTCTGCCTATCTGTGCCTGTGCTGCCAGGAGCAGGCGTGTTGGTGAATGAAGCCTTTAATGAATGCACCTACTTGGGCTATGATCCTTAGAAGTGGCATGGCTTCTGTCTGGGGCCTGGCATGCAGTAATGGCTCAGTATTTGTTGGAAGAAAAGATACTGCAGTTGTTGATGCTAAAAATCCTTCAAAAAGAAGGGGAGAGGAGAAGAAAGAGGGGGGTAGGGTGGCATAGGCAAGAAGAGGGAGTAAGAGTGTGCCTCCATCCCTAGGCTCTCCTGGCTTGTGTTTCTAGGTCACTTTGTATTCTGGGAAATGATGCTGTCTCTTGGAAAATGTCTGTTTAGCTAAGAGATTTATTTTGGGAGTGTAGTCTCCAGACCTTTGACGGGCCTCCGAGTGCCACGGATACAGCCGTTTGCAGAGTGCCTCTGGCGGCAGCTCCCTTTGTGGTGAGCTGCAAGCAGGACTGTCCGGGTGTGGCTCAGACAGCAGAGCCGAGGTCAGGAGGCCCAAGCTGGCCACAGCCAGGGGAATTACCCATGTGGATTTCTTTCCCCAGCTGGGCCTCAGTTTCCATCCTCCTGGCCTCATCTGCTGCTCAAACAAATTCCCGTTGAGTGGGCATCAAGATCTCAGAGGGGAGTGGTGGTTTTAGACGGGCCCTCTGCAGCTATCCTGACCCAGTGGACCGGAGCAGAGCTGCAGAACCTGCCTTTGAACACGTTCCCAGGAGCTATGGCTGCTGGTGGCTGTGGGCTGCTGCTGAAGGTCCTTGGTAGTCAAGGACAGTCCTTGAGAGTTCGGGGTGCTGGTGCTGGTGACAGTGGGTTTGGCAGTTGGTGGCCTTTGCCTGTGGCCTTTACTGTGTACCAGGTCAGGCACAGCCCTGAACCTCACTTTGAGGAACACAGCAGCTTTAGTTCTTCTTCCCTGATTCCCACTGTCGTTGGGATCATGGCCTCTCTGTCCTTCTTGAGTGACTGTGGGCCTCAAGGATCATGGAAGTTGTTACGAAATGTCTGTGAATTGAGCAGACAGTGAACACCCCCTACGTGTGGCAGGGGAGGATGCAGGGAGAGGGAAGGAGAAAGAATGTGTTTGTCTATCCAATAGTCGGCGATGTGAGCGTCACCAGGCATGAGATGTGAGAACAGCCTGCCATGCATGAATGTTTCATCCAGGAAATGTGGGTGTCATGGTATCTGCATTCTCTCCCAGGGAGGGGATGAAGGGCACAACCACAGCCTCCTGGCCTCTGGAGAAGACGCACCTCCCATGGGGTGAGTGTGCAACTCCAGGGGACTTGAGGAATACTAGGAAGTCTTTCCTGACACCAGCAGAAACTGATGCCTTGCTCTTGGAAATGGCAATCCCTAGACAGGATGAGCAGCCCCGAGGGACAGACACCATGACTGGCCAGTTGCCCGTCGGCACAATAAGCGTGTGGTATCTACTCGTATAACATGCCTCTGAGAGGTGGCTTCTGGGGATTCTGAAACTGAAGAATGGTGTGATTTCACCAGTGTCCCCACCCATCTTAGAGACAAATGTGGGTCTGTTGCCTCTAAACCTTTCAAAGCACAAACCTCTTCAGGAATTGGACATTGTGGATCCTTCTTCAGGGGAAGAAAATAAAAAGTGCTTCTCCGAGAAGACAGGGTGACTGGCCATCCTGCCACACTCAGGATTGGAACCAGATGCTGGCAGTCACCAGCCTTTCCTGGCCTTGTAGGCCACTATCCAGGACCACCTGGGGCTAAGGATCCGGTTTGCATCATTTGTTGACGGAAGAAGACAACATGTGTCCCCCTGGTGTTGAAGACCAGGTCTTTGGTTTTTGAGCCTTGGGTGTGGGAGTGTTGAGGCGGCTCCTGGACTCTCCAGCCTTTGGCTTTTCCTGAGGAGACCACACAGTGTTGATTCCTCTAGCCAGAGAGGACACCCATGGACCAAAGAAAGAATTCCATCCAGGTTCATCTTGGCGAACCAGTGAGTTTACTGGGGGTACTTCTGGGGGCTGTGGGTGATTCACAGGCCACCAGGAAGTCCCAGGATGGTGTTTCGGCAGCCACACCATTGAAGAGTCCCCTTGGGTGACTCACGATTACACAGGAAGAGACCCCACCCAGTCAACTCTTTATCTTCTAAATAATCTCAAGATGCAGGGTGTCTCTAAGGATCCCGGGCGCCCCCTCCCTATGTGGCACTGCTCATAGGCCAGATCATGTGAGGGTCTCACAGAATAGTCACAGCTGCTCTGACTGAAGATGGCAACAGTCAATCCAACCTGGAGGAAATGGTCACACACTTCCTTAGGTATCAGTGACTCTTGACTGGCATGGTTTTGGAGGATAGACATCAACCAGCCTGAAGGAGGCCCTCTAGGGAGAACCTTGGTTCACAGCTGTAGGATGCAGCACTCCAGGGTGCAATTATCCATTCAGGCCCCTCTGGAAACTTCAATGTACGTAGCTGACTCCATTCTTCAGTGTGGAGAGAGGACAGCAAACAGAGCCAGTGCCCTGCCTCTGCTAGTCTCCCCAGCCCACCCGCATGCCTTGGCTCCTGGCCTATTCGCTGTCAGCAATGGCCAGGGCAGTCTTCCATGTTCCAGCCCTGAGCGCCACCCCCGCCTTGTTATAGGACACTGTGATGTTACTGG
Organism: Pachyuromys duprasi; assembly: GCA_028658305.1. Classification (NCBI taxonomy): domain Eukaryota; kingdom Metazoa; phylum Chordata; class Mammalia; order Rodentia; family Muridae; genus Pachyuromys; species Pachyuromys duprasi. The sequence continues at coordinate 54,813,563 of CM053744.1, forward strand.
GCCTTTGGCATAAACCCGGTAATCTCCTGTCCCAACATCCTTAACTTAATCCCATCTGTAAAACCCCTTTTGCTGTTCACAGGTCTGGGGATTAGGCTGTGGTCATTTCTGGGGACCATTGTTATGCCGACCCCGCCCTCACCCTGGCTTCAGTTGGCGTCGACAATTCTCAAGTGGCTTTGACAATGTGACTGACCCTGTGTGCCCAGCTTGCTGGCCTGAGAAGCGGGAATAATGGTTACTGCCCACCTCATTAAATCAAATGGGATCATAGGCCATAGCCGGGACTAAGATTCGGTCAGGGGCAGTGTGTGCTCATACTGGGCAGGTCCTTCGCATGCCAATCAACTCAGCTCCAGTGTGTGCAGTTGAGACCTCCAGGAAGGATCTTAAGACACTTGGACGCCATCTTCCTAAAAAGCAAAGATAGAGAGCACAGTCTGGGGTGCAGTTCCGAGGCCAGGCACTGGCTGGTATGCACAAAGCTTCGGGTTCCATCTTGAACACACAGGAAACAAAGGTGGAATCCACAGTCTAAACCACAAAGCTGACACCACCCGGAAGGCACCATGGACTTGGCCAGGAAGGTGACGTAGCAGACCTCAGCCTTAAATGATACCCTGGACCTTGCCTGGGACCACCCTGGATGTCCCTGCTGCCGGATGAAAAGTAAAAGGATGTGTCCTGTCCATCTTCTATCCAATGAGCCTTGAGCTCAGAGCCTCATCACTCAGGCCCTGAGGTCTAGAAAGCAGTGCACCCCGCACCAGCCTGAGGCCTGGTGCCTACTAGACATCTGAGAGTGCCCACCTGTGTCCACGCTGGCCCGAGTCACTGCATCCCAGCCACTCTAGCCTTCTTTCTCTTCCTAGGACACCATGTGTTTGCTCCTACTTTGGGACCTTTGCACAGTCTGCTCCCACTCACTGCCTAGAATGCTTTCCACTCACAGACATCCACATGGATGTGACAGGAACTCCTCTGACACTAGTCTGTCCGCCACTGCTCTAAAGCAGCCTCTTCTGGCCATCTCATGACCTGGTTTTGTTTTCATCACGGACCTTGCTTGTGTGTTTGTATATTCGCCCCCTTGACTCCATGGAAGCATTTGGCCTTCATTTGGTCTCTGCTAAATCCCCCCGGGTCAGGCACACAGTGTGGCTGCTCTGAAAACTATTGTGGAGTGAGAGAGGAATTTGTGGACAAGCTATGATGGCGAGCCGGCGCTGACGGACATTCCGGGAGCTGAGGTGGTGTGGGGGGTTTGCTAGGGTCGGTGTGGCCAGCTGTACTAGGACCTGGCGTTGACACAGCCCTCTGTCCTTGCAGATCTCCAGTATCTGTAAGGCAGCCGTGCACGCGGGCGTCATCAGCGACGAGACTGGTGGCTATGCAGATGTGATGCCTGTGGACAAAAAGAAGAGCTACACGGGCTCACTCAGGAACGGGGTGGAGTCGGAGAGGTAGGGCTGGCCCTCGGGCCTGGCAGCTCCTTACTTTTCAAAGTTGGCTTGTTCACTGTCCACACAGTGTCCAGGTCAAGCCTGCCATCTTCTCTCCTTGATCCTTTTATTTTCCAAGAAGTTGATTTTTTTTTCTATTTCTGACACTTGCTCTGTGGAAAATGTATAAATATTAGATATGTCCAGGGCATAGCATCTGTCTGCTATCCATCACCTGGGAAACTACTGTGCATATGTATGTATGTATGTGTGTGTGTTTAGTTTTCTAGCTTTTTCCTCATGTGTGCCCATGTGTGTGCATATGCGTCTGTGTGTTTATATGTATGTGTGTGTGCGTGCATTTATCCATTCCATAAGACATAGAGGACCAAACTAGTTCCCCAAAGCTCTGGAAGCTGCACACCAGCTACAGAAATGGTCCCTGAAAGTACAGTTTTGAAAACTGCATAGGACTGCAGAGCCCTGTGGGCTTTCTCTGTCTCCGGTGGTGTCTGCAGCCGGCACCTGTCCCCTCAGCCTGGAGGTCGGTCTCACCCACTAAGTCGTTTTTAATCTCTGTGAAGTGAGCACAGCAGGACTGAGTGACTGTGACTCCCACCCCTCCTGCAGCTGCGTCTGTGTCTGGTAGTTCTGCCAGCTTCCCCGACCTCATGGCATTGATGACAAGAGTCATTGAGACAGGGCCTGGTGGTGACAGGCAGGAAGTTAGGATCGTACTGACAGCTCTCGGGTTTCTCTTATGTAATCACAGGGCTAACTTCCTGTCCCCGCTGTCCCTGCTGGCTGCAGTGTGGGGCAGTATTGGACACACATGGCTCTGGGTGCCATTCCCACTTTGAGGCTTGGGACATACATAGTAATGAGCACCCTACTTGGGAGACATTGGCACATACTTCAGGTATACTCTCAGATGCCCAGCTGACCTCTGAGGCCTTAACGTGGCTTTCCAGAATGTTCTCCAGGATGGCCTCTGTTTGGGGCTGCTAGGCTGTTTTACTCACATGACCCTATTCTGTGGAGGTGAATTGCAAAAACTCATTTCCCCTGTGGTTTCTTCCTGAGGGCCCTGCTTTCCAACCCCACCCCACCCCAGCCTTTGCCTGTAAAGTGTGAGGGATTGTCAAGAGACCTTCTGGGGCAGAGAGGGCCTGGCTCACATGAGTACACTCTTGCTGCCATGACCTTTCTTTCTCACAATTCTGGAAGCCACAGACATGTGAACATACTCTGTCTTGGGAGGCTGTGGACAGCTGCTTGCTTATGTTCTTGCACATTCCAATCTGTGTCTCTCCCAGGCTGTGGGAGGAGCCTATTGAATCCTGTAACTCTCAGGAGCTTCCTAAGCCTCATGAGGCTCCTCCCTCCCTCCAGGATAGAAAGTTCTGATTGGGAATCAAAAGCTACAGCAGAGTGGCTCCTACCAGGTGGAAGACAGGGCCCAGCAGCCCTGGCTGCTCTCTCCAGTTGTCCCAAACCCTAAGAAACTGGTTCTTTTTACAGTACCAGGTAGCTCCATTCATGTGGTAGAGCCACATGAATTGGCTCACAGACAGGCGCAACACCCTTACAGTTCCCTCCTCCTAACGCCAGTGGGCTCTTTAGTTCCTACTCACCCATGTGGCCTCCTCTGCACAGGAAGCCCTCACATTCCCAGGCACAGTGTGAAGCTGGACCTCCATCCTGTAGTGTGGGCCTGGCCATCTGGTAGGGACAGATGGAAATGAGGCCCAGAGGCAGGGCAGCTCATTGAAGCCTGGATCCTCCTTGGCCTTGAGGTTCTACCAGAAATGCTTTGAGCATGGCAGTACCCTGACCTCTTCCCTGTGTCACGAGACCTCAGCCATCCTTGATGCGTGAAGTGATGTGGCTGGGGAGTCTCTCGGTATCCTGCCCCAGTGAGCTGCAGGAACCGGTTTCAGAGCCAGAGGGTAAGTCTTTTCCCAGTGACTGTTGATGTTTCGGATGGGTCAGAGATGGTCCCAAAGTCATTAAGCTATAGGACATTCTATGGCCAGGGTTTTCCAAGTAGCATTTTGTTCCTAATTAAAATACATATTATCTATTTTCACATTTATTGTGTGTATGTACGCGCACATGTAACACAATAGCATGTACTGGTCAGAGGGCAACTTGTGAGTGTCAGTTCCCTCCTCCATCATGTGGGTCCCAGGGATGGAGCTCATGCTGCCAGGCTTGGCAGAGCACCTTTACCTGCTGAACCATCGCACTGGGCCCTATTATTTTCATTTTGTTTATCTGCGATAGGGTCTCATGTAAACCAGGGTCGCCTCCAACTCACTATGTGGCAGAGGATGACCTTGAACTTCTAATCTTCCTGCCCCTACTTCCCAAGTACTGGGATTCTATAGACCCATACCACCACTCCTAGCTTGTGAAATGGTATTTTAAATCCCTAGTGTTGTTGGCCAGGCTGGCTGATATGACAGCTTTGATTTCACAATGATCTTCTTGGTGAAGGAGGTTTCCTGGAAGTTGTGAAAGGTGGGTGTGTAGAAGTGAGACTCTCCGGGACAGCCTGTTCCCTCTCAGATGTGCTAAACAGCATCCTCGTAGAGAGCAGACACCCAGAGAGATGCCTGTCAGCCTAGGGCTTCTTAGACCAGGCGACAGGGGCATTCCCAGCCAATGTCATGAACTGTCTGCAGGGGTCATATTCAGGCAGACTTTCACCCATCTGAGGAATTGTTCAGTCAACAGTAGGAGCAGCTCTCCATGCTAGACACTGACCTGGGGCCGAGGAAGGGCAGGGGTGGTAGAGATATAAAATCTCCCTCCTAACTGGCCAGCACACACACTGTGAGCTACACGGGGCCCAGCAGCTGTAGGAGCCACAGTAAAAACTAAAGAAGAGAGACTTGCATTTGATTTTAAACCCAGTGTGTATCTTGCCTCTCAGGAGCAGGGTGCTTGGGCAAACTTTGATTTTCAAAGTGGAAACTGAGGCTCAGAAAGAGGGACACAAATGAAGGCCAAGTCTAGGTCTGCTTTAGTTTTATTTGTTTGTTTTCCTGAGGTAGGACCTTAGTATGTAAGGCCAGCCTTGAATTTATGACCCCCCTGCCTCAGCCTCCCAAGTGCAGACTCCAGCCGTTTCCATCAGTACTGGGGTGAGACTTGACAGGGCAGGGCTGGACACACATATCTGCACAGCAATGGCTTCCTCCCTTCCCATTTCCCTCCCTCCCTTACTATCCTGGGGATGAACCCAGGGGCTCACCATGCTAGGCCAGCACATCTCCAGCCCCTTTTTGCATTTTAGTTTTGAGACAGAGGCTCACTAAGTTTCACAGGCTGAGCTTGAATACGCTCTGCAGCCCAGACAGGCCTTAAACCAACCATTCTCCAGATGTAGCCTCTGGAGTAGCTGGGAAGACAGGCCTGCACATCAGGCCCAGCTTCAGCATCTGTTAACAACGAGAAGGTAACCCCTCCTCCCAGAGTCATGGATCCCTTCGTATCCCAGAATTCCGTGACTCCCTGAGGCCAGCTGCCAACCCGTGGAGGCACGGGTCATGCTGCTCCGGAACCAGCTGTCCTCTCTCTCACTCCATGCCGTGCGGGAAGGTCCCAGATGGCAAGAGCTCCTTCTTTCAGATGGAAGATGGGTTGGGCTGCCCCGCCTGCCCTGAGGGAGGCCTGATGCTAAGTGCCTTTTCAGAGCCCCAGACCAGCTGTGCCCTGGCCTTCAGGAAGGGCCTTCCTGCCCTCCACCCCCCCCTTCCCCGCCTCCTCTTTTGTCTTTCATAGAATTCTAGAGGCTTTAAAGAGAGAGTAAAAATTGTGTGTGTGTGTGCGTGTGTGCGTGCGTGCGTGCGTGCGTGCGTGCACGCACGTTCAAAGGACAGATGCAGGGAATCAGTTCTCTCCTTCCACCTTGTTGAGGCAGGGTCTCACCTGTTTGTGCTGATTAGCATACTGGGCTGTGAGCTTCCAGAGAATTCCCGTCTCTATACCTGTCTAGCTGTAGAAGCGCTGGGATTATAGATGAATTCCAGCACATTGGTTTCTTACTTGGGTTCTAGGGATCACCCTCAGGTTACCAGGCTCTTGCAACTAGCTCTTTTACCTGCTGAGCCATCTCCTGGGCTCTGGTAGGGAAAATATTTTTATGTTTTAGACAGTGTCTCACTGTATAACCCCGTTTGGCCTAGAACTCCCTGTGTAGACCAAGCTGGCTTCATATTCAAAAATCTGCCAGTCTTTGCCTCTGGAATGCTAGGAGATGGGTATGCCACTATGCCCAGCCCGCACTTGTTTTTGAGAGGGGACGGGCACTGGCAGCAAGGCTGAGCATAGTATGTTTCGCCATACTGCCTCCTGGGCCGCTCATGGCTGCTTGTTTACTGTGGTGGCGTCATATCCAGCTGCTTCCTTCTCCATTCGGTTTTCTGCACTAAACAGGGGTGTCTCTGTGTAGTCCCACACCCTCCCAGCAGATCCCTCAGGTAGCTTCCTCTTAGAGAAAGGCCACAGCCACCATGATGCCCTCGTGCTGTCATGTCTGTATCTGCACCCACTTCCTGTGGGCGCCACCACACTTCTACTTTACCCCCTGTTTCTGGAACATGCGGAGGCGCTGGCTGTCTTCTGATCCAGAGCCTTCTCAGCTCCTGTGTGGCTGTAGCTGATCCTTCCTGCCATTCAGATCTGAAGGCAAGTGTTGTCTCCCTGGGAGGCACCCTTCTCCCTCCAACAGACCTAGCCTGCCTGTTCCTTTCCCAAGTCATCACTCTGTGAAATCTCCTTGCACATGTTTGTATGGTATAGGCGCCTTGAAGGCCAGAATCCATCTGTCTTGTTACCACCCCATCCCCAACATACGAACCCAGAGCCTGGCCTGTGCTAAGTCTGCAGCCAACAGTACTTGAATGATAGACAAGCCGTTGAGTCCAGCAAGTCCCAAGGACTCAGGAGATGGCCACGTAGGTAAAGTGTGCAAGCGTGAGGACCTGAGTTCAGACCCCAGCACCCACATAAAGCTGAGCGTGGTGTTGTGTGTCATGAAGAAGGTGGAGAGAGGCATATCCCGGAGGCTTGCAGGCCAGCTAAGCCCAGCCAAAAGGCTAACTCCAGCTTCAGTGAGAGACCCTGTTTCAAAAGTAAAGCGGAGAGCCATTGAGAGAGACACCTGATGTCAACATCTGGCTCATGCTCACCCCCCTCCCCCAATTTCATGGAAACAGCCTAGGAGTGCTTCTGCTTCTCCAGACATACGTGGGGGTTACAAGCTGACATATAAATTGCAGCTGAGGGCGGGTTTGGGAAAGACTGGGGCCAGGAAAGATTACTTTATGATTTATCACACCCTATACACCTTCCTCAGACATATAGCAGGCGACTGACCTGCATGTTAAGCTCAGTGAGTGTTGTGGTTTCCGGAAGAGAGCAGAGGGACGGCATCTGCATGGATCCCTCTGCTTGGCTCTCTGCTGCAAGGCGTGCCGAATGCTCTAAAGAGCTCCCTAGTTCCAGGCAAGATGTTGGGTGCTCCAGCCTGGTCGGCAGCCTTGCCAGGGTTGCGTGTGCCAGCACCCAGCAGAACTCTTTCCAGTTCCCTTGTTTCTTCCCCCACGTGGCTTGCTCACATGTGGGGCAGGCAGGGAGCACGTGGCCCCGGGTGGCTCTCCTGGCTACTCAGTGGACAGAGCCCTGGGAGCACTTCAGCCGGAAACCCAAGGAGCAGAAGGCACTTTCAGGAAACCAGCCGAGCTGCTGAGTGAGCCTGGCCCTCCCAGCAGCGGCTCTTCTCCCTTGCTTGGCCTTGGCAGCCCCTGGGAGTATCCCGCTGTGTCCTGGTCTCACACCTCCAAGTCACTGAGCGGGTCTATGGGATACGTTTTTCCAGGGTTCAACCCCGGGGTAGCCAAGAGCATGAGGCTGCCACAGGGAAGGCAGAAAAACAAGCTGGAATTCCAAGCAGCTGTTCTCACAGGACTGTAGTTCCCTGAGCCGCCCGGGGCCTGGCCTGCTGTCAGGTCCAGGGGTTTGATCCAATCTGGGTTCTTCTGCTCCCAGTGGAGACCCTGCAGGCAATGGCATTGGTAAGTTATGGCCAGGCGGTGCAGGCATTTTCATAAGATTCAGTGTGGATCCCCTTCCCCACTGAGAATAGGACCTCGAAGGTTAACCGGCCACCCAGCATGCCTGCTCCAGGAGGTATCAATTATGCAGTGTTTACAACATCCTGGGCAGCTAACACTATCTCAGACGCACCCAGGCTTTTAATTTATTCTTCTTATTATTAATTTTTTTTGTCATGCTGAGGATGGAACCTAGAGCTTTGTGCAAAATAAGTGCTCTGTCACGAATTGTATTGCCATGTCCCTCATACCCATGCTTTCTTTGCCCCCTGGGGACAGAACCCTGCTCTGTTGCCCATGCTGGCTTGGAATTTGTGATGCTTCTGCCTCAGCCTTCTGTGTTGCAGACTACAAGCATGTGCCCCTACATTCAGCTCACATCCATACTTTGATCTGACAGTCCTGTTCCTGGGGGCTTCAGGACTTGAAAGTGGGTACATGAGACTGCTGGACAGTGATGTCTGCCAGTGAAATGATGACTAGAAACAATGCTGCCCCCATCTCTAGAGTCCCAAATGTAACTTAAACCTATCAGAGTAGCCTGCAACTGAGAAAACAGAATTAGAACATTCTGGCAAGGTATGGTGGCCCATTCTTGTGATCCTAGTACACTGAAGGCTTGTCATAGGTTTGAGGCCAACCTGGGCTACACAGCCAGAATCCATCTCCAAAAACAAACAAAAATTCTAAGTTACATTATTAAGTGAAGAAAGCAAGAGTCGGATCAGTGTGCGCCTGTGGTTTGTGTGTGGTCGCATCCACGTGACCGCTGTGCAGAAAGGAGTGGGTGGGATCCGGCAGCCTAAGCGGCAGAGGCTTTAGGGGAGCTCACTGTAAAGCACCGAGACCAGAAAGGAAGGATTTCCATCCTTTACAGTTTATAGCTGTGTAGAGGGTGTCCCACACAAGGGCTAGGACTCTGCTTTTCCATTAGTTTATTTTATATGTGTGTGTACATGGAGTTTAGAGGACTCCTAGCTGAAAATTGACATGCAAAATTGTGAAGTTGGGCCAGGCCTCCTACCACGCATAAAACCAACTTAAATGGATGTAAGACCTAAAACTTAAAAGCTCCTAGAAGGCAAGGTTAAGCTTGTGTGATCATGAACTGGGCATTGCTTTCTTAAATATAACACCAAAAGCATAGTTGTGAAAAAAATGATAAATCGGGTAATTTTAAACTTTTGTATTGTAAAAGACAATATTAAAAAATGAAGAGAAGGGAGATGGCGGGACGCTTCAGTGGTCAAGAGCAGCCACTGCCCTTACAAACCGGGTTTGCTTCCCAGCACCCAAACTGAGCAGCTCTCAACTGCCTGGGTTTCCAGCTCCCCCTTGTGGCCTCCATGGGCACTGCATACACACGGTGCACCAACAAACACTCAGGAACACACACAAAACAAAAATAAGTCTCAGGAGAGCAAAGAAAAGTAGACACCAAGCATGTATGCTCAGATAGTGAGCCGTGTGACAGTCAGCCAGAAGCTGGCTAGGAGCCAGGTGATGTCACACGTCTTTGGTCTCAGCACTCGGGAGGCAGAGATGGGCAGATCTCTGAGCTGTAGGCTAGCCTGGTCTACAGAAAGAGTTCCAGGGCAGCCAGGGCTACACAGAGACACTGTCTCAGAAAACAACAACAACAAAATCCTGGCTGCAGTCAAAGAGAGCGGCCTTACAGGAGAGCTGTGTGACGGGGCCCAGACCTGAGAGAAGGAAAGGAAGAGAGAGTGGAGTCAGGGTTCTGAATGGAGGGGGAGGCAGCAAGGCTAGCTACAGAACGGGAGAACAGCTTTGCAAGTTGTACACGTACTAAAGGATTCCGCAGCAGAAGTGTGCGTGTTTGTGAGGGGAGGCACACCTGTGTGTAAGCTCTTACGACTCAACATTGAGATAACCCAGTTGAGGTCTTGGCAGATGGGGCCGTGGGCTGCAGCTTGGTATCGGAGCGGTTGCCTGACATGCATAAGGCCTCCGGTTGCATCCCCCTCACCGCATTAAAAGAATTGCCCGCACTAGGAGATCCGTCTGCCCAGCCACGTTTCAGGGACAGCCGCTTGAGCCGGGGAGAGTCACTCAGCATACTGAAACACTGGAGATGCAGGTTCAGGCCCCAGAACATCCAGATGAAGGCCACAAGACACTGCCAGTATCAGTGGGACTATGGAGCCTCCAAAATACTCAGTGCTTTGTGGGTGGGCATGGACATAAGGTGGCTACCTGAGAAGGGGTTGGAAGTTTTTAAAAGGTGGGTGTAGTTTAACAGCAGGCCACCTCCGAGCTGGACGCCCCTATGGGTAGAAAGCGCGGGTCTTCCAGACCAGGCAAGTCCACAGAGGCAGAGGTGCCAGCATGGAAGGAAGGGGGAGGGGGTTGGCAGAAGGACCTACATGAGCGTTTATTCATCTCATGTGTATACATATCACGGTATGTATACAGAGAACATGGCTGAATTTCACAGGATGTTATATTTCTGTTAAGCTGTTTTAAAAATCTGGTTGTGGACTGGGGATGTAGCTCAGTGGGACAGTGCTTGCTTAGCTGGCCTGGCAGGCATGAAGCCTGGGGTTCGAGCCCTAGCACTGCATAAAGTAGGTGTGGTTGCACTTGGGAGGTGGAGGCAGCAGGATCAGGAGTTCGAGATCAGCCTACGATGCCTAAGACCCCGTCTCTGAAGACAAACAAAAAGCCCTGAAGGATTTGACTCCCATCCGAAGAGCCTGGTTTTGATTAACTCTGTGACTCTGGGTTGCTCTCTTGATTCCTTGCTGTCTGTGTTTCTCACCTGTATGTATGGACAGTAACAGCAGCCCTGCCTTGGAGGATAGCGGGCCCAGAATAGAAGATTTGGGAAGCATTTGGATGTATGTTCCCCTCATGCCATCCTTTAAGTCATCTGTCAACCGGATGTCTAAGACAGATGTCAGCAAAACCCATGTGTAGTGTGTGTGTGTGTGTGTGTGTGTGTGTGTGTGTGTGTGTGAGAGAGAGAGAGAGAGAGAGAGAGAGAGAGAGAGAGAGAGAGAGAGAGAGAGAGAGAGAGAGAGATGGAGAGCTCAGACCCAGGGCCCAGAAACCCTTGAGTCAGAATGTCACTTCGCAGCCCCAGCATGGAATCACACTGCAGCTTCCTGTCAGTGTGAGTGGGCTTGTCCAGCTGGCTGTGACTTCTGTGGGTTCTCTCCTCACCATACTGGCCCTGTCAGCCATCCCCTTGCCCACGGCTCTTGTAACCTCCTCCCTCTTCTCTTACAGCCTGAGCACTCCTCAGAATGGAAAGGCCTTCCGGATCTTTGCCGTCAGACAGTGAATGTGCACACTTGAGGAGAAGGGGGTGTCATCTTCCGGGTTCCGGGGTCCTGCTTTTTATCTGTACTCTGTTCTTTGGGGGTGGGGGGTTATGGAGAGTCAGGAATTTTCCTTTCAGTGACATTGAACGTCCTGTCCCTCTGTGGCCTCTGGCGAGGGTGACAGAGCACCATCCCTCATGCCATGGAGTCTTGCCTGGACACCGGTGCCCAGACTGGCCAGGTCGTGGTCCCCATATGGTCGCTCATCTCCTCTTAGGAGCTGCTCACTGAGACACTCCTTGCCACTTTTTCTTTGGCAGGCTTTCAAACCCTTGAGGATACAGGTTTGAGATGTGTCGTGAATGGGACTCTTGTCTGGATGACTAGAGTTGAATCCATAAGGTTACAGTCCGTCCTATCAACAGAGAAATAGGTTCTGTGTTTGCTGGTCAGACAGATGGGCCGCAGGGAGAGTCCCAGGACAAAACCTGGGCTCTGTCCTGTTGTGTCCTTGCTGGTGTCCCCAACCCTTTTGACAGTCACATGCTTGTATGTCCAGCAGAGCTGGTCTATTTAAAGTTGGTAGCATCCAGAGATTTATCTTGTCTTTGTCTTTGTCCTTGTCTGTATGGCCTGTTCTCACATGACCTTTGGTCTCATGGAGGACCGATGTATCAGAAGCCTTCCTCCTCCCATTTTGTGACCCTGTGGCTTCTGCCCCCCCCCCAGGCTGGTCTAGGTGTCCTCCTTTGGGACTTGGCTTTGCAAGAGACCCCAAGTCTTAGGTATCTTCTCACTCCTTAGAATAAGGACTGTCTCACCGCTGCTGTTTGAGTGACAACTCAGTGTCGCCTTGCCCCTGGTTTGGATGACCTAGTTTTTAGCTGTGGGAGAAATGGATCCCTGGCACATTCCTCACAGAGGTTAACAGCGTGGCCTGTGGTTATGAAACCATCCATGACACCAGCAGGGAGAGGGGCCGGGGCACACAGGAAGGTCTCCTGTTCCTATTGGTGCAGTTCAGCCCTTGCCAGCGTCCTCAGGCTCCAAGAATGTGGTGAGCCCTGGCTTCCATCACTTAGGAGCCCAGCCCAAACCCACTGTAAAACGAAACATGCTTTTGTAAACAGCTTACTCTAGAGAAGGTGAAATCCCACCCCGGCCCTGGGGATGTTACTGATTGCCCGTGAGTGCTGGCCTCAAATGGGGCTTCGTGTTCCAGCCAAATATTTCCTAGGCAAAATAAAAAATAAAAAAGTAGAATATAAAACAAAACACCACCCCTCCCCCAAGCAGAGGGCTGTGGAGACGGCTTGGTGGTTAGCAGAGGACCTGAGTTCAATTCCCACCACTCACAGGCTGTTTGTTGGCCACCTGTAAGTAACTCCAGAAGGTCTGTGATCTTCATAGGTGCCACACACATACACACAGGTAAAAGTACAAATAGTTCTTTAAAAAAAGAAAGAAAAAAAAAAAAGTAAGGGATTCTGAACAAAGCCTTCCCCATAAGAAGCCACCGGACCTAGTTGGGTTAAATGTTTGTTTGAGACAGAGTTTCACTGTGTTTCCCAAGCTGGCCTGGACTCATTATGTAGCCCAGGCTGGCCTCCCTAAATGCCGCAGTAGCTTTCCCCAGATCCATCCCTTCCAGGGAGTTTATAAAAAGCACACAACCTTGAACTAGCCCTAGCTGGCCTTCCAGCAGTCTGTTTCCACCTCACACGTGTGGACACGGCGTCGTTGCAGGCATAAACTCTTCCACTCCAGATGTGCGAACAGACATCTGCTCAGCCTGTGGAGGGGGACTTCTGGTTGCTACCAAACATCTGAGAAATTTCCAGATGTAGGGAGTGCTGTGGGACTCTTCACCCAGCCTGCACAGCAAGGTTGAGATGGTTTGGAAAATCACACCCTTTGTGGATTTCCAGAATGAGCAACCAATCCCATCTCCAGGGGAGGTTGCTCTGTGAGTCTGGACTGGGGTCCTTGGTGCTCACTGGCTGTCATCCACCATCCACAGGGGCGTCTTTCAGAGCCTGGCCTAGCAGCCTTGTTCATCTTCACCAATAGTTTGAAACTGGAAGCCCTTTACCTTATTTTTTAAAAAAATGGAAGCAAAACTACAAATGACAAGACCATGATGTCAGCACCCTTCTGACCCTGTGTGTCCATCGGCCCTCCTAGGTTTAAGGGGACCACTCCTATGCCAGCTGCATCCCTGACCGTCCTCTGATAGTCTCCATTTGCTTCCAAGCTGTGCCCAGTCTGCTCAGAGGGGTGTGCTATCTCTCCATGATCTGTAGGCTCTCTTGGCCCGCAGTTTACCGTGTGCTTTTTTCTATGAAAAATGACGCATTTTACAACTTCCTATGTACAAAAGTTTATTGTAAGTTTTTGTGCTTCGCATGAACAGGGCCACACTGGTTGTTGCTATGGTTTCAATAAAACTGATTTGATTTGTGACACATCCCAGTAGCGAGTCTTCATTTGTGAACTCCTTTGCCTCGACCCACAAGCTCCAAGCAGCTAAGAAGCCTAGGTGGCATTGTAGGAGACCTCAGAGACTTTCCTAGGAAGCATGGTCAGGAGACTAGTGACCTAACAAAATGTAGCTTCTGGCATGGAAAGCAAGTATGGGACTTGAGATGTTTACCACAATCCCAAAGACTGCTATAGGCACTAGTTTTTAAAACTCTATTTTATTTAGGGTTCCTTAAGCCTCTACCTTCCTTCCAACCCCCCAGTCCTTGGTAGGAGAGAAAGAAGGTTAGAAGGGACAGGGGATATAGACCTCTTTAGACTTAGTTCTGGCTGGCTAGGGTTGTCCAGTTCTTTTGGAAAATAACCAGTCTCAGTCGTCAGGATAGCAGTCTGACAATCGGCAAATGGCAAACAGCAACAGAATGAACAAGTAGCCTTCTTCTTCCTCTGTCCATCTCTTCCAAGTCCTTTTGTGGGCTCTTGTAGTTATACCCTCTCAGAGTCCTCAGAATTCCATTATCTGCAGCTGGCAATGACCACACCCCTCTCTGAGTCAAAGGAGGCTGTTACCAGCTGGCAAAGGCCACAAACCACATGAAGCAATTATCAGCTGTAGACAAACTAAAGCAGTCCCATATTACACACTTGGGATTAAGACAAAAACATATTTATATAACATAGCTGAGTTTTTAAAGAAACCAAAACTTCCACCACAGACTGCACTTTGAGCAGTGATGACCACTGGGTCTTTTGTCAAGGACCTGCCAGTGAGATCTGTAGTGACAAGATTGAAGACTGGGTAGGAGGCTTTGATAAGAGAAGTGGGGTGGGTGTCCAAAGTCAAGGTGTGGGCGGGGCTGGCTTCCTGAAGACCTGTTCACAGTTAGTATCCTCTCGCTATGCCCTCCATGCCAGGGCCTCTGTGTGTGTCCCTGGCACCTCCCACGTATCTATAAGTACAGGTCATATCACATCCCTACATCCTAATATGCCCACTTCAGGGGTTATAAATTTCACAGAGGAATCTAGGACAGGATGTGATGAAATCTAAAACTGGCCTGCTCTTCAAGGCCTGAGCCCAGGGACAGCCCTGCCACCTTCTTACTTGGATGGGTTGGTCTTCTCATCCAGGGACCCTGTTCCCTTTTAATGGCCATGCTGAGAACTGTGGCATACTGACCGTGCTCACAGCTGCAGAAGTTCACACACACACAGTGTCAGAAAGCTGAGGTGGTGGTGACCAGGGATCACCCATTAGACCAGGATGCCTGCCGGCCCATCACCCTCTGCCCTTTACCAGAAGACACCGGCCAGATCACCTGAGCCAGAGGCAAGAGGAAAGGCATGCAAGGACCGCTCCAACCCCACCCATAGCATCTTTGCCAGGAAAGAAAATGTTCCCGGTTTCCTTTCAGGGCTACTTTTGGGGTTTGCCGATGTTTAATATTTGTTTATGCATAATTTGATTCGTTGTTTGGTAATGTTGTTGATTGATTGCTTGGCTATTTGGTTGTTTGGTGGATTTGGCTGATTGGTTAGTTGGTTGTTAGATGGAGTGATTAGTTGATTGATTGGTTTGTTGTGTGGTAAGTTTGGTTGACTGGTCAGTTTTTGGTTAGTGGATTGTTTGTTTATTTGGTTGGTAATTTAGTTGATTGGTTGGTGACTTAATTGATTGGTTGTTTGATTGGTTGGTTGTGTGGAGGTTTGGTTTATTGGTTAGTTGTTTAGTTGATTGATTGGTTGATTGGTTGGTCGGTAACTTAGTTGATTGGTTGGTTATGTGGTAGGTTTGGTTGATCGGTTGGTTGTGTAGTAGGTGTGGTTGACTGGTTAGTCAGTTGCTGGGTTGACTGACTGGTTGGTTGGTGGGTCTGCAGTGCTGGAGATTGAGACCAGGACTCTGTTTATGCCACATAAGCACTTTCCCTCTGAGAGGCATCCTAGCCCTCAGTTTTTATGTCCCTTTATAAATGGGCCACATGGCTGTTTCTAGAACCATAGCAAGGGGTCAGAGGTCAGAGAAGGAGGCTTAGGGCCATGAAGGTCACCTCTACATACATATCTGAGACTTGCCTCAGATACTAGTTAGGAGTGGGACTCAAATACCCCACTTTGAAGGCCTGACACTACTCAGTGTCCTCTGTGGGACACCAGGCAAGCAGCTGCAAACATCTGACATGTGTCACCTTGCCAGTCAGAGGCAGCACCAATAGTGTCTTGTTGCGTACAGTCTTGTGAGGTTACGGCTGAAATGAGGCTGAGGTGAGTGTCACTGAGCACATGGTGGAGTGTGACTCTAGCTATCACACACAAGTGTTAGCATTGTTTTGCTATTCATGGCTGCTTCCGGTGGATGTGTACCCCAGGGAGATACTTCACCAAGCACAGGGAAGAAGTTCTAATGGGCAGAATCATCATCACACACAAGTCCTCATCCCCAGCAGAGGACAGAAGCTGGAAGAGCCTGGGCCTGGGTCGGAGCCCATTCTGTGGCTCTTCTTCTCCCTCCCAGCCCTGCTTCTGCACATTTGTTACCATTGTGCCATGAATGGTAGGTCTCTGCAGAGAGCCATGTGTATCTTGGGCATCCTGGCATCTGGAATGGTGGGCTTGGCTTCTCTGTTCATGCTGTGGCGCAGTACAGAATGCCGGCAGATGGCTTGTAGCATGTGCCTGCCTCCAGTGAGCTTGCAAGTGTGTTTTCATAGTAAGACACAGGGTGTGGCTGCTAGGCAGGGGCATCAAGGAAGGCACACTTTGTCCTTCTCATGTGTCACACCAGAGGCCCAGTTGGTATCTATTCTGCTCACTTGGTTAAGAAATCCCAGATGTGGGGCTGGAGAGACGTCTCAGCGGGTTAAAAGCACTGGCTGTTCTTCCAAAGGACATGGGTTCAAATTCCCAGCACCCACATGGTAGCTCACAACTGTCTGTAACTCCAGTTCCGGGGGATCTGACATCCTTACGCATACAAGGAGACAGAATACATAAAATTTAAGAATAAATAGATTATCTTTAAAAGAAAGAAAGAAAGAAAGAAAGAAAGAAAGAAAGAAAGAAAGAAAGAAAGAAAGAAAGAAAGAAAGAAACCTCAAATGTGAGACTCCCTTTCTTGCTTGGTTTTTGTTTTTATTTTGACAGTAACTTACTTTGTAGCCTAGGCTGGTTTCCAACTTGCTCGATAGCTCAGGCTGGAACTCTCAGTTCTGCCAGCTTGGGTCACATAGTAAGTCTGAGGTCAGCCTGGGGAATATGAGACCCGATCTCAAAAAATAAAAATGAAACAAAAATAACTAACTGAATATATAAATAAATAAAATTTTATGTAGAGAAATCTTGAGGCTGGGTATCCTGGTCTCTAGAAAAGCCTAACTCACTGGTTTTAGCTTTTGTTGTCTCTTCCTTGAGACAAACATCTGGCTGTGACTACAGAACAGTGGCCCTTTTATAAAAGCAGGTCATTTTAGTTCACATTTGTTGTTGTTGTTGCATAAAAACCCTCGGTGGCCAGACATGGTAGCACATACCTTTAATCTCAGAATCTAGGAGGTGGAAGTAGGAGGTTCTTTGTGAGTGTGAGTTTGGTCTACATAGTAAGATCCTGTGTCATATAATCAAACAAGAAAACAAACAAATATTAATAATAATTTTTTAAAAAGCCCTGTGTGATAGCCATAGCAAAGCCTGGGTCCTCTGCATGGACACTCTGTTGTGGGTTTTCACTAGATGTCTGGTGAGTTCCTGATCTGGAGACTTGGTGGATGTGGTCTTTTTCCAGAGATCAGAGAACAGGTAGGTGCTGGTCTCAATGGCATCTGTGGTGGTTTGATGGGAATGTCCCTCATAGGCTCATATATTTGAATGTTTAGTCACCAGGATGTAGAACTCTTTGAAAGGATTAGCAGGATTAGGAGGTGTGGCCTTATTGGAGGATGTGTGTCACTGGAGGTGGGCTTTGAGGTTTCAAAGGCCCATGCCAGGCCCAGTCTTTTTCTGTCTCTGCCTGTGGGTATAGTTTTCAGCTAACTCTCCGGCATCACAGCGGCCTGCTGTGCTCCCTACCAGGCTCCCTGCCATGACGATAATGAACTAACTCTCTGAAACTAGAAGGAAGCCCTCAATTAAATGCTCTCTTTTATAAGAGTTGCTTTTGTCTTGGTGTCTCTTCTCAGCAAGAGAACCAGTGACTAAGACAGCATCCAAGATAGGCTTGGTAAAGTTGCCCAGGGTTGCTGACATGTAGCAGTCACCAATACAGGCCAGCAGCAGCAGCTTCGGCCTCTGATGCAGCACACCAGCATAGAGACACAGGCCCCATCACCATGAATAGGACAGTGTGGGGTTTGAAAGTTTTGCTCCCTGAGTAGCCTCTCTGCATGGAAACAATAGAAAATTTGGCAAGTGATGGTCCTTCAGATGGTAGAGGCTACCTCCTTGGAGCACTTACCACCCAGGCCAACATGATCTTGTCCCAAAAGCCTTAAACCTGGTAGGCCCACAGATGCTCCAGGCACTCATTCAAGGCACAAGGTTTCTGCTATTATTCTCCTGATCTTGGAGGTCCAGCAAAGACTTGTGAGGGTAGGCCAGCCCTGGCCTGACCAGGGAGCAGAGTTCTCAACCTGCCCTTGGCCCCTGAACTGACCATCTTCCAAACTCCAAACTTCCCCTTCAAACAATTATGTAAGTGTTCCTTGAGACCTGGAAACTTCCAGATGGCTTTGAGGCCCACCCCAACAGCTGCTATGAGGATGTCAGTGCTGGCTACTTCCTGGGGACATGGACCAGCTGTCAAGGATGATCATGCAGGCTGAGGGTGGACCTAGCCCAGCCCCACAGCAGTCTTTGTATCTTCATGGCCCTTTATGAAAGCCACAAAGCCAGAGGACAAAGCCAGGGCTATCTGACCCCAACATCTGGGCCACAGCCCCCAGCAGCTGCCCATCAGCCTCAGAGGAAGGTGCGTGGGTGACTCCTGTCCAGCCTGAACAATGGTTCTCTTGTCCCTTCCCCTGCCTGTGTACAAATCCTGGGACCCAAGCCATCACCACCACTGTGACCAGGAGGCACAAGGCTCCCAGGACCCAGGAAGGCTTGCAGAAGTTCCAGTTTGGAGACATTACTTATACTGGGGGTATGGATGGACAGGGGTGGGAATACTTGCCTAGAATGCACGAGACCTTGAATTTCATCCCTATCATCACAAAAGAAACAAAAAAGGGGGTACTTCATCCAGAAATGCCTAAAGGTAGGCCAGGAACCCAAAATTTCAACAAGGGTCCAGGCAATTTGTCCATTGCTCTCCACAGCTTTTGGAAGGACCCTCCCTTTCTCTACCTGGTAAGTGAAGTATAAAGGCGAGAACAGAGCTTTCCTGTCCTTTAGGCATGAACTTGGGGTTAAAATGGCAGTTTCCCCCAGAAGAGGAGAATCAAAGGTTTTGAGCTTATTTTTACTAAAATGCAAAGGGCTGACAGCACCCCAGTTTTCAAAAGAAAACATGTGTGAGCACCCTGGCTTTAAGTTCCAGAATGCAGGGGCCCCGCTTTGAGGGTATCATACCTCCTAAATGGAGTCAATGTGTAGATGCCCATGGCCGGGAGGCAGCAGAGCATCCAGGACAGTGGGTGGAGATGCCTTCGCCTGGGCTGCTCCCTTTTTCCCCTTGCAACACATGGCAAGCTCCACCCAGGGAGAACTCAGGGGATTCCTAGGACGCAGCACCTTCTGTCAGGAAGACAGGATGTGCTGGCTAATGTTATGTCAACTCTACACAAGCTAGTCATCAGATATGCGGGAACTTCAATTAAGAAAATACCTCCTTAAGACCGGGCTGTAGGCAAGCCTGTAGGACATTTTCTTATTTAGTGACTTACTGGGGAGGGCCTACCTAGCTCATGGCTGCTGGAGTCATGCCTGGGCTGGTGGTCCTGGGTTCTACAAGAAGGCAGACTGAGCAAACCATAGGGAACAAGCCAGTAAGCTGCACCCCTCCATGGCCTCTGCATAAGCTCCTGCCTCCAAGTTCCTGCCCTGTTTGAGTTCCTGTCCTGGCTTCCTTCAGTGATAGACTATGGATGTGGAAGTATAAGCTGAATAAACCCTTTCCTCCCCAAGTTGCTTTTGGTCATGGTGTTTGATCCCACAATAACCGAAACTAAGACATCAGGAGAATGGGGTACTACTGTGGCAGACCTGATTGTATTGTTTGGGAGAGGATTGTAGAAGAACTTTGAAACTCTGGGCTAAAAAAGCCATTGAGCATTGAGAGCTCAGCGGACTGTTCTGTAGGAGCTTGGAAGATAAGAGTGTTGATAGCAGTGAAGTTGCTGGAGGCTTGACTTGGGAAGTTTCAGAGGGAAGCAAAGACTCTACTAGGCCATTTGTGTGGAGATTCTATGGTTCTGGTCAGCTGGAGCTGAAGAATCAGCTGTGACTAACAAGAGAGCAGAACCACTAAAGTCAAACCTTTGCTTTGCTGGGACAGTGGATGCTGTTCAGCTGGGGCTGAAGAATCAGCTGTGACTGAGAAGAGACCACATCGCTGAGGTGAAATCTGGGAGATGTTTCCTCAGGGTCCACACACAGAAGATGTGGTACAGAGGTGGCCAAGGATGTACCTTGTGTGGGCAGCTGGATTGGTAGTGTAACAGTCACCCAGGTGGTGGTGGTTTTGAAGGCATGAAGTTTGGCATCGTGAGACGCCAGGAGAGGCCACTGGGGAAGGTGCAGCTGGAGCCATAGGGAACAAGCCAGGAAGCAGGAATGAAGGGGTCATGGAGAAAAGTTGAGGCTTTGCACTAATGAAGAGAGCCTATGGGTTAAAGGGCAGCCCGGTTGCAGCAGAGGACCCCAGCGTTTCAGAGGGCTGGTACTGTGGAGTGACCACTAGGAACAGCAACAGCTGTGCAGCAGAGCCAGCCGGAGCTTAGAAGACAAGCTGCGTGGGCTGCAGAGGACGGAGCTGGAGAAGTGACCCTCCTTTGGAGGAGCCCAGAGGGTCGAAAGTGAATCTCAGACATTGGGCGCTGGGTCATTTACACTGTTGGAGTCTGGTTTTGCTTTGTTCAGGGTATGACTGTGCCCTGGTTCTTCCTTCTGGGAATAAGAAAGTGCCTAACTTGTTTTTTATTTTCTAGGGGCCCACAGTTGAGAAACTGAGTTTTTAAAAAGAGACTTTGGATTTTTACAGAGACTGAACTTTAAAAGTGTTTGACTTGGTAAAGAATATAGGACTTTTAAGTTTGTAATATGCTTTAAATTTGTGGTATTTATCAATCTGAGATCTTGGGAATGAACCAAAAAAAAGGGGGGAAGTTATATTTTAAAAAGTGTCATGGATCAAGGTGACAAGGAGTTAATTGTGCTGGTCAATTTTATGTCAAATTTTGAGTCATTTGAGAGGAGGGAACCCTAATTGAGAAAATACTTCCATAAGACTGGGGTCTAGGCAAGCCTATAGAACATTTTAAATTAGTGATTGATGGGGTAGAGCCCAACGCATTGTGGGTGATGCCCTCCTGGGCTGGTGGTCCTGGGTTTTATAAGAAAGCAGGCTGAGCAAGCCATGAGGAGCAAGCCAGTGAGCAGCCCTCCTTACGGCCTCAGCATCAGCTCCTGCCTCCAGGTTCCTGCCCTGCTTGAGTTCCTGCCTTAACTTCCTTCAGTGCTGGACAGAGATGTGCAAGTATAAACCAAATAAACCTTTTCCTCCCCAGCTACTTTTGGTTACAGTGTTTCATCTTAGCAACAGTAACCCGAACTAAGACACAAAGCTTCTTAACTTTCTCTATTCCCAACCTCCTTTTGACCCCCCACTCCCAAAAGCATATGCAACCCAGGTATAAAGGTGCATACAATGGGTACAAACAAAACCCTTACTGACAGTATATCATCGCAACATTTATTTTAAAGAGTTCTTTGAGTTGAACTGTTGAAGAGTGTATCTATAATCTCAGCACTCCTATACCAAGGTAGAAGTGGAGTCTCTGAGGTTCATAGTCTGTCTAGCCTGGCTGGCATACACAATCCAAACAGGAGTCTCCAACAAGGGCCAACAACCAGGGTTGTTCTCTGACCTCTGTAAGCATACTGTGCGACACACACACGAGAGAGAGAGAGAGAGAGAGAGAGAGAGAGAGAGAGAGAGAGAGAGAGAGAGAGAGAGAGAGAGAGAGAGAACACTACGTGATTAAGAGTGCTTGCTGTTCTTGAAGAAGATCCAAATTTGGTTCGCAGCAGCCACACTAGGTGGCTCATAACCACCCCTCCAGGGGATCCCATTCCAGGGGATCTGGTACCCTGCCTGGTAGAGAGGGGTTAGGACTATCACATGGTCACCATTCAATACATCAGCATGTTCCCTATGAATTGTGAAAATCTGTGTTTCTCAATCTGGCTAGAGGTTATGCGTTTGGCAACACCCATTGCCAGTATTCACCCATGAGAAATGGACACGTGGGTTCACACAAAAGCTTACATGAGGGTATTCACAGTAGCCCTAGTCACATGAGCCAAATGCTTGCTGCCCAGACGCCTGTCAACAATAATGGCTATAGACAAAGTGTGGAATATTACACCAGCCATGAAAAGGGAAGAAGATCTGGTACAAGCCACCGCACAGATGCCTCTCAATGACACCATGCAGTAAGAAGCCAGACCTGACCCAGATGGTGTGATTTATACAAAGTGTCCAGGGCAGGCAAGGTTGGACCCCTGAAGTCCAGCAGAGCAGAGCTGAGCCATCTAGTTGGGGGTTTTCCTCAGGCTCTGGGACGGTCAATGGAGACAAACGGCAGCCTTGTTTAGATTGGGTCAGTTGATCAAGGGTTAAGTCTCTGGGCAGAACCAATCAGCCAGGCACAGGGAATGCTCCCTGGCTGGAGGAGGAGAAGGCTACAAGAGTCTGTCAGAATTCGGGGTATTTGGAAGGTTTAGGGGAGCAGGGGGCTTTGAGTCAGAGCTGGTCCACCCAAGTTGGATGATGCCACTTGCCACCTAAAAAGAGAGCTCTGCCCAGGCTGTGGCTGATCCCAGAGTCAGTCCACCAGCAAGGACATGGTGAGGGCCACCTGGCCAGTTGGTCATCCACCCTATTCAAGTCCTCACCAGCAGAGGTGAGGATGGCAGTGAGGGGGGGCCTCCGGCTGCCTGTGCTTCCATCCAGAACCCCACAGCCCCAGCTCAGGCCTCTGTCTCCTTTCAGTCCTGGATCCGGTTCTAACGGGAGCTGGCTTGTGTTCTCTAAGAGGCCAGGTCCCCAAGGCCTCCCTGACTAAGGTGCTCTGTGCCACCTTCAGCTCGGCAGACGCTGCCTGCTTCCCCTGCTCACAGTACGTTTGATGATTACTATGGACTGTGGCCTTGATAGGATCTAGGCTCACCTAGGAGACCGGCCTCTGGTTAACTGAGGTGGGAGGGCCCTCCCTGAACGTGGGTGGCACCACCCCATGAGCTGGGGTCCATCAGCTGCCTCAGAAGGAGAAGGTGAGCTGAGCACCGGAACTCACCTCTCCCTGCTTCCTGAATGGAGCTGCCACGTGACCAGGTGCCTCAAGCACCTGCTGTCAGGCCTACCGCCTGCTCCAGGGATCTCTGCCTTAATTCCTGCTGGGCCCTGTGGAAACTACTGAAAGCCCAGGGCAGGCTTTGTGCTCATCAGAGCCCTGGGAGCTTATGGGAAATAGGCAAGCTTCATGCAAGCTCAAACCTTCTGTGTCAGAGTCTGTGCTCCAGGAAGACCCCAGCCACCAAGCAACCTCATAGTAGGCCTCAGCTCTGCCTGCCCCATACTCTCAGACTGGCTTGTGCTTCCTGGGAAAACTTCTCCTTCCCCTGAACTGTACGCACTCAGAATCTCCCTCCAGGCTCCACTTCCGGGAGCTCTGGCTCGCCATCTCATTGAGCTTCCCCCGACCCTTAGGGAATGGCTGGCATGTTGGAGTGTCCCTGTTCTGAGGTCCACCCAAGCCTGTGCTCAATCCTGGCCTTGAGTTAGAGCACTCCAGTGACAGCCCAGGCACCTCCTCAACACTTAGCTCACACTGTTCCACCCTGGCTCTGTCCCCCTCCAGCCCCTGCAGCCGCCAAAGTCACAGCCAGGGTGAGCAGCTGTGTCCTCAGGTATACTGCTGGGAACTGCTGGCCAGGAGCCCGTTCCCTGCCCAATGCCAGGCCCTTTCAAAGCCTGGTCAGCATCTTGATACTGGCTCAGCCTGCCTGCCTGGCCTGGCCTGGCCTGGCCTGGTCTGGTGTTGCTTGGTTTGGAACCCACACACTGATCCTGGCTGCTGATCCTTGCCTGCACTTGCCCCAGTGGCTTTGCTTGGCTCTGTCCGTACTGACCTCAACTCGCTTCCTTGGCCTCCAGCTCCGGCCTCTTTCCTCTTATGGCCGCAGTGCCCTGACAAGGTAATGGACTTAGCAGGGCAGCCCGGCACCCAGCCCTGAGTTTGGATCTGGCAGGAGCCAGAGCTCAGCCAGGCAGGCTCAGGTCAATGTGGACTTCCCTGGCAAGCTGGCCTGTCCCTTGACCGTTCCAGGCCAAACCCAGGGGCACCACTAGCAGTTGACTTCTAGGGCTCTTGAAAGGGCACAAGGCAGACGACCCTGTCTTACTGCCACATGTCAGGCCCACAGACCACCCTGGCCATCGGGAGATATGTGGCTGACCGCCTCAGGCTAACCTGCTCCCTCAGTGAGCATGCCTTCCAGAAACCGCACGTCCTGTGCCTGAATCTCATCCCACTTTGATCTATAACTTCCTAGAACTGACAGAAGACATTTGGGGCGCAGGGGAATACATGGTGGGCCGTGAGAACAAAGGGCAGGCCCCCCCCCCATCTGTGTGTGTGTCTGTGTGCGCATATGTGCACCTGTGTGCGTCAGAGGTCAGCCTTAGGTATCGTTCCTCAGAGAGCCGCCCCCTTCTCTTTTTTTTGAGAGAAGTTTCTTCTCTGGCCTAGAACTTGCCAACTAGACTAGCTGGCTGTCCCGAGGACCCTCATGCCTCTGTGCCACCCACTACTGGGACTTTAGGTGTGGGCCACTGGTGAGTGCTGGGGATCAAACTCAGACCCCCATGCTCTAATGGCTTCATCTTCCCAGCCCCAAAGTCATTTTTTCCTAAGGAAGAATCTCATTTTTCAGATGAAAAGATTCTTCTGTCTTAGAGTCAATCTTGTTCATAGTTGAGAGAACCCTTGATTATACCCACCCCATTTCCTGATAGTATCATGTAGCCTAGGCTGGCCTCGAACTCAGGGATAACCGTGAACTCTTGATCCTCTTACCTCCGATGTTAGTGTGGGGATGGCAGGCATGTTTCATTTGGTCTGGTCCCTTCTCTGTTCCAAGGTTCATCCGTAATGGCCACTACCCAGCCCTCTGACCCCACTCTCTGTGTGAGCATCCCCTGGCCTGCAGAGTTCCCAGTCCAGCAGGATGAGAACTGCTGCTTGTGTGTGCTTGTTTGTGAGTGCTTCTGACGAGTGGAGCCCAGTGTCCGCTGACACCTCACCCCTATGAGGTGAGCTGACTGCTCTCCCTGCTTAGAGACGATGGCTCAGAGAGGCTGAGCCAGTCCAGAGCACAGCAGGGCTTATATGAGCTCTCTCAGGGAGGACAGAGGTGTCCTGGTGACTCATTCAGGAATGTGTGTCTTCCTGTGGGTTTTGTCTTTCCAAATGAGAACCAGTTGTTGTTGTTTTGTCTTGGGCTGGGTGCTGGTGACCTCTCGAAAGGAGAAGCCAGGGCCTTTCCAGAGTCTGTGGAAATGTTGACCCCGTGTTTCTCAAAGGCACTCGCGGGAAATAAATCATATAGAATCACATTAGCGAGACTGGCTGGGTTTAACCCTCAAATTGCTTCCAGCCTTTTGGAAGACATTTTTTCCTCTTTTTACTCATATTTGTTTATTTCAACATTTTTTTCCTCTTGTGCAAAATTTCCAGATCTGGCTTTGTGAGGCTGTTGACTGAGGCACATGATCTACGCTCTGCTCACAGGGGCCACTGGCTCACCCCGCAGCATCACCCAGGGGTAGGGAGCTTCATCCAAATGTCTCACAGGTCTTGGGGCCCTGCCTCAGTATCCCTGGTCATTCTGTCACCCTAGGTCCCACAACTCTCCCTGTCAGAGTTCCTAATCCAGCCTTCCAGGGTCAGGGTGTCCTGCTCTGGTGGCACTGCACCTGGATGGGTGGTTCCCCAGGTTCCTGTTCTAGTGGACCTCATGTGACTTCACTGCAAACCATCCTCCTGGTGTGTCAGGCCCCATCACCAGATCAGCCCACCGAATGGCCCTGTCAAATCATCTGCAGACCGTAGAAGGTTCTGGAACCTCAGAGGAGTCCTGGAAACTATACCGATGGCCCTCGATGCTGTGTTGCCTTCAGCAGGCACCTGTCACTCGTTTGAGCTTCTTATGTCCCTGGAACATCAAAAGCACACTGCAGGAAGGAAGGGCACTCTATCCAGTGCATGTCCCCAAACAGATCCGCTCCGGTTGAGACCCAGAGAAAAACTGTTTTTCCTGGGTTCACTTTTACCCAGGTAAAAATTCCTCTCCCAGTTTCTGCTGAATACCAGATAGGGGTAACAGAAAGCCAGACAGGGCTAACCCTTGCCTACCCAAAGCAGCCATCAGACATACAGACAGAGCCAGACAGTGGTCATAAAAGCAGGTGGTATCCAAGTACACTGAGGCAGAGTAGAGAGCCCATCCAGCTCTTGCCAAGGAAGAGAGAAGCAGACTGTGGGTCTGGGGAACCAGCACCTGGTGGGGGTTCCTGGGGAAGGTGGCCATGGTGGCCAGATCTCATCTGGGCACGAGGACCTGACCAGACAGAACAGTGCCATATAAAGTGGGGCTAACACTGGCCTAATGGATGTGGAGCCCACTAAGGCTGGGGCTGTGAAATTTAGTCAGACACCCGAATGGTGCAGCCTGGTTGGAAGTGTGTGAATAGAAACAGGCAAAGTTTCATCAACAGAGTCTTCGTCATGGTGGTTTAACTGGTGCCCAGGAAGCTCATGTGAGGCTCTGACCCAGTTTGAGAAGAGGATAGGCCTTTCTGGAAAATCTGAGGGTGTCAGGGAACCCCTATTCCCAGAAAGGTAGGATGAAGTTACAGGCCCACCAGAGAGGGCCCGGGGTGGGAAGGGGCCAAGCCTCAGATTGGAAAGGCAGCCCCCAGAAGGTTCCACAATACCCCATCCGTCAACAGTATCCAACCTTTTCCTGAAGACTGGGAATCCATGTGTGAACAACTCTCTGTTGGCAGCATTCAGAAGCTCTCTGTGGACTCCTCATGGCTTCTCTGACTCTGAGGCACCCCATTTTTGTTCTACATGGTAGATATGAGGAATCTGCCCTACCTGACCCCAAAATGGCCAGGTTCTAGCCCCAGAGGGACCGACAGTGGGTCCTGGAGACCTGAAGAGGCTCAGCAGCGTGGTCCAGCCCAGCATATCATGGAACACAGCTCCCTGCTGCTTGTATTTCAAATTCATGGGCCTCAGCAGGCACCCCTAACACCCACAGTGCTGAAATACTGCTTACAGACATGCTGGCTTGGCCTGGGAAGGAGATGGGGAGGCTGGGAAATGTCATAACCCCCCAATCTCACCTCATGACTCACACCCACATGAAGGCGCTCACATGAGCAGCACCCCATCCCAGGGAGGCACCAACTCCTCAGCCCAACAGAAAAGCAGCTCATTTCTCCTTCCAGAAGCTTCTGGGAGACTTTGTGCTTCAGACCCTAACATACACCAACAAATAAACACATTAGGGGTGGAGGGTGAGGTCATCAGAGAGTGCTCAAAACTACAAGTTTTCAAATAATAGGCTATTTGTAGACTCAAAGTGTCCTTTCATCAATTATTTATTTACAAAAAGGGGAATTGGAAGTCATCAGTTGACAGACATGGCCCACACTCCCTGCATCAGTGATAACATGATGCTACCACTAGGACATGATGCTACTAGGTACTAGGACAAACCCTCACTAAATATCGCCTCACGAGATGCCCTAGGAGAACCCCATGACATTCTGTGCTGGCCTTTCTGAGTGCTTAAGTGAAAGCTTGAAGGCTGGGCATGGTGGTGCATACCTTTGATCCTAGCACTTGAGAGGCAGAGGCAGGTGGATGTCTGTGAGTTTGAGGCCGGCCTGATCTGCAAAGTGAGTCCAGGACAGCCCGGACTACACAGAGAAACTCTGTCTCAAAAACAAACAAGGAAAAAAAAAGCTGAGCTTGAGACCTCCCAGTCTGAAGGCATACTGCAGGGTTCCTTGGCCGAATACTCAGAAAAGATCAGTATCCCCAAAGTCAAAGAGGGGCCATGATGGACCAGCGAGAGGACTAAGTGAGTAAGGCGCTTGCTGCCGAACATGATGACTTGAGTTCGATTTCCAGGACCTGCATGGAGGAGTGAGGGAACTGAATGTCTTAGTTAGGGTTTCCAGTGCTGTCAAGAGGCAGCTCTTATAAGGAAAACATTTATCTGGGGCTGGCTTACAGATTCAGAGGTTCAGTCCATTGTCACCATGGTGGGAAGCATGGTGGCGTGCAGGCAGCCCCGGTGCTGGAGAAACTGAGAGTTCTACATCTTGACCCTCTGGCAGCAGGAGACAGAGTTCCACACTAGGTGGTGTGTGAGCATAGGAGACCTCAAAAGCCCACCTCCACAGTGACATACTTCCTCCAACAAGGCCACACCTCCTAATGGTGGCACTCCAACACATGAGTCTGTGAGGGCCAAAACTATTCAAACCACCACACTGAATAGCTTCCACAAATTGTCCCCGACCTCTACAAGCATACTCACAGACATTTACACACACACACAAGTTAATGCAAAAGATTAAATGAAAATCATTCTATAATGGAGGAGGAGCGGGCCATGTTATAAGGAAAGGCAATGTGTTGGGTTGGGAAAGAAAACACAGCGTTAAAGGCCACCTCACAGAATTGTTTACACTTGAGTGTGAACCAGAGCTACAAGCTTTGATAATGGAACTAACTGGAGCAGTGCTGACCCCCAGTTGGTCATTAAGTGGGGGTTATAGGAGCACCCGGCTTCTAGGAATTGCTCACAGACCCGGCTATGATGTGCTGTCAAGTGGCTTGAGAAAATCAGTGTGTGTATACATTGAATGATGGTACAGATGGTCACAACCTAAACTTTTGGTGAGTGTGTGTGAGGCCGACTGGCTCATTCTACATGTTTTCTGTGGCTTTGATATTTATCTGCTGAATAGCTTTCTCCTCAGAAGGGAAATGCTTCTTCCTCCAGGGAGCATGGAGGCTCCAAAGACTCAGTGAGAGAAGCTCAGAAAGTTCCAAGATGTCTGAGGCCCGCCCCCATCCTTATATGAACAAGAAACAGTTGCTGGAGGCCACACTTCCGTAGAGCAGCCTACAAGTTGTACAGGGCACCTAACCCCAGGATTCACTTGGGAGGCGTCACCCATGCTGGGCTGTCCAATGAGGCAGCTTCCTGAGTCCCCCGTGCACTCATGACCCCAGTAAGCTCACTGGTTCACCAGAATGGACTTTGGTGGATCTGTTGACAGTGTGCCATATCTGGGGCAAATGGCTGTTTGCTTACGTCTCCTCAGGAAAAGTTCACACAGTATCAAATGTTAAAGCTACTGTTTGGTTTGAACTTGAAATGCGTTCCCACTGTGTTCTGAGTGCTGGGTCCCCAGCTAGTAACACTGACTTGGGGAGGTGGTAGAACCTTTGGGGCCAGCGTATCTGAAAGAGGAGGGTCAGGGGTCAGGCCCTGGAAAGCAGGCCACCTGCCTGCCTCCCATGCTCTCCTACTTCATGGTCAGTGTGATGTGAGTAGCCTGGCATGGGCTCCCACAGCCATGATCTAAGCATGCCTTCCCACTGTGATGGATGGAAGCCCTCTGAGAGCCCATCAACCTCTCCTCCCTTGATTCTGTCAGGCACAGAGATTTAAAAAAATAAATCAACTAATGCAGTTACCAAAAAAGGAAGAAAGAAAGGAAGGAAAAGTAAGGAAGAAGAGAAAGAAAGCAGGGTTCCTGCTGCTTCCTGGCCTGGACAAAGTCCAGAAGCTTCTCTGGCCCGGCATGACTGCATCCCTGTTTTCCTGTGGTTCTATTTGGGTCAGGCCATGTGCAGCCCGGAGCCACTGGCTGGAGACCCGGGCCTCTGTCCAAGCGCTGTGTCTTCTTCACCAAGAGGATTGAAGTTCCACTTGGGAAGACATTGTCCAGCCTGGAACAGCCCGGACCAGCTTCCTGACTGCTGCTCACTCAGCGGTGGCCTGAGTCCAGCGTGCTCTCCATCCCACACATCTGTCTAAAATGAGGTCCTGGCCCCACTGGCCCATCTTAGCTGCCTTTGGCCCCCTTGCCATCTGTAAGCAATCTACCACCTGCCACTCAGATCTCATTAACAAAAGGCGAGCAGGAGGCCGGACTGTAGACCAGCCAGGGAGGGACCTTCCGGAACTGCTGGGCTTGGGCGCAGGCTTCTTCTTTGTCTCCATCGCCTTACCCACCTTGGCCAGAAAAGCATGTGGCTAATGAGATGGTGCGGTGGCCCCAAGCCCAGCTGTGCGCCACAGGGCCTCTGTGCCAGGCATGGGTGTGGAACTGTGCCATCTCATTCACCTGCAGCACATCAGGCCAGACTTAAGCTCCTGTGACATTTACCAAGGGGAAACTGACACCGCAGGGTTGTCTGGAGGTAGCCAGATGTTTTCCTCTTCCTTCTGTTGTCAGGGTGAATTTTCGAAGGTGCTTTTCTTTCTCTCCCTCCCTTCTGTGGCCTCAGAATGAGGCTCACACATTGTCACACACATGCTCCACCAGTGAGCCTACCCGTGATGTAACTGCTTTCCTCGAAAGCATCCAGAGTAGGTAGCACACACACTGCAGAGGTCAGAGACCACAGAGATGTGCACAGGTGCCCAGCACCTGTGATACAACTGTTAGACACTGCTGTTAGCTATGGGAGGAGGGGATCAGGGCAGAGTCCCTGTGCGTGCCTCAGGTTTCCTAGACTGAACTGAGACACTCAGTTCCAAGCATGAGGCCAGTGGTGCTGAGCTGGGGTGCTGGATGGGGATGTTGGATAGAAAATTTTAGTGGTCCAATGTTAGTGAGGTCAGTGTTCTATCTTCATGTCCTAGCTTCAGGCCAGATTCTTATCCCATCATCCTCCACAAAGGAAAGAGCACCCAATGAGGAGTACAAATGGGAAGTACTTTATTGTCAATTCAGGGTCAACAACCTTCACTGGATGAAACAATTTAAAACAGAGTGACCATTTTGGATTTAAATAAAACAGTGTGAATTCTCAGTAGCAATGGGATGCTACCCAAGAGGGGTCACTGGCTGTCACGCTGAGAAGTGCTATAGCTTGGGAAGTGCAACATCTGAGGTTCCATGGTAGAA
Source organism: Pachyuromys duprasi (assembly GCA_028658305.1). Lineage (NCBI taxonomy): Eukaryota > Metazoa > Chordata > Mammalia > Rodentia > Muridae > Pachyuromys > Pachyuromys duprasi. The sequence continues at coordinate 54,844,338 of CM053744.1, forward strand.
CTAACAAAACCCAAATGCCCCACCCCAAAATAAGGCTGGTGGGGAGGAAACAACAGCTATCCATTTGGGTGAGAGGCACTGGCTGGGGAGGCATGAAAGCAGGGAGGCAGGCTTCTTGATCTCCATAAAAGGACTGACCTGGGCCACTTGGGACCTCTGTCTGGACTGACTCCCTCCCCACCCCCAAAACACACACTTTCCACTCCTGCCCTATGCTTTCCCCTTTCAAGGCCTGCCATGCTCTTTTGGCTGTTTCTAACCATGAAGCTCCTGCCTCAGATTTGGTGCACTCTGTTCTATATTTATACCCAGCACAGCTTTATTCTGTTCTGTATACCCAGCACAGCTTTCACTCTGTTCCGTATTTATACCCAGCACAGCTTTCACTCTGTTCCATATTTACACCTAGCACAGCTTTCACTCTGTTCTGTATACCCAGTACCGCTTTCACTCTGTTCTATTATTTATACCCAGCACAGTTTTTCCTGGCTTATCCATCTCCCGACTTCCCTGGCCCTGTTAAATGCTACCCCAGGGCCACCAAGGCACCTAGCTGAGGGAGTGCACATCCACTCATTGCCCTTCCTCATTGCCTTGGCTAGGTTTCTGCTTCCTACAACTTCAGGAAAATACAGTATGCATAAGGGGCCTTCTCTAAACCCTTTACTCATCCATTTGTATTTGTTAATTTGTCATATTAAATGATCAATTGATATAATAAGGTTATTAGTTCTCAGACTACTAGAAATTATATTTTATGCAAGTCAGTATCATCTTGCACAGGTGGAAACATACCCGCAGCCCAGCACTTGAGAGGTGGAGTCAGGAGGATCAGGAGTTCATGGCCAGCCTCAGCCACATAAGGCCTATATTAGACTTTGTCTCAAAATAACAACATCAAAACAATAAATCAAAACTATATTCTTAATACATATTTAACAGTGGTTTCCACCAGTCTGAGACACTGACTCAAGCATGGTACGAACGCAAACCAGTGTAGTGGCTGGCAGATTCTGTCCCCTTCATCACTGTAGGCTCAACCCTCTCCGGTGTTACACCAGCTCTAGCTGTCCCTAGACCAGGCTACCCCAGCAGCCTCCCTCAGCCTAGGCTCCTGGGGTCCAGACCTCATCATTCCTGTCTCAGGCAGAAAGTGGGGTGTCTCCCGAGAACTACCCCAAAACACCCTCTGGGGCTGAGACGATAAAGACATCTCTGTCCTGTGTTCCTCTCCAGGTTGAGCCAGGTCAGCAGAGGACATGACATTGGGCAATGTGACTTCACTGGGGGTGTTTTGAGAGACTCCCTTTGGGCTGATGTTTAAAGTAACACTTAAAGGAAACCTGGTGTCCTGTGGGCGAAGGGACACTGTACTCAAGAGTCCAGTGTTGCTGCTGAAAGCCAGTGTTGCTTTGACGCAGAACATGGAGGTAGATGAGGAGAAAATTCTGTAGGTTAGCATTTCAAAAATTCCACACACTGGCGCACACGCGCGCGCGCGCACACACACACATCAAAGGCTGGGACAACAGAATTTTGAACCACGACCTCTAGTGGTGGTGTGCGGCATGGCATCCTCAATGCTGACTGTTGGAGGTTGGCCTAATGCTAATTACTGACCCTCAAGATCTGGATCCATCCATCCTTGTTTGTGTAAACCTGACTAAAACATTATACCTAATTGGTTCATTAAATGGCCTATACATGGGCAGGTCAGAATGGGGTAAGCCTGGCTAAGGTTCCCAGAGTTCGGAGAGAATCACGGAAGACAGTCGGATGGGAAGAGAGGAGAAAGGAGGATACCACTATGGGTTAGTGTGGAGGAGAAACCACATGGGCTGAGTGAAAGGTCTCCAATAATAGTGTGAAAAGGCCCAGATGAATATAAACAACTACTATGGGATTATGGATAAAAGGTGGTCCAGCTGAGGAGCGTTAAAGTGGATAGCATTGGATGGGGGCTGGGTGAGGATGGTAAGGATATTGAGACATATAAGTGAAATATCTGCCCAGCCCAAGGTAAGTAAGGCAATTGTAAAATCTAGCAGTTGTCTGTGTCTTATTATTTGTGATAGTGGGTTAGAGAACACCACTGTGCTAATCATAGGGCTAATAATAAACATTATATAGCCCAACATAATTTTTAATTTACTTTAACAACTGGTAGTATTGGGCCACAGGAAGGTAGCCTGGACAAATACTGGCCTTCACTGCGAGGTCCTGAGAGATGCTGTCCCAGGGAGGCCAGGTGAAGACAGCTCACGAGGGCAGCCTCCCCACAAAGGCAATACTGTGTTACCTACAGGAGGTGTCTGAGAGAGCTGTGCCAACCTATTCTCTGGGCAGCCTGGTACTCCCCAGCTGCACTTAGCATTCCCAGACAGAAGGTCTGGCTGCTTCGTAGTTTTTCCTTGGGTCTGCCTGCTGAAGTTAAGCAAGGGATGAGTGGAATGTGATTACCTTCCCAAGTCTTTCTGGAGGGGTTATGAACCTCAGACTTTAGACACACGTGTATGGTTTATGTCTGACAGACAGATGAACACATGGCCAAGCTCTCCTCCTTATAGGAGGGCAGCCAGCCAGCCTGTCGGCCATCCCCAGCCCCGCTGGCCCTCCTTCTTACAGGGAGGCCTGGCTCTGTCTCAGGTCCCAAATGCTTATCGCTGCTGGGGAAAGGCATTAGTCATGCCTCGGCATGTCCTCAAAGCCCAGCTTCAAGCAAAAGATCTCTATCTGCCGCTCTGCTGCAGCACAGGCCTTTACTGGAGCCAGTGAGACCTTCTGGAAAGTAAGGCAAGCATGTTTGGGTGTAGATCCAAGACCCAGCTCCTTCGCCGCCAGAATCTGCTCCTCTCCCCTCCTACCCTGTTTCCTCCTGTGATGAATGTTCGAGACCCTGTGACCTGGCCCTGCACACCTCCCAGTAACACCAAATGAATCACATCCCCCAAAGCACAAGGAAGGAGCCAGCCCTCAACCCAGGTGGAAATGGCCATTTTCCAGGGGAACTGAAGTCAGACAGACACGCTGGTACTGTCTAGTGGGACAAATGGGCTGTCACCATGCCACACTCTCAAGAATGGATGTTCTGGAGCCTGGAGCCAGGACAGGGTGGCAAGGCTAGGCTCTTTCCCAAGCTGATCCCTGTGGTCCTAGGCCAGGGTCAAGTTATCCACCGGGACACCCAATCAACCAAGTACCTCTGTGTTTGACAGAAAAACAAACCAGAAAAGGACACATCCTACAAGAGCCGTGTTGGTGGGCTGCCTGGAGTTTGATTTGGGGGCAGGTGAAGAAAGGGAGGGGGAGGGGCTGTGGAAATTTCCTAGGTCTGTGCCCTGGGAAGCAGGGGTTTGGCAGTTCTGCCTGTTTCCTCCGCTGCATAAGGCTTCTTTGACTAGAATCAGAAACAGCAGGGAGATGGAAATTACTGGGAACACACTGGTTTTGTTGGGATCCTCTGCTTCTAGAAGGAACACAAGAGGCCAGCAGGATTCAATTCTATTTCCCCGAAGTTTGCAGAGCGCTGCAGAGCCCGGATGTCCCTACCCTAACTCCCCAAACCTGGGCTTTCATGACTGACTGGCAAAGGGGGCTTCCCATGTGTGGTGAGGGAGGAGCATCCAGGTGGGTCTCACAAAACACCGAAGTCCTTCATGTGGGAGAGCCTTTCCCAGCTGCAGGCAGAGGGCACGGGCCTAAGAAAGTCAGAGAGAGTGTAGCTGGCTCTATGGTGAAGGCAAGCCAGGCTCAAGAGACCAAGAGTATGGATGCCTGCGTGATCTGGGACAGGGCAGGACAGACATTAGGACCCTGCAGAAATGGGCCCTACCCATAACCTGGAAGTCAGCGCTGGGGTGAGGTGCGGAGACTCTGAGCTGTGGTGGTCAAATGGCTACGGGCTCTCCCTACACCTACGGCAGCAAACTCAACTGTCAGTTCTCTGGCGCCGGACCCACGACATCCCCTCATCTTTGAGAACACCCAGCCTCTGGGAGATGAGCTAATGCAGCCAGTGTCCCTGAGGAAGTGGGACCTGTAAGCCAGTGAGCCCCACTGCTCCAAGGTAAGCGGGTACCTGGCCAATGAGGGAGTAAGTGCCGACCTGGGTGTTCAGTCAAGGCGCTTCTGTCCTCGCCTCTTGTCCCAAACATCCCCTGAGCTTTGGAACGAGGATGGCTCTGGGTGGATGTCAACTTTCTGTCCCTGTGACCAAATGCCCAAGGGAGGAAGAAAGGTTTATTGGGCCAGGAGAGATGGTCAGCACACCTTCAATTCTAGCACGAGAGGCGGTAGGCAGATCTCTGACTCTGAGGCCAGTTTGGTCTCCACAGTGAGCTCCACACAGTGAGCTCCACACAGTGAGCTCCACACAGTGAGCTCCACACAGTGAGCTCCACACAGTGAGCTCCAGGGCATCCAGGGCTATCTGGTGAGACACTGTCTCACACACACACACACACACACACATCTTATTTGGACCCCTGTTTCGGAGGGTTGGTCCCCACCAGCAGTGGGGACTGTGTGAGGGACTTGAGCATCCCCCCTCATGGTAGCTCAGGACAACTGTGGAACGCTGGAGACAAGATGTGCCTTTGGGGCACACCTCCCAGAGGCTCACTTCTTCCACTACGACCCACTTAACGTGATCCAGGTATGAGCCCCAGGGGGTGAGCCCACTGACAGGGTCCTTCCCCAGAGCCCCCACCTGAAGGCTGCACTGAAGACCAAGCCTGTGGCATTGGAGCCCAAGGCAGGCATTCCATGGGCCGTAACTGTGTAACTGAGTGTCTCCTCCAGCGATGACAATGGTTTGAAACTGGGTGGTAGGCCAGGGCTTCTCTGTGTAGCCCTGGCTGTTCCAGAACTCAGTCTGGGAACCAGGCTGGGCCCCAACTCACAGATCTGTCTGCCTGTGCCTCCTGAGTGCTGGCATTAAAGGCATGCACCATCATTGCCAGGCTGTCGTTTCATTGTATTTTATTTTTTTTTAAGATTTATTTTTATGTACATGGGCATTTTCCCAGCATGTGTGTCTATGTGATTCTGTGCATGTCTGGTGCCTGCAGAGACCAGAAGATGGCGCTGGATTCCCTGGAGCGGAAGAAGGCTTCCAGGTGGGTACTGGGAATTGAACTCCAGTCCTCTGGAAGAGCACTGCCCTGAGCTTTTGAGCCATCCCTCTAGCCCCTACACCTTAGGTGTCACTTTAAAATGGCCACTCTTGCACCACGTGGACTTCAGTTATCTCTTTTTTCGAGGCCAGCCTGGGCTACAAAGTGAATTCCAGGACAGCCAAGTATACCCAGAGAAACCATGTCCCAAAAATCCAAAAAGCAAAACAAAAACTCAAAAAACAAACAAAAATACATGCAGAGGCCCTGTCCTGGGAGGCCCTGTCCAGGGACACCAGGATAGGGGGGCTACGGGTCTCGGCGTGACATGAAGGCCCATCGTTTGCAGATCTTAGGGACCAAGGGAAGGTATCAACACTTTGGGAGCAGATCAGGGTCTCAGGCACCCTTGTGCAGCCTCAGGCAGAGGTGACTGGAGTCATTTGGGGGCTGCCAAACCTTGCCCCTTGGCTGTGTGAGGACTGGAGGAAGGTAGAAATGGAAAAGTACCTCTGCTCCAGAGAACCGGGCAGGACAGGGCTGTGGTTTTAGGTTCACGGGGCCTCTGCCAGGGTGCGATGCTCTCTGCAAGACTGCAAATGTTAGCCCTGCTGGCGTGTGTTGTAAATGGACTCGGTTTTGTTTAGTTGGTTAAATTTTTATTTACTTTTAAAGAACCCACAAAACCCCTGACAGAGCCGCCGTGAGGAGGACACGGTGTTACCCAGGAAAGCTGGTTTCCAAAGGCTCAGCCGGGCCGGTGGGGTGGGAACCCACGCTTGCCAGTTCAGTAGGAGTGGCGAACACCCCTCAGCCATTGCTGAGAGTCTGCTGTGTGCCAGGGTGTCCCTCAGCTGTGTGACTTCCTTGTTTCTGACCCCCAACAGCTGCCAAGGCAGGAGCACCAAGAAGCCAAGGGGCTCCCCCTGAGTCAAGCAGCCAGGGAGCAGGAGGTAGGCAGCCAGGTTTGCCCATTTCTGACTGCAGTGAGCTCAGAAAGCCTGCTGCCTTGTACCCAGGAGCTCCCAGGGCCATTGTTCTTAAGCAAATGATGTCCCTGCAGCACAGATCCCGGCTCAGGAGGTCAGGCTGGCCTTTTTCACATCTGGCACTGCCCTGTGCAGCTGACCCAGGAGTCTCAGGGAGAGGAAAGTGGGGAAATGCATCCTAAAATGAAGCAATGAGCTCATTCAGTGAGGTATGGGTGGCTGAAAGCTTGGTGCAGGACACTCTCAGGTAGGTGTGCTGCTCAGAGAGGAAAGACAGAAGGGAAACCCCCACAGCCCCACCCCTCAGCCGAAGCCTCCCTGTCTGCAGAAGAGGAGGGAACCCTGAGGGCTCCTCTCTGAGTCTCCCTAGGAGTCTGCCGTTTGCAGCACACATGCAGACCTGTAGGATGGCATTGCTGGAAACACAAGCTGGGAACAGGGGGTGCTTTGTCCCTTGGGGGAGGGCCAAGGTCCCGCCAGGAGGAGCTCTGCAGCTCAGGAAGTCTGGCTGGGCTGCCTGTGGGCCAGCTGGGGCTGGCCTCCAAGGTCATCCCAAAAGCATTTGTCTCCTCCAGGTGGAGGGAGCTCAGCAGACAGCCACTACCCACCCATGGGCTTGGTGACCAGGAAAGTGAAGCCCCCAGCACCTCTGGGCTGGGACAATTTTCCAGCTCTTATTCAGTGTTCTGTGGTCCCAACTAGCCCAGACTGCACACTGGTGCGTGGACTGCCACTCACCTGGCCCCGCCCCAGAACCCTTGCATACACTGCAGCCACCGCCTAGGGGCTCATCTGGCCCTCAAGGCCCTTCCTGACTCACACTTGGAGGGTCCAGCTGATGTGTTCACTCCTGCCATCCACTTAACTTGTATGTGTAACGGCTTCTTCTAGTGTCTTGGTGGGCTGTATTTCATACATACATACACACATATGTAATTCTCATGTGCATTGGTGTTTTGCCTGCATGTATGTCTGTGCGAGTGTCAGAGCTCCTGGAACTGGAGTTACAGTTGTGAGCTGCCATGTGGGGACCTGGAAATTGGGTCCTCTGGAAGAGCAGCCAGTGCTCTTAATCACTGAGCCACCCCTCCAGCTCCACCCCCATTTAAAAAAAGATCTTAGGATTTATTTTAACATGTATGGATGTTTTTTATGCGTGCAGATATGGGTGAGATTCCTGAGGAGGCCAGCAGAGGGTATTCTGTTCCCTGGAACTAGAATTATGGATGATTTTGAGCCACCATTTAGGGTTGGGAATCAAACCCAGGTCTTCCACAAGAGCACAAGTTAGGGTTAGCCATCTCTCCACCCTACCCTTTAAAGATTTATTTGTTTTTATTTTCTGTGTAGGAGTGTTTAGCCTGCCTGTATGTATGTGTGCCATGTGTGTACTCAATGCCTAAGGAAGCCAGATGAGGCCATCAGACCCGCTGGAATGGTAGCTATAAATGACCAGATGGGTGCTGGGAATTGAACCCAGGTCCTCTGAAAGACCACCCAGTGCTCGTGAAATCATGAGGAGCAGGAGAACACTGTACAGGGATCTCACACCCCAGGAATAGCTGCTGGCTAGTTCAACTCTAATTCCAGAGAACAAAAGCTATATATCCCCTAGGGAGTGGGTGGGGGGCTCCAAGAACAGGTGTACTTAAGTGGTTGGAACTAGGTACTTCATGGATGCTTGATTTGCATTATACTGCAAGCTCCTATCATTAAAAATACGTAATTAACATATAGGCACAGGATGGGGAGAGCTAGCAGGGAGCTGTGTCAGAGGCCATATATCAGGTGTGGTTAGGAGAGCCTTTCTCTGAAGACATTCTCCAGATGAAGTTAGGCAGAGAGCCGGGGACCTGCAGAGGAGAGGGAGTCCTGCTCACACTGGGTATCTGGACCAGGCAAGCACTGCAACCTCAGCCAGCAGGGTACCTCCAACTGGTACTTTCTCCAGGCCTGGGTTAGTGGGGCTGGAGAGATGGCTCATCAGCTAAGAGCACTTGCTGCTCTCCGAAGGACCTGAGTTTGGATTTCAGCACCCATGTCAGTCAGGTAACTCCATCTCTACAGGATCCCACACTCTCTTCTGGTCTCTAAAGGAGCGACCCCCCCCCCCACACACACACACACATCCACACATCCACATTAAAAGAGAGAAAAAAAACTCATTTGAGAGGCCTGAGCACCACGTAGGCATTTGCAGTCTTCTGACGCCCCCTGGTGGCCATCACCCAGCATTGCAAAACCCACTTTCTTCTCTTCAGTCCTTTCCTAGAGATAGGATGCGCCCACCCCTTACGCCTGGGTATGTTCCCCAGGTGCCAACCTTTGGAGTTTTCCTTTAAATTATGACACATTTACTTATGTGAGAGGGAGGCATGTACACGTCCTGGCATGCGTGGGGAGGTCAGAGAACAATTACTGGAGTCTGTTCTCTTCCACCATGTAGATCCCAGGGATGAAGATCACGTCCCCAGGCTTGGTGGCAGGTGCCCATATCTACTGAGCCAGCTCTCGTGGCTTCGTCTTGGTTTTGAAGCAGGGTCTCTCACTGTCCAAAGGCTCACGTGAGTAGATGAGGCTGGCCAGCCAGCAGGCCTCAGGGATCCACCTGCTTCTACCAGTGCTGAGATTTCAGCTGGGTGCCACCACACCTCAGCTTTCTCTCTTAAACATGGGTTCTTCTTTTTTTTTTTTGCAAGGGACTAAACTTGGGTCTTCATGTTTGTAAGGCAAATGTGTTACCAGCTGAGCCACGTGTTCAGTGGGCCGAACTGTCCTGAGGACCTGAGCTGTGTCCTGAGCAGTGGGTAGAATGATGCCCTCAACCCAGCAGGGCACATTGGGGAAATGCTGAGCCTGTCTCCCTGTCTGTGAGGGACCTCTTGGCTCTAGACCTCTCAGGGAGTGGGGCGTCCCCAGTTTCTGAATGCAGTGGTTTGGGAGGGCTCCATAAGAGGATGCTGGGCACCTGGGTCCTGCTCCCTGACACAGGAAAGGGGCTGGAAATCTGGGGTCCCCTTCACCTCATAGTCCAACCTGCCCCCCCAGTGTCCTATTCCAGGACTTGAAGAAAAGAGCACAGGACTGAAGGGAGGGAGCAGAGAACAAGGGCGAAGCCAAAGCCTGCTGGCGCCACCCCTATCTCTGTGGCAGACCCCAAATGCCCGGTCCTGTGGCAGAGAGAACCACAAGCTTCTGCACCTGAAAACTGCCACAAGCCCAAGACATCCAGATAGGTGCTGGGGGACAGTGGTGAGTACCTGCAATCTCAGCCCCCAGGAGGCCGGAGCCTGGGCTATGCGGGAATTCTAAGCCAGCTTGGGTAACATGAGACAAAAGGCCTCCTGGCCTCACGGTGGCGCCTGCCTTAATTTCAGCACTGGAAGGCAGAGAAGAGGCAGGTGGATCTCTGTGAGTTTGGGTCCAGCCTAATCTACAATGCGTGTTCCAGGCCAGCCAAGGCTTCATAGTGATACCCTGCCTAAAAACAAACAAAATCCCTGAGAGGAATTGGAAGACAGAGATGAGGGTTTTTTCTTTTTCTTTTTTTCAGGAAGATGACAAAAGATGGTTGGGAGTGGGGGTGAGCAATGGTGGGTCTAGGCAGCTCCACTTACACATTCCCCAGAACCAAATGGGCGGAAGGACCCCAGGGGACCAGCACAGCAAGGCTAAACTTCACTACGTAGGATAAAATTATCTAAAACCAGAAACACAAGAGTGCGGCGGAGCCTGTGGAGAGCCACGGGGGGGCTGGGGGGTGCTGGGATGTTAGGTGAGGCGAATCCCGGTCTAGCCATGTGATCTCGGGCTGAAGATCTGAGGACAGTACTTCCTCAGCAATCTCTGCACCCCCACTCCCTTTTAAGACACTTTGTTTACTTGTATTTTTTATTTTTATTTATTTAGTTTTGTGACAGGGTTCCTCTGTGTAGCCTTGGCTGTCCCAGAACTCACTCTGTGGACCAGGCTGGCCTCAAACTCAGAGATGAGCTTGCCTCTGCCTCCCAAGTACTGGGACTAAAGGGGTAAGCCACTGCCAACTACAGGGATTTAGAAGGTGTGAAGCTCCAGCAGATTGAACACCCAGGAATCTGGGGGCAGCCAGCTGTACCAAGAGGGGTGTCGACCCAGAGATAGAGAGGGGTGAGGCAGAGGACATGGTGACATGGCCAAGGGAAGCTAGGTCCTGCAAAATCCACAGACCCCTCACCCTGAGCATCAAAATATCCAGCCTCATAATCTAAGCGGCATAATGAAGAAAGTGTGAACCGCTGAGGAGAGGAACAGAGGCAGTGAGTCCTGAGCCAACAGGGGGCAAAGGGACACCACTACCTCACCTGCAGGGGGTGTGCCTAGAGCGACCTCCTCTGCAGCCTCGGGAACTTTCCAGCAAGCCACCTGAGCGGCTAGGAGACTGGCCTTTGCTGCCTCTCACACAGCCGAGGCTGCCCATCCTCCTGCCTAAGCAGCTGCAGGGCCACAGGATCACCGCACCTTCCCTTTTGGGTCTGTGTCTTTGTGCTTAGGCAGTCAAGAGCCGAGGAGCCACTGGGTCCTCAGCTGTCTGTGGGGCTTCTGCTTCTGCTACAACAGCCAGGCTGGACAGCCACTGGTGCTCTCTTCCACACTGACTGGGGTCCAAGGTAACAGAACAGCAGCTTGAACCACATCCTACCCAAGCCGTATCTGCTCTCCCTCTGCAGTCCTTGCTGCTGCGTGCTGAAAGCCTCCTAATGTTGCAGGAGGGACACAAGGTTGCAGCCTGAAAGCCTCAGGCTTGGAGCTACACTGGTGTCTCTGTCAAGAAGGCCACCATGGGCCTCACAGGGTGGCATCTGTATAGCACACCCAAGGCTGGGCAGATGAAGAGGCCATTTTGGATCCCTCTTCATGAAAACATTTTTTCTTTTTTCAAACATGTGTGTACGTAGGTATCTGTGGAGGCCAGAAAAGGGTGTCCAGTCTCCTGGGGCCAGATTTAAGATGGTCGTGAGCCACCTTATGTAAATGCTGGCATCCAAACTTGGGCCCTCTGAAGGAGCAATAAGTACCCTTAAGCATGGAATTTTCTCTTCAGCCCTAGAAAAATTATAAAAACTAAGTTGTAGGGTGCTGGGCACGGTACATACCTGCTATCCCTGCCCTTGGGAGGGCAAGGCAAGATTCTGAGGTCAAGGCCAGCTTGTTCAATTTAGGAAGACCCTGTAGTGGATCCCGGGGAGGTATCCTGGCAGCTGACTGGAATCCATAGGTAGTCTCTGCAGGGAGAGTTGGTTTGGTTTGGTTCTTTGAGATAGTGTTTCTCTATGTAACTCTGTCTGTTCTGGAACTTACTGGGTTAATCAGCCTAGCTTCAAACTTAAGAGACAGCCACCTGCCTCTGCCTCCCAGGGCGGAAATCAAAGGTTTTCAAAAGCATGTGTTCACCTGTTTGGGGCAGACTGGCCTCTAAGGCCCAGCAATAGGCTCCGTGTCCTGGCCTCCTATGGGCTGAGGTCATAGATGCCAGCTTCTGTGCTCAGCTTTAGTGTTTAAAGTGCATTAAGAAAAATCCCGCAAGGTTAATTAGGAGAAGGCTAAGGGGTCATAGGGTAAAGTCCTAGCCAGGCAGCAGCAGCACCGGTAACACTTGGAGTTGTGCCAGATGCTGGTGTCCTGTTACAGCAGCAGGTCCTGGCAGAGAGCACGGCAGGCCGCCCAGGAAGAAGAGGGCTGCAGGAGGGTGAGACTGTGGACGGGTTACTTTATTTCATATAAAATCACACTGAGGAGTTGAGAAGTCAAGTATACTCAGCTTAGATTTGCCGCCACAGACTCTGCACTGGAGGGCGACACCACCAGAGCCTGCATGCCCAGACACAAGTGCAAACGAATGCAGAGACAGTCTGAGGCCACACTGTCCCTCTGCAGTGACTCGGGCCCCACAGTTTGCTCACTGCAAGAGGGCCAGGCTCACAGGTTCCTGGGGTTCACCTCAGTAGCATAGGAGCCCAGATTAGGGCAGGGCACAAGCAACTGACACCAAAAGAACAGTCATGGTGTCACAGGGACAGAAAGGCAGCTGGTCCCAGCAGGGAAACACGGGTGTCTGCGTGGGAGAAGACTCACAGGAAGTCCCCAGCCTCTGTCAGACCCGCTCTCACCCAGCAGCAAAGGAACAACCTACGAGTTTAAGGCAAGTCCCCGGAGGGGAGCTGTTTGTGTACTAACTCTAAGCCTGCACCAAGGCCCCGCTCTGACTGCAGTGCCGTGGGTAGAGAAATAGTCACCATGTCACAGCTCTGACAGCTCAGGCACCAGGCTGTCTCCCCCTGCAGCACCTGCCCAAAGGGGCCCAAGGCGGCTTGCTTCTCATGCTGCGCTCCCCACAGGCCCTCCCCGACAGCGTTGGACTTCCGCACAGGGCCACCACCTTCCTTGTTGAGGGACTGATGCATGCTGCTAGTTTGGCTGGAACAACAAAACCTCAGCTCCACACCCTCAAACACTAAATTTTCAGTGAAATAAAAGCAGGAGGCTGGGCCCATGCGCAGGCATGCCTGTTCTTTGGATCTGGACACTGTATGATACATTCATAGAAGGCCAGCAAGGGCCAGCAGTGCGTCCCACTTCCCTGAAACACTGGAGTCTGAAAGACAGCTTGTCTACCACACACGTGCCTGAACAACACTGCTGATCCTGACACATGCGCACGTATGCTTTCGCACTCTCACACACACACACACACACACAGACACACAGATACACACGGATGAGCATACACAGACTTGCTGGAAGGGTCAAAGGATGCCCGTTCTGGGATAGCAGGGAGTGTTCTGGAAACTGCCTTCGCCATTCAGTGCTAGGTGTTGGAGCCCTCCAAGCCACAGGGTCGCTGTGGAAACCCCTTCCGGTAAGGAGTGTGCTGGGGATGGGCCAGCAGGACTCCCAGCAGCTGCTGTGCTGGCTTTCTTCATGATGAGAAGCAGCTCCACCTGTGGGGTGCTCACGGCCCACATGACATCCCAAGTGTCAGGATGGTGAGAGGGTGGCCTCCCGGGGCCGGTGCTTCTCCTGGCAGTACACACGAGAAATCACAAGTGCCTGTGGCCCTAGGTCCCCATCAGCTGGCCAGCTTCATCTGCCCACAGGGCTGCTGTGCTTGCAGGCCAGTGAGCATCGAGGTGTCTGCAGACATTCCTGCCCTGCAGGCTCACACAGAGAACTCGGGGCCTCCTTTCCTGGCCCTCATCTGCAGTCGCCTGAATCGGAAGCCAACAAAGGGATTCATCCAGAGGAGGGAGGGGGGACCCCCGAAGACAGACTTCATCCCTTCCCACCGCAGCCTTCGCTCCCACGTGGGCTTCTCACTCTTCAGCCTCTCGATCTCCTGGGAGCAGAAGGAGAAGCCGTAGGAGCAGTGAGGAGAGACTCACAGCCAGCCTGCTGCCGCCCTCTGCAGCACGTCTCCAGGCGCCTGCCACCAGGGCTGCAGAGCCTCGTGTTGCTGGGCACTGTGTGTGCTCCTTCCTCCCTGTCTCACATGCATAGCTAAGCTGCAGCCATCTACATGGGCCAGCCTCAAAGGCAGCCTGGCTGTGGCTCTTGACAGGCACGGGGACCCTTCGCATGGGACCAACTCTTTACTCAACCTGTATTTAGGCAGCACCTACCCCAGGCCTGCCAGGGTACACTGAGTGTTCTGGCTAGGAGCCTGCCTGGTTTTACCAACCTAAATAGATCCTGGGCCCAGAAACTACACCGTGCCAAAGGAGGGAGCAGCAAATACAGCCTTTGGGGCCCAAGGATGCCCGAGACCCCCACATCAGTGCATGTGTGCGATTCCTGCTGAAAGTGCTCCCCCACCCCCACAGACCTGGTCCAGGACTCACTGTTTCGTCATTGCATATTGAGTGGATCTGGGTACCGAACATGACTGCGGTGAACGTGAAGAACAGAAGGCCCTCAAGGCACAGGAAGACCAACAGGATTACAGTTATGGGAGGGGAGAAGTCGCTGCACTCTGCGGACAAGAGCGAGGTGGTCAGTGTACCACAAGCAGCCTCCACCATGGGCAATGCTAAACGCACACACCCTGGCACCTGCTGCACCAGGCCCATTCAGACTCTCCCAGAGGCTGCCCGGGACACCACCCTGCCCAGGCAGCTCTCTGGGAAGTCCACCTTCCCTGAAGTTTCTTACTGCACTGGGGATTGTACTCAGGGCTTTAGAAATGCTGGACAAGCATTCTACCACTGTATACCCCCCATTTTACTTTGATAGGGTCTCAGTAATTTATCTAGCTGGCCTTGAACTTGTGATCCTGAGCAGCTGTGCACAGTTCCCCTGAGGCATGAGACTGCTCTGAAAGGCCGCTCCTATCTCTCTACACTGTGTGGCTGCAGGGGACTCTGACCACTAGAGGCGCTGTCAACAGCGGTCCAGCCCCTCCTGCCTTTCTGCAGCTGCCAACCAACGCTTGTCTGGGCTACACCTGTCTGGATACCCCCCAGGCCACGCCAGGACAGCTGTGAACAGTGATCAACTACGCTAGCCAGAAAGGCAATACAAGGCTGACAGGACCAGTGGTAATCCTGTCCCCTGCAGTGTCGAAAGTCAGTAAGTAGCTAAAATGATTTATCAGAAGTTAGGCATGCACTGACTGAGGAAGTCCAATGAGGAAGCTTCAACAAGTGGGCAGGATGGCAAGGGTGGAACTACCACATTCTGATCCTAAGAAACGTTAACTTCTTTCTGGGCACAATGGCTTATACTTGTTACCTCAACACTTGGGAAGCTGAGGTAGGAAAAGTGTCCCTGAGTTCAAGGCCAACCTGAGCTACAAAGTTAGGTCCTGTTTAAAAAACAAAAGAACTAAACAAAAACCCTTAGATTATTATAGTAAGGCTATGCTCCCATCCAGGAGCCCATCTCCCCGCCACCTCTGCCCTGCAGTACTTTCAGGAATGACACATGGAATCTCAGTTACCTGTCCACTGCCCTCGGACACAGGCGATGAACTGAAGCCCGCAGAGAATCAGAGCATGGACTGAAGACAGAGCTATGTACATCTAGAAGGAGGGAGGCAGGTTAGCTGTTTCACCATCTGTCGTCCTCTGAGTAGAGGCTGCCCGTGCCCCCACACGCCTCCCACCCACAGTGGGGAAAGGTGGCCTGGAAGAGCGACTTATGGGCAATGGCAGCTGATCCAAGACCTCAGTGGATCAAGTCCAAAAGTTACATGGCAAAATAAGCAGAGGAGAAATGAGCTCTATGACGGGAGCCCTGTGCATGACCAGGATGACTGGGGGAGGGACAGACAAATCCACAGCCAGCAGGTCACACAGTCACCCCTGCACTGTGCCCTGCATGTGCCAACACAGCCATCAGCTCTGGGAAGGTGGGGAGCCAGGTGGCTAAATCCCTCCCCCAGCTCCACCAGGTTCAATGCGGTCTCCACAGAACATTTGTACGCACAGTGAAGAGCACGAAGAATCTCTGATTCTTTTCTCCTACACAGTTGTTCACCCACGGGCAGTGGTGGTCCATCTTTCGAATACATCTTTTGCAAATACTGCAAAGAAAAGTACATTTTTCAGTACCTTGTGCTCTGGGGGAAACCATAGTGACAGCAAAAGAAATCCAAGGTGGGAGAGGCTGGGAACAGCACTCTGCTGACCTCGACAAATCTCTATGCATCACAGGCTGACATCAAACTCATAATGCTCCTCCTGCCTCAGCCTCTTAAGTGCTAGGATTACAGGCACGCATTGTGCCTGTTCCTGCACTGTTTCGCAAGCCTGACTCTGCTGCCAGCTTCGCTTCTAAAACGGTCTACATCACTGACTGCATCCAGCAAGCACTGTGGCAGCCATACTTGGCTCTGCTGGACTTCGTAATGACGCCACTCTGTCAGATGTAATTTTTTGCATGTCTCCTGAATGCACCTGCCATTCCAACAGCTTCCAAAACATTCCCAGCTCATCTCCAATGGATCTGAGGAGTAAGTTCCCTGCCATAGCAGCTCACCGACTTCAGAGGCCCAGCTTGGTGACTCCTGCACTTGCAGAGCTAGGATGTGACCACTCTAAAAGGAATTTGTGCCTATACTCCCCAAGGCCACTACTCTCTCTCTGCCACCTCTGCTCTAGCAGGGAAGATGTATATTTTTCTGTACTTTCTTCACAGCCACGGTGACAAAGCCCTATTATGCTGGTTTTTCCTCCCTGTAGACTGCTGAATGGCCCTGTTCATCTTCATTTGCTGCTCCTGGAAATCCCATCCCATTAGGGGGAAGACACTTCAAGGGGAGGTCATACTCCATCTTTGTGTACACACAGGGACTCAGTACAAAGACAGGGAAGCTCAAGAGATTTCCAGAATGGAGAAGTGTTGCAGGTTCATCCGCACCTGATATCAGCTCCCCTGTCTAAAATCAAGCCCTGGCACAGCAGGTCAAAGGACACACTATAGCAAAGCCAGTTGATGGAGCCCAAGAAAGGCTGACATTCAAAAGGCACATGTTGTGAGCTGGACTGTCTCACCTTTTTCTTATTAACTAGTGTCAGAAAGTGGGGCTACAGGAACCTCATTTAGTCTGCAGATCCTGCCAGGCATGATAAGACAGCAAGTACCCAGGGCCCTGTTTCTCCAGCTACAAAATTCACATGCCAGCCCACAGCAGGCAGGCCAGGAAGCCACACAGAGACCCTGTTGCTTCCTCTTCTGGTGCCCAGCTTGTCTCCTACAACAGGGAAGGGACCTGAAGCCTGCATTGTTCACAGATTCCCCCAGGACTACAGGCGCTGCTGGGCTACTCTGCTGAGCTTAGAGGCCATACCTGCAGTGGTGGGCGCGCTCCGGCTTGATGCAGCAACACTTGGGGCACTTGTAGATCACCTCGCCTGGCTTCAGCTGCAAACTCTCCATGTACTCCTTTGTGGCATTGCCTTTGGGGACAGCCCCCTGCGCACACAGATTGAGTTCAGTTTGGGTGAAAGGGAGGCAGAACAATAAAACAAGGCTCAAACCATAACTTTAGCACTCATGAAGCTGAGGCAGGAGAGGAGGCCAGCCAATGCTTTACAGTGCTCCCCTCCCTTAACCGACCCCCCCCCCCATCTATAAAACATGCCCAGCCTGGGCTACATAGTGAGGAGACCTTGTTTCAGGAAGACAGAGGCGTCTGAAGCCCCGAGTGTAAGCTTGAGGAAGGGAGTTCGTATGGCCAGAGCATACTGTGCAGCACAGGCTGCGATCTATGACACAGCTCTATCCTCACGAATAGGCTGGCCAAGGCCACTGTGAGTCAGACATGAGAGAAAGCAAAGGCTAGGCTGTGGATCCCAGCGCAGCGGGCAGGCGGCCTGTGAGGCCAGACAGCCTCCACCTAGAAGACAACTGCTTATAGCAGTGGTTCTCAACCTTCCTGATGCTCTGACCATTTAACACAGTTTCTCATGTTGTGGTGACCCCCAACCACAATTATTCTGTTGCTACTTCATAACTGTAATTTTGCTAGTTATGAATCATAATGTAAATATCTGATACGCAGGATTTGTGGCTCTCCAAAGGGGTTTTGACCCACAGGTTTAGAAGCGCTGGCTTACAAGGAGCTGCAAAACCAGCATTTCTCTCGTCTTCCTAGGAGAAGACTGACAGACACCAGCACAGCCACTCTGTATGCAGAGACCAGGAGTCCCTGTGCCAGGGCCACAGTTAATGCTGTGAGGAAGCGGAGAACTTCTCAGAAGCAACAACACATGGCCTGATCCGCCTGCAGTGAGTGGCTGCCTCTGGCGACTGCTCTCGTGTGGCCTTCAGACTGCCCTTGTCAGAGGAAGCCCTGGCCATCTTCCCTGGCTCTGGGGTGGCCACAAAGAAGGTATCTCAAGTTTCTGAGAAGCAGCCATCCCAGACTTGGAAGTCTGAACTGAGCCTTCGCCACATCAGGGACGGAGGAGCAAAAGTTCAGGTCTGCCTTTCCTCACAACTAGTGGGAATCTGCTCCAGAGGAGCCCGACACACTCTTCACATTCGTACTCATCTGTGCCAGTGCTGTGTGCTGCTCCTTGACAGTGTTAAGCCATGCTGTCGGCAGATGCTGCGGACTCACCGGGTCAGTGAGCATGGTTCTTAGGTGGGACGACAGCGCGAGCACCGCCAAGCAGTTGAAGATGACTCCATTCACCACAGAGTACCAGAAGTCTTTGGAAGGCAGCAGCATGACGAAGGTCACCACGAAGTCTGCATAGACGACGAGAAGCCATGTCATGACAGCACAGACCATGCCACAGCCATCACGGATGAACCACACCCTGTCTGCCATGTCGGCCTCAGAGGATGAGGAGGAGGCAGAGTCGTAATTGTCATTGTCAGTCAGGAGAGGATGGTGCTCGATGTCCCGGAGCCTGTGTCCTGACGGCTGCATGATTCCCTGACACTCCCTGCAGAAGGGGTGAGAGCTGGTGAGGCTCCTGGGCAAGAACATGCATACACATACACACGTAAACATAAGCCACATGTGTAACGTCAGCTCAAACATACTGAGCATAAGTATGCTGCTGTGTGAGGCCCATACTGTGGTTGGCCTGTGCATGCACAGCTGTCACCTACCACATACAGAGACCAAGGCGCAGGCTGTAGAGAATCGCAGCACCCACCCCAGCACACCTAAGGGACCCTGTTGGACACTCTTGTCCCCAACGACCTCCACTGCCTCAGCCTCCTCCTTCCCGGTTAGCGAAGATGCGTGACTGCTTTTGTCGAGGGTTCCTGTTTTCGCCTCTAGATTCCTCAGTCATATGCTGCTTCTAGCATATGATTTTTAACCTTCGTGAAGTCTCTTCTGTTTATGAATCCATTCTTTCTTTCCAGACTTTCCCCGTACTTCCTGTGGTCTCTGACTGCCAAGAACACATAGGTCAGAGAAACTAAAGAACCAGGCTCTTTAGCAGGACCTGCTCCGCCTGCGGCGCCTGGCCCGCCCAGTCAGCCTTCTCTTATCATGTTTGCTGAGGGTGGGAACACCCGTGACAAGCACCTCGAGGGGAGGAAGAGTCTGGCTGTGTCTTGGCCTTGTACATGTGAAATGCTGACGGGCACCAAGATGAACCTGCCCCTTCCAGAGCAGCACTGAGGTGGGCAAAGGAGAGGAAGGGGTGTTCTTGAGGCTCCACCAAGCAGCAGCATGGCCTTTTAAGTCTGGACATTTTTTCTTAATTGCAAGTGGAGCACACTTGCAGAGTATAGAGTTTGAACACAGCACACACTAGGACAAGAAGAGACATCATTTGTTGCCAGAACCAGAGAAGAATCAGAGCAAAGGAACTTCGAGGCAATGTCGAGTGTAAAAGAAGACGGGACAATGGGTATATCTGCACAGAGCCGCCTGCCTTGTGCCCACATGCAGCTTCCCCAGGCAGGTCCCTGCAAGCACACAGGGCCTTGCTTCTCTTGCCCGCAAACACCATGCATAGTTCGTCCTTCCTGGACACTCTGACTGGGGTCTCAGAGCCTCAGTATCACTGGCTGAACCTGGGTCTAAGGGGCTGACAAGAGATGGGGTGGCTCTGCATGGCCTGAGAGCTCTGTCTGTCCCCCCCGCCAGCCTTCACCCACCGACCACACCTGCTACCTGCCTGACACCAACATGATGGAGATGTGTCCCCTCTGAGACAGGACACCTGCGCGCAGCAGCAAGAGCTGTCTGCTGCAAGGCAGAGGTGGCAGGAAACCCCGCTGCGGACTCGGCAGTGTCCTCTGATCCCCGGCACCTCTTGTGCCTTTTTCTTTTTAAGTACAGACTTCATTGTGTAACCCTGGCTGGTCTGGAACTGGTCATGTGGACCAGACTGGCCTCAGTCCCACAGAAATCTGCCTACTTGTACCTCCCAAGTGCTTGCATGAAAGGCAGTGCGCCACCACACCCAGCTAGGTTCCAGTTCTTTGGGCCTGGAAACATCAAGGACCCCAGCTGAGGGCTTCTACAGGCCGGGAGTCCTTCGCTTTCTGGTTTCCTCTGCAAGGGGTGCTATGAGAAACAGCTTGCCATAGAGAGACAAGAGGTTCTCGGGTCAGAATTGAGGTTTACAGTCTAAGCTCTCCCCAGAGGGCAGGGCACTGCAAGCCATACGGGTGCACAGCCACTACTGAGTGGTGCCAGCTCTGCTGTGCTTCCTGGCTCAGGTCCCACAAGGGGCCGGGGCGCGGAGTGCTCTGTGCTTCCTGGGGTATCTATATAAGAATGGCACACCTAACAATGGCCGTGGCAGGATAGTCTTAAATGAGCACACTAGGCTGGCAGTGTGTAACATGAGTACTGGAGCAGACCACCTGCAGAATACATGGGCGCCAATGAAGGAAAGCAGCCCAAGATTCAGGCATCGCTTCATTTTCCTGTGTGTGTGTGTGTTTGAGACAAGGTCATGTAGCCCAGGTGCCCTTTCACTCTATGTAGCTCAAGCTGTCCTTGAACTCCTGACCCTCCAGCCTCTACCCACCAAGTGCTGCCATGCCTGCACAAAATCTGAAAGAAGGCCGTGAGTGAACACAGCAGGACTGCAGCTATTTAGGAGCGCTCTCCTTCCCAAGTCACTGTGTCCGCTGCATTAGTGCAATGGGAAAGGGAAAAGTGAGGAAGTGCTCCGCATACAAAGAGCACATGACCGGCATCCAGAAATGTGATGTGGAGCCACATGACCCAACAGGAGCCATGTCCCACACAACAAATACTGATGTCTGCTGGTACCACACTCTTGATGCTCAGATCTGGAAGAGCCCTGAGAACACTGCGTCAGTAAGCTGACAGAAACCATCTTCCATCTTCCATGTCTAACAATCAATGGGGTTTATCTGCACCTGAGCCTATACCCCACACAGAGTAAAGCTCTTTGTTCCTACTGTGTGTAAAGCACTGACTCCTGAGACCTTATATTTGATGTCACAGATCTCCACCAGCCCTGGTGACAGCCACGCTTGCAGCCCTCCTTGTCTTGTAGTGTCTTGTGGTACTGGCCAAAGCGTAACGGCATCAAGCAGACTTCTCACCCCCGGCAAAGGCAAGCAGGCTGGTGGAAAGGGAGGCCTCAGCCTGCAGCTGCCTCTGATCTTGGCCACATAGACACCCCTTACCTGCTCCACAACCCACAGCTGCTTCACAAGGAGCTGGACTGGTGGCTTGTGCTCGTAATCCAGCACTCAGGCAGCTGTGACACGAGGATGGTAAATTCAAACTCAGCCTGAGCTAGAGTGAGACCCTGTCACGTGTACACCAGCCGCAGACTCACCTTACAAACTGCTTCTAAGCATCATGGGAGCTCTTGTGCCTTTTTTTCAGGACCGTAAGGCGCATGCTGTCCTGTGTGATGTGGCCTGAAAGATAACAAACCCAATGACAGGTTACTTGCTGTGCATGACACAGAGCCTGTGGACCCTGGATGCCACACACACAGCCTACAGGAGCACCGTGGCTCTGCACATGGGGCTGTCCACAACAGCAAAAGCACTGGGCTTCTGAGTTCTCATCACTGGCAAATCAGCAACCCCAGAGACAAAATTTTGCTTTGACTATCAAGTTTTGAGACAAGTTTTTACAGGTTGCCCAGGCTGGCCCCACTCCTCAAGCCATCGAGCCACAGCAGCTAGGACACACACTACTGCAGCCACCACAGCTTTCTTTAGTCTGTTTTACCCTCCTCATGTTGGATACAAATCCAGATGCCTGGGTCCTTCAAGAAAGCTGCAGGAGTCTGGTGTGGTGGCACATGCGTTGGACCCTATCACTTGGGGAGACAGAGGCAGGCAGGACCTCTGAGTCTCAAGCCAGCTGGGTCTACATTGCGAGGACTCAGGCTATAGAAAGGCCCTGTTTGTGTTTTAAAACAAAACAAAAAATACCTGAAAAACCAAAAAAGAAAGAAAATTCGATCCAGGGATAGGCATGTCCAGTCTGTTCTCACTAGTCATGGAGGATGGTCAGTGTGCCTAAGAGGCAACTGTAGCACCAAGCCTGAGAGGGGGCTGGGCACAGCAGCCACAAGAAAACGTTGGGACTGAGTGAGGGTTACTGCAGACAGAGCCTGCAGGGCACAGGCACACTGTGGCAGCGTCATACAGGGAAGGAAAAGACGACTCAACGAGCAACGCTGGTCAGTCTCACACATGCCCAGAGAACTGAAAGAACATGTACAGAGTGGCTCTCCTGCAGGACTAAACACCAGACAAATCAGCAGGCTTCTGAAGAAATTGGAACAAAAGGCTGAGGCTGCCTTCTGGCTGAAGCAAGTGACATGGGCACATGGACTCATCAAAGCAAAATACACTAAGTAGCCTACTCTGGTGGCACACGGCTGTAACCCCAGCACAGGAGGCCAAGATGGAAGGACTGCCTCAAGTCTGAGGTCAGCCCAGGCTACGTAGTGAGACTATGCTTTAAAAAATTCAGTACGTTGTTTTAAACAGATGAAGTATAGACTTTAAATATGTGTTTCGCTGTGCATCTGTGAGGCTGCCATGAGAAAAGAAGCAGGGGTAAAATGGCCCCATCCAGGGACCTGGGCAGAGCTGGAGGACAAAGCTCCAGTAGAAAGGCGTCCTGATCAGTGCATTCAAGAGCCAAGGCTGCCTTACTGACTGTGCTCGGGCAGTAGAGCTCGGATAAGGGGACAGGTGTTTAAAGAGATGGAAAACAACAGTACTTGGCATCAAGGCAGGAAGAGGCTGGCAGAGGAAGATTCACCCAGGAGCCTATACTCAAGCAAAGATGAGGAGAGGCCGGAAAGGGTAGGGCTTGAGGGAATCGGGTAGTCACAGGAAGGGCAGCAATGCAGAGGATGGGCAGGGTTCACTAGCCCCTGGAACTCGGGAACTGCTGGCTAATGGGGAGTGATGAGACTGGGGATCTTGGAATCTGGAGTGTATTCAGGGCATGCCCAAAAACCTACCCAGCTGCCGACCACTGCTCTGACTTAGAATGAGAGGGGGCAGTACAGCAGAGTGGGGATAGGAGGAGACAGGTGAGCTCACCATAGACCTTGGGGAACTGGGAACATGAGCATCCCAGGGAGGAGGCAGTGCAGGGCAGGAAACCAGGAGCTGTTTGGAACAGTCAGCCCCCACAGGCAATGTTCACTGGGTCTCCAGGGACCTCTTCCTGGCACTTTCAGTAAAGTGCTAAGGGCCTGGGCCCCTGGATGCTTTTCTAGGGTGGGATTCCATCCAGGGCCTCATATATACTAGGCAAGCAAAAAAGCATCATTTTCACTGCAGTTAAGAGAGAAGCATCTGAAGCTAGAGTGAGAAGAGGAAGTTTTGGCTTTCAATCTCTTCAGTGTCTCTCCTTTCATACTGGCAGGCACACGGAAACAGACTTGATCTCCCTACCTTACAGAAGAGCTTCCCCAAGACCATGGCACCTTGTTATGACCATGCCACATTTCGCCCACAGTGAACACTATGGGGACAGAAGAACAGATGCCAAGTAAGCCGATTAAGCCGCTGGACTGAGCATGAGATAAGGCTCATCCTAGAGGCCCCTTTCTTTCATCCTTGTTTTAAATTTGTCTGATGGCCACCGAAGTGGTGCAGGCTTACAACAGTTCTAAGTCTGAGGGACAGGGGCTCCTGTGTACAGGCTCAGAGAATGAAACCACAAAGGAGAGGAAGGATGAGGAGAAAGCCAACCATTAGAGGGTGGACCTCATATCCAGAACTCCCAAGTGATCCAGGGCAGCATTCCCACAGAGCCCTGCATGGGAGTGTGCTCAGTAGTGGTCCTCACACTGCTGAAGGGCAGAAGTCACCATGGCATCCTGCAAAAGGTGGGTGACAAGCTGCCTTTGTCTGTATGATGTAGCTTGGAAATGATGCACTCATGGAGACTCCAAGAACATAGTGTTTAGAGTGCAGAGTGAGCGCAAAGACCCTGCCCTGGACAGCTGTCACCAACTCAACAAAGCAGAAAGCCCAGATATCTAAATATGTCAGTGGCTGCAGGGGCTGGCAGGGCGGCGGGGGGTAGCGTGACTGTCCTCCCTCCCTGGGAGGGAGGCATGTAGCATAGGATGGTGGGAACTTGCTAAAATATACAATTGGGGGCACACTGCATGCATGTACAGTGCATGCCTTAATCCCGGCATCCAGAAACAAACCCAACAGGAACTGAGACAGGACCACTGCAAGTTCAAAACCAATCTGTCTACATTGCAAGTTTCAGGTCTCATAGGGCTGGCTGCAAAGTGAGACCCTCTGTCAAATAAGCAAAACCCAAGACAAAAGCCTTTGGACACTGGAAGAAGGGACTGCAGAGATGCACGGTGAGCAAGGACTAAAGCACCCCACCCTTGGAGAGAGGCAGGCTGGGGAGCCAAGTGCTGTGAGGTCCTGCTGTGGAGCCCAGGAAAATCTGGAAGAGAAAGAGCAGAGATATAGCACTAAACCCACAGTGCCAAGAACCCAAAGTGCTCAGAAAGCACTGTAAAGGGCTAGCCTCTGACTAAAGGCTCTGCCAGGGCTCATGAAGCTCTAAGAAAGTTGAAGGCCAGCAAAGTGCTGGTGACAGGAAAGTTGGTATTGAAGGCAAGACTTGGCCTGGAATTGCAGATCAGAGCCCACGATGGAGAGGCAAATATTTGATATGCGGGTAGTGGTAAACTTGAAGGTGCCCCAGGTTCCAAGGAGACCCAGCAGCAGATTCAGAGTGAGGGATGATGCAGGAGTCCTTCAGACTGGGACAGTGGCAGTAGGAATCCTGAGCACTCAGAGGGGCACTATCAGGGCAGTAGACTCCTCCATAGGTCAAGTACACCTATGCCTCATGACAGTGTCCTGGCATGTCACCAGCTAGGTGAGGGTGGGGACAACTTCACAGGGAGGCTATCCTCAAGGCTCAACCTAGCACAGTGCCCATGGAGAGTGCTCCCAAAGCATTCTTCATTCCAGTGCGCGTCATGAGTGTGGAGCTGCCTTCCACGACACGCTGAGCACCAATGCACATGAATCTGTTATTGTCTCCTCTAATTACTAAGTCTAAAATACTATTAACCTTGAAGAAAATATAGACACACCTAACAAAAGCCACGTGTCAACACACTGGCAAGGGCTGTACACTGCAAGCAGTAAGTAGCCTTAGTTAACCTTTCTAGAAGGTTTCATGTTTTTTAAAAATACGTTGTCACAATAACAGCACTTGGAACACTGCAGGTCACAAAGGCTGCAAGCGGAGGACACAGGCATGGAAGCAGGGGGCTAGGAGGGGAGACTCCTCCGGGGTGGGAGATACCGCTGGGCTTTCCCCTCCGCAGCTACACTTGCCCACAGTCTCCAACCAGGGAGCACCCAGGATGGGGCCTGACTTCTTTGCCTCTGTGCCCTCTGAAGTGACCTGTTGGGGAATCACAGGCACAGGGAGTTGGAAAGAACTGACTCTAGAACATACCCACACTGGTGACACCACTGTCCAGTCAGCTGGCTACATGCAAATTCCACTGCAGGAAGGTGGGAGCATAGCCCCAGCTCTTAAAATCCCACCCTCCCCATTTCAATAACTACACTACACCACCTAGCCACCAAGGTCAAACACTAAGCAGCACCATACTGTCCTCTTCCTCCAGGCCCCACATCTAAGCCATGAGCAAGTGCTGGGGTCCTGACCTCCAGAACTGTCCTAAACCTGACCACATCTCCACCTCCCCTGCCCACCCAGACCCTGGCACTGTGAACACAGCTTGCCTCTGACCAGTCCCCTGTAGACTCAGTGGCTCTATTTACCTAAGCGACCTGCCCCGCTGGCATGCAATGCAATCCTTCAGCGACCAGGTCACGCAAGTGCTCGCCCCTCCACAGGCTGCAGTCACAGCCACCTGGAGTCTACACACATCCCTTCTTGCTGGCCTTTCCCTTGCTGCTTGTTTCCCATCACCTCCTGATCAAGGTAGTCTGTGAGCATCTCCCTATACTACAAAACGCTAGGTGAGTGAAAGAGAAAAGCTGGGAGTTGTGTTGTGTTGGCTGGTGTTGGCTCGGTGGGAGATGGGGAGGGTGCTCGAGGCAAACAATGTCCATGAAGCTCACTAAACACAGGGCACTGCTGTTAGATGGGGACCCGGTTCTTAGAGATGGGTCAGCAGCTCACTCAAACCCAGCCTATGAACATGGGGTTAGGGCCGTTCCGCCTCCACTGCTGGGCTCTCCTGCTCACATCAACTCCTTCCAGAGCCCAGGGCTTAGAAAGGACACTCTATGGGACAGAATTCTGATAATTCAAAACTCTCAATGACCCTTTGAAAGTTTGTTTCCAGGGAAACTGACACTTCTCTAGCTAGTGGCACTTCTCCATGGTGTTCTATGAACACGGTGCTCTCTCAGGCAGCCAGGAACTACTCAGAAGCTTCCAACCTGCATGTACAATGGCCCTACTCTCTGGTATGCCAGAGGACACACCTGCTTTGGTCCCTGTCACTACCTCTCTATGATGCATGTGAAGATAGCCCTCGCGCTACAGAACTCAAGCCTCTGGGCACTAGGCCCCAACAATGCTCTATATTAGTTGGTTAGTTAGAAACTGGCAGTTTCAAGGGGACAGACCCATCCTTGAAAATCGACAGCCTGTATAACCAGGAGCTGCAGCTGTAGGACTCAGACCTGGTAAAATAGGATCTGAGTTATCTCTGGCCCTGGGTAGAGACATGACTTTCTGAAGATCCCAGGATTCCAACCTAGCAGAGGCTTTCTGGTAAAGAATAAAGACATACCTTGCCCATCCCTTCAGGATTGCCTGCACAGGAAGACACCTCTCAGGAAAGCTGTCTGCCCCAGAGACTTCAGTAGCATAGCATGAAGCCTGCCTGAGCATTCGGGCTAGTGTGATGGGTTCTGGTCACTGTCACCCTGCGTTTCTCTCCATAATGGTCCCTTGGGCCACTGTCCACTCTCACCCTTTAGTGTCCCGCATATGATGTGTCTCTTTTGAAGTCTTTCCCCAGGGATAACAAGCATCCCAGAGCAAGATTACAGTAGCAAGAATTCAATAACATTTTCAAGTAGGGAGAGTAGAAAAGACTAACAATATGGTATGCTGTGAGGCTATGGGTGTCAGAGTATCCATCTACCTGGAAGCAAGGCCACCTGCTGCACCATTGCCAATCACATCTTTGCATCAGAGGACGCTTGGGTTGGCAAAACTCCATGCACACTGTCATACAGCACTGTCAGGGAGCTGGGGCCCCATAAGGAAGATGGCAGAAGCAGAGACCTGAGACTTCCCTGGCTTTCAATCTTCTCCCCTGACCAAGTTTAACTTGCAGTCTTTTTCTATAACAAATCAACTAACTGTCCTGTCTTTCGGTGAGTTCTGAGTCCTTCCTCTGAACCATGACCAAGGGGATGGCTTTGGAAAACCCCAACTTGCAATGTGGAGAGTGGGGATGTGCCCCTAAATTTTGTATCTCAGCAATGTTCACAGTGGACTTCAACTCTCAGCAGTTACAAAAGTTACCCATGGCAAAGTGCCAGTGTTCACCCTCCCTGGAGCTCAGTAGGAAATAAAAACTTGATTGACAGTTGTGATTTTATGTGTTCTGTTCTGTTCTGTTGTGTTCTTGTATTTGAAAGCATTCTTTATACAGGGAGCCTGGAGGTGGTGGGGCACACCTTTAATCCCAGCACTTGGGAAGCAGAGGCAGGTAGATCTCTAAGGTCAAGGCCATCATGGTCTACAGTTAGTCCCAGGATAGTCGGGGCTACACAGAGAAACCCTGTCTCAAAAACAAAAACAAAACAAAACACACACACACACACACAAAAAAAAAACCACATACACACACACAAAAAATATACTGCCTGGAAAGATAGCTCAGTGGTTAAGAGCACTTGCTCTTCTTCCAGAAGACCTGAGTTCAGTTCCCAGTTCACAACCACCTGTAACTCCTGTTCTATGGTGTCTGATGTTTCTTCTGGCCTCTGTAGGCGACTAGACTCACACATGGGGTAGGTGTGTGCATGTACATACACAAACAAAAATCAATCTTTCTTAAAGCATGTTACTTTTATTTTACCTTGGTTTTCCTAGACAGGGCTTCTCTTCTGTGTAACCCTGGCTGGCCTTGAACTCACAGAGATCCACCTCCACTTTTTTCTCAAGGGCTGGGACTAAAGTTGTGCACCCACTATGTCCATCTTAGAGTTTAAATTTGTTAACACATCAACCAACCGAGTGCTGAGGCACTCAAGAGTCCAACAAATTAGTTGAACAAATTTCTAGTGAAACTACCTCTTCATTTTTGTTCTCGCCTCCTGTTTTCAATTCAGAAGCCAGTGTGCCCTACCAGTTACTCCACAAAGTACACAATCCAATTTCAACACCTCCCACCTATTTTGTGCAATGTTCAAAAAATAAACTTTAGTTAGCATTCCCATTAGTGCATTTTGTAAAGTACCCCCAAGAACCTTTCACTTTAAGGAATTCTGCAGGGCAAGTTTAACAAGGTATCCTTTATGTTGTTGTTCTTATTGTTTTGTTTGTTTTTTGAGACATGGTTTCTCTGTGTAACAGCCCTGGCTATCCTGGAACTAGATTTGTAGTCTAAGGTGGCCTAGAACTCACACAGATCCACCTGCTTCTGCCTCCCGAGTGTTGACATTAAAGGCATGTCAATACTTTGTTGCACAACAACAAAGTATCTTTTTAAAAAGTAGCTTTAGGTAAGGGAAAGTTGTACAAAACGTTAGAAAGATCAGAGTAGAGGTGGGCAGCTGGGAAAGATTGAGGAAGAGATGAAAAGGACCTGCCACCCGAGCCAGTAAAATAAATACAAGGGCAGTCACTCAGGGACTGTAGCTTGGATTTGGACAGCACCACACACAGCAGTGAAAGCCGCTACAAGCTGCAACTCTCATTACTCCAATTTAATTGCCACAATAAACTGGCTGTTCACGACCTAATAAAATGTGCCTATTTAATGGCCAGAAGGGACTTAGTTCTAGAAATGATGACTGCTCAGAGGAGTTGAGTCTTATTGCCCTAATAACTGACCTGCTTGTCCCAGATGCCCTTCTGGATAACTTACCCTCTTAACACCATGGGCAGGGACAAGGGTGGAAGAGAAGGAAGAAGGTCGGTAAAGAATAGAAGAGTCCGGTTAAAGAGAGAGAACAGAGGATTGAAGAAGACAGACGTGCGACAAAGCATGGCTACAAAAACTTCGCAGCTCACAGACGGGTGACAGCACTTTATGACAGCAACCCTCACATTAGCCACAGAAAACATTTGGGTCCGGAGCGGGGTGTCGCGCCCAAGGTCAGGCAAGAGGCTGCGGGGTGCAAATGGGGCTCGATTCTGCAGGATGGGCAGAGAAAGCAAGAGAGCCCTGAGAGGACTAGGGGAGGTAGCCGCCTGGGACCCGAAGCCGTTGCATGCACTGCACTCACCCGAGGCCCGGGCGGGGTCGCCCAGTGTTGCGGCTTCTCGCGGCCGGCGGCTGCAGCGGCGCGGGCGGCGACGCATCATGCGGCAGCACTCATGGCCGGGCCGGGTGGACCCGGATCCGTTCGGTTCCGCTCGGCTCGGTCCGGCCGGGCCGGTGTGCGGGATGCAGCAGCAGCCCAGCAGAAGCCGGAGACCGACGCCGCGGCCTGGACAGCGCAGCGGAACGACCCCGGAACTGGACCCGGGGAGGTCAAGGCACAGCGCCGGAGTCCTTCCGGCCGCGCCGCCCGGGGCTTCCGTGAGGAGGTTCGTGAGGGGGCTAGGGTGCTTTCTTCCAAGACCAAGCTTCCAAAAACCTGGTGGTTCTTGGAGAAGTGGCAGCATTTACGGCAAGAATGCTAAACGGAGATCCCCGAGGAGAGTGGCCCGGAAGAGAAATCCGCTGCCTACGGGCCGCCGCGAGGGTCACGCTGCGTCGCCTTTCGTGCGAACTCAGCCACGGCGCCAGAGAGCTAGCAAGTGGCGACGCCGGTTCTCTCTTAGGGCTGGCCTGTGCCAGGTGGAGGAGGGAGGCGCGAGGGTGGAAGCAACTGAGTCAGGAGGCGTTTGGGAGCCCGAGGAGGCGCCCTGGACTGGGGGATAGGGCGCCTGGGTCCGGACTTGCACAGCTCCACGACCTGCTCTCTAGAGCGTCGCTGCGACCCCTTCCTGATGACGGCCCTGAGTTTTGCCGAGGTAGAAACGTATGTTTTATCCTCCTTGGGTCCCCTGGTAAACTTGACACAGTTTATTGTACAGTTTGGCCAGGGCAGAGGCGTGTTTGGTAGTTAAACTGGCGGAAGCAGGGTGTGCTGGAAGATTGAAAAAGGCTATCATGACAGCTCAGCTAGCCAATTAGGGTCTGCACGCCATCTTCGCGAAGTTTCCCATCCCCGTGTCCAGAAACTGCTATTCGAGCCGTACTTGTGGAAGTAAAGGTAGATTAGATTAACTTTTGCAAAATTGCAGCTTTTAAACTAGGCGTCTATGTCCCAGCACTAGGGAGGCTGAGGCAGGAGGATCCTGAGTTCGAGACTACTCTAACTACATAGTAACGCCATCTCGAAAAATGTATCTTTTGTGTTTAAACTTTTATGGTTATATCTTTTTAATTTTTTTGTGTGTCTGTGGATGGTTTTTCTGCATATATATCTGTGCACCACATGCATGTAGTGCGTGAGGAGGCCAGAAGAGGGCGTTAGATGTCCTGGAACTGGCGTTGACAGTTTTGAGGTAATCAAACTTGGGTTTTCTGGAGAGGCAAACCCGGCTCTTAACAGACAAGCCGGTTCTCCAGCCCCCCCTCCCCCCTCCGCCTTTGCTGTTATGTGTTGTTCACTATGGTACCAAGCTTTCAGCCAACTCTTGTTGGACCGGCCCTTTGTAGCTATTTCCTCAGTACGGAACATTTGCTCTTAGAGGGGAAGGGAGGCTCAGGAAGCTCACAGCCTTCAGCAGTGTTTTCCCATGCTAGGGTGGACTTGTCAAGTGGTGCTGCTCAGTCACCCACACACCTCTAGGCAGCCCCTCACCCATGCACTTGTAAGTAACCCAATGAACTCATTGGTTTGCTGAAGTGGACATGAATGGAACTTGGGCAGAGACGGCGAGGGGAGGGGGGGGGAAGGGCATCAGAGACATGGGAAAGGAAAGAAGCCCCTCACCCTGGGATCTAGCTGACCTTTCCTGCTGGCTGAGAGTTAAGAAACTTCAGCATGATTGATGAAGCCCACTTTGCCTACAGAGACAGTGTGCTTTTCTCAAGACAACTCAAACAGGATGTTAAAAACAGGAAATAAACTGTGCGCACTCATGGCCAGGGTATTTGTGACCTTCAGTATCTAGCCTAGCTGAATAACAAAAGCACCCAATTTAGCAAGAGACCCTGCCTCAAAAGGAATAAGGCAGAGAGTGGTAAAAGACATTCAGTGATCTCTTAAGAACCTGTAGCCACTAAGTACCCAGGCAGGCATGCAAATACACACACACACACACACACACAGGAATAAAATATAAGTCAACCTTGGAGCTGGCTAGAGAAATGGCTCAGTAATTAAGAGCACTTGCTCCTTTGCAGAAGACCAAGGTTTGGTTCCCAACATTCATACAACATCCCACATCCATCTGTACTCCAGTTCCAGGGAATTAAAGCCCTCTTCTTACCTTTGAGAGCCAAGGTGCACATGCATGCATGCAAAACACTCATATACATAAAATTTTAAAAGATTTTTAAAAAGTTACCAGTTCATATTTTACTTAACATTTACTTATTTTGAGGCAGGATCTCATAGCCCAGGCTAGCTTTAAACTTACCATGAAGCCTGGGGTTCCATCCCCAATGCTGTATAAAGTTGGGTATGATGGTGATCATGAAAGCTCATGCCTTGGAAAGTGATGTTGGGAGGATCAGAAGCTCAAGGTCATCCTCAGCCCTTTACTAAATTTTAAGCCTTGCTTAATCTTTAAAGCTTGTAAACTACATCTTTTAGGAATTAACTTAAATGGCTGTAGGTTCATATGTGTAGCCACTGTGAGGAAGCTAAGTATGACTTTCCTGAGAAGCCCACATTCCTGTCTTGAGATTGTGTATTATCCTTCTCTGTGACTCTCTCAATACCTAATAAACTCACTGACTGCTTCTGTCTGGCTCATCCTGAAATTCTTTCTTACAGCCAAGTATCCTAATACTTACGTTGAAAGCCCTGAGCAGGAAGGGAACTCCTCAGGCTGCTGCAGGCTGTTGGGCTGTGTCTCCCATAGCCACTCACAGAACCATTTCCTCAGTCTGTCCTTGGTGCACTATCTAGGGGGAACAGGTACTTGTTCATGTCTTTCCAGGAAAAGTCATGCCAACAGCCTGCTATCCTGGTAGTTTTGGCTCCATGACCACTAGCTGGTGGTCAGGCTTTTTTGTATGTGTTGAAAGGAAGGTTTTGTTCCTCTAACATCAAGACTGAATGGCCACTGTAAGCAGCCATTTCAAAGAGCAATGCTAGAAATGTCTCTTCCTAAAGAGGCAATATTGGGTTTTATACAGAGGGAAAGGAACACATCTCACTGTGCAGTAGGCTCAGGGATGAACCTAAAGACAGACAGTCAAGAATGCTGAGACGGCTTTGCTTAAGAAATACAAAACTGACTTTGTTGGGAGGGAAAGGGCAGCTGAAATTGTACGTGACAGATTCATCTATGTGTCTGATGTCTGGACAAGATCACTACTGCAGTCCCAGCACTTAGGAAACCAAAGCAGGAATATTGCTGTGAATTTGAGTCTAACCTGTGCTGCAGAAAGAAACCTTATTTAAAAAAAAAAGCCACAAAATATGTAACAAATTGATAAGAATCCTTGTACTAACAGTGTAAGACAGGATCACAGAACCAGGGATCCAGAAAGGTGTTGCAGACAGGCCTTCTGCTTTCTCAAGATATCTCAAAGAGATCAGAGTATGTCACCCCAAAATACACCTCTAACTTCAAGTTTATTTTGAGCTGAAGGCCACTGAAAAGCTTTCTCTGCCTGCACCACCTCCCTGCCTATTGGCGGTGAGATCATGACTGGCGACTTCACACTTCTTCCCTCGGGAGAGGGCAAAGTAGCCTCCCATGAATTTCTGAGAGCATAAATGACCTGTTTGGTCCACTGCCTTGAACCCTAAAACTGCTTTTCTTTGACCTGCCCTTCTGCAGATGTATTCTTCATTGACAGTGTTAGAGAAAGCAACTTGAAGTCTTTCTTGGGTTTCCTCCAAGTGTCCAGTGAGGTACATGAAGATAAACGCCTGCTTGTTTTCCTCCAGGCAGTCTGTCTTTGTTTTAGGGCTCCAGCCCAGAACTTAGGAGGAAGAAGGAAAGGGCTTTCTTCCTCTCCTATGTGCCCACCCTTTGAACCCATTCCAGAGTTTTCACAAGAGTATGGAGAGTGGAAGGATCCTCCTCCTGGTCCTGTGAACCACCCTCCATGAGAGCCAGGAACTTCTAAGGTACAAGGGCATGGTGCCTTCTTACAAATGCCAGCTGGAAAGAGATGCAGTTTCTGGGGGCAGGCTTCCTCCAACATCTAGGCTCTGTCAACAAATGTTTCCTGGACCTGAATTAAACTTTTTGTTTTTCGTTTATTTATTTATTTTTGTTTTTTGAAACAGGGTTTCTCTTTGTAGCCCTGGCTGTCCTGAAACTCACTCTGTAGACCAGGCTGGCCTAGAACTCAGAGATCTGCCTGACTGTAACTCCCAAGTGCTAGGATTCAAGGCATGTGCCACCATTACCCAGCTGTTTTTTTCTTTTATCAAGATAAAGTCTCACTTGCTAGCCGTGGCTGGACTGAACTTACTATGTAAATCTAATGACCTGAGTCCAATCCCTGGGACCCGTATGTGGAAGGAGAAAACCAACTCTAGCAGGCTGTTCTCTGCATGAGCACTGTGGCACCTGCACACACACACACACATTTTAAAAATCATCAGGGTGGGGTGTGGGGGATGTCTGTATAACAGGATGGAGAGAACAAAGACCCCATCTCAGAGAACAAAACCAAACTCATCCCATTGTATTTATTTATAATGATGGACCAAATTAACAAAACAGTTCAGTGTGTGTGTGTGTGTGTTTGTGTGTGTGTGTAGGCCAGAGGGACAAACTTGGGTGTCATTCCTCAGGATCCACCCACCTTGTTTTTGTAGATAGTGTCTCTCCCTGGCCTGGAGCTCAATGATTTGGCTAGAATAGCTTGCCAGTGGACCCCAGGGATCCTCCTGGCTTTGTCACTGTTCCCCCGACACTGGGATCCCAGGCATGCCACCACACCTGGCTGTTTTTTAAAAACATGGTTTCCAGTGGTGAGACTCACATCTTCATCCTTATACAGCAAGCACTTTCCCAGCCGAGCCATCTGTCTCCTGAGCCCAGCTCTCACTATCTCACAGAGTATCTCTGTCTCATTCTCATCACTGATATTTGATTTGCCAGTCATTTCCCCTCCCTCAGCCAGAGCATTTTAAAATGGCCAAAGTTTCACAGCAAAAGATTAGACTTGATTGCTAAGGTTTCTTCCTGTTTTGTGAATGTGGTTCGTCAATCTCACTGATTTCTCTGAAGGCCATGGGGCTGAGGACTTCTTTTGCAAAAAGATTCATTTTCAATGATGTGTCTGTGTCTGCGCATTGATATGCACACAGGGCCGTGCCCCCAGGGATCAGAAGAAGGTGCCAGATCCTCTAAAGCTGGAGCTCCAGGCAGCTGTGACCTGCCTGATGTGGGCGCTGGCAACCCTGAGTCCCCTGCAAAGAGCAGCAGGTGCTTTTAACCCATCTGCAGCCAAGGACCCTGTGGTGTGGGCGCTGGCAGGAGAGGCAGGCGGGGTTCCTTCCTATCGGGGACTCTTGTTTATTCCTCAGACAAACAGGAACTGGTCCCGGCAGAGTCCTTTCTCTAGCAAACAGCCCACATCGGTTCCATTCAACAATAGACAGGAGTGAGTGCACCCCACTAGTCAGCTCAGACAAACGTCAGTGGTGCCCTGTGCTGCCAAGGCAGACTGTTAAAGATTTGTTTTCTCTCCAGAGCATGTTAGCAGGAAGACTCCGCAGAGTGTGAGCGTGCGCACCCTTTGATCCAGCTCCTGGGAGCTGATGTGCATAAAGACTGCTGTTCGCTTAACTGTGTACACCTGAGTGTTGACACTTGCACCAGCCGCACCCCATGTGCCCATCAGCATGTTAGTGTGTTGTGCACACTGCAGGGCGTTAGGCACTAAGGGCAGCTGCTCTCATGAGCTGGTATTTACAGTCTCCAGGATGCACTGATTCTATTGTATAAAACTATTTGAAAAGAGTTGAGGGATATGCATGTTTATGTAGTCATAGAATCCTATGGGAAAGATGTAAAAAACAAGCCTGAGGCTGGAGTGATGGCTCCGTGGATAAAGGCATATGATGCCAAGCCCAACAGCCTGAATTTCGGTCCCCAGAAACCACATGGTGGAAGGAGAAAACTGATTCCCTTGGGTTGTCCTCTGATCTCCACACCTTGCTGTGACAGATGCATGAACACATATACACACATTTTTAAATAGGGAATATGCCTGTAATGTCAATTATATAACCCATGTATGCATATATATGATTTGATGTCTGTAAAATCTAGGGGCTGGAGAAATGGTTCATTGGTTCAGAGCCTTTGCTGCTCTCACAGAGGAGTGGGATTTGATTCCACCACCCACATGATGGTTCGTAACCATCCATAACACCTGTTCCAGAACATCCGTTGTTCTCTCCTGACCTTGAGTATCAGGGCACACATGTGGCACATATACATACATTTAGGCAAATACTCATAATCATGAACATTTAAATTTTTAAAAAATTCTAGGTTTCGAAAGTGAGAGAAAACACACTGTTTATTTTCCTGCAATTGGTTTGATTCACTTAATGTGCTTATTGCTATTGCATCCATTTCTCTGAAAATGACATGCCTTTGCTCCTTACTGCTGAACAATAGTCCACTTGAACCCACGTTCTCTTTAGCCATCCTCTGTTCTCAGACACCCAGGTGGTTCCATGGCAGTGTTGCTAACAGTGCTGCAGTGAACTGGTGTCCGTGTGTCCGTGACATGTGGACATGGAGTTGTTGAGTAATGAGTAGTAGAGCTGGGACTTCCATAGAGGCTGGGTCAGCCTTTGTTTCCAGCAGTGCATAAGGGCTCCGTTGTCTACGTCCTCGCCAGCATTCCTTACTTGTCTCCTTAATGCTTGCCATTCTGGCTGGGGTGACATGGACTTCCACTGTATTTTGGGTTTCAGTTTCTCAGGTGGCTATTGAGGCTGGGCATTGTCATCATGTGCCCCCTTTTAAGTGTTTTTCTGAACTATGACTACATCCTGGGAGGAGCATGTGGGAGATGGAACCAAGAGCTTTGGCCATGTCAAGCATGAGCTCCACCATTGAGCTCTACCAAGCCCCCTTTTTAAAAATGTATTTATGTGAGCTATAGAGATGGCTTAATGGTTAAGGTCAGTTGCTGTTCTTCCGGAGGACCTGGGTTTGATTCCCAGCACCCACCTGATGCACAACTGTCTGTAACTCCAGTTGGAAGAGATTTTATGGATCTCTCCTGATCTCCCTGGGCACCAAGCATGGCCATGATACATACACATATATGCAGGCAAAACACCCATACACTTAAATATAAAATTTAAACAATCTATGCATATGTGTTTGTGTAGATCAGAGAACTGGTGAGAGCTGGTTCTCTCCTTCCACCACATGGAACCCAGAGATTAACCCACACCATCTGGCTTGGCGGGAAGCACCTTTACCTTCAAGCCACTCACTAGTCCAGAGCCTATTTTAAAATGTGTCATCCAATATAAATAAGAAGCCTGACAGAACAGTTGGCAAAACACTTGAACAGGTCATCTCAGAAGCAGCATTCCCAACACACTGCCTGTCACGTATTTTCATTGCTCAGAATGAGACCACAGTGGAGCCCTGATCACACTCCCTCCAGAAAGGCTGCGATGAAAACCCTAGGTGCAGGAGCAACCAGAGCTTCCACAGTCTCTGCCCCTAAGTGCCCCACACTTGCCATAACCTAGACGGCCCTGAAGGACAGGGCACATAAATAAACCATTGTACAGCAGGAATACTCTGCAGTGGTAAAAATGTAAAGATAGTCTACAGTAATGAGAAGGACAGCACGGGCAATAGCTTGAATCACGTTCATGATGTGATGTGTAGAAGAAGCAGAGTGCCAAGAATGTACATGGCATCCCTGTTAAAAATACATAAGCATGGCCTCTGCAAAGCCAAGGCTGTGGTGACCCCATTAAAGGGAAGGCACATGAAATGTACTCTGCCTGTGGCCTGGATGCTGGGGCAGGGTGTTCTCTTTTTTTATTTTATTTTTTAAATATTAGTTACAGTTTATTAACTTTGTATCTCAGCTGTAGCCTGCTCCCTCATTCCCTCCCAATCCCACCCTCCCTCCCTCATCTCTTCCCTGCCCCTTCCCAAATCTACAGATAGGGG
Organism: Pachyuromys duprasi; assembly: GCA_028658305.1. Classification (NCBI taxonomy): domain Eukaryota; kingdom Metazoa; phylum Chordata; class Mammalia; order Rodentia; family Muridae; genus Pachyuromys; species Pachyuromys duprasi. The sequence continues at coordinate 54,881,909 of CM053744.1, forward strand.
AGGTTTCCTCCCCTTCCATCTGACCCTAGCTTATCAGGTTTCTTCAGGACTAGCTGCAATGTCCACCTCTGAGGCCTAGCAAGACTGCTCCTCCCTCGGGGGTGGGGGGTGGATGTCAAAGAGCCAGCCATTGAGTTCGTGTTAGAAATTGCCCCTCTTCCCCTTACTAGGGAACCCACTTGGATACTGAGCTACCATGGGCTACATCCGAGCAGGGATTCTAGGTTATATCCATACACGGGTCTTGGTTGGAGATACAGTCTTATAAAAGACCCCTGTACCTAGATATATTAGGTCCTTGTGGAGCTCCTGTCCTCTCCAGGTCATACTAACTCCCCCAGGGTGTTCTCTTGATGTGAACCCATATAGGCATTAGGGTTTGTAGCCTCCTTAAACAAATGCTGGCTGGACAGCTCCCAAAGCGCACCCTGGGGAAGCAGAGCTGTGTTCTGGAAAGCTGCTTTGGGTTGTTTGACATTTTCTGCTGAGTTGGTGGGAGTGAATTTGTCAACAGCCAGATTAGGAAGGCCCAATGACTGAAACTCCACACCCCATAGTGTTGAGCAAGTCAACCCGGAAGTCAAAACCCAAAGTGGGGCAATGTGTTCCTCAAATCTTTTGTTCTGGGCACTTTACCTCTCCTGTGGGCAGAGCCTGCTAGAGGCAGCCAGCTTGGTGGGTTAGGGTACTTGGTGTATGGGTGCTTAGAAGGTGAGGTACTTAAGAGGGCAGGTGTTTGATATCACTGCATGTTTGGGGCTGGGAATGGCTGCTCACTGAAACCTGAGCCTATCCATTCTCCCCTTCGTGCCCCCACTCACTGTCACGTCCCTTAAGACTGAAGTGCTTTCCTGCCTGGCCACAGTAGAATTCTGCCCCCTGTCCTCTATTCCACCCCCTTCCCGTCTTTCAACCTGTCATCTCTGGTCAGCCCCATCTTTCACTCATTTCCCTGGTTGTTTTCCTCCCCCCTTATGAAAGCCTCACAGAGTAGAGAGACATGTTGAAATCTTAGCAAGCACTCTGTCCTAGATACCCGTTGCTCCCCCTCTTCCAGCAAGAGTACCCCTGTTTCCTGGAAATCACCTTTTTCTTGCATGAATCAGCCTGATGGGGCTAGCCCATACCGCTCTTCAGATTTGTCCAAACCAGTTATCCAGGTGAGCTGTCCCCAGACAGGCTCTAAGGATAGCTAGTTCCCACCAAATTCTGAGATTTTTCTGGAAGAATCAAAGAGAAAGCTCCCCTTTCCCACTGGGCTGCTAAGGTGAGACAGTATAATCCTGGATCTGCTTGAGGCCATTCTGTGAGAAGATCTTAATCTGAGAAAGAAGTCGATTTAGGCAGTGTCTGGTCAGGGTTTCTATTGCTGTGATTAACACCTCGACCAAAAGCAGCTGCACTTCCACATCACAGTCCATCACTGAAGAAAGTCAGGCCAGGAGCCTGGAGGCAGGAACTGAAGCAGCAACCCTGGTGCAGTGCAGGTAACTGGCTTGTTCCTTGTGGCTTGTTCAACTGTTTTATAGCTCCCAGAACCACCTGCTCAGGGGTGTCACCTCCCGCAATGATCTGGGCCCTTGAATATCAATCCAAAATGCCTCACAGGCCAATCTGATGGGGCTATTTTCTCATTTCACCTCTTCCCGCCAGCACAGGCAGGCCAGGAAGAGGTGAGTTCTGGTGACATCTTTTGTGCCCCTAGAGCCTGCCTCAGAGCTTTGTAGATGTGGAAACCCACAGATCGAGTGAATGGAGTCCCCTGATCATATGGGAAAGAATATCAGTCAGGGTTCTCCAGAAGAGCAGAATGTTCTTGGTTTTTTGTTTTCCAAGACAGGGTTTTTCTGTGTGGGCCTGGCTGTCCTGGAACTTGCTCTGTAGACCAGGCTGGCCTCAAACTCAGAGCTCCACCTGCCTCTGCCTCCCAACTGCTGGGATTAAAGGCACGAGCCACCACTGCCTGGCTGATTGTGTGATTATTTATAAGGTGTGATAACTCTTTTCCACTCCCAAATCATGATTGTCCAGATCTCCCTTTTAGGATATTCCCATGATCCTCTTGAAAAACCCTCAGAGGGGCACAACACCACAGTATAAATGATAGCGTGATGAAGCGGCCATCTTGTGAACATGCAGACCTTTTATCAGTACCTACATGTTGGCAACTGGGAAAGGTCTGTGGTACCTTAGTCTTTGATAAAGTGGACCACCTGTCTGCTGATTCAAGGATGTTTACCTGCAGAGGAGCTTCCTGTCCACCAGCAAACACAGCTACCAAGGCACGTTCTTTATCTAACCTATCAGTGCTTCATTTTCAGAGGGGTCACAGATGTTTTCTGAGTCATCTGCCCTGAATACTTCCTAGGTTGATATCAAGTTCGCTGGTCTGTGGCTTACAGACTGTTCTTCCTCATTTTTAAATGTCATGTCATCTGCCTCTGTCCAAGTTCCTGAGAAGGTCAGAGACCTGTTAGAAAGCCTCTGAATCTCATGAAGAGAAATGGTGTTACCCTTAATGGGTTCGTTTTCAGTTCTCCCCCACAGTTGTCCAGGTGAGATGAGGGTTGCAGAAGTTGTTGCTTACTGCCAGCTTCCTTCACTGAAGCATGGGAGGGTTCCTTTAGCCCCGGCAACATCCTGCAAGCTTTCTGTGCCTCATCTGTAGTCAGTTCTCCTCCACGCAGAGCGCCTGCCTGTAGCATCCACACAAGGATGAAGGCTCCCACCTACCCACCCCTTCCAGAGCTGGCACTAAACATTCACCCCTAGACGTCTAGCTTCTCCTTGGGGTGACCACGGGCAACTGGAAAGTCCCAAACTCTCTAGGAATGGCAGTTTCCAGCCTTTCCCTCACAATCTCTTAAACTTTCCCAAGAAGTCTTAGTGGGACAGATCTTCCCATCTGTCGGCAGCAAAGGGCAAGTGCCTGGTTACCACTACCTATATCATCTTCCTGAGTGGCAGAACTCCAGCCCCCCTGCCTAAACCTCATGACTTCAGAAAAATCCCTGAAGAATTGGCCTTGGTTTTCTTTCATTTTTCTTTTCCTCCCTGGCACTGGGCATGGGCCTTGGCCATGCAGGGTCAGTGATCCGCCACTGAGCTCCACCCCAGCCTCTTTGTGTTTCTTTATTGAAGAGATGTGGAAGAAGCTGAATGGCTGGACGTCGTGTTTATTGTTATTTATGAAAAGAGCCAAATCTCCTGGCCTCTTAAGACACGCCTTTCAAAAGACAAACGGGATGCAACCTGCCACTCGAGCCCTCAAAGGCGTGTCGGTCCACGGGATCTTAGCTGGGACTCTGCGACCTCAGGCTGGGCCAGGAAGTGACCCGGACCTGACCGCAGGGAGTCGCTCCTTGGGGGACTTTTCCCTCTCCCAAACCATTCTTGTGCGGAGGAAAAAAAAAAAAAAAGCCGTGCCCTGGTCGTCCGTCCGCAGGAACTCTAACCCGCGCGACTGTCCAGCGGCGCAGGGGCGAAGGTGCACTCCTGCGCCTGCGTAGAGGAGTCGAGAGAGGCGGGGAGCTCCCTGCAAAGTGACAGCCCGCCCGTGCGCCTCGGAGGGACCCGACTGCTTGCGAGTCATGTGGGGCTCCGGAGGCGGGCGCCCGGCTCACTCCCGGGCTCCGGAGAGCTCGCGCGTCACGCCGAGGGAGAGAGGCGGGGTGGGGGTGGGCGGGGCGCTCCCGGCTGACTGACACCTCAGAAGGACCCGGCTGCTCGCGCGTCACGTGGGGCCAAAAGGGGCGGGGCGAGCCGGGCTGACTGACAGCTGGCTCCGCCGCGCCTCAGAAGGACCCGGCACCGCTCTCAGCGCTCGGCACCTTCGCAGCTGCTGCGGACCCGACGGCGCCCGCCCCCTGTCCGGTCCCGCGGGCCGCGGCGGTGAGAAGGCCTCGGGCTGCGAGGCTGTGCTCTCGAGGGGCTGGGCGGCGTGACTGCGTGGGGACAGGTGAGGAGGGGTCGCCGGCGGCGTGGGCGGATCGGCTGGACGGCGGGTGCGGCGGTCAGGGCTGTCACTCCTCCAGCCTCGGTGCAGGGTCGCCGAGGGCCGCGAGCTGGTCAGAGGCCACGACTGCGCGGGGGGCGGGGGCCGCCGGGGAAAGCTCGGACCCCGAGGCCGCTTCTAGGATTCGGGAAGACCCGACCCAGTCATTCACTGGTCTGCGCTCTCCCGAGTTGCTGGTTGATGATGAGATGCGGGAAGGTGACTAGGGGAGGAGGAGGGAGGCTGGGCGATCAAGTGCGGCACAGGAGAGCGACCTACCCAGTGAGCGGGAACTCGGCTGTGCCGGCACAGGTGCGCTGGCACAGGCTGGGTCCCCGACGACGAAGTGGTGACTCAGAGGTAGAGGTAAGCTGGCAGCTGGCAGGCCGGGATGCCCTCTCCAGGCTGGGATCCAGTAACCCGATGCTGAGGTTCTGATTCATTCCATTCGAACTGCCTCCTCCCTAATCCTGAGAGCAGGGCAGACCCATAGCAAGAACTCCAGCATAGGAGCAGAGGCTCACCCTTTCCTCTTTCCCACACTGTGAGCAGAAGTAGGGATACTTAGGCCTTTGAGGAACAAGATGGCAGATAAGATGTTTAGATGGGCTCCGTGGGAAAAGTTGACACCTGAGATTTTCTTTCCCCCTCAAACACTAAAGATTTCTTGGTTGGTGATGGTCAGCTACCAGTCTCTGTTGCATTCCAGAAGTTTCTTGTAATGGTTGTCATTTGGATGGTTTGTGTCAGTTCATGTGGAATGGATTCCTATTTCTTAAGAATGTCACAAGTATAAGCAATGAGATGAGCATATCACAAGCCTTAAAGACAATGAAGTGAGGTATCTCCACAGACACTAAATGCAAATTCTATCTTCACGGCAATGTTTGCTTCTTCAAAGGTAAGTTGTTTTATAGTAACCACAAATGGTGCAGAGGGAGCTATAGAGTGGGCAAGTCATGTGAATACCTGGCTTTCTTCCCTTTTCTCCCTTCTCTTCATCAGATTAAAAGAAATGTCAAGGGGCTGGAGAGATGGCTCAACAGTAAAGAGCATGTAGTGCTCTTTCAGAGGACAAGAGTTCAGTCCCCAGAACCCACCTTAGGTGAATTACAACCACCTGTTACCCAAGCTCCACAGAATCTGACTCTTCTTTCCTCCTCAAGCACCTACATTCACATGCGTACACAAAATTTAAAAAATAAGAACAACTCTTAAAAAAAAAAAGGAATGCGATATCAAAAGCCAGATACAGTGGCATAGGCTTGTAATATTAGTACTCCAGAAGCTAAGGCAAGAGTTATCATGAGTTCAAGGCCACCCTAGGCTGTATAACAAGACCCAGTCTAAAGAAAGGAATCAAAAGCTGGATGATTCCTCAAAATCAAAAGCCCACTTCAAGAAGGAACAGCAATAGGAGGATGGCTTTCACTGTCACAGTGTCCTGTTGCTCTGCTAGCTTACAGGAGTTCTTTGTTCATCACCATTAATTTGGGAGTGGCATTCCTACTATGTCACAGATGAGGAAACCAAGACTCTCTTGTCCAGGACAACTTAAGTGTTGGATGCAAAGAAAGCTCCACAATAACTTTGTTGCTAAAATGCTGGATATAGTAACTCATCACCCAAGAGGACATGAGATGGGTCTGGGTAGATCATGCTTCCTTCTGAGCTGGGGTCCTGAGTGGAGCATTCTTTTCTGACCTCCTTGCCTCACTGACAGCCAGCCTGGCTGGCCAACCTGCATCACCATACTGTTACCTCTCCCTACAGTGGCTGTGGCAACTCAGATTTGTTTCCAGGCTTTGAGAAAGCCAGTAGGAAGTCTATTGCAGAGCATCTTTGCTCAAGTGTCTCATGTTTCCACACAAGCCAGATGTCCTCAGCTATGATGCAAGACAGCATGGCAGATCTAGGGAAACCTGCCCCCAATATTTTTCCCCATCTCCCATCTGGAAGAGAAGCATTGTGGAATCCACAAAGCTGCTGTTGGCTCCGCTGGTTTCACCTAGATTTTGTATGTGGCATTGTTTGAGGTTTTGTGGTATTTTCTCCCCTATTTTTAGCATACACAGCTGTTCTTGTTAGGGAAGAATGGGCTTTTTATCCCATTCTCTAAATCTGGGCAGCACCACAGGACCGCAGGGGGTTGCCTTGTGTCTGTCTCAGCAGGTCAGTGGTTCAGGCCAGACTAAAAGTCAAGGTATGACCTAAAAGGGGACTGTGTTCTTTTCTGGATAACATGTTTAATGAAGGTCACAGGAAGCCATCCTGAGTACACATTGTAAGTTGCTGCAGAGGTGCAGGAATTAGGACTGGTAAGCCAGGAAAATCTTGATGGCTTTTAGTAAGATCCCAAAAAGCAAAGGACAAACAGTACAGTTAGAAAGGCTTGTTTGAAGAATGTCATGGTTTCTCAGGATGAAGTTCAGGTTTCTCTTAGGCTGCCAGGTGCTGAGTGATCTTACCTGTTTCTCCAGCAGCTACTCAGCTCACTCCCAGAGGTCCCTCCTTAGACATGTCTAGTTTGCTGGGCATGTACACTAGTTGTTCCTCCTTCCAGATTTTCCTGTAGCCACCTCCCTGTCATTGAGGTCACCACTCCTACATCACTCCTATATCACATGTTAAATGAGACCGTCCCTAATAGCTAGAATGATCTTTGTGTTCCTCTGGGCCCCAGCCCACTCCCTTCAGCATATTGCACTGTTCTTTGTCTGTATTAGAAATGACCTTGTTTCTTTGAGAATGTTTTTATTATCTGTTCAGTATGTGCTGCTGTATCAACAGGCCCAGAACAAGTGGCTGGCTTATAGTAAGTGCTCAATGCATACTTGCTGCAGGACTGTTTTATATCAGTCAGAGCTTGCAAGATGGGAGGAGGTGTTACCAAGGTAGACAATGAATTGGTTTTCTCTTACTGGAGATAGGCTGGCAGCCGACCACTGGGCAGGAGAGTTCAGGTAGGTGGATGGGAAGAGAAGCCAAGAAATGGGCTGTGTCAATCTCCTGGAAGAGCTAGCTATAAAAAGTGCCACAAACTAGGTGTCTCAAAACTAAATAAGTGTATTCCCTCAGAGGTTTGTAGATCAGAAGCCTAATGTTGAGGCCTGAGCTGGGTTGGTTCTTTTTCAGGAACTCAGACTCAGCATTTTTTAGCTGCTGGTGGAGGTGAGCCTAGACATATTTCCCGTGTAGCTGAAGCACTCTAGTCCCTGCCTCTGTGGCCACATGGTTGTCTCCTTTTGTCTTTGAGTTGTCTCTTATAGGGGAAGCAGTTAGACTGAATTTTGGGTCTGTTGTATTCCATTGTAGTCTCAGCCAGCCACATCTAAAACTATCTTTTTCCAAATTTCACAGATTTTGGGGATAAAGCTTCAATTGACATTTTGGGGGGCATAATCCAATTTAACATCTCCCAACTACAAGATCTAGTGACCTTTAGTTGGGTGTAGTGGCACTCACCTGTAGTTCTAGTACTTTGGAAGCTGAGGCAGGAGGATTGAGACTAGTAAGTTTGCAGTCAGTCATAGCTATAGAGTAAGACCCAACTTCAAAACACTAACAAGCAAATAAACTTAAAAAACACCTACAAATGTAGTGACATTTTAACAGGGAAAATTGGTGGAAGGTGCTTGCTGATATTTAGGGATGATGACAGTGGTTTATATGCTTTCTTGGAAAGTGTCCATGATCCTCCCATCTTCAGGGGAAGGATGCTCTGTGTGCATCATTGCAGGTCCTGGGGCAGGACTTTCTTCCTTGGCTTTTTGCTGGATTCCACAGTGAAGTAAAAATAGCTTGTCAGTGTCTGGTAGTAAGAGGAACATATTCCATCCCTGTTCTGTCTACTGTGGACTTTACATCTCTGTGTGGAGGAGGTGCTGACATCAGGGAAGATATGCCCTCCCTGTATGGTTCCCAAAGGCTGAGCCTGTTGGCTCATGTGTTCTATGACCTTGACCCTTGACTAGGTATGAGCCCTTCAGGAGCTCCTTACAGGACAGTTTGAGGTTTGTGGGGAAAGAACTTTGCCCTTCCCCTTCCAGCTTTCTAAATCCTCATCTTATTTTTATTTTCTATAAGATGGGAATATTTCTGTGTAGCCCAGGCTAGCCTATAGCTCACAATCCTCCCTCAGCCTTCCAAGTACTGGGATCACAAATCCATGCCACAATGATCAGATTCTCAAGTAGTTTTTGATTAGATAGTCCATGTAGCTGGTATCAAATTCAAATGACATAAAAAGATGTTAGTGAAAAGTTGCTTTGGTCACTCTGCTGTCCTCCCCCAAGTGCACAAGCTACCATTACTGCTAGCATCTTGGGGCTCCTTCCAGAGACTAGATGCTTTTTTATGTTTTCATTCCCAGTCACTACAGGACTGTTGTCTCTCCTTTCAGCCTTCTTTCCTCCTGCCTCTTTCGTGCCCAGTGGACTGGCCCATGTGTTTAGAGCTGATGACAATACCCTTGCCAGGAGTTCTATATTGGGAAGGAGAGTGCTAGAAGAAATGATTCAGTGATAGCACATTTGAGACAAATGTGAGGAAAGCGCTTCTCTGGAGGGGTGGTTTTCAGCAGCCTGTTTCTGCAACCTCATTAGCTGGGTTAAAGCTGACAGGGGTGAGGACGAGGGACCCTGGAGGCACGGTCACCTGATCTTATGTTCCAAGGGTGAGAGATTGTCCAGAGCCTTATTATAGCTGGTGACAAGTATTGTGCCCAGCTTTATGAGATTGTCACCTCAGTCTCCTCAAGAGCAGTCTGACGTAGTCACTAGTAATATCCCAATTTACAGCTGAGAAACTAGGCATAGAGGAGCCAAGGAATTTGCAAATCCAGGTTCCCTGGCTGTAGGCCTGGCTCCTCAGCTTGTCTACTTCACTTGCTGTTCTGGGCTAAGCCCAAGTCACCTGTGAGATCCCCTCTTCGTGTGCCTCTGTCAGGTGCTAGAAACAACACTGGCCCTCTGCATTTGTGCCTAGGAATTACTGTTGTTCTGCCAGCCCTGGCATTTCGTTTCTAGCCCTTATGAGCTCCCTCCCCACCAAGAGCACTATCTCCACAGCCTGCAGCCTGCCCAGGTGAGCCTTCACCCACCTCCCTCACTTTCCTGCCTGGCCTCAGCACTTTGGGGATGCAGAAATGCTGAGGGTGGAAGGCTGCAGATGGCTTGAAAGCCCTAGCTTCTCTGAGCCTGGCTGCCATTCTACTGCCCAGTTCCTTCTGGGGAGATGCTCAGCTCTTGGCTTCAGACCTAAGAGGTCACTCGCTCTTCGTGTGTCTTCAGCCTTCCCTTGCCCTTTTTTTGCATCGACTTTAAACAGCCTCCTACCTCCCCCTTTTCTTCTCTGTTTCCTTCACCCCCCATTTTAAAGAACTTGTAGAAGTACATTTACACATTATAGAATCTACCCATTTCATGATTCAGTTATTTTTAGTAGCTCTACTGAGTGGTAAGAGCATCATCATAGTCTAATTTTAGACCATTTCCATCGCCCCCCCAAAGCAAGTCTCTACTGATAGCAGTTACTCTTTGTCCCATCCCCCACCCAGGAGCCACCATTTTCATCCTCATCAGGGTTCTGCCAGTCTGAGCACTGGGCAGTAGGTGGCCCTTTGCAACAAGCATTTCTAGCTGAACCCTTTTGGTGCATGGACCAGTCTTTGCTTTCATTCAGCCATTATTTAATGCCTTCTGAGAAAGTGTGGTGCCTTCTGTTCCTCTGTCTTCCAGCTCCACGTACTATCTTATAGACATGCCTTTTGCTGTAGGTAGGCAGGTGAATGAGGGTGCCCTTAGCACCCTTGTTGACTCAGTTGTGAACTTTAATTTGGGGGTGGTATTAACATCTATGTATCTCTGACTGATTTGAACCCACATCCTCCTGCCCCAGCCTCCCTAGTGCTAGGATCACAGGCAGGTGGCAGGGGCCACTAGCCTGGCTCAGGCCTTGTTTGAACTGCATGAGTTTATCCATGATTGTCTTCTTTGTGTCCTAGGAATCCTAGTTAGGGTCTCTGTTGCATTTCTGTCATAGCCCCTTTTTCTGGGACCCCTCTCTGACCTCTTTTCTCTCCCTCTCTCTCAAACACACACATACACACACAGGCAGGGGGAGTGTAGAATAATAGTGCTTGTGAGAATCACCAGCTTTGGAAAAAGAAAGAGATACTTAGACAATGTCCGTGAAGCTACCTACTTGCATTGTGGAGGAAGGATTGTCAAGCTCCTGTTGGTCTTGGCTGTGTGGGCTTCTTCCAATAGCTTTTTCCAGTTTCTAAAGCCAGAATTGGGTGGCCAAGACCCATTGCAGGGCAGGAAAATTTCCAGCAAAGACTGGTGCAAGGGTTGTTTTTCTTAGTTTTTGCCACCATTCAGGGCTTTGTGCCTATGTACCATAGGCAGGGGCCCCTACCCAGTCAGGTGTGCTAGAGACATTTCCCTGGCCTTTGCATCTTAGGCAGGCATGATTCAGAGCAGATGAGTCACAGCTGCAAATTCCCCACTGAGCTTGGGGGAAATGGGACACTGGAAAGAGCAAATGCAGTGCAGATGGAAAATACCAAAGTAGACAAGCACCAGTGGCTGATGTTGAGCCAACATGCTTGAGCTGGGAGGGGTGAGCTAAAACTGGGGTGCAGAGCTGGAGATCCTAAAAAGAGATAAAGGTCCTGAAAGAGCAGGAGCTCCATCCTGGTTACACTTCAAATGTGGAGAAGAGATTTCAATGAAATCCAAACAGCATCAAATCAGAGATGTCCTCCCCTGGTATTTTAGTTTGGGGTGGTCCAAAGGAAATGGAAATCCAGCCAATAACCCAACCTAATGCTGCTTCTATTCTGGGATCATGCATACTTATGGCTTACAGCTGGGCATGGTGATGCATGCCTATAACCCTGGCACTCCTAGCACCTAGCACCAGAGTTGTAGGGCTGGGGTCAGCACCTCTGCTTGGTAGTCCTAATTTTGTGATGCTAATGTGCAGTCTGATCCATGAGCAGAATGGAAATATATCCTAGGATATAAGCCTCAGTCTTCAGCCGACCCTTCAGGACTAGCTCGGGACCGTCCCAGTCCCAGTCCCAGTTTCTGACCCAAGCCTTCGCCTCACTGTTGGCTGCATGGTCAGGTTCCCTGCTTTCTTAAGCTGGGGCCTCCTTGCCCGTCCAGCTTCTCGTTCAGTACCGGTCAGTAGAAATTTAAGGTAGCCACATGGGTAATTGTTATAGAAGCTACAGTAAACTTCTTTAAATAAAGGGGATAGTATAATAAATTTAATCATTTCTATGTAGCCAGTAAAACTGACTTTATTTCCATATGATATAGGTTTTTAGAAATTTGTTTATTTTTATATGTATGGGTGTTTGCCTGTGTGTATGTCTGTGTACCACATGTGGCGTTGGTGCTCATGGAGGCCAGAAGAGGATATCAGATCCCTCGAGATTGGAATCACAGGCAGCTGTGAGCCACCATATGGGTGCTAGGAATCAAACCTTGGTCCTCTGGAAGTGCAGCCAGTGCTCTTAATGGCTAAGCCATCTGTCCAGCCCACAATATAGGTTTCTTTGGTTTTGTTTGTTTGCTTTATTATTTTTTTAGATAGAGTTTCACTATATAATCCAAGTTGAGCTAGAACTACTGTTGCCTTTCTTCAACCTCTTGAGTGCTAGGATTACAGGCGACACTACCACACCCACTTTATGATAATTATTATTGAGAGACTTTATACTCTTTTTTATTTTTTCTTGTATGAAGTTTGAAGTCCTGGACATCTCATTTTGGACATTCACATCTGACCATTGCCATTGGGTAGTTTAGCTCTTATCTGTTCACAATTGTGTTTCATTCTCACACTAACAATGATGCTATGGTTTCTGCCTGTTCTTTGGTGCCTCTCACTGGAGCAGAACCTTGCTCTTTGTTTCACCCCCTCCAGACAAAGTGTGTCCCACTGTAAATGCACAGTGAATTCTGCTTGGTAGCTTAGTGGGCATGTGGCCAACCACATAAAGTCTCCACTGTGCATATAGAGGCAGCTTAGTAGTTAGTGCCATGGACACCTTTTCTCACAGGACATCTTAATATCCAGGCAGGAAAACCTGCCTAGGGGAAGTGCTTTGAGACATTTGCAGTGTCATACTGGCTCTAAGAGCCCTTCACTGCGCAGGGAAATCCCTGCTATAGAGACCAGTCTGCTGAAGGCACACCATGCTACAGTGAGAAGCCCAGCTGTGGCCAAAGGAGACTGACAGCCTGCAGGTCCGCTGTGCTGTGGAGAGGTGCCGTGCTCTGCTGTAATCCACAGTGCCTGCTCCATCACCTCTGGTGAAACCGGGAAAGTCCTTATCCAGGAACTTGACAACTCCATGGAGACCCCACCTTCCCTTTTGTCCCAGGTTGGAGTCTCTCAACCTAATGTCTTTTTCCCCTCAGAGAACAGTGCAAATAGGAGCAGCCTCCACTGAGAGCAGTTGAGCTGAGAATAGAGAAGGTTGCCTGTACAAGGAGTTAGATTTTTGCCAAAGGCAGTAGAGGGTCTGCATCTGTGCGCATGGAGTAGTCCTTGCACTGTTTAGATGCCCTGAGTGTTGGGGTGGCAGGACCTTTCTTCCCCATTCACCAGGCAGTGGCACCTGCAAATCCTGCACCTCCATGTTTCTAATATTCCAAAGAGTGGGGACTGACGGTGTTTAGCTCTTGTTGCATATGACTTCCTACAAGAGAGTTCAGAGCTGATTTTATTATGGTTAAAACAGTTGTCATTTATATACATTTGAATTGTATTATTTGGGGGAATACTTCCAAATATAAACTGAAGCTGTGCTAGGCTTCTGGTATTGTTTGTCCGTCCCAACTCTCCATGTAGGTCTGAGTAAGTCTGCACTGGCTATGTGGGGGATGTCAGCCCACCTCGATCCTCACTCTTTCTGCTTTACACCATCTGCTTTTGTGATCTTAAATGTCTTCTTGTGTCTGGCATGCTCAAGTTCCTACCACATCTGACACAGAAATGTAACATCTCGCTCTCTCCTGTGTGTGTGTGTGTGTGTGTCTGTGTATGTGTGCACATGCATAGCTGTGTTCATGCCCATGTTTATGTATGAATACAGTGCCATGGTGCTCATGTAAGGTCAGAGGATAGGCTTAGGTGTCAATTTTCACCTTTCTCTCTGTTTGAGACAGGGTTGTTGTCAACCAGTATACATGCCAGGCTAGCTGGCTAGTGAGCTTCCAGGGATTTGTCTGTCTCTACCTCTCATCTTGCTGTAGGAACACTGGGATTGCAATTGCATACCACTTCTCATGGCTTTGCAAGAGCTCAGGGGTCTTCCTGCTTTGAATTAAGTTTCCCTGATTGTGAGGCAAGTATTTTAACCACTGAGCCGTCTCTCCAGTACCAGGAAAACAAGGTTCTTAAGATTCCCCAGGCAGAATCAAGCTTCCACTTCGGTGCTGCCATTAGTGTCTGCATCCAGAATTGTGGCATTTCTCAGGATGCTAAGATACTTTTGGTATGTCTCTAGCCTGTAATTGGGATGTGAGGCCATGTCCTATTTATCTTCATATCTGTGGGGCCAGCAAGGATCTAATCAATGGTTGTCAAGAAAATTACCTGAACTCTTCAGAGTAAACCCTTGTATCCTCCCATCTGTGCCCTCTGTGGGAAGAAAGGGGAAGTGGCATCAAGGCAACAGCCATAGAATCTGAGCACTCTATACTAAGCAGAGCTGAAAGGAACAGTCTTTCCAGGGGCTGCCAGACTACCCCAGTACTGTGGTTGTTTGAAGGGTTCTTATCTGTGTTCATCAGCTTTCATTACTGAAGCATAATACCAGAGGTAACTGGGTAGAGAGAAAGGTTTGGTTAGTTCACAGGTTTAAGGCTGGGCCATATTGTTGGTTCAGCCTCTAGTAAGAGGAACATACTATGGCAGAGCCTATGGAAGAAAGTGGTCTCATCTCTAGCCTGAGCAGGACAGGATGAAGAGAGTCCTGATGACATAGTGCCTCTCACTATATCTGCCTCTACACCATTCCCAGCCCCTTCCATATTTCCAGCCTGTGGACCATGCCTGTAACAGGATGGACCCTTGGGGAACACAAAATCCATTCCAGCTATAGCGACATCCACAATCCAGTACAACAAGGCTGTGGAGTCAGGCTCTGCCGGCTTTAGCTCTTTGGCCCCAGATAGCTATGCAGCTTTTTAAGCCATAAGGCTTCTGCACCCACAGGCTGATGTAGCAATGGACTTGGCCTGTGTGGTTCAGTGCCTGGAATGTTTTGACATCACAATGTTAGTTACCATTACTTTTAATAACAAAGAAGCCCTTGCCACTGCTGGAAAACCCAGCTGGGCTGCTCTGACAGGAGTGCAAGCAGTGCTGGATGCAGCTGGTTTTGACCCTGTGACAATTGGTGATGGGCTTACATAGCATGCAGAGGAGGACCCATGTCACACAGTCCTGGAGAGGATGCAGCAGGGTCTCCTTCAGTCCACTCTTGCATTCAAATTCAGTTTTGTAAAAAATTTAGAGAACTATAACTATTTAGAACTTCTACAATGAGTGGCATAAAGTCTTCGAAATTTAAAGTGCTTGGTACACAGCTGTAGTTTCAGCTACTAAGGAGGTTAAAATATTAGGAACACTTGAGCCCTTGAGTTCAAGACACTTTGTGAGATCTGTGTCCCTCCAAAAATCCAAAATTTGATAGTATCTCAGATACCCAGTACTAGCACACAGTAAGGTGCATGCTCAGGGTTTCCAATACTCTCTCTCTCTCTCTCTTGCCTCTGTGTCTCTTCTCTGTCTCAGAATTAGCCTCTACATTTCTGTCTTACATTTTGTTCTTCTCTGCCTGTTTTGTGACTCTGGTCCTCCCACCAACCCTGTGCGTGTTTCTGTGTGTGTCTTTTTACTGGCCACTGGAATGACTGAGCAGTCTGATCTGATCAGAGGCATGTGGAGAGATGGTACTCCCTCACTCCCCCATGCTGTATTTTTGCAGATTCTGACCCATAAGCCTTATTTAATCTCTTGTGTCAAGTTGTCTGAAGGATCTGGCATGTAATTTTAGAAGGTTGTGAAAAGGAGGTTGGCCTCCAGAATCAGTACAGGACATACCCAGATATCAAATTCTTAGCACAAAGGAAATTTATTATCCCAGAGGAGCAGGGAAGGCACTGCAAAGGCAGCAGTAAGCACAGGAAAGCAAGAGCAAGAAAAGCAAGAGAAGATGTTTCTGCAGGAAGGGGGTTTTAAGGGGAAAATTGAAGAGTTTATGCTAGGGTGAGTTTACAAATTCTGACTGGACACATTACGCAGATCATGAATTTTGATTGTTGCACCTGAAATGACTTGGTGGCTAAAGAAGGGAATAGACCTTGGGGGCTAGCTTTAGGACTGTAACAGATTTTAGCATTGGAGAAGAAAAAAGGAGGAAAGGGCAAAACCTGTCTATAGTGTTTGCCATGCTCAGGCCTGCTAAAGCCCCTTCAAGTTGTCTAGATCCAACATTCTGCAGCAAGAGGCGTTGAACTGGGATGAATCACTCCAGGAAAAGCATGTGAAGGCCATAGGGGCAGGAAGGCTAGGTGTGGTCTGCCAGACTCAGGCCTCTGTTCCTGAGCCCTGCTGAGCCTGGCCTTCTTAATACTCAGTACCCCACAGTGTGGAGAAGGCTATGTCAGCGCAATTCCTCCTCTGCCACAGAGGCACCTTCTCAGAAAGATTAAGGTGCGGCTCTCATGACTTGCTTGGCCACTCTTGCTCTTTTCTTTGGGTTGCTCTGCCCCACTCCCATGGAGATATTTGAACAGGTGAGATGCAGGAGACAGGTGCAAACATTCCCTCGCTTGTTTCCTCAGTGGGTGAGGCAGAAGCAAGTGTTTTGTGTTGCTTATCGTTGTCTGTGGCTCTGACTCTTGGGCAGTAAGTGGTGTTGATTTATAGGGAAGGAAGGGGATGGGTGGATGCCTGGCACAGTGCAGGAAGTTGAGCTGACCTTCTGTGTCAACCATGGTGTTCAGGGAGCTGACTGGAAATGGAGCTGCTCCCAGGAGCCCCTGAAGGAAGCCTACAGCATTCACTGTTGCTCCTGACGAGAGCTGAGGCTCCTGTTGCCCCAGCAGCTCTGGAAGCATCTGTTCTCCCACCCTGAGAGAGAGACACTCATCCTGGGGGCAGTTCCCCTGCTCATCCTGTCAGCAGTTTGTGGAGCTGGGGCTCATCTGGTTTTCTGTGACAAAGGAGCCCTGGGGGGTCCTGGCACAGCTTACTGCCCCTGACCCCCACACTTGGTGTGGGCTTTCTGTGTGCCCTGGACTCATGGCTGAGTTGCTGATGCTGAAGGAGAAGACAGCCAACGTAGATATAGCCTGAAGAATGCCCAGCAGGGGATGTCACAGTGGCAGTGTGCAGTGTGACATCTCAGAATCAAGCTACAGACCTGGCAATGGTGCATCTGCCCTATCAAATGAGGGAGGCGTTTTTCTTGTTAGCCCTGGGTGATTGTAGCTTCCTGAAGAAGCCTGTCCTTGTGCCCCTGTGAGTTTTGTCCCTCATCCTCTCACTTGGTGTCTCTCTTGCTATGCTGTGGCACCATTCACATGCAGCCACCCTCAATCCTAGTGTGATTTTGAGCATGGATGCCCTTCTGCAGAGGATGAAAAGGAGTCTGGCATGGCAAGCCCCAGCTCTCCTCTCTTCCCTTCTAGTCTAACATCTACTCCACCTGGCAGGGAACTTGGAATTGACCTTTCTCATTTCCAGCCCTTCTCTAGCTTCTACACCTTCACTGAGCTTCATTGTTGTCATGAGAAAGTGAGACTATAGGAGGGAACATTTCTGTCCTTTGTGGGCCTACTAGTGATAGCCTGAAGTGACACATACTCTCAAAGGACCAGGTTCAGAGCTTCCTGTCAGGGAGGGCTGTAGCTGAGGTAGCACAGGTCTGGGGAAACCTGGGGAAAGCTGGGTCTGAGTACCAAGTCCAGGTCCCATGCTAGGCATGTGGTGAGAGGTTGCAGCCAGCTGCTGAGTCTGGGGTCTCTAGAACCCCTCTTTCTCTTCTTTTTCTCCTCCCTCCCCCCAAGTTTATTTTGTGATGCCAGGTAAGTGCTCTCCTACTGCTCCACACTCCAGCTGTTTTCCAAAAAAGGGGTAACTGCTCGACCTAGGCTGTGTCTCTGGCACCCTGCTGCATATGCTGCTTCTCTTCCTTATAATCACTGTACAGTAAGATAGACATTTTTGGAGTATATTTTAGAACACACAGGTTCATGCAGTCACCACCAAATTCAATCACTCTAAATTTCTTTTCACAATGCCCCTCCCCATCTTCACCTGGGAAGGGCACCTCTCTATCTTTTGGAAAACGTCTCACTGATAAAATCAGGTGAAGTGTCAAAGAGACTCCCTTTTCCCTGCCTGTAGTCTAGAGTGAGGGCATCTTGAGGTGATTCACCTGGCTACTTGCTGCTAGGACCTTGTTGTCTCTAGCTCTTAGCATGAACATTAGTGAGGAGATCTGTGAAAGTGCTACTCACCTCAGAACAATGCACATCTGGGAGTGAGCTTGCTGGGCCCAGGGGTCACTGTGTTTAGCTGTGCAAGATACCAGGCCTCCCATGCAGAGAGAGTCCCAGAGATGTGTATACAGACGCTCTGCTCTATGGGGTGGCACCTCCATCATGCTTCTCAGGTAAGGCCACAAACAAAACATTAATTCTCATGGCTGTAGAGATTGCTCAGCAGTTAAGAGCACTTGTTGCCTTGCAGAGGACTGAGGTTCAGCTCCTAGCACCCATGTTGAATGGCTCACACTACCTGTGACACCAATTCTAAGGGATCTGACACTCTCTTCTGGCCTCCACAGGCACCTGTATATACTTCGTGCACATTTAGACATAGGTGGTGGGGAGGTGGGATGGTATATAATTCTTCAGAGGAGAAGCCTGGCACAGGATACAAGCAGCCTGATGCCCCAGGCCAGCATCCATCCAGAGTGGTGAGTGCCTTGATGGCCTGAGCCCAGCTGTGGTGAGAAGGAAATGGCTTTCTCTAAAGACTGATCACTGCATCCCAGGGGTATTTCTCTTCCTGTCTTTGGATTTTTGGAAACAGGGTCTCATGTCTTCAAATTCAGCATGTAGCTGATGATGACATTGAGCTTCTGATCTTCCTGTCTGTGCCTCCCAAGCGCTAAGATAATAGGCCTGTGCTACCTACCATATGTACTTCCATCTGGTTACCTGTGCTTTTCTGCTCCTTGAGATGTCCTCTCTGACTGTTGGATTATGTGTGTGAATCATGTATAGTGTGTGTTTGAATGTGAGTGTGAGGGGGTGTGAAATGGATTCCCCAGGATTAGTCAGCTTTTTCAATCTATGGGCTTTGTCCTTTCTCAGTCATAGCTTCAGGGGTCTTGGTTGGTTTTGGCTACTTCTCTGTTTAGTGCTGTCTTCCTTTGCAGAACACACATATTAGACCCCTTGCTATTGTCCCTTGTCTGCAGGCTCAGCTCATTTCCTCTTCTTTTCTCTGTTGCTGGGATTGGATGCTTGCTGACCTTTTGGTGTTCGCTGACTGTGCTCTGCCATCCACTGTTGATCCTCTCCAGTGAGCTTTTAATTTCCCATTCAACAATTTCTGTTTGATTTACCTTTATCTTCTTCTCCCATGAGACTTCTAAATTTTTTCCTCTAGGACCACCCTGTTTTTCTTCTTGGGATGGTTTTAATAATACCCATTCAGAAATAACCTGTGATTAATATGGTTATCAAGTGATATTGAGTATGTAGAGTGATATTGAATATGCCAGGACCCTCCTAGGCAGGGTAGAACAGTATGTCAGGAGGTCCCATTACACTATTCAGAACAACACATGATGTAAAACAGGAATGTTTATTTCTGAAAAAAAATCTATTTAATATTTTTATACTGCAGTTGACTGAGTGCAACAAGGACATCATAGATAAAGAGAGACCTCTGTGTTTTCCTCTTGCCAGGACCTCCCCTCTGCTGACCTTCATTCAGCCCCAGTCAGGGCCTTATCAGACTTTGTTGTGCTTTTCCTGTCTTTGTGATTATTTCTGTGTCCAAGAAGACTAAAAGGAAAAACAGTGTGGTTTCCATGCATTCAGACTTTTCTGACTGAAAGGGTTTTCCCCCCTCAGGGTGGAGGTACCTGTACACAAGCCGCCTGCTGCTGAGGAATGGCCTGGGGACTGGACCACTGGAGAACAGAGAATAGAGACAAGGCAGCAGGGAAACCTTGGAGATTTGTTTTACTCTGTGGAAAGCAAGCCACCTTATTCCCTCCCCCTAAGCCAGGACTAGATAACTAGCTCCCCTCCCGATGCTTCGTCCAGGTATTGGGCTATATTTAGTTCAGGCTGAGGACAACAGGGGCAGAAATGACAGCCTCCTGCTACTCTGTTGGTACATCACGTATTGATCTCTTCTCTCAGCCATTAGCCAGAATTAGATTTTCAAAGGCATCAGCCTGCATTTTCTGCAGGTATCAAAGCCACATTTGGGGTAAGGCAGGTAACCAGACGCTTGCCCAGAAGTGCAGGGAGCCTAGAAGCTTTAGCCTTCAAGGTATGTAACAGAGAGCCTGGCCTGAAAAAAGAAAAGAGGAAGTTAATGCTTGTCTGGCCAAGAACCGTGTGGTTTGTGTGAAGAAAGAGGAGAAAGGGGGAAGATTGAGCAAGGATAAGTGTAGTGCCATTGTTCTGGGCCTCTCTGCAGCTCCTTTGCCAAGATAGCTTCTGGTTCTGTCTTCATGGAGTGAGTAGCCTTCCGGGCTAAGCTTGGTGAGTGACACCAGATGAGCCTCCTCTCTACCTGGAGCATAGGCTGAAGATCCACAATCTGAAAATCTAAAATTCCCAGTCCTTCAGAGTCTGAAACCCTCAGCACTAATGTGATGCCATAGCAGACCTCATTTGAGGGTTCAAGTCAAACACAGGCACACAAAAATACTGTACAAAATTACCTTTGTGCTACGTTTATAAGACACATGTGGAAAGTGCACATATTCCCAAGCGTGAAGAATCTCAGATCAGCCACAGCCAGCCTGTATAAGACGATCCTAGATGGAGATGTTGGGAAAGACTCCTGAGAGTGAAGTCTTGAGCCCAAGGTTTTAGGTGTTTACATTCAACATGGTCACCATGCAATGTAACGTCCTACAGCAGAGGCCAATCAAGCTCCATAAAGAAATTAATATCTAGCCATCCTTCGAGGAACATGCCCTAAGCCAGCACTGGAGAAGAGGAGGCAGGTGGTTTCCAGGCCAGTCTAGGCTGCAGAGTGAGATCCTATCATAACAACAATAAAAGTTCTCAGTGTGTTTGTACATGCTTGTGCTTCTCTCATAATTTTTTTCATTCTCAAAAAGCAAAGCTAAAGTTGGGTGTGACGATACATGTCTATATTCTCTGTAAAGTAAGAGAATGGTCAGTTTGAGGTGAGCCTGAGCTACCTACTGAGTTGTAAGTCCACCTTGACTACAAAGTGAAATTCTGCCTTAAACAGACAACCAAGAAACAACCAAAAACCAAGGGCTGGGAATGTAGCTCAGTTAGTAGGGTGCTTGCCTAGCGTTTTAAAGCCCTGGGTTTAGCTCTTAGTACCATATAAGCTAGATATGGTAGAACACACCTGTTACCCCAGTACACCAGAGCTGGAGACAGTAAGATCAAATTTTCAGTATCAGTTTAAGTCTAGCCTATCTCAAAAAGAAGAGATTAGAAAAAGCTTTTATTGCAAGAATGATTCTCACTGGATTAAAAGATCCTCTGAAGGATTGTGTGCAGTCCCCATCAGTGAATACCCGCCTGCACATGTTGATCATGGTGGTCAGTGAATTTTCATGCTGAGCCTCCTTCACTTAGTATGAAGCTGCTGAGTGCCTCTAGCTCCTTCATCACTCATTTGATCCTTATAGCAACTTGCAAAGGCAGTGAGGCTTCCCAAGCACTATGATCATCTTACTGCTCCCCTTTTCCGTTTTAGTCTCGTTTTTATTTAACATAAACATTTCCCTCATGCTCTGCTGTCAATGTTGTCCTCATATTTCAATGAAGGGCCAGAATTAATGCAATAAAATTTACATAATGTTTTTGTTGCCTATTTTGGTTAGTTTCCCATCTTCACCGAGTGCTTAGATTTTTGCCCTAGGATAGATGGGGCAGGCAGGTATGATGACATGAGGGGGTCAGAGGACACCATGTAGAACATTGTCAGCTTGAGGTTTCTGCATGTGGAGGAGAAGGTTTCCAGCTAGCTAGGGATTTAGCCAGAGGGAGAGGCAATTTAGGAGAAGAAGACAGCCTTGAAGGTCAGGCTATATGGTATTGAAAGTGCTGAAGGCTCAGAGGTGCTCAGGCACCCTTCTGAGGTTGCTTCTGAATATTGGCAGCACTAGTCTTTGCCCCTGAGAACTGTGTGGGTAGCTTTGAAGAGATGACAGGTGTCCTGAGTAGGCGGGGATGGACACTAGTGGCCTTTCTGCAGAGGATTTCAGGCAGCCTTCCAGGGCTTCCTGCCTCCAAGACAGTAGCTTGATTTCTCCTCCCACGGGACACAGATGTCCTCTACATACATACACAGCTTTGTGCTTGACCCTCTCCTGGGCCAGCAGACAGCACGGAACCTGAAGAGAATGAACCATCATTCTTTCCCATAATGACCTCCAGTGGGCTCTCTGGGAAGGAAAACTTTCTTATTTTGTGGGAGCCTGTCTCCATCTGGTGATAGCCAGCTCTTTTCTCCATCCCAAAAGGCAGATACTGTTCATGTATTTTGCCAAATTACCTTAAAGAATGGAGAGTCAAGCCAGTCTGTCCAGATGGCATCCAGCTTTCTCAGTTGTTGGTTTGTACTGTTAACTGCAGCTGGCCAGGCATGGTGGCACACACTTTTAATCCCTGTGCTCAGAAGACAGAGACAGAGAGATCTGAGTTCAAGGCTAGCCTGGTCTACATAACAAGTTCCAAGCCACCTAGGGATATACAGTGAAAAAGCCTGTCTTCAATAAATAGATACATAGATAGCATGTAGGTGTTCATAGAGGAAGGACAGTGATTGGCACTGAACTGGGGCTTGTGGTTATTGTGGAAACAGTAGAGTTAGGGAATGGTAAAGATCACAGAAAACAGCAGGCTTGCCTGATATAACAGAACCACTAAGTTTTAAATGACACACAGAAGCCCAGGGCTCAGACTTGAAGAAGCTGTTGCTTATAATCACAATTCCCATCTTCCCTTCATGGCTACTTGAGCTTCTAGACTCCTAGAATATTCTGGATGTTGTCTGTAGGTTGGTATTTGTTCTGGAACTTTCTGTGGTAGCCAAGTCAAGGAAGAAGGAGGAGGGAGCCTGTCTCTGCAATGCCATGTTTCCAACCTGTGGCACAAAGCCCGGCTCATGTGGTATGGATAATGCTGCTAGTTGCTGTTCATGGAGAATGTCACCTATTGTTTTCTCCCTGTGGATTAGAGACCAACAGTCAGCTCTGTCTTTTCCCATGGCCTTTGAAATATGTAGCCATCTCCTTCCCAAAAATGATAAACTTGGTACCCCTCTGCATATAACATGATGAAAAAAGCTAGGTTGAGTTTCATAGAGAAACATCTCAGCAGGAAGTTTCTTCCTGCAAAAACCTTCTACTTGGCTTTCCATGCAAGAAAACCCAGTGTTTAAGGTCATACTGGTCAGTGAGCCTTACCTTGTTGGAACCCTATGAGCCATGAAGAGTAGTCCAGTCCCTCACACCCAAACCCTCAAAGATGGAAGACCATGATCCTATTTCCAAATAGTTGGCCTCATCCATGAAATCCACTTTCTCTTCAATGTTCCTGTGACATGATCCAGACAGGTAGCAACTCAGCATGGTTTAGTTCCAATGCCCTTGGATGCCAGCAGCTCTCTGCTTTCTCTTTAAATCTTTTTAAAAGTGCAAATTATCCAGTTAAAATGCCTTTGCAAATCTACTATTCTGTATAAACAGATGACTTCAGGGTTGCTTTGGACTTAGGGTTGAGGTTAACAATGTATGCAGATAGCCAATGGCCAAGGCCATGGCTACTCATGGCACTGCAGTAGAAAGGGAAACTAACCTCTGCTTCCAAGGTGCAGAATGGAAGCAGTTTTCTCAACTTTCACATCAGCACATTGTTTCCTGGCTTTCGATCACACATTTGTCAGACATTTCAAGATCATTCTAGTTTGTATGGTTGTTACCCCCACATATGGATTCACAGTAAGTATGCCTTTGCCCTTTGAGTACATATCAGTGTGGTGTTTCTTCATGGGTAGGCACAGGCCTTGGCTATTCTGTCCTTGTAGCTGACCACATGGGTAGATTCACGATGTAAGGACTCTCTTGGCAGTGAGGTTACAGTTTATATGCTTTCTTTATTTTTGCCTAAGAAAAAAATCAAATTCTTGCCATTCTTGTCAGCACACAGTGAGAGCCACATCATGATGTGGTGATGGAAACAGTAAAGGACACATCTGTTTCAAAGGTCTTCTTTATGAGAATGAGATATGGTATCCATAAATTACTTGATCACAGTGTCAGGTCACTTGGTTCTGTCCTATCACGAGTGTGTTACCTATGTTCTAAACCTGGTGTGCTGTTTCCACAGTAGTGGGCCCTGGACTGTGTAGACAGCACACTCACACCCAACTCTTGCCACTCCTTCACCTTTGTCCTCACTGGCCATCTTTGGCATGACTTCTTCCTAGATTTTGTCTGAACCTGACATGGGTCCTCTCCTACTTGTGTTTCTCCTCCCTTTGCTTGAGACAAAGATACTCTACATGTGACCCGTCAGTGGTCAGCTCTGGCCTCCTGGTTAGCTGTGGTCACAGTTTAATACCAACCATAACTGGCCTCTGAAAACAACTCCAACTACTCTGTACCCTAGACCTGCCTGCTCCTTGACCCCTCAAATGTCTCTAGCCCTTGGTTTGGTCCCACACTCTTGGTAGTTCTGTACATGCCTCTGGTTCATGACCCTCACCTACTTCAAGATCTTCCCCCAGAGCTATAGCCACATTTCACCTTCAGCTTTATACTCAGGGGCCATGACTGTGCTGTGTGGGTGTAGTCTTCAGTTCAGATCCAGGACCCTGAATGAAGACCCAAGACTGTCTCACTCCCCACATAGCAATTCTCTCTCACAAGGCTACTTCTTAGCACTCCCCAACATGGTCTCTAGTTTTCAGTGTAGACCAAGATCATGACACAGTTGCTTATAAGGCCTCCACTGCAGTGGCAGCAATTGGTAACTTGTTCAGGCCCACTGGTAGACAACGTCACAGCCTAGATGTTGTTCCCTCTATGTCTCCCCTTACCACAAAGTGACCCAGCCATTGATGATATTCATGGTCTCCCCTGAAATCTTCTGTCATGGTGTGCTCTTGGCCTCTCCTCAGCCACCCTTCGCCAAGCCTATTCATGGTAATGGTCTCTTTGCTCAGCTGCCCCATTATGTAGATCAATGGATTGTCCCCATTTACCAGCAGTGTGCCTTTGGAGGCTGGAGCTGAGGTAGAAATGCTGGGAGTTGCTTCCTCTACTCTCCTCCACATAGGAATGTCCCCTGCAGATGTGTAAGGTGCTATTGGTGTCTGGGGACATAGCCAAACTTCCACTTTCTCAGTCTCATAGCAGCTCCCTCCCTAGCAACTGCAGCACTGTTCCTGTTTTGGCTACCACCTTACTGAGCTGGCACTGGAAACCCTCTAGGAACTCCAGCATAAGACATCTAGTACCTGACAGGAGGCCTACAAAATGCCGTGCATGCCTTCGCTTATCGGCGATCTCCAGACAGGCAGATCCCCACTGCAAAGGCACAGGATTGGGTGCCTGATGCTTTCTAGACTCATTTTAAGGAATATTTGGTCTCTGCCTTGTTAGAGACTTTGTCACTGGGACAAGTGTCTTTTCACAGGGAGTGGAGCAGGGGCTCAGTGGTTGGAGAAAGTGACTGCAGGTGCCTGTATCACCTTTGGTTTGGCCACTACTCATCCCATTGCCCTAGCAGTTTATGTGATTCCACAAGTCTGTAAATTACCCTGGAGTCATATTAACTGGTATAACTCTATAAACAGCTACCTGTACACCTGGCTGTCTAAAAGGACATTGATAATATTCTTTATGGCTTGACATACTTATATTCCTTGGAACAATTTCTGTTTCCTAGCCCAGCCATCTACCACTTTCCACCTTAACTAGCCATAGGTCCCTTCCTGGTTGCACAGTAACTTACCCTCAGTGAGGAGCAGGTTGGTTGATCAGGAGCTCTGGAGTTGGTCTCATCAGCTTGGCAGAGTTGAGGGTCCTCTGTTAGTGTTAGTCTCAGCGTAGGTGGCCTGTTTTTTTAACTTTTCCAGTAGCTGCCACCTTGTTGGGGTACTGGGCACCTGGATCTGTCAGGGACTATATGAGGCACTGTGTCACAGCCTTCTGGGGTTCTTGTTAGGTTGGGAAAGATGTAAGGGGAGGCTATAGGAATGTATGCATAGAAAACAGAGGGAGTCACAGAAAGCACTGTTAGCAGCAGGTGGGGTGTGTGCAGAAGTCCTGTGACCCTTGTGACCATTGTGCTTCCCTTCACTGTGCTTGCGGTAGTGTGCGGTTATCTCCACTACTTTCTGCTACTGTGATAAAACAGCTGATAAAACAGCACGAGGAGGAAAAGACTCAGTGTAGTTCACAGTTCCGGGTTACAGTCCATCACAGTGGGGAAATCAAGGCAACAGGAGCCTGAGGCACATAACAAACAGAAAGGAATGCTGGTGCTCAGCTCACTTTTCTCTTTTTATTTAGTGTGGAACCTCAGCCTAAGGAATGATGCCATCCACTGAAGTGGTCATTCTAGTTTCTTTTAACCTAAACAAGATATGAAAATCCCTCATATCTTGCCAGAGGCTAACCTAATCTAGATAATTGGTCCCAGGTGTGCCAGAGGCTTATCTCATAGCTAATTCTAAGTCCTGTAAAGGTGATAACATGAACATCACACGGGTGTCTAGGTTAAGCCCCCATGAAGAAAGTGCAATATTGGACACTCTTGGGTTTCTCTCTTAGGAGTTGCTCTGCCAACTCCCACATTTGCACCCATATCAGCATAGTCAGTTCCAACTAAGCACCATTCAGGGCGCCAGAGATCACTGTTCAGAGAGAGCCACTGGTGTGTTTGCAGCTGCCATGAGAGAAACCGCCACTAGGTAGAGGCAGAAGATGCGGGTATCTTCTAGTGTTGAGAAAGGACAGATGACAGGTATACTGCCAGGCCAGAAGGAACATGCAGAGGGAGATAGCAAATTGCCTTCCTGCCTCCCAGCCCCACTGGAAAGGGGAAGGGACTGGAAGTCTTCAGAGTCTCCAGAGTCTGAGTGGCAAAAGGAACAAGAAGCCTTAACAAGCCATAAAAAAGCCTGTTAGATCCAAGAGCTGCCTTGGGTCTTAGTAGCTGTTTTTTCTGGTACCCCGAGGCTACAAGAAATAGCCAGATGTCTACACCCAACAGGTATTTATGTCCTGACAACATTTGTCTTCCTTCCTTATTGCTACCAGAACAAATGACTGTGTGCTTAGTGGCTTTAAATACACACGTTTACGGCTTTACTACTGTGAAGTTCAGAAGTTCTCAATTGGCTTATTGGGATAGTCAAGGTGCTGGCAAGATTTCTTCTCAAGGCTGCAAGAAAAATATGTTTTCCTGTTTCTCCAGCTTCCCAAGGCATCTGCTTTGCTTTGGCAACTCCTTGGCTTCCAAGACTTTATCATCAAACCCAGCAGCCTAGCACCATCATCTCCTTTTCTGACTCTGACCTCCCTTATCTCTAAGGCCCCTGGTGATGAATCAGGCTACCTTCATAACCCAGGACCATGAGGCAGTTTTGCCAGACCCCTCCTACCCGGACTCTGGGCAGTTTTAAAACAAGAGCCAAAGCAGATACATGCAAGTGTTGTGTTGTATGTCCTTATCATGAAAGGGTTAGGCTACAGGGAGACCAAAACATATGTGTACACACATGTATACTGCATGTACATGCTTTTTGCTCAAAATTACCTTCTAAGGAAGTCCCATCCCTCTCATTGTGGTGGTGTGTTGGGAAAATCAGAGTTTGAGCAAAGCTCAGGGGATGTGGCCAAGGGCAATAGCCGGCAGTTTTGTCATAGTTCCTCCTGAAACCTGGCTTGGAAGAGCCGAGGCAGAGGTGGGGCTGGGAGGAACCCAGGGAGGAAGTTAGGTGCCCTCCCTACCCTCAAAATGTTGATGACATAGCAGCCTCCCAGGACCTGCCTGTTTGGCTTTGCCTCTCTATCCTATACTTACCTTCCCTCCAGATTTTCTACGGCCCAGCCAGTCCTTATATAGCCAGGAAGGCTTCTCTGGGCTACTTTTCCCAGGATCAGCTTCCCAGGAGCTGCCAGGGCCTCCTAGGCCATGGTCCCTTAGGACCTGTGTGTGGTACTGGTTCCTTTCCAGATATAGCAGCATTGTTTGGAGTATTGTATGTTTGTTCTTGTGCGTGCATGTGTGTGTGTTGTCAGAGGTCAATGTCAGATGTCTTCCTCAATTGTTCTGTGTCAGGTCCAGAGGAAACTCCATTTCCCCAAATTCTGGTGGTCAGACAAAAGCCAGCATTTCTCAGGAACTTATGAAAGGTGGTTTTTCTCTACCAAAAGAAGCCATTTCCCTTATCACTAGCAGAAGGGACAAGCCCAGGCTTCCTCAGCATCACCAAAAAGTACCTGTTACACATCTCAGAGTTCATGCTAGCATTCCAGCTCTTCTCACCTTTTCCCTTACCTTAAACATCCCTAGGTCACAGGCTTCACTTCCCACAAGCTATTCATTCTTATGCTCTCCCATCTTCTCTCCCTCTCTCCCTCTCTCTCTCTCTTCCTGTCTTTATCTCTTACTCTCTCCCACCCCACCCTTCCTCTCTTATTCTCCTTCGCTCTGCTCTGCTTCTCCCATGGCTAGGTCCAGTTGGCTAGCCATGTACAGTCTACCACTTTATCTCTCCATTTTGGACTCTTCCAGATGCCTCTAGCTGTTCTCTCTGTCTCTCTCTCACACACAATAACCATCCCCTTAACCATACTATGGAGCAGTCATGTGGTCAGTTTATACATCCTGTGCCTTATATTTTGAAATTGGGTCTCTCATGGAGCCTGGAGCTTGCAGATTTGACCAGGCTAGCTGGGCAGTGAGCTGCAGGGCTCCTCTTGTTCTTACCTCCTCAGGGTTGAGATTACATGTGTTCATTGTTGCATGTGGCTTGTCACTTGTGTTAACATGGGTTCAGGAGGTCAGACATAGTCTTTGTGCTCGTGTAGTGAGCACTTTACCAACTTAGCTGTCTCAGCATCATTATGTTTTAGTTTTATGCTCTTTTTTCCTCTCCCTGGCTCTTGTGCTTTGGAGCATACACAAGCAGACACTCCAGCTCTTGTTCTTGGCTATACCTCCAGCTCTTCACACAGTAGCTGATTCACAGTAGACTGTGAGTTTTGTGGCAAGAAGGAATCTCAGCTGAGTGTGGAAGTCACAGTTATTTGGCAGCACCTTGAAGTGGAACCAGAAAGTTCAGGGAGACTCGTAGCATTTCTGGAAGCCTGCACTGTGGAACAGTGTCCTGAGGAACAGAGTCCTGAGACTGAAAGCCAGTGTCTTAGACTGAGTACCACCAGGGCCTCTTGGAGCCTCCTCCAATAGACTGAGGTGATCTATAGACTTAGGGCCCACAAAGTGCTTTGAAATGAATTTAAATTCGTTGCCACTGTTGAAAAAATGGAAGATTTCACATAGCAGGTCTCAGCAGGCCTTGAAAACTCTAGGAATTCTGACACCACTAGGCCTGTGCTTCTGAATGGAAACCCTGGCTGGCTCCAAGCAGAGACAGTCAGTTCTATGTCCTCAGGCCATCGCAGATCCTCCCCTCAGGTTAGCATGAGGGCTACTATCACCTGGAAGCCTATCGCTCGCTGCATTTCCTTCCTGGGGAGAGGACTGAGAGCTGATGCCCAGGTCCTTATGACACATGCCACCTCACCACAGCATCTCAGCTCCGTAAGGAGGATTGGTCAGCTCATCAGAGCATTCTAGCTCCATAAGTAGGGTTGGCCAGCTGGCCTGTCTGTCTGAGAGATAAGGCCATGATGCTGAGCATCCTCAGCATGCTGCTATGCACAAAGCCAAGGCCAGCATCTAGCCCCTTTGCTTCCTCTCCCTTTGTCCCTGGCCCGTGGCTTTTGTCACCATCTGTGGTGGTCTGAATGAAAATGGTGGCCATAGGCTCATAGAAAGTGGCACCATCTGAAAGGATTAGGAGGTCTAGACTGTAGGAAGATGTCCTTGGGGATAGGCTTTGAGGTTTCACGTGCCCAAAGCCTAATTTCAAAGGTCCAGTGCCTCTCTTCTTTTCCTGCTGCCTGTGGATCCATATGTAGAACTCTCAGCTCCTCTCCAGTACCGTGTCTGCCTGCATGCTGCCATGTTTCCTGCCATACTGACAATGGATTAAACCTCTGAGGCTGTAAGCAAGCCCCAAGTAAATGTTTTCCTTTATAAGAGTTGCTGTGGCCATGGTGTCTCTTCACAGCAATAGAACAATGACTAAGACATCATCCTGAACCCATAGAGGCAGAGGTAGCTCTGAGCTTCTTGGAAAGAGTGAGTCATTCACCCTGACAGCCCCATGAGCCCCAGGCTGGATCAGAAACAGCCTTAATTAGTCTGGCCTATGTGGCTCTTGTCTTAAGCTGGCTTCTTCTTTGGCTCATAGGTCACTGGTATGGTAATGGGCTGAGGAGGGGGCCTGGACTTAGTGCCGTCCTCTAACCACTGCTGTGCACTGTCATCTCATGTTCCCAGAGTTCCTGCAGGGATGGTGCACAGGAGGCTGTTCCCTGGAACTATCAACACTGTTCTCACTGCCTCAGTGTTATTACTTCTTCACTAGTTACGAGTGTAGACGCCTGTCTGTCAGAGTAACAGATACTATTGTAGTGTTTGGGGGTTTGTTTTTTGTTTTTATTTGTTTGTTTGTTTTCCTGTGTAACTGATTTTGATGGCTTGAATTATTTTCTTAGAATAAATTCCAAGCATTCAAATCCTGGAGTTGCATCTGCCCTTATTGCCAATGAGCTGGAGGATGTCAGGTTTATTAGAGCTGTGTAGCTGAGCATGGCCTTGAACCTTGGGTCTTTCTGTCTCTACCTAGGATTACAGGCATGAGCCACAGCACCTGGAAATTTTGCATAGCGATTAGTATGGGTCAAGACTTGTCTAAGTATTTAGTGGCTGTGTTTCCTCCTGTGTGTTTGTCTGTGTGGTTTGTGTATTAGCAAGAATCAAGGCTTTAGAGCAGACTGAATCTATAATGTGGGTGGATTAAGTGTCCCTGCCCTAGTCATTGCAGATGCTTTCCTTGTGTGTTTTTCATGGATAGTTGCAAGCATGTGGCCATGTGTGTGGCTTTCTGTTCTTTGGAGAGGAGTAATGTGGTTCCACATGGCCCTTCAATATCAACCCAGTCTTGTTGTCTCACAAAGGGAGACCTTTCCCAGAAAGCAGGGCCACAGGTAGCAGATGTTACTGGGGGAGGGGATCCTAATGCCCCTCATTATCCCATTCTCCGAGCTGTCACTCACTGCCCTCTGACCTTGTGAGCCCTTGCTACTATCCTTCCCTAGACAAAATGTCAGAGCCAAGGTTTGTCGGTCTCTTCTGCACTGAGGAAGGCTGTGTGGGCTCTACTGCACGTGTTCCACTGCCCCTGTGCATGAGGATGGTGGCCAGAGCCAGCTGTTCCATCTTTCTGACTCAGAATCTAAAAATACCTTGGGCTAAGTGTTTGGAGGGAATCTATGATCAACCTGTGAGTGCTGAGCTCTCGGGAATCAGCATGTGTGGGTTTGGACTGCATTTCCTCCAGAAGATGCAGTCATCTCAGCAATACAGGTGGAAGCCCTCCCCTGCAGTCATCATGTCTGACAGGCCTGAGGCAGAGTGAGGATGCTCTCTCTACCCCTGAGCACGGCTGTCCCAGGCCTTTGCCATTTGCCTGCTGCGCCTCAGTACTGGTAGGAATGACTTCCAGAACAACAAATACATCCTGAGCCAGTACCAGAAACCGGGGTCTGGAAGCTGAGATTTGCATCCCCGCTTTGTTCTGTGTGACCTGCATCTCATGCTCTCTCAGTTCCATGAGCATATTCCTGGTGAGGTGTGCTCATCATGTACCCGGTGCTCCATGAGAGTCTGCACTGGCTCATATATGAGTCTAGATGAAATGGCCAGGTCAGCAGGGAGACCATACTTGATTTTGAATTGCTGTGGAATGAAGCCTCTCAGAAGATGGGGAAAGCTTGGCCTTGAGGGTGAACAGTATTCTTCAGTTGGGATAGGGAGGGAGGAAGAAGGAGGAAGGAAGAGGGGGACAAAAGAGGAGGGAGAATAGGAGGAAGAGCTACAGGCTTCATGACCAGAACACAGAGGTGACTTCTCATTGATATCCAGGTGGCCACAGCCCAGAGAGAAGGGAAGAACAGGGTAGAACCATGAAGAGACTGAGAAGCAGTTCTGGGTCTGGAGGGAAGACTGGGGAGGAAGGGAGGGGCTTGGGAGATGAAGGGTCTGCTGTTTAGCAAGATGCCACTCCCACAGCTTCTGAGGACAGTGAGCCAGCAGGAGCTGGTTGATGTTTGCTACCAGTGAAGTTGGACATCCTTACGCTTTGATTTGATTGGCTGGAGTGTGTAGAGATTAGCTGGGGGGGGGCAAGGGGAGGGACTCCGATGTTGGTGTCCCTGGGCTCCTTCAGTTAGCAAGTGTCCATGCCATTCTACTATATAGCAGCAAAGTGGACAGAGGAAACAGATGCTGGCTGGTGGCATCCCAGATTCTGTAGGTACGAAGATTATCCTCTGTGCAGGAAAAGTGTGACTTGTGCTTTTCCTCAAGTCGATTTGTGTTCCATGGCTTTCCTTGGGGGACCAGGCTTCTCATAGTGACAATATTTATGTCTGTTTCCATTCCAGATGCCGTAGGACCTCTGGGCCTCTGGAGACTCAGCCTTGGTGGCCAAGAGCTCCCAACATACTTGTACGTGCTTGCAGCTTCAGGAAGCTGCTCTCCAGCCTGTGTCCATCCTTCTTGGCAGCCTAGCCACCATGGAGACCCCAGAAGTCCCTGTGGGTTCCCTGATTGACTTTGGGACTGAACCACCTACCTCCTCTCCCATGGAAGCAGCACCTTCAACTCTCCAGGACCCAGATGGTTCCCTGGGTGATGGGGCATCTGAGAGTGAGACCACCGAGTCTGCAGACAGTGAGAATGACATGGGGGAGTCACCTTCACACCCATCCTGGGACCAAGACCGCCATTCTTCCTCCAATGAGTCCTTCTCCTCCAATCAGAGTGCTGATTCAGCCCCAGATGAGGAGACCCTAGCACTTCGAGAGTTCATGCGCAGCTATGTAGAGAAGATCTTCTCTGGAGGGTAGGCCCTGTGTGGGATGGAGGGTAGGCCCTTTGTGGTAAGGAAGGTGGACCCTTTTGTGGATGAGGGTTAAGCCTTCTTTGAGATGCAGAGTAGGTCTTTTAAGGACACTAGCCCGCTGTCAGATTCCAGGGACCTGCTTCCTATTATAGGCTACAGTGGCTCTTAGCTATCCTAGGCTGCCTATAGCATCACATTGGGAGATTTTAAAGAGCCTCCAGTCCTGGAGGTTTGGGGATTTAGCACAGTAGTTGTCTTTATTAGTTTCTATTGCTGTGAAGAGACACCATGACCATGGCAACTCTTATAAAGAAACACATTTAATTGGGGCTGGCTTATAGTTTCAAAGGTTTAGTTAATTATTCTCATGGTGGAAAACATGGCAGCGTGCAGGCAGACATGGTGCTGGAGAAGGAGCTCAGAGTTCTATATTGTGATCTGTAGGTATCAGAAGGAAGACACTGAGCCATTCTGGCATAGTTTGAGAACATGAGACCTCAAAGCACAATTACACACTTAACACACTTCCCCCAACAAGGCCACACCTACCCCAAGACCATACCTACTCCAAGGCCATATCTCCTAATAGTGCCACTTTCTGTGGGCCTATGGGAACCATTTTTATTCAAACTACCACAGTGGTAGAGGGCAGGGTTCAGTCCTCACCCTGGGAAAGAAAAAAAAGAGTTCTGGACTCCACTGTAGACCAACTAATACCTTTCTCTGGAGCAGCATATCATACCTATAGCCTGTCCTGGACTGTCTGGAGGGCAGCATATTGACAACATTTAGGTGGGATCCTTCACCAAGGGTGGCTACAATGGGAGTGGTCCTCAGCCTGGCCAGACCTGTGTTCTCTGCTTATCCAAGTTGGCACTGGAACACAGACTCTGAGCAGCCAGTGTATCTATGTCCCCTTAGTCTTCTCACTTAACGCCATTTCATGAGTGGCTCTGCGGAAGCCTCATGGAAACCAAAGACACAAATAAGAGACTGTCCACCACCATGGTGTCTTCAGTAGCCAGTATGGTCTGGGCTGCACCCCTATTGCCATCCAGGCAGATGACGCTGTAGAGGAGCAAATGATAAGTTCTGTTAGGTACTTATCTATTCATTCCAGAATACTCCAAGAGTATTGAAGATTTTCTTAGTTACTTGTCTATTGTTGTGAAGAGATGCCATAACCAAGGCCACTTATAAAATAAGACTGTAAGTTTCAGAGGATGAGCCCATGACCATCATGGAGAAAACACGGCAGCAGACAGTCAGGCATGGCATTGTGTTCAGTAGCTGATCATAAGCACAAGGCAGAGAGAGACCTGGGAAAGGTGTGGGCTTTGTAATCTCAAAGCCCAACCCCCAGTGACACACCTCCTGCAATAAGGCCACACCTCTAATTCTTCTCAAACAGTTCCAACAACAGGTGACTGAGCATTTGAATATATTAGCCTATGGGGGCTATTCTCATTCAAACCACTACAGGGATAGAATGTCCAGGCCTCATACATGCTAGGCAAGTGCCTTGCTGATAAGCTACACCCACAGCCCCTTCACATTTGTGTGTGTGTATACGTACGTACGTGAATGTATGTATATATGTGGGAGGGGGCAGCACATGCATGCATGTGTGTATCTGTATCTGGGTCTGGTCTGTATGGTTATGCCTGTGATGCAGGTTTGCATGCCTGTGAGTGTGCAGAGTTCAGAAGTTGATGTTGGCTATAATCCTTATTTATCTTTCTGAGAGAAGGTCTCTCCTAAACCTAAGGCTCCTTAGGTTTGACTACTCTGGCTGGTTAGTGAGCCCTCAAGATAACCTGTCCCTGTCTCCAGCACTGAAGTTACAGGTGCATGCTAGCACATCCAGCTCTTACATTTGTGCTGGGACCTAAACTCAAGTTCTCGGCTTACTAGCTGAGCCACTTCCCCAGCCCTGCTCTCTGCACTCTAAACTGTGGTCTCTGGAGAGTTGCTGCTTCTGTCCGCACCCCCATCTCCACTGACACCTGTCTTACCTTGTTGTTGCTTTGGCCTCCCAGACACTGGGCATGTCCAGAGAAGCTTCTCCAGCTGCCTCAGTGCCTTGCTGGCCAGGAGGCTGCACTTACTGCTGTAACTGAATTCAGGATGATAAAGGCAACAAAATCTGGTCACCCAGCCCCCTGGTGGAGTCTGCAGGCAACTGTATCTCCCTGGAACCTCTCTGTGGCTTTTTATTGTGGCTCTTTTTTTAACTAATTAAGAGTCAGGGGGTTGGTATGTGTGCCACAACATGAATGTGAAGGTCAGAGAACAACTTTCAGGGGTCAGTTCTCACTTTCCACCCTGTTAAGGCAGGGTCTCTCTTGTCATGCTGCTGCATGGCTCACTACAGGCTAGCTGGCCTGTCACATCCAGCTTTTTACATGGCTTCCAGGAATCAAACTTAAGTCATAGTGCTTGCACAGTTGTACCTTTACCCACTGAGCCAGTCCCTGACCCTCTATTGAAGGAGTAGAATAGGGCCCAAAAAGCAGATGCCTGGGGTTAGATTATGGCCTGAGCAGGGGAATCTCTGGGTGGCCCCCTAGCTCTGCCTGTCCATGTCACTGTTAAGTGGTACCTCAGCTGGGACAAGGAGTTAAGCACCAGCCCAAACTCCAAGGG
Source organism: Pachyuromys duprasi (assembly GCA_028658305.1). Taxonomy (NCBI): domain Eukaryota; kingdom Metazoa; phylum Chordata; class Mammalia; order Rodentia; family Muridae; genus Pachyuromys; species Pachyuromys duprasi. Next base: position 54,917,094 of record CM053744.1, read on the forward strand.
TCCAGGGTATAATCACTAACCTGTTAGCAGCTGCAGCAGCTCACCAGAACTTAGGTTCTTTATGGACTAGCCACATCAGCATCTGAGCTGGTGGAAATGCAGAGCTTCAGGCACTGTGGCTCCTCTGGCTGTGCACCTGGATGCTATCAAGCCTATTCTTGTGGGGACAGTCTGCCACAGTTTTTCTCGAAGAACTTGGTTTACAGTGTGATTGTCCATATTCATTGAAAGCAATATAAACGTTTACTTGTTGGGCTACAGCTGTGGCTCATCTGACAAGGTGCTTGCCCCCAGTGTGTATGAAGCCCTGATTTAATTCTGAGCAATGCATAAACCAAGCATGATGGCATATAGTTGTAATCCCAGTACTTGGGAAGTGAAGGCAGGAGGATGAAGACATCAAGATCATCTTTGGCCACATAGAAAGTTTGAGACAAAGCTAATATAGAGACTCTTATCGTTTACATATATATATATATATATATATATATACATATATATAATTTTAAACATGTTTTATATTATAATGCATATAGGTATATAAATACATAACAGTAATTAATATATGGTAATATTGATATTTAATTAATAATATTACTATTGTCTGGTGAGAAAACCATAAATACAAATTACATAAGCTGGCCAATTTCCAGCCTTCTGCTTCATTTTCATCTTTAAGTTTGAGGGAAATGTTTGGTATTCATAGAGAAGTAAGGGCTCTTAGGGCCTGTACCCTCACCCACCAAAAATCAGATCACCTGAGCAGGAGGCCTGCTAGCACAGAGGTGGGTGGAATTCCCACTCACTGCTCCAGCCATATCTGTGCCATGAAGCCAGGCTCCTTGCTTCAGAAATAAAAACAAGACACTTTGTTGGAAGGGGAGGAGAACTGGGAACAACACTCCTCTGCTCTCCTTCCCGTTCTCTCCTAGAGTTTTTGTTCTAGGAAATGAACCCTTGGTTTCGCTCTGCCCTTCTCCCAGGGAGGACTTGGACCAGGAAGAGAAAGCCAAGTTTGGAGAGTACTGCAGTGGCGAAGATGGGAAAGGCCGTGAGTGGTTCGCACGGTTTGTGAGTGCACAGGTGAGTGCAAGGTTGGCAAAAAGGACCAACAACCTGGTCAGTGCCTCAAGGTGAAGAGAATGGAGAACACAAGCCAGTAGAATGAAGTCAAAGACAGCTAGGGCAGGATAGAAAGGTCTACCCCATGACTGGAAGCTGTACTTTGGACAAAGTGGGGACTATGGCAAGTTTAGGAAGCATCCCTAAATTTCTTTTTCAGAGGCATGCACGTGGGCTCTGTCCATGCATATTTCTATTAAATAACCTATAGTATTCAAAATAGTAAAAAGCTAACATAGTCAAGACTGTGAAAGCCAGGTAAAACCAAATGTATAGCCAAAGCTCAGGAAAGAATCTTGCACGTTTCTATTATAGGGATGTATTCTTCATAGAGAAACTAGAAATTGCACAAAAAAGTAATTAACAAACGCAAGAACAGCCCAATGTTGCCGTTTGGGGTTTTGTCACTTCATATTCTCCCCATGGGTGAGCTGGATGTGGAGTTTCTTTATGAAATCCTGTGAGGATGACCCAGGAAGGTACCTTCTGGGCTCCCGTGCAGAGGGCCTGGGGAGTGCCTATGTCCTGCCCTGAGTCCTGGCTGAGGGGAAGTGGCCATTGGGCCCATTCAAGCTGAATGGAGACAGGCAGAGTGACAATCCCCCAGCCTTGCTAACCTGCTGCATACCACTGAGTCCCACTGATGTGCCTAGTTCTTTCTGTACAGCGCTGCAAGTCCAAGTGTGTATCCGAGCCGACCTTCTACCGCCTGGTGCAGTCCTTCGCAGTGGTGCTGTTTGAGTAAGTGATGTCCTCCCAAAGCCTTCTGCAGCTGTCCTTTCCACCTTTCCCACCCTCCATGAGCCAGCTGTGGGAAATGGCCACACCAGCTGTTGCACACTCTGGGCTAGAATTTGTGGCCGGCATCTTCCCAGAGCAGAGTAGTGGGCTCCCTCCTGCCCTGTTCTGCTTGCCCTTCTCATTCACAGTGCCGCATCTGTAACTGGACCAGTAGAATTTCCTCTCTTTTAAAGCTCCTTTCTCTCTTTTTTGTTTGCTGAGTTGAATGGCTGTGTGAATATTCCATTAATATCTGGTTGTAATCCTTAGCATACTGCACTCCAGTAAGAATGTTTCTTTGCATTCCTAGAATGCCATTCAGTACATCACTTTCTTGTATGCAATTGTTTTTATTTTCAAAAAGTGACATGAAAGGCATGGATATTTATCTGCTTGTGGTTCATGAGTGTTGCCTCTGGACCAGGAGCATAGGGACAGCAGTGGCCTGGGGTCCCCACACAACCCCTGAGTCTGAGCCTGGGCCTGCCTGAGCCTGGTTCATGTCCTAACAGCCCTCCAGGAGATCTGAGGCTACCGACCTCTGAGCTTGTATGTTAGGGACAGCACTGATCTGATCACCCTGATGACCCCTGAAAAACAGGGGTCTGCCTAAATGGTGTAGGACCAACCCTTGATGTGACTTCTAGTCCTGGCCCTGCTGGGGTGCAGTGGGCTGTGCTTCCTGCCCCTTGATGTGGTATTAATATGAAAGAGACCAGGCTGAGGGCCACAAACACCCTCCCACACCGAGAGCCCGGCCATGCACCTGTAGTGGCTCTCCTGGCTTCGTGCTTGAGTGTCCCTGTCACTGCTGAGGCGGCATCTGGGTTGGTCCTGCTTCATGGACTTGCAGGGGTGCTGGGCAGTGGAGGCACACACCTTTAATCATGGCACTCAGGAAGCAGAGGCAGGTGAGCCTCTGGGAGTCAGGTAGTGGAGCTCTAGCCAGCCAATCTTGCTCCCATCCCAGGTGCCACCAGATGGACGACTTTGGGCCTGCCAAGAACCTCATGACCATGTGCTTCACCTACTACCACCTGGGTGAGTAAGCCCCACCAGAGCAGCCTGGGCTGGGAGTTGTGTGCTGGTAACACAGCATGAAGGGAAGCTTCCTTTATTAACAGCAGGTGCTATGGGCCTTCCAGCGAGGTGGAGCTGGTGTTGGGAAGAGGACAAGCAGGCATGAGACACCTGATGTGGGAGGAGACATGGGCTGCACTTGGGGTTGGGGCTTGGCTGTCTGTGCAGCAAGAAAATGACAGGAAGCAGAAGTGCTACGTGTGGGGTCTTTGCTCCAGCAAAGCAGGGTTCAGAGCTGGCCACCCAGGGGAGCAGCCTAGGGATTATATCCTGGGAAGAGATGACAAAGCCAGGAAGTCTCTCTTGGCTCAGGTTGTTGACCAGCCCGGTGTGGAGGAGCTCCAAGGTGTCTTGTGCTGAGCCTGTGGCCTTCTCGAGGAGCCCACTTCAGCTCCTTAAGGAGCGTGCTGGGAAGCTCCCTGTGGAGATCTGGGCATGGGCAGTTGAGGGGTCCTGCATGCCCTCCTTGCTCACCATTGCTATATCCTCAGGGCCCAGCCCCTTTCCTCTGCGTGTGCTCCAGGCCTCTGCTCCTAGCAGCCCCAAATGGCCTAATTGCTATAGATCACCTGGCCCTTTGTGCCAGGCTGCATGCTTGACAGTTACCATCAAGTCAAACAGAAAGGGTCATTCCACTCACCTAATCAGAGTCTGTGCAAAGACCCTCACACTTGACCCATTAGGGTTACCTTAGTGGGGTTCTTTCCACTCACTGCCCTGAGGCAGGAATTGTGGGATGCCTCATTCACCTCTCCCCATCTGTTTTCTCCCATATTTACCTGACGAAGGCCCACCCATTCCAGATGCCTTTGAGACAGGGCTGTGTGTCTGCCCTGGACCCAACCCAGGGCAGCCTCTTCTTTCCCATTGCCAGTCTCTCAGACCCGCTGTGTGGCTCTCCGTGTACATTTCTCTTATCTTCTTTCCAGATGCCAGCTCCTTCAGGCCACTCTATCCCCCTCATAGTTTCTGCTACTTGTCTGTGTAGTCTATGCTTATTGACCACCCCAGGGAGCTTGTCTGAGGAGCTTGCTAAGCCAGCTGCTTCTGAGGACCTTGTTGAGGAGACTGAGGACAGCACCTATTGTCCTGCAGTCTCCAAGAACCACCTTCAGGCACTCTTCCTCTCCTGTCCTGTGCTGCAAACCGGTTCTTACTCCCATTCTCCCCTCTTTCAAGGCAAGCCACACCTGCTCCCTACAGAGCCCAGGGAGAAGCCAGCTGGCAGCATTGACTCCTACCTAAAGTCAGCTAACAGCTGGCTGGCAGAGAAGAAGGACATTGCTGAGCGGCTGCTGAAGAACACGGAGAACATGAAGGGCTTCTTTGGGGGGCTGGAGACCAAGCTGAAAGGACCACTGGGCAGGAAAAATGAGTGAGTGTGGGCATGGGCCTGAGTTTATGTGCAGATGGATTTTGGGAGAAGCAGGTGGCTTGCCTAGTCTTGGCCTTGCAGCTGTTCTTAAGGCGTGCAGCTGCCAGCCCAGCATGACTCTGAAGTCCCAGAGCTTCCTATGGTTTCCACATGCTGTTTGCTCACTGGCACTCAGGGGTCCAGGAACCATGTTTCTTGGGCTGACAGGAGCATATGGCTTTGTCATTTGGCAACAGGGAAATCAAATACTATCCCTCCTTCCTACTGTCACTGTCCTGTAAGTTAATAAGAGTGTGACCTTGGATGGCACTGCCTCTAGGAGGCACTGCTCTGGCAGGCAGAGGACTTTTTGTTGATTTGTTTGAGACAAGGTCTCCATGTGGCCCTGGCTGTCCTAGAACTTGCTCTGTAGATCAGATCTGCCTGCCTCTGCCTCCTCAGTGGCAGGATCGAAGGTGTGCACTACCACACCTGGCTCCAGAGGGCTCTTGAGATGGGTGCATTGGTCACAGGGGTGCTGAGGCTGAGATTCCATGAAAAGGGAGTACAACAGTACAAGGGCAACCATCAAGCACCCTGGGCCACCTGAGGCTTGCTTATAGCCAGGGTCCATGACCTGTCCCTCCCTGTCCACACAGTGGGCTCATAGAAAATGGTGCCATTGCAGTCTCAGCACCACAGGCCTGAGTCCCCTTGGTCCTGCCAATTTTCACTGTGGCACTGCTGCCCAACCTCTCTTAAGAGGAGCCATACAGAGAACAGGCAGCACCTGATGTGTGTAGCATAGGCCCCTTTCACTACTTTCAGGAAGTATGGCATGGTGCCCTTTCACTGCTTTGGTTTCCCCCCCCCCCCCTCTAGGGAAGATGAGAACAAACCTAAGGACAGACAGCTGAAAACTGGTAAGAACTCAGCTCTCTGGGTTGTCTAGGAGGTGGGGCCTTAGGGAGATAGGGTCTATGGCTTGGTGGAGCCTAGGAGTGCTATGGCGAGGTGGAACCTGGGGACGGAGGGGTGCCTGTTAAGGGAGGCAGAGCCTCCCTCTGGCCTTGGTTTTTGTTGTTGTTGTTATTATTGTTGGGTTTTGTTGTTGTTTTTGTTTGTTTTGTTTTGTCTTCTTGTTTTTTGAGACCGGGTTTCTCTGTGTACCCTTGGCTGTCCTGGACTCACTTTATAGACCAGGCTGCCCTCGAACTCACAGAGATCCACCTGCCTCTGCCTTCCTAAGTGCTGGGATTACAGGCATGCGCCATCGCACCCAGCATTAAACTGGCCAGACTCTTCAACTGGCCCACCATTAGCCAACAATGGAATGATCAAGTTGCTAATGAAAAGGCTTTGCCACCTTTCTAAGCAGAGTATGCAGAAACTAAATCCTTAACCCCAGAGGATTAAGCCAGATGTTAGGGGGAGGTGCCACTTCATGGACCACACTGGGAAGAAGCCCTAAACTAGGGCTAGCAAAAAACTTCATGGAATTTGGACAATGTAGCTTGATGACTTTTGATAGAAGCAGAGCCTGCTGAGTGTTCATAGGATATACTAATGTGGGTGCCCAGCCCAGGCTGCCCTCAGATCTCCTTACTCCTGCAGTGACTATGATCAGCCCCGAAGATGAACAGAAGGGGGAGAAGGTCTACCTGTACACACACCTGAGGCAGCAGCCCATCTGGTAAGGCCCATCCACACTCTGCCCCATTCTACCTGGTGCAGCTGCTGCCCAGCCCCTCAGCTGCTCATGTCTCCAGCAAGGGCAGCGGCCATCCTCACCTCCAGGGTAGTCACAGTGAGATGATAGGTGACAGCAAGGGTTAATAGGGATGTGAAGGCATCTGACTCGCCATGGAGGTGGGAAGGTACTGCAGAGTAGCCATTATGGAAATGCCTGGTAGCTCCCCAGGGGCTAACAGAGTGGCCATGTGACCAGCCATTCCACTGTGGGTCCATGCATGTTCCCCACATGGAAATCTGTATGGAGTTTATAGCACACTATTCAGAATATTTCCAAATGGAGGAGGCTAGCACACCATGAAGTGTGGAGTAAGCCTACACACACATCACTACACAGTGACTCCCCAGCCATTGTTCTAGCAAGAAAAGGCAGACACAAGAGACCATGAGTCACCTGGCCCTGTTTGTGTAGAGTGGAGGGAACACAGAGCTGCAGCCGGTGAGTAGCAAGAGTGATCGATGACTCCTGTGGGGCTGCGGAAGGGCTCTGGGCTGAGACAACTGGGAGAGCTGCACAGCTGAGTACACTGAAAAATTACGGGATTGCATGCCTCACTTGTTTCTTTATTCAACTTTCTAAATCCTTATTATGAATGCTTGGCTTGCATGTATGTCTGAGCACTGTATGTGGGCCTGATGCCCTTGGAGGCTAGAAACCACCATTGGATCACCTAGAACTGGAGTTACAGATGATTGTGGGCTGCTGTGTAGGTGCTGGGGATCAGCAGCTATGTCCTCTGGAAGAGCAGTAGGTGCTCTAGGCCACTGAGACACCTCTCTCATCCCCTATACACCTTATTTAATTTTGTTGTGCCACGGCTGTTTCACATTATTGGGTAACTGCCTGGGGTATAAATTATATCAAAATGTTATTGTGCATGTGTGTAGACACACACACACAAACACACTGGAGGCTGAAGTGAGAACCAGCTGTGCTTTGAGTGTGTCCCTCAAAGGCTCATCTGTTGGCTCTCTGGTCCCTGCTGCAGTGAATTTAACATGAAGGGAGCTGTAGGAGTGAGGTCGAGTGCAAGGCTATCAGCTTGAGCACCATCAGGAAGGAATTTAAAAAGTTACCACACTTCCAAGCCAGTTCTTGAGAACATGTTTGTGAAGCAAGGCTTCCCTGTGCACTTGGCCTCTCCTCTGCCATGTTGGAAGGACAGGGACCCTTGCCAGACCAGTACAAAGCTGTTGGCACCCTCTTGCCATAAATCTTGAGTCAAATAAATATCTTTTCTTTATATATCACTGTGCTAACATCACTAGGTGTTAGCACAGAACAGACCGAGACAGCAGCAGTTAGGACCTCTGGCAGTTGTTAGTGTTGCTTGGAGCCCTGGGCAGCCTCCCATCTCATGTTTGCTCACCAGTGAGGAGCAACTCTAGCACAGAACAGAATGCATGAGCACAGCCCCTCCCTCAAAGGTCGAAGTCCAGCAAGGGTCATGTGGAAAATGTGGCTGAGAAATGCCATGGGAACCCCTAGGGCAAAGGGTTAGGTGGAGGCTGGCAAAGGTCAGCACAGGGAAGCTGGACCTGAATCAACTAGAGATGCTGTGCCACAGAGAGGAGAGGGCCTCACTGGTTCTGTGTTACCTCAGTGACTATGCTACACTTCTCAGGTCCCTGGAGCTGGTGAAACAAAGGGCCAGAAGCCATTCTTGTGGACACTGGGCCATATGGTCTCTGTTCTCCTACACTCTATGCGGTAGAGTCAAAGGTGACATGTGGCAATGTGGCAATGAACCTTCATGTGCAGGTGCAGGCCATAGGCCACCCCTGATCTTCTACAGGAAGAACTGTTCCTGATTCTGTGTTCCTGTGGCTATGTTCCCGTGACTGCCATGGTGTATGGCTGCTGGGTCCCCATGTTGGTGAGGAGATGCTGCTCAGTAGAGCAGAGGTCTAGTTGTCCACTTTCTCTATGAAGCCCCACGGCTGCCTGCCTGAGCCACTGAGCAGGTCAGCCTGCTCCACCTTCCCAAAGGCCTCTTCAACTCTTCCATCCCCTGCCAGGTCCCCAGGGTAACACTTTATTCATCTCTCAGACTTCTCAGACACTTCTCATAAAACAAGAATCTGTTGCTTTTGGTGTGGAGGGCAGAGAGGACCTGGGTAGACCTTTACCATGTCTCATCCTGCAGGCACACACTGAGGTTCTGGAATGCGGCCTTTTTTGATGCTGTCCACTGTGAGAGACGGAAGCGATCCCCCACCACCAGGTAGGAGCCAAGAGTGTCTCCTCCAGCCTTGGGAGAGAGGACCAAATCTTGGCTCAGTCTCCCAAGTCCTTGGGAGCCAGCAAAATGGCTGAGCTGCTGTTAATGGTTTCTTCTACCTATGTGTCCTAGAGCCTTGCAAGCTGCCTGAGGGGGTCAGTGCTCACAGCTTTTGGGGTGGGGTGCTCAGCTTGCATGGTGCTTCCTGTTCTGGGGCTCTGGCATGATACGGCCTGATCCTCCTTAAAATGTCACCTCTGCCCAAGGGAGACCACTGGCCTCCACTCCACCCCTCTGTTCACTGTTAGAATCAGGTCTGGCAGTACAACCGCCCCCTGGGCCTATTGCTAAAGCCTAAGCAGACCTTCCCAGTTGTGCCCAAGCTAACCCTGCACCTCAGAGGCCCTGTGGGAAAGTGTGGAAAGCAGGAAGGGCTTGTCCCCAGAACCACAGAGGCTTTCTTTGGGTGGAACGGGCACAGATTGCTACCCATTCCACTCAGCTATGGGGCAGCAGCCCCTGTTGAAGCCAGGCAGGCCCTACTGGACCACCAAGTATGGGACTTTGTAGCCAGTATCTCAAAGCTTCAGTTGACTATGGAGGCTATGTGGAGGCTCTGGGCCTTCTGCTGTGTTTGGGAGGGAGCAGATGAGCAGAGCACCTTCTGGTCATGGCTCCTCTGCTGGCAAGTGATTATTTGAGGTGGAACCTTTCCTCAGAGGAGCAGCTGAGGCCAGTGGGAATGAAGTGGCTTGCCTCCAGTCCCATGATTCTATTTTGGGACAGTTTCCTAGGGAAGCAGAGGGAGCATGGGGTGGGCAACACCCTAGATTTCCAGAAGACCCTGGGGAAGTTTCCACTCTGTTTGGAGGCTGGGCGGCTCCAGGCGCGCCATTGGCTTCTTGCTGCCAGCTTCTAGGGATCCATCTGTTCTGGGTTCCCTGTCTCTCTCTGTCCTCTCTACTCCTACCTAGAATAATCCTCTCTGCTTGTTCTTTTCCATCCACATATCTTGCATGACTTTGACATGTGCCTTTGTTTACCTGTTTCTGCTGCCGCTCCAGAGGGGATGCTGGAGAGCAGGAGGAGAAGAGGTGTGTGTCCACGTGACTTTGCTCCATTTACAGCTCTGGGGTTTCTTCCAAGGCCACTGCCAGGAGGGGAGGGTACCCCCTGGGGAGGCATGCCCTGTGCTAGGTAGACTGGTGACAGATAGAGCTTGCCATGGCCAGAGCACCCTAAGATAGTCAGAAAACAGGACACTGTGAGCCACCCCAAGAGGCACACGTGGACGAAAGGCTGCTAGCCTCAAGGGCGTGGCACTCTCCATGGGTCCCTCTGCGCCTGGATTGGACACAGGAATTCCACTGGTGTGGAAGTGGAGGGTGGGCGTGGAGAAGCTTCTTGTTTGCAGTTCCTTCCACTCTCATGGTCTAGGGTCACATGGAAGGACAGCTGCCCTCTCTTCTTCAGCCACTGGGTAACCAGAAGAGCTGGGGGCAGGAGGTGGTCCCTTGAAGCAAAAATGGGCTGCATGGGGATTTGGGGACTTATGTTTCCCAAAAGCCCCTGTGACACATTTTTACAGTAAAGGCCAACCCCTACTTATAAAAAGTTGTGAACACAGGTGGATTTCTTGGAGCCTGGGCATGCACGTTTCATGGCGATGGTTCACAGCTGGGCTGCTCTGATGACCCTTGCTACTGTGGCTTTGCAGTAGCCGTAAGGAACATTCAGACCTGACGTCTCCTCACAGCAACAGGGCCCCTTGGTCCCACAGAGGACGCTGTGACAAACCAGCTTCTCAGGAACAGCTTGGGCCCAAAGAGGGACATTGTCACAGCCTCCCCAGATAGCAGATCCACTGATCTATTCTGAGCCCAGCTGAAGAAACTACCAGCTCCCTGGGCCTCACAAGCGTCTTTGCTGGAGCCCAAGTAGCTAACTGGCCAGCACAGGCCTAATGGAGAATATCTGGTATCACTCATGTCCCCCAGAGTCCAGCAGCCATTTTTTAAGTGACCCCTGCTAACAGCAGATTCCATTTCATCACCCAGACCCAGAGGTTTCCACCAAGTGCTGAAGACACACACACACACAAACAAGCACAAGCTTAGATTTTTGATCAGTGTTCCATGTGTAGGACATTGCAGAGTCCTGACCTCAGCTCCCAGGAAGTAACTAGATAGGCACCAGCCAGGCCAAGCTGCTCATAATCTTCCTCTCATTTTTTTTTTCAGAAGTCAGGTGACATCTTAGTTTTAGTCCTTTCCACAGCAAGGAGAGTCACTTCCTCATGGGGTCAGGCATAAAGGATTGAGGCTGCTATGCCACACAACTCAAGAGAGTGGTTTACTGTGTACAGCTGTGCGTGGCAGGTTGCGGGTAGCACAGGGCTGTGTGTAGTGCTGGAAGGCCCGCACCGTCCCTGCAGTGAACTCTGGGATCTTTCTAGATGTGCTGCCTAAGCGTGCAGAGGCTGCAGGTGAACTCGTTTCTGCTGAGCTGTAGCAGTCAGTGGTCTGGGCCAGGAAGAGCCAGGCCTGGGCGTTTGTCCCTTTGTTTTGTTCTCTCCCTTCCTTCCTTCTGCTTCTCCACAACTGACCTCTCCTTCCTCCATGCTACTTCTTCTCTCCCTGCTCACTTTGATCTTTCTCTCTACCGTAACCTTAGTTAGGCTCATCCATCCCAAGGCTTCTTTTTGGAGGAAGTGGGCAAAAAATGAGCTCCCCTCCTATCTGAAGCTGTGTGTGTGTCTTTGAGTACCAGGGTCTGACTTCACATGGGCAATGAGCACAGACTTCTGGGCCCTCTGAGGAGGTGGCTGCTCTAGGAGCCTCACCAGGAAGGGGAAAAGCCAGGGTGATGTGTGACAGATCACTGTGGTAGTAGCAGAAGTGTTAGCATAGGCACCTTTCTTCCTGCTCCTGGACTTTCCCTCTATACAGGGCAGGTGGATGCCTAAAGAACACCCCAACCTTACCTAGGTACCCATCTCATGCACCCTGTCCAGTAGAGAACAGGAGTTCTTTCTTAGAGACTGTCCACCACCCCACAATCCCACTGGGCTCTAGAGTTTGGGCTGGCTTCACAATGGCTCTGTGGTTACAGGCCAGTACCAGGAGGCCTACAGGAAGAGTGTGGAGTATGTTGGGGACCCTTGTAAGGCAGGCAGAGTCTGTACAGAAGGGACAGCATGGCTGTCATACATTCCCAGTATCCCCATTCTTGTGTCTCGTGCAGATGCTGTCTTGTGCATCTGGTCCCAGGACACAAGGCAAAAGAGGCCAGATTCCTCCAGGGTCTCCAGGACAACAGAGTGCTGTTAGCTTTCTGTTTCTTCATCTTAGGCAGGGAATAAATGTTGGTGTTTGGGGATCCTCAGGCAAGTGGCAGGCTCTGGTGGAAGCCACATGCCAAGGTCCCTATGCTTCAAAGAGGCAGCACAGACTACCAGCTCCACAGAGCAGGGGAGGGAGGGTCCCAGGCTATTCTGAAGCCCATCCTGTTCTTCCTGTGCCCACAGGGAGAAATGGTGCCACATGACCCAGGAAGAGCGGGATGACAGCCTGCGGTTCAATGAGAACATCACCTTCGGGCAGCTGGGGTGAGAGCAAAGCCGTGAAGTCAGCCTGGGCCACCTACCAGACAGGGGCAGTGTAGTGGGTCTTACTTCTTAGGAGCGCAGGGCTGGGTGGTCAGTCCTCCTCATGGTCTTGGGATCCAACTCCAGTTAGGAAGTAGAGTGAAATTTTCACCTGGTCCTGCCCCAGGTCCCAGCCATCCCCCAGTGTTAGAGCCCAGGATCTTGGCTCCCTTTTCTGGGCCAGCAAGAGGGTAATAGCCACGGATGTTTTTCCTTCAGCACGTTCACTCACAACATGCTGGCCTTTGGCCTGAACAAGAAGCTATGCAGTGACTTCCTGAAGAAGCAGGCTGTGATTGGCAACCTGGATGAGGGTGAGCTGGGTTAGGGGTACTGTGGGGAGGTGGGAGCCAGAGCCTTCCACAATGGGGTTTCCCACCCTGCCAGAAGGAGGGCATCTGTCACAGAAACCTGTTTCCCTGGCTTGCCTTCTTTCCTGAATCCGTGGAACATATACTCTTGGCTGTGCCACTGAAAGTCGTTTCTGCTGAGGGATGGTGGGTGGCGTGTAGCACAGTCAGGTCAGAGATGAATATGGCCCTGGCACTCTATCTCTGTGTTGCTTGTGCATAGCAAAACCCTGGCCACAAGCTGGTCCCTTCTAGAGTTCCACCTGTTTTGAACCACACTGTTAGGGCACCATAGTAAAGAATGGGAGAATTCTGAGGTTTCCCAGAGTCTTGCTTTGTCTCAGCACAGAGCTTTCTGACCTCAGCATTGCAGTCAGCTTTGTGTGTCACCATTTGTTACTGGTGCTTCTCCTAGGCTAAGGCCTTATACTTTGACCTGGGTTCTGATGAACCAGTACCTCACCCCTGCCCGCAGGTGCAAGATCATTTATTGCCATTGGGCAGCCTCAGTGTCACCTCCCCCTCTGTGCAGCCATCAGAGCTCACAGTGCCTTCTGTTGGCTGCCAGGAGCCACAGTCCATACACAATTCCATCCCTGTAAAAACCCGTGTTCCTGAGAACAAGGGCCCAGTTTCAAGTGTGTGCTCCTGGAGATGCAGTGTGATGGTGGCACTCTGAGATGTACCAAGGAGAGACTGACTGCCTATGGCTCAAGTCAGAAACCTCATCCCTGGCCTGAGTGTACAGATGTTGAGTCAAGTCATTTCTGGACATCACCACTTCTGGAATAACCCTGTTCTCTCTTCCAGAGCAATACAAGCTGCTAAGTGACCACATTGAGCAAATGGCCACAGAATAGGAGACTAGCACATGATGTTCTCCCAGGAGCTGTCACCCCAGTGATGACCCTGCATGACGCCAGCAGCACCCAGAGCTGCTCCTTGCTGCCCTAGAACTAGCAGTTAAAAGACTTGAGAAGCCTGTCTCCCCCTGCCTGTGTCTGCTCTCCCTTCTATGTACAAAGTGTCCCTTGGGTTACATAGCGAAAAATGAGGGACTATCTACCACCCCACACATACCTATCTTTGAGCACCAGGCTTATGAGACAGAGGATGGAGGAAGAGGCCATGAGCTAGGGTCCCCAGAGTTCCTGCTGAGAGCCAGGGACATGTGGACACAGAGGCACAGGAGGGGTCCACACAGCTACAAGGTAAGGACAGAACCGCTACTGTGGGTCACAGCCTGCCACCCCCTGCCACAGGCCATCCTGTGAGTGTACACTATGCACAGGGACTGTGGAACCTTCCTGAAAGGTCATGGCTACCTGCTCTCCTCCACCTCCTCATAAACAGGGACTGGAATTCACAGGAACTGGAAGAGAACTCAAGAGTTTTTACTTTCTTAGGGGTGTGAGCATTCTGATAGCCACAACTATGTCTCAGACTCGGGAGGCCTGTCCTTCAATAGCAGAGAAAATCCTTCAGCTTCAGACAGCTGCAATATATGCCATGGAAATGCAAGAAGCATGGGGGAAAGGTTTCTTCAGAAGCTCTGGGCTGACACCTTTGCTAAGAGCACTGGTTGAGCTGGAGCACACAGAATGGATCTGATTGAATGAGGAGGCTTTGGGGAAGCAAGGTTGCCTGGTCGCTCTAGCCCGCAGCCCTCTCCTTCTGAAAGACCCACAGGAATCTGCCTCTTCTGCACTCATATACCAGGCCAGGTCTGACCCTCAGCATCCAGCTGGCTCCAGAGCCACTCTCCCCATCCACCCCAGCGGCCTAGGTTTGGGCCAGCCATTCTGGTCACTGAGCTTGAACTAGGCCTGCAGGCTCTCCTGTCATCCTACATCGCCTCATACTTTCTCTGTCCCTAACCCTTTGGTCACATTTAGTCAAGGTCTGTCTGTGAGCACAGTGATTCTCTCCTGACAGCTGTGTACTCAGCTGGTGTGGGTAAGCCTTCCCTGTGGGCTTCCCTAGGATGTCCAAAGAAGAGCAAGATGGGTCGAATTGTGGAATGAGCATTTCCTGGGTTTTAGGGGTGATGGAGGCTGCGCTTCCATCACTGAGAAGTTCAAGCAAATGCTGGCAGGCAGATCAATTCCTGATGGCATACTATGTGATACTGGGGCAAGCTAGGACATCCACCCCCGTGTCAGGACCCCATAACTGTGCCTGTCTCCACTCCTGTGTTTTACAAAGGTGACATAAAGTGAGATCACCCCAGCTAATGCCTGCTATCCTTTCTAGAGCCTTTTTTGGCTGTACAAGCGTGGTAACCTCTCCTTGCTCCTCCCAGTCCTGGGTTAGTGGGAGTTCAGGTGTAGTAAGACATAACTCCAAGGTGTCATGAGATACACCGTTCTTGTATAGCAGCACCTGTGTGGTCTGACTTCTGCCTTGCCCCACACAGCCACGCACAACTTTAAGGTGAAGAGTGCCAATGGTTCCAGCACATGGACTTCACAAATGACTCTGAGACTGTCCCAATACTGATCTTTTGAGATAGTCACTTAAGGAGGAAGGAAAGATGGCCCTGTTTGGTCTGTCTCTTGTTCCTTATTGTTGCAGATCCAGCCCTACAGAGTCGGAAATTCTGACCCATGTTAGACCCAAATGGCACTGTTAAGAACATGGTGATCCTGTGAGGACAGGGCAGCTCTTGGTGAGGGCAAAGCTGCAGGTGCCTGGAGGTGGTCCTACCATTGCCAGCAGATGTCCTCTGTTGGCAACTAGCTTTGGTGAGCATTTCAATGTCTGGGACCCTCTGGCCAGTGTCTCTCTCTGGGACATTACTAGTCTACCCCTGAGGTATCCTGTCTTCCTGGCATAGCTTTCCCCTAGGGCCCACCAAGCCCTAGGGGAAAGCTAGGCTTGAACTGGGCTCTGTGGTCAGCACTCCTTGGCCACCCTGCTTAGCTCGTGAAGCATAAACAGGTCATATTACCTGGATAATGCCAAGCAATATCTCCAGTTTTGGCTGGTAGTGGCCAAGTGCAGGCCTGTTAGCAACACACTCAAGCCTTTCCGGGATGTGACCTTCAGGGCTTCATAAATCACTGTCACACACATCATACTGTTTGACCTCACAGAAAAAAAAAAGTCCCCTGTTCTGAAAACAGACTATAGTGAGCTTCCCTTCTGCTGAGGCTCAGCTTTGTTAAGATGTTGTGGATGTTGGGGGCAGAGCGTGGCAACCTTCGGGCTGCCTCTGCTGAGTGTCTGGTCACGGACTGAGACACGCTCTGATATACTGAGAGGTCTGCATTATACAACCTGGCAGGCTGGGATTTTCCTCTTATCCAAGGGACTGAGCAGCTCGGCATCTCACAAGAAGGTGGGGTCAAAGCTGGTTTCAAACTTTATCTGCACAGGAAGAAGGTCTTCTTAGTTGGGCCTATTGTATATCTATAATCCCTCACTCAGGAAGGGGAGGCAGGAGAATCAGGAGTTCAAGACCATCCTCAGCTACATAGGGGCTTCAAAGCCAGCAGGGCCACATGAAGCCTGATCTAAAGAAAAAACCATAAAACAGGACCTGACCTGGTATAGAAGGGCCACTTACAGCCTGCCTGTCTCCTTCACCTGAGAGGACGCAGTGGCTTCCCTGTCCCTGTTTCTGCAGCCCAGGGACACTGCAGGGCCCATGGACACAGGAGCCTTCAGGGACAGCATCCTCTTCTAGAAACACCTATTCTAGCCACTCCAGGTTGCTAGTGTGAGGTACTCAGGCTTCTCTGCAGGGAACTATGTGAAAAGCAGAGATCTATTGTGGTGACTTTAGTAGTCTTAGGCCATAGACTCACAGCAAACTTTGACCTTCCTAGGTCACGCCCACTAGTTGGTTTTCTGGTTAAGGAGGAAAGGTCTGGGCCTGCCCAGCTCAAGCAGCTTAATTCTAGTTCCCAGACCGCAGTCAGACAGCCAGGGGACTTCAGAACTAGAGGATCCTCATGTGGAGGTAGTCTGAAGGGACTCTAGGAGGTGATGCTGGCCCCACAGCCTCAGGGAAATGACAGGACCCTTCTCAGCAGAGGTTCCTTGGCTCCAGGCTCCTGCCCCTACTCCTCCCACCTTCCAAACCAGCTAGCTCTGCAGAGCCCTTGCTAAGGGCTGAGCTGCCTCATTCATCTGTCCTGCAGATCTATCCTCACAGCCACAGCCTCACAGTTGTTTAGCTTAAGAAGCTGTCAGTGGATGCCCACGTTCATGGGCCTCATTGGCTGGGCCAGCCTCTTGCTGGCTGGGCTCCTGAACTTCACTTCATCAGGCCACAAACGGGAGTACACTGTTAGATCAGGAAGTGAGTGAACAAATCTTTTCTAGACTGCTCACATATGGAGAACACACCCCTACTAAGGCCATCCTCTGTGAGAGGCACCTGCAGAGCCTTCATTCTGTACCATAATCCCCCTGCAGTCCATGGGTCAGCATGTCACCTATTCCTGGGGAGAGTTAGAGTCCAGGGCCCGGTCGGGGCCAGCTTGCCCTGCTGCAGGGTGATGGGGCAGCTCATACCAATGGCCTTCTGGTAGTTGGTCTGAGCTCTGAAGAGCAGATAAGCACAGAGCTGGGAGCACCACCCCAAGTCAGGCTGTGTCCATGAGACTCCTCAGAAAGTTGGTGATTTCAGGGACCAGCTTCACTGCAGACTGCAGGCCCAGCCACAAGTCCTGCTCCCCTGAGCTATAACTCCAGAGACTTTGCACTTTATCTAGAAAGGACCCCTGTCCATAGTTTTGATCCTGAGCTCACACTGGCCCTATCCCATCCCTTACTCCTAGATGATGGGTGTGTTAATGGAAAGGAGGAAAGAGGCCCTGCCTGGGGAAGAAGGCTAGCTTGTCGCCACCCTTGCAAGAGGTACTAGCTTAGGGCCAGCTGGGGAGAAAACCTTGTGGCCTTGGACTGACACTTCATTCAGGATAGGGATCCTTTAGGAGGACTGAGCTGGGCATTGGCTGTTGGGAGATACCAGAGGCTCAGACAGCAGGCAAGCATCCCCGTGGAGATGGCTCCCAGTTGGCTGCCTAGGCTCTACCCAGTTTCCAGTGCAGCTTTCTGTGGGGATTCTATCTGTACAGTCTCTCCTCTCTCTCGGGGCTCCACACCCATCTGTTGCTAGCAGCCCCAGTGACACTGTGTTTCATATGTTAGTTACATGACTCTGTGTCCTGCCAGGTCATGTTCTAAAATTAAGGTTGAGAAAGGTGTGAGGTCGAAGATTTCAGGCAGTACTATTTCCTGTGAAGAAGAAGAAAATGTGTATATCTATCCATATATATAGTACCTTGGCTTGTCAGGAGGTGGAAACTGAAATAAATTATCTTTTAAAAAGAAGTCAGGTTAACTTGTTTTCACGTATCTGTGAGGACCCCACGGAATACATAGTCATGTCGCTGGCCTTGCAGAAATAGATATCCCACCCCCCACTCTGACTTGGCTGACTAAAGCAGGGTTAGGGTTTGCCTGAGGGTAGAGTGTGGCATGTGGACATATGGGCCTCCCTGGACCTGATCACCACCTCTCATGCGGGGCCAGAATCAGGGTCTGACTCCTGTCACTCCCCTGGTAGGAGCTGGAGGTGCTTTGCCTCAGAGACGAGGCAGGGTCAGGAGGCATCCTGATGCCTAGATGGTGACCAAGCCTGATGGTTCAACCAAGTTGTCTGTGGAACCAAATTGCAAAGGACAGAGACATTCCTTCACACATGAGTACACAGATCCAAGTCTCATGGCATGCTCATGAGAGCCTCATTCTTTCTAGGGATCAGGGACCCTGAATAGTGTGCCAAGGGTTTACTTCACACATTTCTGGGGGTTCCCACCTATCCTCTACCTACCCCCACTGTGCGTCTCTGTCCATGGCCCCATAGCATGCCATGGATATATATATATATATATCATGTCATGTCTGTGTAATGGCTGAGTTCAGTGCCTATCGGCCAAGTTCATGCACTGAAGAGTTAAGTGCTGGGTTGAAAAGCCTGCAAATGGTCCTTACAGATGGGTGGGGAGGCAGCCATAGTAGGGGCTTTGGTCTTACAGCAGGGGACATTTAAGCACAGACCTTGGTGCACACAGGGAGATCACCATGTAGAATCAAAAGCAGACATCAGGAATCATGGACACAGGAACAGGAGCTGAGTTGGTTGCCTTTGTCAGAGGCTGGACAGAGGCCTGGGCAGCCCCTCCCTCCCAGCCTTCAGAGGAGCTTGCCTTCCAACAGCTGACATGGCTTGTGGTTTCTGGGCTGGAAGGTCCATGTTTCTGTTGCTTTAGCCTCCCAGTTGGTAGTACTCGACTGGGAAGACCCCAGAAGCTAATCCACCATGCTTTTAGCATTAACACAAGTATGGCTACTCCTGTCCCCAGATAAAGGCAGGAAACAGGCAAAGCAAGGATGCAGTTGAGAATCACATATCTTTTATTGATACTGAGAATACAGGTCTGCAGAGCAGCCTACTGTGCTGATAAGGGAAGGGAAGTCCCAGGGACCCCTGACCCAAGGACTCAAGCAGAACACACAAAGGTCCAGGCCAGCCTAAGCTTTCCACCTGCTGCTGGGATCCTCTTCCTAGCTGTGGAGTCCCTGCTGCTGTCCCCTGAGGTCCTCCAGGGGGATCTCTTCCACAGAGTCAGCCTCACTCTCATCTTTCCCCTGGTGTGCCACAGTGCTCTGAACACTCTGAATGACAAAGAGAAGTCACAGCCACAACATCCAAGCCAGGAATGGTGGTGAGTTGGAAGGTGGTTCTCCTATACCGCTATAAGGAGTGACTATGGCCATGAGCCACTTGGCAGGTGAGGCCAAGAGAAAGCAGGCAGATGGATTTTGGAGAAAACCCAACTTCTTTCACTACTCTTAGAAAAGACCTTCATGAAGCTCAGTGACAGACCCTGGCACTGGTCTTCTCCCTCACAGTGGCCACCTGTATTCATAGTGCTCACTCCCCTCACTGTCACTAGGGCCATGCCTGCCCTGGCCACGTCCCACTTACCGACACCGCCAATTTCCCTGAGCAACAACCTAAGGCTGATGAGAGCAAGCTTTTCCTGAGCCGACAGATGACATTTAGTGAGTGTGCCTTGTTTCTACCATCTGAGGAGTTCTGGATCTGCCTGTGGCCTGAGGTCAAGTCAGATCTGTCATGCCAGAGCCCTCCAGTGCACGTCCCTCAGCGTGCCTCTGGGGTGGTGAGCATATGCAGGCAGACATGCAGTCCTCTCCAGCAGTACCTCCGATGTTCCAGCTGTCAGCTAGCCAGCCACTTGCCTGCTTCCTTCACATTGTCCCTGGATTAACTCCCATGATATGTAAGTGCTCACCTGGCTGGCCAGAGGCCAGGGGACGGATGAAGAGGGGTTAGTGTCTGTGAGTGGCCGAGCTTCACTGTGCCCATAAATTCCACGCATCTTGGTTCTGAAGTCCTGCCAAGGAAAGATAAGGGTGGCTGGATCCAGCTCGAAAGCACAAGAGTGGACTGGGAAGCAAAGATAGGAGGCTGTGTGGCACCTCCAGGTACTTCCTATTTTTTGCTATTTCATGGATCCCACAGCAGCCCCTTGGAGGGGTGTTCTAATCCCATCAAACAGATGGAAAAGCTGAGACCCAAAGACTCTAGGTAATGCTGTCATACAGGAGAATAGCCGGTTTGAAAACACTGTCAACCCCTGAGACAATATAGAGCTGAGAGATAGGCCACATGCCTGTGACTCTGGCACTGAGGCTGAGGCAGGAGGATCATGACTATCCTGAGGCTATCATGGACCATACAGATGAATGAAACTTTGGAGAACATGGGGTTTTTCTGTAGCTTCCTGTGGTCATAATGTTTATGTAAAAACCCTTTGATGGCTCTTCCATCTCCCATTCCGTTCTTGACCTTTAGTGGGTCACCTGTAACATCCCGAAAGGAGCATACAGAGTGACTTCCTCTTGGTTCCCCCAAGGCCTTAGTGCTCCCCATGTCTGGCTGGTGGGAACAATCCACCATGGGGTAGGTGCCATGCTGTGGGCTTTATGGGCTCCTGGCTCAGTCACCAAGCTCCACACCCATTAAACCCCCCATTGCCTCCTAAGGCACCTTTCCCCTTGCACAGGGCATGTATCCGGAGGACAGCTACCTCGCACCACCATCTGTACACACAGAAAGAGGCCTTTGAAATAGCCCAGTTCCAGATTGTGACCCAAAGCCACAAGATAAAGGCACAGGTGATTGGCTCTGCAGGCAAAGCATGCTGCTAAGCTAATCCTTGTGGCTGGGGACAGTCAGAGCCTTTCACTAAGAGCTGAGTGTCAGCCACAGAAGGCTTTTGTCCCTGCTGCTCCTCTTCAGTACTAAACAGTGGTGTGGTGCTGAGCAGGTGACATTCCAGGCAGCCAGAAGAAGATTGCCCAACAGGGGTGGCACCCAGACCAAGCATTTGAAGTAGCTCACCAGAGCAAGCCCTCAAACCAGATAGAAATCCCCAAGGGAGCAGTCAAGCCCACAAAGGCGAGACCCACCTGCAAGTCTCTGTCCAGGTCATAGTTCTCCAGAGTCTGGAAAGCACTGGAATACACCTCCACTGCCTTTGCGTGGAAGACCATCTCAATGGTCACGAAGTCAGAGAAGATTTTCTGTGGGAGAGCACAGGCCAGCGTAACAGCACCACACAGGGTCACACTGTGGACACCCAAGCCTTTTAAAGTTGTCTGAGCATAGCCCTGTACTCAGGGCAAGAAGACCCCACAGGTGCCAAGTCCCTTTCACACCACACTAACAGTGGCCTTTTGAAAGGCCTCCTATCTCGACAGCCTGCACCAGTTCCCAGATTTATTCATTTATATTGCACATCCATTCATTCCACAGATGTTTCTCAAATGCCCACCCAGGGCCTAGAGGCTAGGTGATCTTGGGTTTAGCTGATCTTGTGGATCCTGGAGATGAGAGGCATTTGTACACGCCTACATACTTGCACACGCCTACATACGTGCACACACTCACACAAGGCTGCCACCGCCTACCCGGAGGTCCTTCAGCTTTTGTTCCTGGAAGGCATCCACTGTCTCTGCCAGGTGGTGGGTAGAACGGTTAGTGTCCACCGAGGCCCTCTGTGCACTGGTCTCCGCCTGGCCTCAGGGACACAAAAGGTAGAAAGTGTCACAGGGTGGTCCTGGCCCCCAGATGCTATTCTCAGTCCTTCCATCTTCTTTAGGGCAGTTTCTCCTGACTTATGAGGTCTCTTGCTGACTTGGTCATTGCAGAAATGGCCAGGCCGGACCATGGTAAAAGAGTGATCACGGTTTGAACAGACCTTAGCTGTGTGGCCTTGGACAAGTCACTTAACTTCCCTGAGCTTGAATTTCCTCGCCTGTAACTGGGAGACATTAATGAGACCTGCTTGCAGAGTTGGGAGAATTGGACAGTAGGGAGTGTGGAGTCCCCCACAGAGGAGCCCATACTTCGCCCATGCAAGGCCCTGAGAGCCCCCAACCCACCCCCAACACCGCTAGCAACAACAGCAATTATCATTCCAAGGTGGGCACTTGCAGGTCTGAGCTTTATTCTGTGGGTCCTCCATATTCTTGGTAACTGATTCTGCCCATGGACAACAGCAGGTGAAGGGCCTGTTCCCTCCTTTTCATGGCAAAGCTGGCTCCATGCCAAGCCCAGTCCCCAAGAAGCCTTCACTAGAACTGAGTTCTGGGTTTGGCATCTAAGGACGTGTGTGACATTAAACAAGCTGTGTCCATTGTGAAACGGTAGGACAAGGGGACTAGGGGCTGGCACTCAGAAGGCTCCCCAACAAGGGAGGAGAGCTGGGTTCTGAACAGATGGTGATCAGGACATGGGGACACAAGTAGGGGCTGGGGTAGAATTCACAGGTGCTCATTCCAGGCTGAAAGCCGTGCCTGATCCCCTTGCTCCCAGTGTGGTGTTCCTCACGTTACAGAATGGACACCAGCGTGGTGGATCCAAAGGTGTCCACCTCCTAAACCCTGTGCCCTGTCCACAGGTCACCAGACATGGTAAAGCATACCACAGGCTGCGGCAGCATCTGGGCTGCTGATTCACCTAACCTGAGGTGCGCAGTGAGCCCTAACTCTCTGATAAACAGGAGTGAGCTAGAGGAAGGTGTGACTGCAAAGGGAAGGTGTGGGAGGGGACAGAGGTGAGGAGCCCAGTGGAAACGTGGCCTAGATGCTGGAAAGGGTGGAGCCAATCCCCTAGATTCCCAAAGGAGCAGCCTGCTTACCTACCTGTGATGAGGCCAGAAGGGCCCCACATTATGGATTCTGACCCCAATCTCTGAGCTGTGTGTGTGTGTGTGTGTGTGTGTGTGTGTGTGTGTGTGTGTGTGGTGTGTGTGTGAGCCAGCTTAGACTGGAGACTGTCTGCTCTGGTGACACCCTCCTATGTGACAACCTAAAATGTCTCCAGGGGTCAAAGCAAAACTATGACTTAGGTTCATGAAGGGCCACTCTGAACGAGGCTACTCTTCTAGTGACAAGCAGAGCAGAGGTGACAAGCCCCCATGGTCCTGCACTCGGCTCATAGGCACCTAGTTCATAGGCATGGAGAGACGGTAGTGCCCACCATCTTGCAAGGACTGGCATTCATACCCAAGCTTCCCAGAGCTTGCTTAGGCAGCAAGGGATGGGGCAGGCAGTGGCTACCCTGTGATCAGGATGCAGGTGAGCCCTAGATTGGGTGGTTTGCTGGGCAAAGCCCAGATCTCCTGGCCCTTGGCAACCACCCTCCCTTTGCCTCACCCTGCTGCGCTGCGCCTCGTGTGCGCCAGCCTCAACCAGTAAACCCCACCTGCCATTCCACGAGGTCCTTTCTTTTTACCTGTCTAAGATGTTGCGGTGCTACCTGCCCCCGATGAAAATATGACACATGACACTCACCTGGGACTGAGGAGGACTGTTAAGGATTCAGGTGAAGCCAGGTGGCCTGCAGGTGGTACCGCTTGGCAACCCCTGCCCCGTGGGTCTGGATCCCAAAGCCCTTCAGTGCACTGCGTGGGATAACCCCAGCCTAGCAGGAAGGATACAATCATCTGTCTATCTGAGGGTGACTTCTGCCTCAGTTTCTCCAGCTTTTCCAGTTGTTTGATCTCATTATTTTGGACACGTTTACATTTCTTGATATCTGCCTACACAGAAAAAAGAGGGTCATTTCCTAGGGATCCCAAGGGGCCAGGCCTTACCCCTGCACACCTTGAGGCACACCCAGCTCACCCGGGTCTGCTTTATCTGGGCACCATAGAGCTTCAGGGGGCTGATGACCTTGGCCTCCAGCCTCTCAACCTTCAGGGCACATGTGGCAGCACGAGGAAAACAGAGACGTCAGCCTTCATGAGGGGCAGGCACCTGCATCTCAAGGGGGCACTCGCAGGGCCCACATCTGGAACAGCAAGCCCCAGGCCTGGCAAGTGCCTGGCTCCACCCTCGGGGGGCGGGGGGCTCTGGCCATGTGCTTAGTCCTCTAGGGAGGTGTCCCCATCTGTGCTCTGGGACAGTGACTTCACCCCAGGGTATCTCAGTGGGATGTGCACAGAGTCCAAGGGGACACCACCAAGTACAGAACTTAGGGGTACCACTAGGAAGGGTGGCATGTTCTGGGGACAGTTTGTTGAAGAGACCCAGTGTGGCTGAGAGAGGACTTCAGACCCTCCTTCTCTCTCCTGGGCCCAATGCAGTTTTGGGCCCCAGACTGCCTCAAGGTATCCAGCTTCTTGGAAAAGTAAATGGAGGTTGCAGAAAGCAAAGACATCATGATGTAGGAGTCCCAGCTGATTGCTCTCCCTGATCTCTGGTACTGGTGGGGCCAGTGAGTTGGCACAGGAAGAAATGCAAGACCCTCAGACCTCTGGCACTATCCCAGGCTTCAGATTCCTGGTTCCTTTAGCAGCTGACATCTCAGGAAGGAGAGAGAAAGGGCAAGGGACCCCTCTCACCCATGTGGTTTACATTGATTGTCAACTTGATGGGACCTAGAATTACCTAGAGGACAAACTCTGCCCACATCTGTGGGGGCAGTTTCTGGGTTGGGTTAACTGAGATGGGAAGACCAACCCTATAACAGTGGGTGGCCCCATTTCCTGGGCTGGAGTCTGGGACTGAAGAAAAGGGAGGTAAGCTGAGCACCCACCTTCATCACTGACTGCAAGGGCAAAGTGACCAGCCTGCCTCACACTAGCCGGCATGACTTCCCTAACATGTGAACCAGAGTCAACCCTCCCTTCCTTAGGTGTGAGGTGTTTGATCTCAACAATGACAAGCTAACAACACCCCCCCCAGCACCCCACAGGATCATAAGACGATGGTCTGGGTCTTGGGGCTGCACCAGCTGCAAAGGGGTCCTGGGATTGATGGAGGAAACCTGGGAGGCCAGTGTCTAGGCAAGGCAGACAAAAAGGTCTCTCCCGTCATGGCTCCTAGCTTGGGAATTCTCAAAGGAGCAGAACTGGCAGGAACCCATCAGGCCACTCCTTGCCAGTACCCTTGACCCTTGAGAAGGACTGTGTTAGGAGAGGACAGGGCCATGGAAAGGACAGTCCCACCCTTTCCCTACTTTCAGAAAACTCTGTTGCAATTCCTTTCTCTGTCCCTTTGATGTCCTAAACCTTTTAAGAACAGAACATCCTTCTTGGTGGCTGCATGAGCTCTTTCTTAGGCTTATCGCCAGCTCTCAGCTTGGAAGGCAGGGCGGAAGCCAGGCCCTGAAACCGGGTGGGGATGCCAGATGGCCCTCAACTGCTCAGCATGGAGCCGGAAGCTTCAATTTTCCCTCTGGTTAGAGCAGGGAAGGGCACCTCACACCTGTAATCCTGGCACACAGGAGGCTGAGGCAGGAGACTGGCCTTGAGTTCCAGGCAGATAATGCTTCAGAGTGACCTTGTTCCCCCAGAAGGACAGTGGGCATAGGCAGTGACCATGTGACATCTCTCCATGCACCATGGGAAAAGCACAGTAGCCTCTTTCAGGGACAGCCACCCTGTCCCAAGAGCTTGCACCTGCCTGGCTATATGTGGGTGTAGCAGGAGCTGTCTGTCACACAACCTGTGCCATGTGCTCCCCCTCTATAATGCTTGGCCACAGTAGAACCAAGTACTCTTCTCTGCCAGTCACATAGGAGTTTCTGAAAAGACATCACTCCTTCGCTGTCTCCTTCATCCTCTCCTCTACACTCAGAAATGACCCTCATGGGGACCCCAGTAGCCTTCCAGGTCCCCTTGACTGGAGCGGTCCTCAATCAACATAGTGAAGCCTTCTAGCTCTCTACCCTGTCACCAGTGTGACCGTGATGGGAGAGAATGTTCCAGCTCTCACTCCTGCCCCAAGCCGCCATGCTTACCTCCGCCTGCCGGTAATCCTGCACTTTGGCCAGGTCCTCGGCAAAGTCGCGCATGGTAGCCCGAAGCTCGGGGTTCTCAGTGTTGGCGAAGTCTATCAGCTGCTTCACCAGCTGGTCAGCCTTGTCACGGAGCCGGGCCGTCTTACGCGTGTAGGAGGCCAGCAGTGAGCAAAACTGACCGAAATACCTCTCAGCATTGGTCACTGTGTTCTCCATGGCCCTTACCTGGCTGTCCCTGGGTAAGGGCGATGACACCAAGTGCAGACAAGATCAAGGTCACTGGAGCCACCATACCCACCTCTCTAATGTGGCAGGCGCCATCTAAACACCTGGTCCCTGGGCAGTTCTGAGTGGTATCTTGGGCCCATTGAAGCAGAAGACAAGACCCGCCTGTAGGCGTAAGGTTACCGTGTAATTCAAATGCTCATTTCTGTACTCCCCACCCCCATATCTGGTTGCAGTCCTTGTTCTGAGAATCTCCTGCCTCAATGCTGTGTAAACAGTGCTCCCCAATTGTTCCCTGATTTGCCAATAAAGCAGCTTACAGCCGATCGCTGAGCAGGGGAGAGAATAGGGCTGGACTTCCTGACAGCCAGGGGAGGAGGAGTTAGAAGAGGAAGTAGGAGACTGAGAGACCAGCAGAGGTCCAGGACGACATCAGGACTGGAGCTGGCAGGAAAGCTACAAAGTGTGAGTATCTCTGGGATGGACGCTGGGAGGAAACCAGAAGAGTGTAGAGGGTTAATAATATATTAACAACTGCTCAGTTCTTGTGCTGTGAAGCTTGTTAAAAATAATAGAGTCCCAATTATTTGTGTCATAGTTGGGTTAAAGGAGAAACTGAGAAACAAATACAGTTCTATATAAATAAAACCTTAACACCTGCCTGTGCCCCATGGCTGGGCAGCAGTGAATGGATTGAGTAGGGCCTTTGTCCAAACCCAGCCTCAGTCCCTGGGGCCTGTGAAGGGCTGCAGCACTCTACACTTGTGTTCACCACTGTACCGGCTGCAGAGGCTTCTCCTCCAGCCTCCTCCACTCCCACAGGTCCTCTGCATGCTAGCCACACTTTATCCCCTCTTAGAAGCTTTTGGGTTAAATGAATAACCCTTTAGGAATCTATATGAGGCTGACAAGAGATAGTTTGAAGGCCTGGAAAGCAGCTCAGTGGGGAATAAAAATCCCCATCCCACAAGCATGAAGTCCTGAGTTCAGATCCCTATCGCCACAGCCGGGAAGCAGAGGCAGGTTGATCTCTATTGGCCTACAAAGTGAGTTCAGGGGATCTGGGGCTCTTGCTACACAGAGAAGCCCTGTCTCTAAACACTCCCCCCCCCCCAAAAAAAGTGTTTTTACACAGATCTCCATCACCTGTGTTAAATATGGGGCAGGGGGTGGGGAGCTGAAAAGTAGGCTGAGTGGTTAAGCATGTCTATTGCTGTTGTAGAAAAACCCAAATTCAGTTCTCAGGCTCACAACCACCTGTAACTGCAGCTCCAGGGGATCTGGTGCCCTCTGCAGGTCTCTGTGGGCACCTGCACGCCCATGCACAAATCCACACCTGTATACACACATACATAACTAAAAATTTAAAAATATGAGCTGGGTGTGGCCATGCTTGGCTTTAATTCCAGCACTGGGGAGTCAGGGCCAGGCAGAGCTATGTGAATTTGAGGCCAGCCTGATCGACATAGAGAGTTCCAGGACAGACAGGACTACATAAAGAAACTCTGTTTCAAAAACAAAATGAAACCAAACACACACACACAGAAACAGACACAGGCTCCCAATTTTAAAAAAGGGGTGGGGTTCAGGAGTGGTCCTAACTGCACCTGTGTGCCAGCATTCTGGGGCACAGAGACCAGAGGTTGCCTGACTTGCTGGCTGCCAGCCCACCTCCCGGTTATGTGAAAGAACCTGCCTCAGGGAACAAGGCAGAGAACAATAGAGCAGGATACCCAATGTCCTCTGGTCTCCACACAAGTGTGCACAGGTACACACAGCCAGCCACATACATATTAAAGACACACAAATACATAATTAATTTCATACTTAAGTGGTTTTTAGGAGGACTGTTTTTGCGGGCCCTCTGTCTTTCCCAGCATCTTGTTCCTTGCAGTCCGCTTGGTACCAGGGATGCTCCAACAGGGACGTGTTGCTGTGGACAGCTGTGATGGCTCCCACTGGGTACTGTACGTGTCCCCACCAAGCTCGCTGCAGGGTGCCCTCGCCCACTCCTGCTCCTCTAGTTGGTCCCTACTTCTTCCCTGCCAGCCCTGGGCTCTTCCGCAGAGCACCTTGCAGACCCCTGACCACCAGACCTCACTCTCCTGCCCTCCCTCACATACGCCCAGGGCTCATGCCACACACTCCCGTGACCCATCCTTGACCACCCCACCCCCACCCTCCAACCTGCCCACAACCAATGTTCAGTGATAACACATGGACCCAGTCTTCTTAAGAGTACAGGAGCCTGCTGCAGCATCTGCCTCCTTAGGCACCCCTCCCCGTTTACCCCCTTAGCCCCAGGTTGTCCCTGTTCCTTGCTGCTCTCCTCTGGAACCCAAGCCCCTCTAGCAGTATCCCCCATCGAGACCTGTGGGAAGTACCCTCTCACCCCACCTCAGGAGCCTTAACTTTGTAGTTTGCAAATGCTCTGTTCACACTTCCCTAGAAGATGTTGCTATTGCCATTGTGTGTGTGTGTGTATGTATGTGTACCTGTACTGGAACTCACTCTTTAGACCAGCCTGACCTTGAATTTAGACACCACCTACCTCTGCTGGGATTAAAGTCATGTGTCATCGCCGCCTGGCTTGCTGTTGCCATCTTAAAATCTAGTAAACTGAGGTCCAGAGAGGCAAAGCAAGCCAAAGGCACACACAGCATAACTGCACCACTCAGACACAGCTGGACATGCAGGTCCCAGCCTCTGGGGATCAGGGAGTGAGGCTGGCAGCGGCTTTTAAGAAGCATACTGGGTACATCCAGAGCACCGGAAGTCTGGGCCCCATGGAGACTCGAAGCCAATCAGGGTAGGCAGGTGGCTGTGAGGCTGGGGTATTAGGTGGAGCAGCGGTCAGTGCTCCCAGAGGGCAGCAGGGTCTGGGGCCTGAGGTGTTGGAAGGGTTTCCAGAGGCACATGCGGGAAGCAGGGAACGACCAGCCAGTGAGTGACAGACAGATTGGATTCTGGGGAGGCTCTGTGACCCAAGCCCTATCCTCGGCTACCTTGAAAAGGGACCGCAGGGAGCTCACCTGCCCTCTTCCTGATGCATGCAAATGTGAGAATCCCACCTGCAGTGCGAGCTGCTCACCTGGAGAGGACGACGTTCATTGTGGACTGAGGCACCTGCTGCCTTGATCTTAGGGAATAAGGACAGGGCCTCAGGGGTCCCCTAGGCAGAGAGAAGCTAGCCAGGGCTGGGCCCAGCTGTGTGGTCTGGCTGGGCTCGAGGGACTCTGCTGCTTGGTTGCCAGGCAACGGGCCATCCCCAGGCAAGCCCTGGGAGGAGCCCAGCTGGTTGCTGGGCAACTAGGGCCTCCCTGCAGCATGAGAAGGGCCAGCCTTGCCTTGGGGCTTAGCTGTACTCTGAAATGGGAAGGAGGACAGGGGGACTCCACATACCTTTGAATATGGGTTTCAATGGAGGGGACAGGCAAATCCCTGAAGGCAGCTTGCCTGGGACATCGTCCTGCTGCCTGTGTGAGTCCCAAGGCAGAAGGCCAGGTGGGCGAGGCCTAGGAGCCAGTGTCACTGTCGAGAGCGAGGTGAAGTAGACAGTAAAGGGGGGGGGGGGGTCCCTGAGGCGGGCGGAAGACTTGGCTTGTGGATGGAAGGGCAGCAGCTCAGAGCAGCACTTAGCAGATCAAGCAGTCCTTGGTCTCCCTGAGTATGCGACTCTCACTGTTAGAGTTGGGAAAGGTGACCCCAGCACAGGAGCACTAAAACCCACTGACCCAGGTGTATTTTACTCATGATGAGATGTCTACGGGTCACAGCTTGGCATTTCACTGAAGCTGCAAAGCAGAGTCATACCCTGCTGGCGGAGGCGGGGAAAACAAGGGAGAATGTTGCTAACTCATGGGGTGGGGGTGGGGGGGAACGCCAAGGCAGGGTGTGGGAGGAGAGAGGAACTGTCACGCTGGGCCCTCTTTGTGCCCTCCAGCTCTCATCATGCTGGGATCTGTTTTAAACACTTACTAAGCCAGACATTTTAAGGTCAGCTGCACCAGGTTCAAATCCCGCACTTCAGCCCTGTTGCGTGGCCTGAAGCAAAGCGCTGACCCCTCTAGACCTCTAGATGATTACCTAATAAGGGAGATGGCGCCCCTGGCCCTGGGATGGAGAGGTTTGGTGGGAGCTGGCTCCCCTGGACAGCCCTAGGAGCACGCCTGTGTGCTGGTGTCGGTTGCACCTGTGTTGTGCTCCCCTTCTGGGGATCGGGCATAGGTCCCCCAGATAACACACAGACAATTCTCTGTGCTCTTTGCGGTACTGCATCTTCTGTTTGCAGCAGTCAGGGCCCTTGCCCCCCACAGGGGCTATGCCAGTCCTGTGTGTTTCTCTCTAAATGGTGTTAAATGGGATGCTCTGCGCCTCGTGACCCACACAGTCCCTAGCCCTGTTCTACTCCCTCCACTCTGGGGTGCTCACTGGTTGAAGAGCGTCTCTCCAAAATATATGTCCACCCTAGGCCTCCGAACATAACTTTATTGGAAACGGGGTCTCTGCAGATCGGATAAGCAGATGCGTCACTCCAGCATGAGAGGTGGGGCTCATTCAGAGGCTACTGTTCTAGTCCGCAGAGGAAGCACCCACGCAGGGCACCTGTCCACTTCCTGTGCCCCTGGACCCATTCGTTGACAGCTGGTGGCTTTTCTGTCTGTGGGTGAGGAGGGGTGTCAATGCCCCAAGGATATGGCCAGCTCCTCGGATGCAGGGATGGCTGAACCCTGCCTCTGATAGCCCGTGGGCTAGTACATCCCTTCATCAGCCTGTCTCTGTGTCAAGGGATGGGTTTCCTGGGGACCCCAAGCAGTAAAACAGCTTCTCCCCTGTCTGCCCTGTATTATAGCATGTGACCACCAGAGGGCAACAGAGACCGCACTCAGGCCTTCCTGCTTGGGGCAGAGGAACTGCGGCGGGGACACAGGAGGCTAGAGACACGTGTGTGACATAGGTGTGGAGAATAGAATCTGTGAGGTCTCATTCCTTGGCTCTCTTGGGAGCCTTGAGAGCCTTCTGAATTTTGAAAAATGAAAACTGCCTTGGGCTACACAGAACAAAGACATCTGGTGGCCGGCAGGGGAAGTCTGCATAGCTCCAGTCACCGGCCCACAGCCCAGGGTGGCCACTGGAGGGCGCATGCTCTCTGTTCTTGTCTGAGTCTCTGCAGTTCGTCCTTTTCTTGTCTGTCTCTGTTTCTGTCTCTCCCTGTTTCTCCTGTCTCTCTCTGTTTCTGTCTCTGTCTGTCTGTCTCTCTTTCTTCTCCCCCTACAGATGAACATCTTTGTGAGCCATGTAGGACAGGTGCACATACCATGAGGCCCAGCTTGCACCTCGGGAAGTCAAGTGCATGCATCCTGGTAACTCCCCACCCAAGAAAGGAGCCCAGAGACCATCTGGCAGTGGCCATGTTCTCCAGGGCTGGGCCTTGGCCTTGGGTGTGCTGTGTGACTTGGGCAGTCGCTTTCCCCCTCTGGGCCGTTGTGTGAGGCTTTGCAGTCCAAAGCCATGCTGTGGCAGCTAGCCCTGGAGGCGAGAACTGTGAATGGTCACCTCACCTTCCACCACCCTTTTGGTGATGCACGGTTTCCTAATGCTGTATACCGTGCCTGCCCCTTGACTTCCTGTCCTCCGTCAGCTCACCGTGATGTCATGTTCACCTCCTCATTGAGAAGCATTTAGATAACAGGACAAGAGCAACCAGACTGCGTGGTGTGTACTCCTGCCGTGCGGATCCTTGTGGTCATTTTTTAAAGGCTGAGTACTGGTCTGTCCTGGGCCATTTGTTCAGATGCGATCTCTTTCTGGAGTATAAACTAAGTGCCTACTGTGTACACAGCCGTCACCAGGCACTTGGGCCACGTCAGTGAGAGAACAATGGGCGCACGGCAGTGTGTCCACTCGGAGAACAGTCTGTCTGGGAGAGAAGAGCCTGGTCAACAAGCAAACACCACACAGGCCTCAGTCCTCCTCCAGGGGCTCATGCACCGTAAAGGGGGAAGGTCTCCATGGCAACTCCCTGATGATATTCTGGGGACCACTTTCTCAGAAGGAGATCACAGGACTGCCCCCAGCCAGCAGAGGGCCAGAGCCATCTAAAGACACTGCCAAGTGTTGGGACATTTCTCCAAAGCCAGGAGCCAAGCAGGAAAGAGGCAGAACACACAGAGCTCCCACACAGGAGGCCCTACTGTGTGGGCCCACAGTGTCTTCCTTGGGTTGGCCTCATGGCTCTCCCTTGCTGGCAGGTGGTAGTGGTGGGGTTGGTTTATTTTTGAGACAGGGTCTCAAGTATGACAGGCTGATCTCGGACTCACTATGTAGCTAAGGATGACCTTAAACCCCTGGCCCTCCCACCTGTAATTATAAAATGAGAGGCTGTGTGCAATTTATAAATATGGTCTTATGGCCAGCATTTGGCTCTTTGCCTGACACATAGAAGCCTGGGGTACCATCACTGTACGACTGTGAAACAAACAGAGGCCCCCACTTGTACCACACAACTGATACCCTCTGTGAGTCCCAGAACCAGGAGAGAAAGCCCCCACAGGGTGTCTGAAAGCTGGAGATGACTGTCAGCTTTCACCACAGCTGGGGCAGGGGGAAACAGAGCATCCCTGAGGTCAAGGGCCACGGAACACATGGCAGTCCCCTCCCCCCCCAGTCTGTCCTGGTGCTCACTTCCCACCTGCCCAGCTTGGAATAGCTGGTGGCTTTAGTCTGGATCCTGTCTAGCCACCCTCCCACCATGAGGACCCCACAGCCAAACCGCTTGGTTCTAACCCCAACTCTAGAGCTGATGAGATGGTTCCGTGGGCAAAGGTGCTTGCAGCCATGCCTGATGACCTGTGTTCTGTTCTGGAGGCTCAGCCATGCTGGGGGGAGAGAACCACCCCCCACAAGTTATCCTCTGTGGCATGAATGCAGCCAGACACACGTACAATAAATAAATGTAATAGAAAATTTAAATTCCAGCCTTATTTCCTCACAAATGGAGACTCTGGCCACCACTGTTTCTGGGCCTCAGTTTCTCCATCTGTGAAATGGGGACTGGTCAGATGCCTGTCTTTCCTCAGAGCAATGAACAGTGCACAGCACTCAGAAAGGCCTGGGTACAGCCCCTGCTCTGCACATGACACTGCATGGTGGCTACTTTGGTTCCTCTCCCTGCGCTCCTAGGCTGGAACCAGCCAGCTTGGGCAGAGCAAGTGAGACAGTGGCCAAGACGAGCTCTGCTGACTCAGGTGACAGCTGCGAAAGCCAGCAGCCACCATCTAAGCCGCCTGTATCAGAGGGGACAGAGTGACTCCCTCAGGCCTGGCTGCACCGGGACATTCACCATCCTGAGGGTTTACACACGTTTGAACCAAAAGTGCCTGTGGCCAGCTGGGCCTCTTCCCCACTGGCCAGATTGGCTTGTCCACTAGGGGAGCAATTCACCATGCTACGCTCCATGACTCCTTGGACCTGGGACCAGGGCCGCAGTCAGGCCACCATACCGGTCTACTAGCCTGGCGGCCCTACTCTGCTTGCCCCAGAGCCAAGTCCTGTCTGGGGCAGCCATTTGGAGGATGGTGCCTGGACAGCAGGCTGGTAACTAATTGTCAGAGCGTAGAAGTGCCCCCAGGACAGAGGGCTTGGTCTGGTGCCTGGATATCGGGTAGTGAAGGTCTTTAGCTCCATTTATGTTTGTATGCTGTGTATCTGGGCACATGTGCAAATCAAGGCCAAAGGCATGCTGGGAATCCGAACTCAGGTCCTCTTGCTTTAGCAGGAAGTACCTGTTGATCTGTCTCCCAGCCCCTTCACTCTGTTTCTGCAGACTTGCCAGTTGTGGGTCCAACCAGTCACAAATTTAAAAATAAAACTAGAGGGAGGACAGGTTCTGTGTGCTGAGGCTGTTCTCAAATCGTCTGCGTAGCCACGGATAACCTTGAATGCCTGATCCTCCTGTAGCCACCACCTGGGACCTGGGATGGCAGGCATTTGCCACCATGCCCAATCCAGGGCTCTGTGCCTGCCAGGTGAGCACCCTACCCACTGAGCCGTGTCCCAAACCCAAAACGTGTTTTTGATTGCATCCATATCAAACATGAAGTCTTTACTGAGAGGGAACCGCACTGAACACCTACTGTGTGCCACGCACATGCTGAGCACTTGGCCCACAATGAGTCCTTAATGCTTTCCCACCCTCTGTCGAGAAACACTCTCCACGTTCCTCAGGCAGGCATGGCTCCCCTGAGCAGCCCCAGAGCCTGAGCCCTGGCTGTAGCCAAGGCTCTGCGCTCCACTGCTGGTCCACGTGCAGGGATAGTTGTTTTCCCTCCTGCCCGGAGAGCAGGGATGTCTGCTGTCACGGTCTGCTGCCCTGTCCCGACAGTCCCCAGTGCCTGGAAGTGGCCACGGTGCTATAACAGAAGCACGTTTGAAGAAATGAGCGAAGGAGTGAGTGCGCATGCGTACTGCTAGGCGCTGAGCTGGGGAGACCTTAGAACCATCTGTGGGAGGCCCGAACGCAGGTGGAAGCCCAGTACTCGCTGCATAGGGTCAGCGTCTCCCTGGGAGGCCTATGCTGAGGTTGGGTGGCAGACAGCCCAGATGGGGCCTCGGGGTGGGGACGGCCCCTCCCACCCGGCCGCCTTGGCGCCTAGGCTTTCCCCAGCTGGTCCCATCCGTCTCAGGCTCCCCAGCCACCAGAGAGCTCCAAGTAGCATAGCTCACCTTTCACGCAAGAGACTCCTTCCTTTGCAGCCTTTTGGCCACCCTCCCCCTCCTCAGGTTACGTTCCACTCACAATCTGGATTGCAGGAGGGAAAAGAGAGATGGGAAAATGGGGGGGGGGTCTAGCTGGGACAGGACTCAGGGTGTTGAATGCCACCCTTTCCACCCACAAGGCTCACCCCTAGCCAGGCGAGGAGCCATCCCGCACACTGCAGGTGCCAGGCTGGGACGCCTGCTCTAGGCAGGGACCCGGGGAGGACACTGAGCCAGAAAGACAAAAGAGAGGATGGAGGCCCTCACCAACGGCACTCTGGGGTGGCTAAGTACTATTGGGGGGATGATTCACTCTACAAGGGAACCTGGATCCACCCTACAGGCTGTACTGCCTACCCTGGGCTTCTGGCTATCCCCAAGGGCATCTTTTCCTCACAGACAGACAAAGCCGCGATGCAGGCTGGCCTGGTGGACCTGCGCTACTCTGAGGCTGTCTGAGGCTTCCTTCCGGCCCTTGAGCTCAGTTGGTGGCCGGACTGTGTTAAGGGCCTGTGTACACGGTGTCCCCGACCGCAAACACTATCAAGAGACGCCCCAGCCCGTGACTCAGCTGTAGCACATAATGAATTGTGGGTGTGATGGATCCTCGATGGGCCCCACTTGCTCAGACACCAGGGCAGTGCCCAGGAGGTTGAGCACCGTCCCCATGCGCACGGCAAGTGCTGGAGCATGCATGTGCGGGCGGTGGCATCTTCAGAAGTCCCTCTCTAGGTATCCAGCAGAAGCACAGGAGCATCTCTCCTCAGGTCACCTCAACTCCCTTCCGGGTCCCCAACACTTTGCTGCAGTCGGAGCCCTCAGGTGGTGCCTCTGCATTCCTCTGGGAAGCCTACACAGAGAATCTGCATAATCTGACACAATCTGAAGGACTAGTCCAGGCCCCACCCTGACCTCACCCTTTCAGACAGGGATCCTGCTGCTACAGCCTTAGTTTTCCCAGATGAAGAATGGGTGGGCATGTTGCCAGGGCCCCCTGGGGACATGCCAGCACACAGTAGGCATTCACTAAGTCCACCTTCCTCAAGATTTCTGAATCTACCTGAAGATTTGCAGGTAAACAGTAGGTACTCAATAAGTGCCCTCTCCTGTCCTCTTGCCACTGCGGCAGATGGAGGCACCCAGGCACGAAATAGGTGCTCAGCATTCTGTGTCTTCGCACTCTGTGGCATTAGGCCCAGACGCTCTAGAGTTCCATTCCCATGGTGGCCCTGGGCCTTGTCCTGCCCTGGGATGTTTCTCTGCTCCATCTATTGGTGTCATGGATATCAAGGCGGAGAGAAACCCTGGCCCAGACTTGACGTCAGCACACAGCCTAATTGGTCCCGGAGCCTCGTGTGTCTCTGGCTGTCCGGTGTGCGGAGCCCGCGGTGGTGGTGGGAGGTTTGTTTGCACCCATGGCTTGAAGTGAAGGCTTTGTCTTCATGGCTCTTGGCTCCGAAACCTTGCCCTGGGCACTCTCTCTGGTGTAGAAATCTGACTTATCGCTTTCTCGGGGAGCGAGAGAGGCATGAATATTTAATGACCCCACTGGAGCCGGCGAATGGAGAGAGCTGGCTTCCTCTTCTGGACAGGCCACTCGGGGTCCTGCCAGGCAGCCAACTCCTCCCATCCTGCCTTTCATCACTGGGAGGCCTTGAGCCATCAGGCCTGTACCCTGATGTCTTGGGGTGTTGGTGAGCTTGGGTCAGGTCTTAGCTTCCTGACACACTGTGCTTTCTTTAGAAGAGACACAGGAGGCAGTGGTGGTGGGCGGTGGCAGGTCAAGTCCCCTGGCCAAGAAGGAAGGCCTGTGGCTGCCGGCTAGAACATTCTGCCCCATGCGAGCCAAGAAATTCCAAAAGAAACACCGCAGTGTCCAGCCTGGGAGAGGCGGAAGGGGACTTCCTCTCTGAGTGGCCTCTCAGGTCTCAGGGGCCTGATTGGTGGGGGGCCCTCTGGCAGCCAGAATGGTGGGGGGTGCAGACACAGGAAATGGGGTCACAGCTCTAGGCATCTCTGGGAGCCACTCAGGGCCAAGAGTCTCAGGAACAGGATGGTGTGTCCTCCCTGTGGGAGCTCTTGCAGACAGCTATGATTTTCTTCTAAGTAGGTAAACTGAGGCACCAAGACACCTCCCTATGTGCTGCATTGCAAAGCAAGCTTGCAGCACATCTAGATGGCCCAGCTTTAGAAGTCCTACCCAACATCCTTAGCACACCAAAGGACAGTGGTCAGCTCATGAGACAGACAGACAGGGGACAGGCTCAGGCAGGCAACATTTGTAAGTTACTCTGTGATTCATTTGTCATCCACAACAGCGCAGCTCACGTGGAGGGCTGTGTACAGTGAAACATGAACTAAGAGAAGAATCCAGACTGGGCGCGCGTGCGCTTGTGTGTGTGTGTGTGTGTGTGTGTGTGTGCTCTCGCGCACAGAGACTAGCATCCTCTGCTGCCACCCTCTGCCTTTTCATTTTCGGGGGTGGGAGGCTGTATCTTCCTGAACCCACCTATCTCTAGGGTTTTCATTTTCTAGGCTAAGCTAGGTGCCAACATGCCCCAGCAATTCTGTCTCCACCTGACTTGGAGCTGGGATTACAGGCTTGTGTAGGACACCTGGCTTGCCACACGGGTACTGGCATCCAAACCCCAGTCCTCATGATTGCAAGTGCTCTCAAGTGCCAAGAGATCTCCCATCCAGATGTAGGTTTTTAATAGCAACTTCCTGGAGCCGTTAGGCACTCCTTCGCCACCATCTGATCCACGTGATGGACAAGGACGTAAAACCTGAGGGTGTGTGGTTTGGTGCAGGAGGCTTGCTGAGGATGTGTGATGCACTGGGTTCCATCTTCAGAGCCCCAGCAGGAGGAAAGCTATTGATGTACCATCTGAAGAGCCATTGTTGGAGATAAAATCACTAAAAGCACAGCTGTGCAGATGTGTGAACAGCACCCCTGAGAGGTGCCGCTGAACGCAGCTCCCCAGTCGGTGGTTGTGGCCAAACCTGGCACTGCCTCTCCAGAGCCTTGACGATACCTGCTTTGTCCCCTGGACTCAGCGCTCCTGACCTGGTCCTATCCAGCTTCTAAGCAGTGACTGGGGACATTGAGAAAGGAGGGACCAGTAAATGTTCCCTTGGTTCCAGGGTGAAGGCCCCTGGACCTTAAAGGAACAGTTGCTACCCTGGGTGGCGGGGCCTTGCTTGGGTAGCAGCTGCAGGAGCAGCTTTGGAACGTGCTGGGGCTGCAAAAGGAATTGCAGCACACACCGCATGTACTGAGTACCTACTGTGCACCAGGTGCGCTTGGTGCCTCACTCAGGGAGGTCCTCCCCGACTCCAGGGGCTTCTGAGGGATGAGTGACTCAAGCAGGTTCCGGGCCCCACTCCCACCCCCATATGTTCCCTCAGACACAGATCCCAGGAGCCCCATGAAGGATTGAAGAGCTGTCCTGCCTTTCTTCACAGCTCCTCTCCTTTCCCACACAAAAGGGACACTGAGGCTAGAGGAGGGAGGAGAGAAAAGGGAGGAAGGCAGAACACACAGCAAGTAGGATGGTGGCCTGTGCCCAAGTTTCCATTTTCTCAGACTTTTTATTTTTAATGGCTTATTTGTATATGTCTGTATGTGTGTGCAGGTGCCCACGGAGGCTAGCGGAGGGCGTCCTATCCCTTGGTGCTGCAGGCACAGCAGTTGTGAGCTGCATGACAAGGGTGCCGGGAACCCAGCCTGGGTCCTCTGAAGAGCAATCTTCAGCCCAGACATTTTTGGCATTATTGTTATTGTTTGTTGTATGCACGTGTGTGCACGTGGGGATGTACAGACCGGGCATGTATCAACAGTGGGAGTGTGCAGATCAGAGGACAGTTTTGCGCAGTTGTTTCTCTCCTTTGCCTTCACGTGGGTGTCAGGAATTGAACTCTGGTCGCCCGACTTGCACAGGTAGGTCCTTTACACATTGAGCCTTCTCACCATCTTGAGGGACACTCATGAATTCTGAGACATGACTGTGTCCCAGAACCAGTCCTGAGAATGTTCTCACAGGCCTCGGCTTCATGCACAGCACCCCCACCTCCGAATCCTAAATCCCACCAGCTCCAACAGCCTCGGCACCCTCCTGGAGTCTTCCGTCTGTGTTTAAGGCCTCGTCCTGATTTCTGCTTGGTGTCTGGCTAGACCGCTGGCTTTAATATACAGGACCCCTCAGTCAGGAGAGGTTCAGGACAGGGTTCTCTGTCCCCTCCCTTATTGCTGAGGGACCTAGACAGATCTCAGGAGTACAGGAAGTTCATAGGCACCACCCTGACAACCGCTGGGTGGGACCAGCCCCTTTTTGCCTCCTTCCTGGAACTCCTTCTCAGGGCTGAGAGTTCAGTTTGCAGGAGCACAGACCCATGGCCATGTCACACAGTTGTCTTTGCATGTGCTGTTCTGTGGGCCGAATGATGTTTCTCCCTCCTACCCTAGCCTGGTAGGCTCTTGGTTGTTAGGCCTCAGTTTCCCCTTCCATCTGTCCGCCCTGGGCTTGTACTCCTTCGGGGACTTCTCTAGAAGCCAGCTCCTGAGATGCTTAAGTCAAATGACAGCATCCCCTGTGGCCACCCTGGGAACTCCAAAGGGACCAGGGACCCTTTAAGGACCTCACCTGTTGCTGTCTACCCAAGGCCTGGGGCTTGGCACCCATAAAACTCCACCAGGAATGGTAGGGGGAGAAGTGAGGAGGAAGCGTGTCCACACCTGTACTCCACCGCACAGTACCAGCTCAGGGATGGCGGCTGCTGGTGAGGCCACAGCCCCAGCTGCTTCTGAGTTAAGAGCTGAAGCTCAGTTCCCACACACACACACCCGCCCCCCCCCACAATGACTGTGTGAACACCTCTTGTAATCAGGGACAATGCTTGGCCCGTTGTCCTGAAGGACACCTCTGGTCTCTAGAGGCCAGTGACCCTGCCCAGCCACCTGGCCGTGTGCCTTGTAGGCAGCCTGCCCAGGGCGGGCCACCTGGAGACTCCTTCCTTCCAGCTGCAGTGCTGGCTCCAGGAGTTCCGGCCACACCTTTCCTCTGCCACCCTTCCAGGGCCGAGCCCACACCCTGAGCCTCCACCCTGCCACAGGCTTGCTCCTCTGGGACAGAAGGGAGTGTTGCTCAGTGGCGCCACCCACCCTTAGAGCAGATGGCATGTGCTTTTACTTGGCAGCCACTAGGCTCCACTCACCAACCTGATGCCAAGAGTCACTTGCCACTATGCCGGTGGGGAAACTGAGGCTCTGAGTGGTTTAAGTGTCTTGACAAGTTCACACAACTAAGTCTGCAGTAAAGAGAGAATGGGTGCTGGCTGGTGATGGCGTATGCTTTTAGTCCCAGCACTCGGGCGGCAGAGGTGGGTGGATTTCTGTGAACTAGAGGCCAGCATGGTCTACAGAGCGAGTTCCAGGACGGCAAAGGCCACACAGAGAAACCCTGTCTTGAAAAACCAAGGGGCAGGGATGGAATTTCAGCCCTGCCTCCAGCAGGTCAGTCCCACTGTGGATGTGCCTCTTAGTCCTGTATGGAGGCAGCCAGGTTTGGGGTGTCCCTGCATCCCTAACTTATGGCTCCAGTTCCTAGGAGCCGGCTGTGACCAGCTACAGCTGGAGCGGGGGTCATAACACAGTCCTTAGAGGAAAGAGGCTATGAGGGGCCCTCCTCTGGGCTTCTCCAGGACATACCTTGGGGGAAGAGAGTGAGTGTGACCATTCACAACCTGGGACAGATGTCTCTGTGAATTTGGCACAGTGAGAAGAAGATGGAAGCCAAGAGGAGGTAGGCCAGGGAGAGACTGGGAGGCCACTGCCGGGCGAGGAACGTGGGTTAGTGGCAACACGTGGGGGATGTGGTTGCTGCCCTCGCCGCGTGCTGAGCTGGTCTGGGGTCACAGGGTCAGGAGGAAAGATCCCAGACTCTGCTCTGTCAATCCCAGGGCAACTCTGGTGTGTGTGTGTGGGGGGGGGTCACTGGGACTCTTGTTCTCCTCTGCAAAATGAACAAAACGGCTTCTGCCGGAATGAAAAAAAAATGAAATAAAAAGGAAGGACATGACTGCTCCCAGGTATGGTGGTGGAGAAGGTTTACTGTAGATAAAAGAGAGAGTATAGCCAGAGGCAGAGACATCTGGGAGAGTCCAGAGTGAACATGACCCTGAGCCAGGCCAGGAGTGGAGAAGAGGGAGGGAAGAGCCAGGAGGGAGAGGGGAGAAGTGGGTGCAGCAGCCAAGAGGGCAAAAGGGTGAAACGGCCGCCCGGGTAACCAAACTAGCTGAATTATATAGGGAAGAGCTAGGAGGGGAAGGGCAGCCCAGGCCCTGGGCTGGAGAGCTCAGGGTAGGGGACTGAAGGATGCTGGGAGAACCTAACCACCAGGTCCCGCTCTCCTTTGTTAAACAGGCACTTCAGTTAGCCATCTGTCCAGGTTTGAGACCTAGCATCACTCCCACAGAGCTGTAATGAGGAGCAGATATCGGGAAGAACTCCAAGTGTTTCACACTGCAGGCAACAGAGGTGAAGACCCAGAAAGGCCTGCCCAAGGCGGAGAGACAACCTCCTCCGAGGCCCTATCTTGGCTTGGCCCTGCTTCCTATTTGAATTTGCCTGCCAGCCTGCTCTACTGTGACCCCTTCCAGACCCTCCTACCAAGGGAATGGACTCCAGGCTGCAGCCTGCAGGCCCTGGCGTGAAGGGCCCCTCCTGAGCTTCCATTGCGGCCTCCTGCAGCTGCTGTGATTTCACACACAACTCTGGCGTTCATAGCCACTGGGTTGCCCTGTGTGTCGCTTCCTCCATTCCACTGCCTGGGCCATCTGAGCCGCCCGCCCTAGGCAGTGGTATAAACCCAGTCAGCTCTAGCCTCATTGGGGTACCAGACAAACCAACAGGCGCCCAAAAGGTTAGTGGACTAGCATTACTGTTCCCAGGTCTTATCCACCTGAGTCCACCTAGAAAGACCTCAGGGAAGGACACTGATTGGTCCTGCTTGGATCACATGCCCACCTCTGCACCAATCATAGTTGCTGAGAAAATGGGGGCCTGCAATTGGCTGGAGATGGGCCATATGCTTTCCCTTGTTGCCAAGGCACAGGGGCAGACTACTGAGCT
Source organism: Pachyuromys duprasi (assembly GCA_028658305.1). Taxonomy (NCBI): domain Eukaryota; kingdom Metazoa; phylum Chordata; class Mammalia; order Rodentia; family Muridae; genus Pachyuromys; species Pachyuromys duprasi. The sequence goes on from CM053744.1 coordinate 54,958,862, forward strand.
GGGCAACTGCCCAGAAGCTGAGAGGCAGTCGGGGAACCGTACCTGGTCAGGGACACCACCTCCAAGTAAGGAACAGGATTTGGAGTGCTGCTGCCTCCCCAAGTCTAACTCAGAGCCCTGCAGGGTGGAGGGAGGGCAGGCAAGGGGAAGAGGGTCCTGCACTGTGTCCAGGAGAGGGCGCAGGACACCCCTGTGTATCCCTGCCCTGTCATCAGATAGCATGTTGCAGCCATCTGGCCGGCCTGCTGCTGGGGGTCCCCTCCCGGAGCCCTGCTGCTGACAGGAACCAGCGCCTTTTACAGCCGCCAGCGCATCTGGGAACGCTCTGGCCTCCAGGCTGGAGCTGAGTCCCAGCCACGCCGGGAGAGCAGCCCCCACCACCCCCGCCGCGCACCCACGTGACCGCCCGCTGGACGCCGGCCACCACCGTTGTGTAACCAGCCTTGTCCAGGAGAGGCGAGGCTTCAGGGCAGGGTTCCAGCTGGGGCTGCCGCCAGGTCCCCAGCAGGCCTGGAAGGCCGGGGACACCCGAAGCAAGGGCACTGCCCCCTCTTTTCTACGCTTTTCTTCTCTTCCTGCCTTTTCTCTCACGCTCTCTTCTCTGTCCCCATCTCTCTCCTTTCCCGCTGCTTTCTATCTTACCTTCTCTTGCCTCCACTTGCCCCTCCTTTCTTCTCTCTTCTCTCATTCTCCTGACTTTCCCTCTCCAACTCAAGGGGCCCATCCAAGGATCCCCTTGGAGGTGGCGGCTTGAGCAGATTACAGGGCCCTCCAGAGACCCTGTATCTACTTTAGAGACAAGGGTTGGGGAGTGGCTGTGAACCCCTGTAACACCACACCATGTCACACACTCTCACAGGCCTTTTAAGGACAAGACCAGCTTGATGGCAGGCATCCAGCTCTGGCCCCAGATCTCTGGGATAGGGATCATGAGCGTTTGCTACCAGAGTGAAATGGAGTGCAGGGGGGTTTCCCAGCCCTCAGGCTGAGGGGAGAGCCTGGCTGTGGCCTGTAGCAGCTCCTCTAGCTCCTGCCTCAAACCCACTTGCTCTGTCCAAGGTGACCTGGGACTGGAGACCTCTGTCTACCCATCTGCCAGTGGTTCCCTCTTCCAGCCACTCAGTCCTACAAAGAGCAGGCCAATGCTCCAGGCAGCAAGAATGGCATGTGCAAAGGTCCCGGGGCACAGAGCAGTCTGGTGGACTTCTGGATCTAAAGAGACACCATTCTGGCCTCAGTGAGGGAGGTCCAAAGAACTGTGGGCCGAAGCAGGAGCAGCTGAAGCATGGCTCCCTCATCAGGAAGCCTAGCGGGTCATGTAGAGAAAAAACAAGGCCAAGCAGGGCAGAGAGTAGAGGACTGCGATCATTGAAGCTGGAAGGGACAGTGCTGTGGCTGGACTTCTGGGAGGAGAAGCTGAAAATGGAGATGAGACAGAGGGGAAGAGAAGGTGTTCCTAGCAGAGGACTGGGCCATGTGCTTCAGGAAACCCAGGCGCTGGTTCCCCTTGGCTCAGGTGAGGAGATGCTGGACAGGGCTATGGTGGGCCTAGACTCAGAGAAGGGAAGGACTTTAGGGTCCCTGGGGCTCTGGAAGGTGTGAGCTGTGGCTGCTGATGCCAGGAAAGGTGGGGGACACTCTGGACAGAGCCTCTCTCCTGACAGCTCTGGGCCAGTCGCTTCAACTGTCAACTTCTCAGCCTAGAATCCCTTGGGAAGAGAGTCTCAACAGAGGAGTCATCTGGATCAGGTTTTCCTCTGAGCATGTCCATGGGGGATTGTCTAGACTGTTAATCCATGCAGCCCATCGTGGGTGGAGCTATTCCCTAGGCTGGGCCCAAACTGTGTCTGAATAAAGAAAGCTGGCTGAACAGGAAGCCTGCAAGCAAAAAGCACGGAGTCCTCATCTCATCTCATCTCTCCCTCTGCTCTTGACTGTGGTTGTGATGTGACTAGCTGCTTGAGTTCCTGCCTTGACTTCCCTCACTGAAGGCACTGTGACCTGGAAGGGTATCCGGAGTAACCCTTCCCTCGTCTGTGTTGTGCTTAGGATATTTTCTCAGGATATTAATTTTCTCAGGATATGTCTTAGGATATTTATCAGCAGAGATAAAGCCAGGCCCTGTGAAGCCAGTGGGCATCTCTTGAATAAGTGTCAACTCCAGCACTGTATTATGCATGTGAGGCGGGAGGAGGGGCAGTGAGGGGCAGCCCAGCTTCAAGCTACTGTGCCAGCCACGCTCCTTTCTGGCCACATGACCTCAGCACAGTTTCTTCACTTACAGACCAGGAACAGGCCTCCTCCTGGGGTCAGCAGGGTTAACAGTGGCAGGCTGGGATAGCATAGGGGCCGATTGCCTGCCCTCTATCACCGACGCAGCGTTGGCCAGAGAGCTGATTTCAAGGCCCCATTTCCACACAGTCCTGAAGAGATCACATGGAGACAGGTAGGTAGCCTGGACATAGGGCAGGGCTCAGAGGTAGAGCCCAAGATGAATAGAGGGAGCATTGACTTTAGAACCGAGGTGACTCCATCTTCTGTGGGGCTGATGTTCAGGGTGACCCAGGTCCTGCCTTGCATGAGGCAGCCTTCCCACCTCAGCCTTCAGAAGGACAATACCAAGAACAGAATCTTAAATTTAAGAAGCATTTTAATTTGCATTATTAGTGTGTGTGTTGCAGCATATATGTGGAGGTCAGGAAAACACTGTGTGCAGTCTGTTGTCTTTTTCCACTTTTACGTAGATTCTAGAACTCAACCTCCAGTTGTCAGGTTTTCTGGGCAAGCATTTTCTCCTGCTGAGCCAGCTTTCTTTCTGTCAACTTTGGTGGTTGTAGGAGTGAAGAGGCTGAGTCCCACCTGGCACTCACAGCGCTGTGGCAGAAATGACCTACCTTGAAAACTGCTTTCACTTTGTTTTGTGTCTTTTGGAGAGAGCCTCACTACGTAGTCCAGGTTGGTCTCGAACCCTCCATCCTCCCAAGTGGACGGTTGCAGGGTAGAGCCGTTGCATGCCTGGCTTCCTAACGTATTTAAAACAGTCACATCATGCAAGTGGGGGCAGGGATTCAGCAGCCACTGATGGTGTGGCTTGTTCATTGACAGAGCAGCGAGGCTAGCAGTGGGGCTCCCGGGTAGAGTGCTGTCCACTTCAGGGAGCACTGAGTTCAAGCTTTAGCACCTCCAAAAATGAGGCAGACGGGACAGTGTGTGGAGAATAAGAATGACAGGCTGTATGGGAAAAGACCCCTGTTGTCAGCCACAGCTGTGATTTGAGCTGAGTCCGTTGAGCTCAGGGCTAGCCACCCACTGGGGCTTGTCGGAGAAAGCAGGCTGTGCCCAGTATGTCCCACCTTCTGGCATCTTAGCGTTGGTCAAGTGCATCTGCATGTTAATGCCTCTAAGGTTTTTTTTTTTTAAAGTTGTAATGTGGTCTGGAGAGATGGCTCAGAGGTTAAAAGCCCTGGCTGCATTTCCAGAGGTCCTGAGTTCAATTCCCAGCAACCACATGGTGGCTCACAACCATCTATAATGAGATCTGGTGCCCTCTTCTGGCATGCAAATGTACATGCAGGCAGAATATGTATACATAATCAATAAATAAATCTTTTTAAAAAATGCTTAGTGGTAAAAACAGTGCATGATCCTTTCAGGACGTTTACAGTTTGGTGTTGGGTGGCATTTATAACTACCTAGGAGACACGTGGCCCGCAAGCCATGGTTGTGGAACAGGGTTTGTTCAGATCCGTGTCCCCACAAGGTCCAGCCTGTGAAGGGTTAACTTAATATGTAGACGCATTCATGTACAATGTCATCTCTTTCTGCCTCTGTCTGTAAGGAGTATTGGTGAGGTCCCCTCTGTCCTAACATGCCTTTGAGATGAAGCCATCTTTAGGGTCAGGCACCGTGGTCACCAAGCTGGATTCTTCAGGCTCTGAGTGTGCGGTTCCCGGAGCTGGTTCCCCGGCCTCTGCCTACTCTGTGCCAGTACTGCCATCGCTGCACTCCCTCAGAGCATGATAACAAATCTGTCGCCTCCCCGTCTCGTTAACCGTCCCCTAAGGGCAAATCACTCTGAGAGAGAAATGCTGGCATGGAGTGGGGGCTGGGGGGGGTCACAGAATGGGATGCGGAATGTTTGAATTTCCTTGGCACTCAGCCATGCTGGCCCACATCCCAGGATGGGCCACGGGAGGCAAACATGAACGAGAAGGAGCAGTACCAGGCTTGGCCATTGGGGGGGGAGGTGGAAGGGGGCGGGGGGTGCAGATAGTGAGACATGCACAGTCCTTATTGGGAGGCCTGTATCCCGCCCTGCACCCTCAGGGCTGCATCTGCCCCCTGCTGGACCACAAACTCCTGGGGTCTTCTGCCTCTCCGGGGTTCCCAGCACCTGGAAGGCACTGAGGTATGAGTGACAGGACACTTGTTAGGGAGCACCCTTGGAAGAACAGCAGTGCAGCCTCGCTTGACACCCCCACCCCCAGGAGCCTTGGAGGTAGGTTATCCCTTAGGGTCATCCTCGGCTATGCCAAGATGGCTGACTTTGATGGGCCTGTCTTGGCAGGTAGTGGAGCCTGGGTTTCCTGGATACTGTTTTGACCTCGGGTGAACTGGCTCTGGTGGGTGACAGCTGAGCATGGTCTGCTCACAGAGGGGTCTGGCCTGCCTCTGTCACTCTAGTGAGCTCACCTGCCAGCAGTGAGAGGGTGTTCCAAAGCGCGTGTGCGTGTGTGTGTGTGTGTGTGTGTTGTGGGCGGGAGGTGGGGGGAAGCGAGGAGTAGAGAGCTCAGCCCAGAGGGAGGTGTATGGGAGAGGAGGGGCTTGGCCAGCAGAGGACTGAGCCGACTGGAAAGCCGTCTCCTTTGGAGGTTTGTGAGGTTTAATTTGTGTGTGTCTCCCCCGCCCTGCCCCCCCCACATGCACACACCAGGCCTCCAAGTGTAGGGCCGCAACACTTCCCAGCAGAGCCGTGGAAGCGGGCAGAGTCCCACACTGTGAGCACCAGTCCATGCCCATTCCCCTCCACCTCCCCTAACCCTAGGTTTACTCACCCCTGGCCCATCCATGATGTTTGTATTCTAAACATCTCCAGCAAATGGGACCTGCAAACTGTGCTACCTACTTCTGGTTTCTTTCACTCACTCACGGGGTCCTTCCTGTTGTAACACCTGCCACACACCCCTCTCCTCTTTATGGTTGAGTAATATTCCCACGCACGGACAGACCACATTGTGTTTATTCACCGTTTGTTGGCAACTTGGTTGTTGGCTTCTGACTGTTGTGACTAACGCTGCTGTGGATGTTTGTGTTTGGGTGTGTTTGTGTTTGTGTTTGGGTGGGTGGGTGTTCTCCGCAGCCAGCAGAGAAACTGCTGGGTCCAGTGACAGCTTCAACCTTCTGAGGAACCCCAGATCATCTCCGGCAATCTTCTGCTCACCACTGGTGTCCTTTCCCTAGCGACCAATGTCCTTTCTGGTCACTGGTCTTAAAAACGATTTAATTTTTTTTTTAATTGGGTTATTGACTTTTCACTACCAAGCTGTAAACACATGCTCTAGATTTCTTTATTTTGTAGTCTGTCTTTTGACAAATAAATAAATAAATAAATAAATAAATAAATAAATAAATAAATAAATAGAACAAAAAACTCCCCCACCGTGCGGGTAAGAATTCAGGGCCTCCTTCTGAGGCGCTGTACCCGAAGTCCCTCTTTCTACCTTTTTTTTTAAGACATGTTCTCACACTGTAGTCCGGGCGGGTTTTGAACTTGTGATCCCCCCGCCTCAGACTCCATGGTAGTACCCCAGGCCTGCCAGTTCTCTGTCTGTCTGTCTCTCTGTCTGTCTGTCTCTCTCTCTGGGTTTATTTTATTTCATGTAGATGGGTGTTTTACACATATGTATGTGTATGTCACTTCCGTGCCTGGTCCCCCCCGGAAGCCAGAAGAGGGTATCAGAGCCCCTGAAACAGGAGTTACACAGACGTCTGCGAGCTGCCATGCAGTGCTGGGAATTGAACCCGGGCCCTCTGCAAAAGCAGCAAGTGCCCTTAACCACTGAGCCGTCTCTCTGGGAACTCTTCTTTCTTTGTGAAGGGTTCTTTAGGTGCCCATCCTTTTTAAGCCTTGACGGCAGCTCTGTAACATACTGTCGCCATCACCCTGTGTGTGGTCACAGAGCCCTCCTGTTCTCAACGTATCTACGGTTTTCTCATTGCAGAAATCTGCTCTGTCTTCACTTAGCTTTTGTACTGTGTGTGAGGCAGGGACCTAACTTCATCCTTTTGCATGTGGACAGCTGGTTGTCCCTGACCCACTGGCTGAAAGGACAGTCTGTCCTTCTTGAGAAATCTCGGATGGTCAAGACCATAGAACCAGCATAGGGGTGGGGAGGGTCTAATGGGTTAGTTCTGTGTCTGGGGACCCCTGAGTAGCACGGGATAATGTATTGTATGCTGGCTTCAGGATTTCCTGCTGCAGCCCAGGGCTGGATGGATCCTTATGGAACCTCCCCAGAGAGCCCCATGCCTCTGGGTCAAGGTCAGGGACAGGGGACAGAGTTGGGGAGGCTATTAGCTCAGCAAATAAGGCCTTGGAGAGAGGGGCACTGAGGACAGGATATTCTCTGCATTTTAGGGAAGGAGTCGGAGGACTTTTGGGGGGAACCACTTCCCTCAGCCTGTCTCCCATCCACTGGTGCTTGGACACCTCCCATTGTGTTCTTTGATTGGGTTCCTCCCAGAGTGCTGTGTGGTGGCAGGTGCTGGCTGGCTCTTTCTCTCTGGGGTGGGTAGCTGTCTTCTCTGCCAGTGGCTCCTCTGCGCTTTCAGAAGATCGAGTACAGGCACAACCCGACCCAGCTGTGACCCTGCTTTACCGGGTACCCTTGAATACCCGCCCCAGGCTCTGGGCTACCATCCCTTGCACTGAGGACATGGTAGGAGGATCGAGTTTCAAAAGGGTTCCTCCACTCCTTGCCGCACCTCTCCCAGAATGGTCAAACCTTGCCCTCTCAGCCCTTTAGCTGAGGCCTGGACATTCACAGCCCAAAACAGGATTTGAAGATGTACTGTCCACCCAGGCAGGACTTGTCCATAAATGTGCTCTGTGGAGGGTTTTAGAGGCAGCCAGCCAAGGAGAGAGGAAGAGTCCCTGCCAGCCCTGGGTACCAAGGCCCTTCCCACTCCCATCTCATTGAAGCCTTTAGTGGCTGCAATACCCGGGGCACAGCCGGCTGAAGGCCACAGCCTGGAAAGCCAGCCAAGGCCACACAGCGTTTCCTGTTCCTGAGCTTCCGATACATGTTCCTTGTGGCCTGAATCCAAACCCACCCAGAGCTTCCATGGGAAAGCCTCAGAGGGGCGTAGGGGCAGGGTGGGGATTTGGCCAGGGGAGGAGTCAGGCCTGAGGGCTGTTCTGAGGGTACAGGGGGCCTTCTGGTCCTTCTGTCTGTCCCAACACTGGGAACACCTTTTCTCTGCTTGCGCCACAGGCCTGCCATCTTGGGGCCCCCAAAACAGCTCTGGGAACACTATGACAGCGGCTAATGGGTTCAAGGTCTCTGCCACCTGTGAGATGCTCATGGCCCTGGTCCCCTGCTGTTGGCCGGAGTGGACTCAAGCAGCATGGGCCAGCCTGAGACGGTGATGTGTCACTGAGCAGTCCCATAGATAGGCTACCAGCCTATGAGGCGGCTGCTCACCCCAGGATGGCAGGGCTGTGCCCAAAGCTGGTGACACACTGCCAGCCCCACCGGGCAAGTGTTTCGAGTTCAGCCTTCCATTGTCTGAGAGGAGCTTGTTTAACATAACCACCTCCCTCCAGGCCCGTGGGTCCAGGGCTGTGAGATGGCAAGGAAAACGAGATGAACATCTAATGGGCAAGCCTGTACCAGGCCTCAGATGTGATGTCTTAGTTGGATGTCCTGTTCTTTGAGGCAGGGCCTGTAGTGTGAAGGTGAAACACTCAGGGAGGGGACATGGCTTGACAAAGTCCCTCATCTGGCCAGGTGAGCTAGAAGCCAGAGTGCCTTTTACCCAGCAGTCTTTGCTGCCTAATTGGCAGCCATTTCTAGGGAATTGCATGGGAGTAACACTGCACTCACAAAGATCCTAGAAAAGAAGGGTGAGCCCCAAAATGATATGACTTCTGGCCATAAGATTTGACTGTGGTGGGTGATCAGAGTGCCTCCCAGAGGGGTGGCATGAGTGCAGGTGGTGGGTGGGCTCTGACGAAGCAGGAGGCTGAGGAGGCGGCTGGGGCTGAGCTCTGCAGGGACAGGCCAACGGGAACTGCATTGCACAGTGCTTCAGCTGAGCTGGTGCTCCTGCTCCATGCCAGGGGCTGGATGAAACAAAGCCAGCCGCCTGAATGGGGCTTCCTGCCTTTGAGGAAACTGCAGTCAGACTTGAGGTGATGAGGTGTGCAATGGTAATGGTGATGAGGGTCTGAGGGATGGTGGCTACCCAGAGGCTGACTCACTGGGCTGGGGGCAGCCTGGATCTCCTTCAGGGCTCAGTGCTGGGGCTGGGTAGGAGCATGCTGAGCCAGCCTTGGCAGGGGTTGGGGGCAGGTAGGGACAGTCAGGACTCTGTGTGACAGTAGGGCAGGCCGGGTGAGGCATCAAGTGAGTTTCCGGGTGTCACTGTAACACAGATGGTGGCTCGCACCTGTAAGTCAGGAAGCTGAAGCAAGAGGCCTGTCCTGAGTTTGAGGCCAGCATGGGTTTACCAGTGAGTTCCAGGCCAGTCTGACTATAGAGAGAGACTCTCCCTGAGAACTGCAGCAAAGGGAAGTTAGAGGCTTTGAGCAGCCTTGTGTCCACTGTACCACTGTGGAGACCGGAAGTCCGGGATAGAAGGCCAAAGCTTAGGTCAGTGGTACGGTACTCGCCTGGTATGTATGGCAGTGGAGGACGGGGATGGAGGAGGAACAGATGGGAAGGAAGACGAGACAGTAGGAGGGAGAAGTTCAACTCGGTTGTACAAGGTCAAATTCTGAGGTTGGGGGAGCCCTGCTGGAGCCCTGGGGAGCAGCCTGGCCGCTTACCCATCCCACGCCCTCTGGCCTAGCTGCTTCCTTGGCTGTAGTGCCTGCTGACCACGCTTGGATCTGGGTCTGACGTTTCCACAGGTTTGGTGGTCGCTGGGGAGGCGTTCCCCAGCGTAGATAGGAAGTGAGACTATGGCTCGGGGTGGGGGTGGTAGAGGGAGGAGTCAGCAAGGCTGAGATTCGGAGGAGGGGTGGGCAGGTGGAAAAGAACACTCGAAGAAGCGGGACACATCAAACCCGGTGATGATTCTTGTCAGCTTGACTGAGCTCAGAGTCACCGGAGACACACCTCTGGGTGCATGTGTGGGGTGTTTCTAGACAGGACGGCCTGAGGAAGGAAGATGGACCCTGAATGTGAGAGTGGGTGGGCACCATCCCATGGCCTGAGGTACCAGACTGAATGAAGAGTAGACTGCAAGCTGCGCCCCAGCATTCAGCTCCCTCTGCTTTTTGACATGTGACCGGGTCACCTTACACTTTCTGCCACCGTTCCTTCCCACCATAAGCCCTTCATCCCTGAAATTGCTTCTGTCAGATATTTTTGTCACAACAAAGAGAAAGCAGCTAATCCAGTAACCGAGGATGAGAGTCGGAGGTCAGAGAAGGTCATAGGTCAGGGGTTCTGTGGCCAGCAAGGACAGCAGGGGCAGTTCTCTGCTTTTCTGTGCTTCTCTTACTTCTCGGCAGATCCACGTGGGCCTTCCTTCCTGCTCCCAAGGGCCAGGGCATACTCACATAGATCCAGCCAGCCATGGCCTCAGACCTACCCAGACTCAGCCTGGGTTTGGCAGCGGGGGTGGGGGGCTGGCTCTGCAGCCGGCCTGTGGGCGGGGCTTCGCCAGATGACCCTGGAGCCTACTCACCTGGCCTCTTGGTTGACCCTGGACCCCGGCTGGCTTCCTGCTCTGTAAACATGGCTAGATTAATGGCAAGAAATTGTCAGAGCGTCCCATCGGATGGGACTGTTTGGAAGATGTCTTGAAGATAAGGGCAGGAAGGCCAGTGCTGCCGCCAGCACACCATGGTGTGTTTTCCCAGCAGGGTTTTCACGGTGCCTCAGGAAACCATAATCATAAAGTTAATCACTCTTGATTAACCCACATCTGCTGAGGGGGTACATTGCCAGGAGGTGTCTTAGGGAGTGGGAGAAAAGTAGGGAGCACACGGATGAATCCCTAAACCTGAGGCTTTCTCATCAGGGACTGTGCACCCAGCTTCATGCCCTCCACCTCACTCCCTCAGTTTCCACCTAGAGGCCTCTGTGCTTTCTTGGCGATCCTTCCCTCAGTATGTGCTCTCTATTAATTTTATTTAAAGGGCTATTTTCAGCATAAGACCTCACTCTGTGGCCCAGCTTGGTCTTAAACTCCTCCTAGCTTCAACTGATCCTTCTGGGAGGCTGAATCGACAATTGTGTACCTCCCCTTTTTAAAAAGTTAGATTTGTGCCAGGCATGGTGGTACATTCTTTTCTTCCCAGCACTCGAGAGGCAGAGGCAGGCAGACATCTGAGTTTGAGGCCAGCCTGGTTGAAAGAGAATTGCAGGTCAGCCAGGACTACACAGAGAAAGCCTGTCTCAAAAAAAAAAAAATATATATATATATATATATATATATATAAAAATTCATTTGGGAAGGGATATGCATGTGGAGGTCAGAGGTCAACTCCAGGAAGTCAGTCCTCTCTTACATTTGAGTCCTGGGGATTAAACTCAGGTCATTGAGTTTGCTGGCAAGCACCTCTTTCCTGCTGAGCCACCTTGCCAGCCCTGTCCCCACATTCAATAATTATATGGCAAAATTAATATAAAACTGGCCACTTCCAGCCGGGTGGGGAAAAGGAGAGACAGGGTGACCAGAAGTCAGGTTCTTCCTCAGTTACGTTGGGAGTTCCAGGCAGAATAATGCTCCATGTGTAAGTGTTAATGGGTATCATGATTATCTCCACTCTTCTTGCTTGTTTGTTTTTTAAGACAGAGTCATACTGTGTAGCCCTGGCTGTCCTGGAACTCATTCTGTAGACCAGGCTGGCTTCGAACTTACAGAGATCTGCCTGCCTCTGCCTCCCGAGTGCTGGGACTAAAAGCGTGTGCCACCACTGCCCACCTGTTTCCGTTTTTTTATCCCGAGTTGTTGTTTTCTTTGAGGTGGAGTCCTCAACGGGGCCAGGCTGATCTGGAACTCCCTATGTAGCTGAGAATGACCTTAACTTCTTATCCTCCTGACTTCACCTCGGAGTGTGAGTGAGTGTAGAGGTTAAAGACTTGTAACCACCACACCCAGTTACTGGGGCACTGGGCGGAAGCTAGGGCTTCTCAGATGCCAGGTAAGCACCTGAGCCATGTCCCAGGCCATTTTATCTCCATTGTAGAGAAGGGATACACAGCTACCTGCCACGGTCTCTCCTGACTCTCAACGCAGTAACTCCACTTTTAGGTATTAATATTCACCCCCAGAGAATCAAAACAGGCCCAGGGCACAAATGTCCCCAGCAGCCTTGTTTACAATAGCCATAGGCTTGGGATTCCTGAGTGCCCCCTGCCTGGCCCTTCCCCAGCCCCTGCCACCCTCCCCTCAGCAGACCAGGGTCACCACTGAATGGAATACCACTTGTCAAGTTTGGTGGTAAGCATGAAACAGCAAGAATGACAGGACACAGCAACTCTTGGGAGAGTTTCAGAAATGACATAGAGTGACAGAAGCCAGACCAGCTATGCAAAACTCTGGGTGTGAGGGGCTTTCTAGGAGGCAGGAAGTCCGAGAGGCAGACAGCCCAGCAGTGTCCTGGGAGGGGCACAGGGTAGATTCAGAGGTGCTGGGGACACAGATGACTCTGACCAAGGCATGCCTCTGAGTCATTTCAAATGAGCTGGGGCTGCCCAGGTGGAACATCGCAAGAGGCTGGCCCTGGCCCAAGCGCAGGCGTATGGGAGCCGACAGGGAGCCTGTACAGATCTCAGAGTCAACGTCTGAGTCTCCCTTCTCTGTCTCTGTCTTGCATCCCTCCTGCATCTCTCCATCCTGTCACCGAGTCTGAATCCTTATCCCTTTGTGTCTGCGTGTATCCCATCTGGATGAGCCTTCCTGGCCCCCATGTGCTGCAGGGTGTGTGTCTGGGTCTCCTGGTATGTGCACAGCCAGAGGGACCCAGCCCTCCTGTCTCTGGGCTCCTGACCAGTTTGGGAAAGTAAGCCCCTGCTTGGGCCTCCCTCCAGAGCCCCACCCCACAGCTTTTCTCAGGCACTCTGCCGCCTCCGGTGGCAGGAGACTGTCAGCTCCCAGGCCTGGGAGGGGCAGGCCATTCCTAGAGTAGGGACTCTCAGTTCTGTCCCTCTGCCAGGCAGGGCTGGATGTCCAAACAGATTGCCAGGGTGCATCTCAGTCTTTCCACTTCTTTTCTCTTTCCCCAGCTCCTTCCTGTCCCTGTGAGTCTCTTGGGTTCTGAAGGAGCAAAGGGGAGCCTGAAGGATGTAGGAACCCCAACTCCCTGCTTGGTTCTGCCTGGGATCTTCCCACCCCCTCCCAGCTGCAGTTCTTGACCCCAGTTTGGAACCTCCAGGAGCTTGAAAGCACTGCTGGGCAGATCCCGGAAGACTCAGGCCCAGGACCACACTGGCCTATCAAGTCACCAGCCCAGAACAGCTGTGCATTTGCCAAAACCCCTAATGTCTCAGTGAGCCTAGCAAGGCTTCAGTGTCAGCCATAGGGTCACAGCCTAGATCCCCATGTCTCCAAGTTCAAGGTTACCACCTCCATATTGAAGCCAGAGCTTCAACTCCCACAGGAAGGCCACGGTAATGCCTGAGTCATCACCCCAGGAAGGCGGGTGTCTTCTAGGGACCCCTGCTCCTTAGAAAATGGAGAACTCATGGTTTTCAGTTGCCTTACAAAATGTTCTTGCAACTGATCATCAGAAGAGCCCATATGTGCACATGAGCTGCCGTGTGTCACACAGCAGTGCCCCACCACAGCCGGCAGCTCTCATCCTGAGTGCTCCTGTGGAGGTGCCACAGAGGATGGGGAAAGTACGTGGCACTGGAGGAGAGGGCTGGGAGGGTCCGGGCGGTCACTCTGGATTGACTGGCTTCCCGGGTCTCTCTGCCTCAGAGGTCATGTGTCATGTGTCTCCCCAGCTTTAGCTTGCCACATGTCAGGGTCCTGGCTGCTGGCAAGGGTGACAGCTGTGCCCTGCCTCAAGGGTCAGGCTTGAGCATGTCCTTTTAGGGAATGGGTGGCTAGCTGCTGATCCTACTGACCAGGTCCTAGCCTAGGCTTGTCCTGGCTAGGCTGGCAAATGTCTCAGTCATCCAGGCTGGTAACACTGACTGTGTGGGGTCTCAGGGAGACTCCGCTGAAACCAAAGCGGAAAGGCATGTGCTGGATTTGAACAGAAGGACATGTTGGAGACAGTGCTCTCTTTCCCTGAAAGAGAGCATTTGGGATCTTTCTGCTATCATTTCCCCCTCACACCAGAAACATGAGTCAGAGCCTTAGCAAATCTCCTGGTTGGTGGCAGGGCTGTGCAATTATGTAGCTCTCTCTGGTTTAGAGCCACCGGTAGCATCTGGCAGGACCCTGTGAGGGTCAGTGTATGGCTGAGCTGTGTGGCGCTGGTCAGGTTCCTTCATCTCTCTGGGCTCCATGTCCACCAGTACTGTGTAAATGGTGGGTGTCCCTATCTATAGGATCCCAGTGATGTAAGAGAGAGAGGTCAGGGGCTGTAGCTCAGTTGGTAGAATGCTTGTTCAGTATGCACAAGGCCCTGGGTTTGAGCCCCAGGAGGATCAGAAGTTCAGGGTTATCCTCTGCTACATAGGGAGTCCAAGCCAGCCTGAGAGCTCAGACATCCCTCACAGAGAGAGAGAGACACACAGAGAGAGAAAGAGAGAGAGAGAGAAAGAGACAGAGACCGAGAGAGAGACAGAGAGATAGAGAGAGGAAGGTCAGGGCCAAACAGAGGGACTTTCCAAGATCCCTGGTCATTTTTAGCTTCCCTCCCTGGGGCGAGTGACTTGCACTCTGTCCTCTGGCCCACAGCTCACACCAAGTTCTTTTTCTGTCTGTATGAACTCAGGCCGAGCCCTCAGCCAAGGCTAAACTCAAGAGGGTTGGACACGTGGCCTGGGCCCGGAGCCCAAGCAGATGGCAGGCCACCTGTTGCAGGGGTGGCTGAGAACCAGCAACCCGTGCTGTGGTACTGCTACCTCCCGCTGCCCCCCGCCTGTCTTTCTGCCCACCTAGAGAGCCTGTCCACTCTCTGCCCTGAGCCCCTGGGGTGTCCACAGTGGGGAAGGGGCTTCTGAACCCGGAACTCTCACAAGACAGCACCCCGTGAGAGGCTGGGCAATGAGAGTCAGGCGTAAATCCTAATTCTCAGCAGTGGGGTGAGGAGATCCAGAAACAGGAGGTTTTGTCCCCTGAGGATGGGAGCAGTCCCTGAGCCTCCCACACCTGCCGCTCTGCATCCTCCTAGACCTTTTGGGGTTCCAAGATTTGGCTTGTTTCAAGACAAGGTTTAGTTACGTAGCCCACCCTGGCCTGGAGCTCCAGAGCCTCTTTCAGCCCCCAGGTGCTGGGTTAACCGATGTGGGCCACCACACCTGGCTTACAAACTGTTAAACTGTAATCGTTTTATTATTTATTTTTCTATCTATTATTGCTTGGTGTTATTGAGAGAGGGTCTATCTATGTAGCTCTGGCTGTCCTGGAACTCACTGTGCAGAGCAGGCTGGCATCAAACTCACTGAGTTCTCTCTGCTTCTGCCTCCCAAGTATTAGGATTAAAGGCGTGCACCATCACACCTGGATAAACTACTATTATTTTAAAACAACAACAACAACAACAAAACTGCCAGGTGGGCCACACAGAACCCTAGTTCAGGCAGAAATAGTTGAATATCCAGGAACAAATTCCACACGGTGGCATAAGCCTGTAACCCCAGCACTCTGCATATGAGGTAGGAGGATTGTTAGGAGTTCAAATCCAGCCTGGGCTGCATGGTGAGCTTTTGTCTCACAAAAACCAACCAACAGAAGAAAACCCCATGTGTAGGAAAGCAAAACCAGCTGGTCTCCAGGGAACGGGCCTGAGGCCAGCTCCGGGCTTTTCTGTGGATTCATAGAATTTTTTAACCTTCTTTTACTGTACAGTGTGTGTGTGTGTGTGTGTGTGTGTGTGTGTGTGTGTGTGTGTGTGTGTAAGGGCGGTTGTTAACTGCCTTCTTGTCAGAATTTGGACAAACTTTTCTCTTACGGCATCTTTTGGAGGACTGTTTCATGCAAGGCTCCCTGATCAAAAATGCTTACAAAAAATATATTTGGGCTGGAGAGATAGCTCAGAGGTTAAGAGCACTGTTTGCTCTTCCAAAGGTCCTGAGTTCAATTCCCAGCAACCACATGGTGGCTCACAACCATCTATAATGAGATCTGGTGCCCTCTTCTGCTGTGCAGGCTACATATAGACAAAATATTGTATACATAATAAAAAAATAAAAATCTTAAAAAAAAATATATTTTGTGTAACTTTTTTGGACACAAAAATCTGCCCTCAGCTGACATGAGGCTATTTATAGCCTCTGCTTTCTCCCGCTCAGCATCGAGACTCGTGTCTCAGCTGCAGCAACGCCGATGTGTTTGGTTAAGAGTTGGCCGTCGGTGGCATTTTACGGTGCTCAAATCCACAAATCTGACCGTTGGGCCACCCTGACATGATTACAGTTCCGCAGAAGCTTCCTGCTTGGCTGGCCGTGCATAGGGCTTGTCTGCTGGATGCTCTTTGCCACCCGGTGCCATTCGCAGGTGGCCATGGGCCTCTGTGAATGAGTGACAGTGGAGGGCTGGATGTGGCTCCTCCCCTTCTTGCCCCATGCTGACCTCCAGTTCATGATGGCCCTCTGGCCTCAACCGCCTGGGTGCTAGTGCTAAACCTAGTGCCTGCGTGTGGCTGTCTGCATGTGTCGGGGTGCACATATGTGTGTTGCGGGGGAGGGGGTCGTGCACGCTTGTTTATATGGAGGGCAGGGGTTGAAATGAGGTGTTTTTCTGGACCAGACCTCACTTCATTCATGGAAACAGGGGCTCAAGCTGAACTCGGTTAGAGCTTGCCTGCCCCGCTAGTTCAGCTAGCCAGCTTACCCCAGGGTCTTGTCTCAACCTCCTAAACTCTTCGATTACAAGTGGGCACTATGCCCCACCTGGCTTTTCATACGGGCCCAGGGGATCTGAAATCTGGGCTTGCTTGCCAAGCCCTTTATTGACTGAGTCACTTCCGCAGACCCCACAAATGCTTTCAGACACATCCTGAAAGTCCTGGCTACTCATGGCAACCATGGTTCTGCCTCCTGGGCACAGGCCTAGCTCATTTTGGACAGACTCAGAACCATTTTGGGACTCTAGATGCAGTCCCAGCCTGGAATCAGGGTAAAGGGGACAGAAGACATCCTAGCTCTGACCCTCACTGCCCCATGCCAGGTACAGGGCTGTCTTGGTGGTCTCAGAATGGCTCCCAACCAAATCATTAATCTTGTTCAACACAGTGGAGCACAGCTCAGACCTGAAGCCACGCCCCCCCTTGACCTTCTGGCACACTTCACAGAACACAGCAAGCATTCCCAGGAGCCTCTACTCCAGTGAGCATTTAGCTTTTGTCTTAATTCAGCCTGCCCATCTTTCCCACTAGACTTTTTTGGCTTCTGGTTTTTTGGTTTTGTTTTGATTTTTTAAGGTAGGGTTTCCTGTAGCCCAGGTTGGCCACAAGTTTGCTGTGTAGCTAAAGATGAGCTTGAACTCTTCTCTTGCTCCTTCTGCCTCCACTTTCCAAGTGCTGGGATCACAATCATGGGCTACCATACTCAGCTACCACCACACGTTTTTTTGAAGGGTTAAACATTTTCTTCCATTATCTACCTACCTGTCTGTCCACCCACCTACCTGCCAATCCGTCCATCCTCCCATCATCCATCCTGACTCATCCACTCACCCATTCATCCAGACCTCCCAATCCCAGCGGCTGGTAGAAACTCTAAAGTTTCTCTAAGCCTCTGCTTCAGAGAGCTGGTGTCAAAGGGGAAGCTTCCTGAGCAGTAGCTGGGCCGTAGCTCCTCCCATCTCTTATTTGCATATAAGCACTCTTATTTGCATACACAATAGTTCTGCTGCTCTGCGCACTCCAAGCCCCAGCAGCAGCCTTTCTACTGTGTGCTAACCGTACAGTGTTGAGCAAAACCAGATGCTGGCCGTTCACTCCATGGAATTTGTCAGTTTGGAGGAGACAGATGTGAATCAAGTAACCACACTCTGGAAACCATAATCATAAACAGCCCAGGCAGGCCTCAGCCAGGAGGCTCCTGGGGAGGTAGGGATACTCCCCAGAAACCAAAGGCCTGCAGGAGTACCTACCAGGAAAGGGCATCTAAAGCAGTGTACTGCAAGGGGTCTTGAAGAAGAGGCCAGGAAGTGTGTAGCTGAGTAACTAAGATGAGGTCAACAGTAGTTGCAGCCCCAAGTCAGCAGTAGGCTGTGTTGTCCCTTTACTCTCCAATCTCCTGTCCTTCCCACTGTCTGTCCCTAGCACAGTGAGGGAGCTGTAGTGTGCATGGTGCCTCTTGGGAAAGGTACAAGGAACCCTAAGTCTCACCTCTCCTTGGGGGGCACTATATGGTTTAACAAAAAAATGATTTGGAGCAAGGCCGAGCCCAGCACCAGAGCTGCACTTTGAAGAGAGTATTCTTAGCTGGTGGGTGAGCAGATGTCAGGCTCAGGGATAGAAAAGCAGGCAGGTGCTTGCTACGCTGCCCAACCTGTACCCTAGGCATGGGTCCTTCCATCTGTCTCCACCCCATAAACAGGGACAGCACAATGAAGACCCACCAGTGTACAGGGGCCCAGCCACTATGCTGACCATACACTCTCTCCTTGCTTCCAAATAGCCTGCTCTGACCCTGTGATCAAGGCCCTGAGAGCCTTCCCCTCCCCAGGACCCTGCTGCCCCCAGCTGGATTGCAGGGACCACATGCTGTCCATGTCTACCTCTGTTTTCCACTTGGCTGTCAGCTCCGTTTTCCAGTCCGATCAATATTAATAACTGTGCAGTGGGGAGGGTCCAGCCAGGCACCCAGCTGGTGCTGTGGGGGCCTCTGGGATGCAGCCTGTTTTCTCTGCTTCTCTAGGGGCCATGGCTGACCCTCTACTTGAACTAGACCTCCAGGACCCCGGGAAGATGTGATGTCAAGAAAAAATTCTTTTTTTCTTTTCTTCTTTTAAGATAGGCTAGCTTGCAACTCACAAAAATATGCCTCCCTCTTAGTTTTCAGTTTTATTACATTTAATTTAGTGTGTGTGTGTGCACATGTGCAAATGCGTAAAAGCATACAAACGTATGCATGTGCCACAGCGCTCATGAGAAAATCAGAAGACAACCTTCAGGGGTCAGTTCTCTCCTTCTACCATGTGGGTTCCAGGGATTGAACTCAGATCACCAGGGTTAGCAGTAAGCACCTTTACTCACTGGAGCCATCTTGCTCACCCAAGAAAAAGATCTTAAGACACTCAGCAAGAGCACATTGATGGTACCAACCCCTTCCCAAGGAGCAAGAGCTATGGCTGGGATTTAGGAAAGTTACATCATCGCGTTTGACCTTGTGTGACCTTGGATGACTGGTCCTGAATCTTCTATGGCCACTCTGTTGCCTTTGTCTACTCAAGCCTGGCTTGGAATTCCAGCCTATCAGTAACAGGCTGTGTGATCTTGGGCACGGTACTTACCCTCTCTGTGTCAGTTTGCCTCTCTGTAACTGGAAATCATACCTGTGCATTGGGGTTTTGAAAGGGTTAGGGTGACCCATACAGAGCTGAGACAGACGGTGGAGGTCCAGATCCCAGTGACAGAAGGGCCTCACTCAAATCACCACCATGCGAAGTCTGTGAGCTTGCACCTGGGGGTCTCCAACCCAGCCTGAAGAGCAGGTGGACCCAAGGGTTGTAAGCTCCTGTTCCTGAAGGTACTGCCCAAGTGATGCTAGGACAGGGGTTCTCATGCGGGTCGCGACCCCTTGGATTGTGCGTCAGATATTTATAATATGACTCACAACAGTTGCAAGATTATAGTTTATGAAGTAGCAAAGGAATCATTTTATGGTGGTGGTGGTGGGGTCGCCACAACATGCGGAGCTGTTTTAAAGGGTTGCAGTGTCAGGAAGGTTGAGAACCATTGTGCTAGGACCTAGGCCAGGCTGTAATTTTAAAATGTATTCCACTTTCAGTGGGGGCCATTTCTGAGTATCACTGGCTTGTGAAAGGAACACGTTCTCAGAGCTAGGGTGGCCGTACGTTTGTGAGTGTGTGTGTTTGTGCGTGTGCACGCACACTTGCAAAGCTCAACAACACAGATACCAGGTCCTGAGCTCTGAACCCATGTGGGCATCGTCAGGCTGCTCAGGTGGGCTGGGGCTGCCTGCCCTGCAGCCAGGTGACCTGCAGTCCCAGCCTGGTGTCAGGAGGGGAGGAAGACCTCAGGAAGGACTGAGCTCAGGAGCTGGTGAACCACAGGAATGACAGTCACCACGGGTGGAGTGTACAGAAAAGGAACACACCTCCCCAGGGTTAGATTTCCACACTCAACAAGTGTGCCATGTGCTATCATCGGAAGACGTGGGCCGGAAATGCAGGAAAACACAAGCTTTCCCCGAAGATGGGTACCTTACCCACCAAGGGATCAAGTTCAACCAGTCACTGTACCAGCAGGTTCTCTGAAAGAACAGAGCCCATGTGGTGTTTGTAATAGAGGGAGATTCACTAGCGTGGCCTTCACAGGAAGGAGTTGGGGGGGGGGGGTACAGAGGGTTGGTGTCCAGGCTAGAGATGCTGAGAAGCCAGGAACTGCAGGAGCTGAAGGCCTGGAGGGTTATGGGTGGTCACTGGTCTTCAGTCCATGTTGGAGGCTCAAGCAGCTGTAGTCTGATGTCAGGGAAGGATGGCAACAGTGTGGTGATGGTAGCTGCAACACACTAGAGGTAGGAACACACACACACTAGCCAGAAGCAAGGGCAGGCAAGTCAGCAGTGCTGTCTTCCCTTAAGGCCTCCTTATGTCTGGGCTGTTAGGGAAGGGAGCCACCCACTTCCTGGGAATGCCAGGGCTGCCCAGAGGCATATTCCTTACTTAGTTGATTCTAGATCCAGTCAAGATCAACCCTCACGTCACCAGCGGCCCACCACACAGCAATACAAAAGGTAGGATGCCGCTCTGGGCAGCAGCAGGGAGGGGCTGGAGTGTGGCTGGGTGGCATTCCACGGCACCCACAGAGCTCTGTGCTGTGTCCGTAGTAAGACACGTGCACCCCACGCAGGAAAAGTCGGGCAGTGATGTAGAGCCACAAGAGAGACCCAGGGTGTGCACAGCACACAGCCCTCCCACAGAGGGGCCAGACCCCATTTGTCATAGTTGACATGGCCTGGCCTTGAAATACGGTGAGGACACAGGCGCGGTGGCACAGCACTCAGGGAGGCAGAGGCAGGTGGATCGCTGTGAGTTCCAGGCCAGCCTGGTCTACAAAGTGAGTCCAGGATAGTCGAGGCTACACAGAGAAACCCTGTCTCAAAACAAAGTAAAACCAAAAAACAGAAAGAGAGAGAGAAAGAAGTTATGGCAAGCCGACAAATCATAGAGGTCTCCTGTCATCCCAGCACCCAGCGTTGGGGACAGGAAAGTAAGGTCATCCTCTTCACATACTGTGCTCAAGGCCAGCCTGGGTTATCAGAGACCTTGTTTTTTGTTTTTGTTTTGTTTTAAGGCCAGGCATGATGGCAGACTCTTTTTAATCCCAGCACTCAAGAAAAAGAAGCATGTGGCTCTGTGAAAATTTGAGGCTAGTCTGGTCTCCATAGTGAGTTCTTGGCCAGTCAGGGCTACATTGCCATCTCCTCTGTGTGACTCCCCAAGACAGACAAGTGGATGGACAGGAAGTGGGTAACTGGTTCTCAGAGCTGGGGTGGGGGCAGGTAGAGGGACTGCAGTGACGCCACTTTGGGCGGAGGCTTCTCCTGGGGATGATGCGTGTCCAGGGGTTGATCCTGGAGCTAGCTCTGTGGCTCTGTGGACACTCAGCTGCGGAACTGTCCCTGTAGTCTGGGAATGGCATCTCTGAGGCTGGGTTTGAGGCTGATATGGGGTGCCTACAGGGATGCCCTAGGAGGCAGCACATGCTAGTTAAATCCTCGTTTGGCCTGTGAAAACTTACGGAGGTGCACCCATGTGGTCACACACTTGCTCCGGGCACTTCAGGAAGAGGTTTTCAAAAGCACAAAACCCAGCAGGGCATGGCAGCTCACTCCAGTAACCACAGCACTGGGGAAGTGGAGGCAAACAGCCTGATCAGAGTGTTGAGACCCCCCGGGGTTAGAGTGAGATCTTCTCACAGACAAAAACAGAGTGCCACTCTCTGATTTAGCATCCAACATGCTTCAGGCCCAGTGGAAACAAGCCCAATATAGCCTCATCCACTCAAGAGTGAGGACCAGGAAGACCTCTGGGGCTGGGGCAGGTCCTGGCCACTCAGAGGGACACAGGAAAAGACTCTAGGTCTCTGGACACAGCCTTCCTGTGAGCCAGAACCTGAGGAAGCCGCTGAGAAACCCTGGCTTGGAAGGCTTGGGGACCTAGCTGAAGGTATAGCTGCCTATGGAGCCATAGGCAGGATGGTGAGCAAGACCACCAGCTTTCGGCACAGGACACCAAGAGGGACAAGAATGCTTTTATGGGGAAGAATTCGGAGAGGAAGGCCTGCAGGCCAAGAGCTGTACTTTTGGGTGGTGAGTTAGAACAAGGCGTTTGGACCAGATAGTTTGGGTTCAAATCTGTCCTGACACTTCCCAGCTTCGTGACCTTGGGGACATGGGACTATTGTTTGGCACCTCAGACCACCATCAGTAAAACTAACAATAGTGCTCATGTATTAAGGGAACGTGGCTCCCAGCGCCCAGTAAGTATCCAGCACTTAGTGAACACTTGGTGACCGTTAGCTGTCTTTGTCACAGAGGAGGATTAAAGCTGGCTCGCAAAATGTGCCCACTGACTGTGTGCCAGGCATGTTGGGCAGTTGGAGGTCACTGTCGCTAACTGTCTAACTTTGCTTTTTCTCCTCTCGTGTTCTGCCTTTTCCAGAACCTCTGGGGCTTGGACGCTTAGGGACCAACCACATCAAGGGTTTTCTGCTACAAATCAGAGCTTTGGAGTTGCCGGTGCAGTGGTGAGGGAGTTTCTGAGCACACACAAGATTTATGTGCGTCTGTCCTGTCAGCCCCGTGCAGGTCAGCCTTGTGTTCATTTATCAAAGGGTTTTTATGAGGCTCTGAAGTTCACTGAGGCACCCTCAGGTTCCTGAGCGGGGAGGGCAGGGGGTGGGCCGTGGGCTGTTGTCTCCTGCATCCCACGCCCTGACCCTTGGCTGGGAGCACAAGCTGGGATTTTCACACAAGGGGGTTTTGCAGTTTATAGAGTGCTCCTGCCCTGTCTCAGGACCCAGAGATGGGCAGTGAGCTGCCACCTCCTTGCTCTTGTGTCTTGAAGTGTCTTGCGTACTGTGGAAGCTGCATGTTTAATGGGTTAGCGGGACCAGTCCACACAAAGAGCAACAGAAAGGCCTGTGAGCTGGCACTTGGCATCAGGTGTAACGTTCTGGATTGAAGCCCTGGAGCCCACATCGAGGAAGGAGAAGACCAGTTCCCACAAATTGTCTCTGACCTCCACACGTATCATGCGGCAGACCCCTCTGTCCTCTGTACTGGTTTAGTTTTGGTCAACTTGACACAAGCTATTATTATGTGGAAGGAGAATTGCTTCCATCAGACTGAGTTGTGGGGGCATTTTCTTGACTGTTGATTGCCACGAAGGAGTCCAGACCAATGTGGGCGGTGTCATCCCTAGGCAGGTGGTCCTGGATTGTCTGAGAAAGGCAGATGAATGGGAGCCAGCAAAGCAGGGTCCCTTTGCTGCTCCTCCCCTGCTCCTGCTTGAGCTCCTGTCCTGACTTCCCTCAATGACGAGCTGTCATCAGGACCTGTAAACCAAATAAACCTTTTCCTCCACAGTTGCTTTTGGTATTGGTACTTATTGAAGCAATGGAAAGCAAACTAGAACACTCTCTCTTCCCCTCACCCCCATACAGTGTGTGTGTATGTACATACATGTATGTATGTGTGTATATATGTAATCTTTAAAATACAAAAAAAATTCACTAGCCTCACCCTGGAATCAGAAATTGCACCTTTGAACAGGTTACCTCCATATGGGGACCGGGCTCCCCGCTTCTAAAGCAGACACAACATTTCCTCAGCCACTAGGCACAGCTGTCAAAGGCTAATGGATGTGACTGGCTCGGAAGCCCCAGGCCAGCCACTCAGGGACTTTTTTTTTTTTAATTGTTCATAATAATGTTCATTCCCTCTAAGGAGACTGTATTTTTTCCAGTGTCTTGCTATGCCTGAAGCTCTTTCTGTGGAAAATTGTGAAGTGCTTGCTCTATCCAGATGGAAAGGAAAGGGGAAGGAAGAAGGGAAGCAGAGGGAATGGGGTGGGGGGTAAGGGAGCAGAGGAGAGTGAGAGGATGGAGAAGAAGGGCTGCCAAAGATCACTTTTTCCCTTTCGGTCCTCAGCTAGCTGGAGGGCAAATACAGGGCCCACATTGCCTCTGTAGAAGCAGATGGACAGACGGTAGCTGGGTCCTGGGAAGGATGTTAAAGGAGTACACACAGAGGAAGAGGGAAATGCAAAAGGCCCAATGGGCAAGGATGTCAAGGAGTTGGAAAAAGCTGGCGCCTTGGAATAGTTTCAGTTTGACTTCAGGCTCTTGGGAAGAATGAAGGATGGAACAGCCAAAGACTGCTGTGGAGGGTTAGGATGATGTTGATGAGATTTTTAAAAATTCATTTTTAGTACTTTTATTCTTTGAAAATTCCATGCTTGCATACATTTTTATCTTACCTGCCCCCCCCCCGCCATGTTTTTATTTTTTGAGACAGGGTTTCACTCTGCAGCCCAGGCTGGCCTTGAACTTCCTATCCATCTCATCCTGCTAGGATTATAGGAAGTGCTATCCTGCCAGATGGCCTGAGGATTCTAGAACAGAAGGCACCATGAGGTTTGAAGTCCTTCATCCCTGGTTCCAACATTGATTGGGCCTTATGAAACTGGGACAATGTAAGGCAGGCCAGCCAGGGCTCAGCCCCTTGGGAGAGGCAGCCGGAAACAGGCACAGTACTATGTGGTGCTCAGAGCTGGAGAGAGCTATGAGGAGGCTGGGAGATGACCCCACAGGCAGCTGCGAGTGTGAGCTGTGTCCAGATGCTCTGTACTTCTGCCACCTGTCCCCATGGAACCTGTGGGCTGTACTTCCCTGCCCTGAGCCAGGGCTGCTGGGAGCTGCAAGGTTGTCCAGGCCTTAAAGAGTGACAGGCATGACAGGTACATGGCCCGTCCACAGCTGCAGGCAGGGGGATGGCTCTGCTGGGTACCCTGAGTCTAGATGCTGTGACTCTTCTTTTGTTTTTGTTTGTGGTTTTGGAGACTGGGTTTCCTTGTGAAGGTTTCCTTGTTCCAGGACTTGGCTGTCCTGGAACTCACTCCCTGGACCAGGCTGGCCTCGAACTCACAGTGATCTGCCTGCCTCTGCCTCCTGAGTGCTGGGATTAAAGGCAAGGTGTGTGCTTGGCAAGCATGTATGGATGGCTCTATCCAGCGTGAGCTTTGCACATCTGAACGGCCAGGCTGGCTGCTGGAATGTCTTTGGAACATGAAGTAGAAAGTGAGGCTCCTTGATGTTTTGAACATCTGGCACACCACACAGCTGGCTCTGTGTTCGGACCAGAGCCTGTGAGAGCTTCGGTTTCCTTAGGTGCAAAGTTGGGGACACATGAGAGAAGACAGACGAGACGCTGAGGCTATCCGTGGTTCACACCGGACTTAGGGTGAACCACTCTTAGCAGCTTACTAAGGAGCTTGGGGTGGGGGTGGGGATGTGTGTTTTCTCACCCAGCCTGCTGTACCTATGGGCTGTTTTTTCCTTTCCTCAGTCTCGTCATCAGAAAGCCAGGGCACAATGCCACATGGGATTTGCAGAAAGTCAGGAGTTGGCTCCTGCAAGGACCAGGCTTGCATTCAGCATGCGGGGATACCACTACTCTCCACTTTGGGGGGGGGGTTTGTTGCCTGGATCCCTCAGTTTTTTTTTCCTTTGAGACATGGTCTCATTGTGTAGCCCAGGCTGACCTTGAACTTGAGATTCTCTTGCCTCAGTCTCTATAAAGCCTGGCCTGTCAGGATTGCCTAGGTTCTGCTTCTCCAGGCTGTAAGGAATGCACCTCTTTGTTAGCTCTGCTCTCCTGATGAAGAAACAGAGGTTCTGAGGAGTCAGAAGCCCCCCACCCCAGCCCCCAGGTCACATAGCTAGTAAATGTTGCTGTGATGTCAGTCTGCTATGTCTGGCTGTACTGCGGCTCTGCCCCATGTTACCCACCCCCAGATGACTCAGCATCATCGTCACCTGTCTTCTTCCTTCTCTAATCTGTGCCAGGGGATTTCCTGAGTCATTCAGCCATTGAGAGAAACAGAACCCCTCCCCCACCCACTTCACACACACAGGCACATGCATAAATAAGTGCACACATGCATACCTGCATTCATGCATGTAAACACAAATGTATGTTTGCATAACACCACACATTCACACACTTGCACAGCACATACGTGTATGCATGCACTTGTGCACACACACATGTGCATGTGTATGTTAGTATGCATTAACACACACAAATATCAATACACATGTGTATGCATGCACACATGTATGCCTGCATTTGTCCACATAAACACCAATGTGTATATATACAGCACATGTTTGTATTAACATACACACGTGCTAGCATGCACACATAGTCTTCCATAATATCAGCCTTTGCCAGGCATCTTTCTTGCTCTCATTTGGACCACCATGGAGGGAGCATGTGCCCATTGCACATAGCAAGAGACTAAAGTTTGTAGAGTTAAGAGGTCTGCCTCTGCTAGAGGTACACACAGCTGGCAGAATGGGGTTTGGGGCTTTGGGCCCAGGTTCAAAGCCAGACCTAGCTATTCTGTGTGCAGGCTGGACCTGGGAGAAGTTGGCTCTTGGGAGATAAAAGGATGTAGGAGGCAGAAGATGGTAAAGGAAATAAAACGGGTGATGAACAGATGTGGAGGAACAAGGGCGGCCCCAACTGAGATCCTAAGGGTAGGCTTGAACGGCTCTGAAAATGGGTGGCGAGACCAGGCTGAGGGACCCTTCACCCAGGGAGACCTGGCTGTGCTTACACAGGAACAGCTTCCCCAGGCTCCTGCCCATGGGGTGAGATCCCAGGGCCCTTCCTGGGTAAGGGCAGACAGGGGCCTTTCATGAGGGAGCCCTCTCATCAGCCTCTCCTCTAACAAGGTATGAGCAATACCAGCAGCCAAGGGGATGCCCCCCCCCCCTGCCCCATTCTGCAAGACAGTTTGCTGAGCCAGTGCTTTCCTGGGCCTGGAAGGGGACAGAGTCCCATCCACCTCACCCTGGTTGATCCCTGAGCCCTGGAATGTAAAGGATTCCCAAGAGGCTGCCCATTTATGTGTGTGGGGGGAGCTTTATTTACATGTCAGCTCACCAAGTAGGCGGGGGTGGGGGGGTGAGGGGGGGAGGGGAGACTCCGGCCTCTGGAGCCCAGGCACCACCTCCAGCTGGCAGGGTAGACAGCTGGAAGCTCCCGGAAAGTTGACGCTCACAGTTCTGAAGCTTCGAGGGGGTCCTTTTACAGATGGGAGCCTCAAGGCCCAGAAAGGTTTGGGATTGCTTGGTGGCCCAAATCTGATCCAAAGGGAACCATCTGTGTGTGTGTGTGTGTGTGTGTGTGTGTGAGAGAGAGAGAGAGAGAGAGAGAGAGAGAGAGAGTGAGTGATACATGTGTGGACTTGTGTGCTTGGGAGGCGCCAAGGACAACCTCCAGCAGCTTCTGGGTGACAGGGGCCAGATGTGTGCTTTGGGAGGCTTCATACTCCATGCAGAACTCTGCTGCCTGGGTCTGAATCCTGCCTGGCCCTTTCTTTTGAGTCATAAAGCGAGGAACATCCCACGCTTGCTTCTTGGGGGAGCAGCTAAGAAGCATGTTCAGCTCAGGCTGAACTTGGCCAGCAGAGGGTCTGTCTCTGTGTTAGATGACTTCAATGTAACTGCATACAACACATTAAGTCCTTGATGTCTGTGGTCTCAGCAGCAACACTTAACCAGAGAGAAAACGGCACAGAAAGGCTGAGTCCTCAGTCTCGGGACACACAGAACCCTTCTTACCTCTACCCCTAGGGTGATCTGGTAGCCCCTGTCCAGTCAGAGGGAGGGGAGGGGAGGGTTGCAAGGACTGTCTCCAGGGTGATGCAGGAGACAACTCTTTTCCCTGTCTCCAAAACTAGGGCACTGGGCTTAGAAAGGTGACCCAACCCTGGGCTGCTGAAGGGCCAGGACCTCCCCAGTTCCTGATGTGTGTGTGTGTGTGTGTGTGTGTGTGTGTGTGTGTGTGGTGCCCTTCTCAAGCCTCCCTAGGCACCCATTGTCCTCACCTGGCTCTAGTGCGTCCGGCGTGACCTTTCCTTAAAGATCAGCAGCAGCGGCTGATGCGTTTCGTGGGTCCCAAAGGAGACCCTTCAGATAGCCGAGCCACGGGCTGCAGAGCCCCTAATTGGAGCAATGAATCACCGCGGGCTCCTGCTGGACACAGAATAGACAGAGGAGCTGAGCGCTATTGTGCCACAGTTTGGGACGCAGGGGGTGGGGGGAGTGGGGGTGGGAGAGGGTAGGGAAGGAGGAGGACGGGGTGGAGGGAGCGGGGGTTAGGAAGAGAAGAGGTCAGGGGAGGAAGGAGGAGGAGGATCGAGAGGAGAGGATGAGTCAGGGGAGGAGGGGCAGAGAGGAGGTAATGGGAGGAGGATTAGAAGGAGAAGGAGGAGGCAGGGAGGAGGAGCTCGGGAGGAGGCGGGCAGCAGGGCGGCGCGAGGGAGGGCTTCCTCGCCTCCACCTCCCTCCCGCGCCCTCCGCCCAGCGCCGCCCCGCCTCCCTCCTCCCCAATTAAATGACCCGACGCTCGGGCCGGCGCCGGAGCTCGCACATGCGGCCGCCGCAGCCGCCCGCGGCCCGTCGCCACCGCCGCCACCGCCGCGTTCCGGGCGCGCTCTCCGGCGCCGCCTGGACCCGCGCCGCCACCCGCCGGGTACTCGGCAACCCCGGACCCCTCCGCAGAGACCCTCCGCGCGCCCCGGGCCGCGTGCGCGCCGCCGCCCGCCAAACTTTGCGAGTTGGGCGCGGGGCCTCGGGGCGCGCGGCCGGAGCAGCGACAGCCGCGGGGCGCGCGGGGGCGGGCGCGGCGGCCGGGCCATGAGCGGCCGGGCGGCGCCGCTCTCCCGCAAGCAGCGGCTCATGGCAGCGGCGGGCGCGGCTCTGTCGTGCTTCATCTGCGGCGGCGGCATCGCGCGCGGCAAGGAGCTGAAGCTGCCGGTGAGGCCGGCGGGCCCCGCGCAGCCCTTCTTCCCGTTCCTGCAGCAGCAGGAGCCGGCGCCCGGCGCGCGCGGGCTGAGCGCGGCCGATGGCTGCGTGCTGGTGTGCGCCGTGTGCCGCTGCTTCCTGGCCGAGCAGTGGGCCGCCTTCGAGCGCGCGCGCACGCCCGTGGACAAGCGCGTGTACTGGCTCAAGCGGCCGCACCAGTGCGACGCGAGCGCGGCCGGCCGGCGCGGGGCCCGCGAGTGGAACGCCGAGGACGCGCGCGACTCGGAGCTGTCGGAGCTGTCGGACGCCGACGCGCTGCCCGAGCCGGAGCCCGAGCCCGAGCTGGAGCCCGAGCCCGACGATGCGCGCGACGCCAGCAGGTCCGGAGCCCGGCGACGGCGCACGGGGCCCGGGACGCACTGGGCGCCCGAGCAGCGGGCCAGCGTGCTGAGAGGCGTCGGGGAACCCTGGCCCGGGCCCCCTGCGCCCGACGGCGCGGACAGAGTCGCCTTCAGTCGGGCCCCGGGCCCCCCAGAGCGCGGCGGCACCCCCGAGGGCAGCGACGTGGCCGGGAGCCTCGGGGACGAAGGCCCGGAGAGGCCTCCCCAGACGCCCGCGGACGGCCAGGCCCGCTGCTGCTACGTCTGTGGGTCGGCGCTGTCGCCGGCCTCGCAGCAGCAGATCCACGTGCAGAAGCAGGAGGCGCCGCCCCAGGCGCCCTTCTTCCCCTTCCTGTGGCTGCACAGCCCCCCGCCCGGCGCCCAGCCCATCACCGAGGCGGGCAGCACCCTCGTGTGCCCCTGCTGCTTCTCGTCCCTCACGCACCAGTGGCAGAGTTTCGAACTGGCCAACGTGCCGGTCCTGCAGCGGCTCTACGTGGTGCCCCTGAGCAGCCACGCCCCCGGCATGGCCTCCAAGGCCGGGAGACTCCCTAGGGAGGAGGGGCCCGCCGCTGCCGCCGCCGCCTCCTCCTCGGGACTGCTGCGCGAGGCCTGCTACCTCTGCGGTGAGGACTGTACTCGGGATGCCCGGGCCGTGCCCTCCCGCATCGTCAACGGCAACTCGGGAGCCACCATGCACTTCCCCTTCCTTAGCCTCCTGCCGTGTCCCCCCAACGCCCGGCCTCCCAACAAGCGCTGGGAGGTTCGCAGCTGCCCCAAGTGCTTCAGCGTCTTGGAGGACGTCTGGGCCCTGTACCGGGCATCCCACAACCGCGAGCTCATCAGCTCCGTGCAAGGATTTCTGGGCAGGTACCATCAAGCCTTCTCTGCCTCTGACCCTACCCTGAGCGAACTACCGGCTTCTGCGCAGGGAGGCCCGCCCGCCGTCTGCTACATCTGCGGCGCTGAGCTGGGGCCCGGCAAGGAGTTCCAGCTAAGCCTGAACCCTGGCAGCCACCTGGGCGAGAAGGAGCCCTTCTTTCCTTTTCTCACCGTCTACCCGCCCGCCCCGCGGGCCAGGCCTGCAGACTCCACCGGCCTGGTGGCCACCTGTGTGCTCTGCTATCATGACCTGCTGGGTCAGTGGCTGCAGCACGAAGCCAGAGCCGCTCACCAGGCTGTCAGCGCCTGGTCTAGGCAGTACCAGGTGGACACATTCGTGTGCTTCTTCTGCCAACAAGAAAAGAAACGGTGTCTGGGGCTGAAGTCGGTGAGGGTGGCAAGGCTGCCCTTGTTCCTGTATACCCTGAGAGCCAGCCACAGCCTGTTGGTGGATGACGGCCGGCAACTGATTATCGGTGCCTGCGTGGAGTGCGGGACCCTGGTTTGTGCGGGCCAAGGGCTGGCCAGCCAGGGACCCATGGGCTGGAGCTCCCCAGTGGCAGGAGTGACGAAGGTAAGCAGTAGCTTTCATCTCCCGGAGCATCTGTGTTGTCAGAGGAGAGGGGTTTTCTGTTCCTCAGTGGAATCGTTGGTTCAGCGTGGCACATCCCAGCAGGAGGCGTTCTCTTTGGTTTGCTAGCTTGGCTGACCTTGGAGGCGGTGGGGCAGGAGGTTAGAGGATCTGGGGGCAGGAGGGGAAGGACCTGCTGCTGCTGCTGCTGCTGCTGCTGCTGCTGCTGCTGCTGCTGGAATCGGCAGGCCTGGGGCTGGAGCTGGGCGTTTGCTGCGAATCTATCAAACGGAGGAAGTTCAGGGCAAGGCTGTCGGCCACCTGATAACATTGGTAATTAGTGCAGCCACGCAGGTCACCCGGAGGTCCTAGTGGCTGGTTCCTCTTGCTGGCTCCCAGGCTGCCTCCTTCTTCCCAAGGTTCCCAACCCAGAGCCTTTCATTCAAATCTTCTTGATGGCTCTACAGAGCAGGTGGCAGCAGATTCCAGATGCGTAGGCATGGGACATGGGCGCATGGGACTTGGGACAGTGGCCTAGACAACCTTTGCAGTTAATAGTTTCTTCTTTTGTGAGTCAGCTGCGTGAGCTGGGCTGAGGCCTGGGGCCTGTTCTCAGGATGCAGCTGTCTGCCTGGTAGGAGGCAGCCCCAGCCCTGGGACATTGGGACCCAGCTTTGTAAGACCAGGGCAGGAGTTGGCCAGGTGGCCCTGGGGAAGGGGCGACAGGCAGGCGTCTGAATTGCACTCACTGTCCTGCCCTTGGGCTGGAATCCTAATTCCTACCAAACAGACCGTTCCATCCTGTCCTGGGTCGAGGCCTGTGTGGCAGTGACTGGCCAGGGCCCTGCAGAGAAATACAAGGGTAGGTAGATAGGACCAGCTCAGGAGGGGTTGTGAGTGTGTAAACTGTCCAGGTCTGCAATCGTACATGCGAGTGTGTATGTGTGTGTGTGTGTGTGTGTGATGTCATGTCTGGGCCTGAACGTTGACCTAGGAAGCAGCCCTGGGTGCCCTATTCCCAGCTCACAATACCCCTACCCACACACTGCCCTTATCCCTCCTTCCCAGTTGTCTTTGGACTGGAGATGTCTTTAAGGCTTTGATGGCACCCTTTCCCCACCCCCAAAACACACACACACACATACACACACACACTTTTTGCCAAGTAAGGAACTGCCTGCTTCCAGCACAGGACACCAAGCCTTTCGTTAGCCACAGGTGTGTGACAGCCGATGCTGAGGCTGTTGCTAGGTCTTGGAAGGGACAGCTCCACAAGGCCTGGAGTGTGAGAAGAGCTTTGGCTCTGGGGCAGGACAGGCCTGTTCCCGGCCTGCCGCCGTCTTCGCGGCAGAGCTGTCTGCCAACAAGTTCTTATCCTGGCTGGGCTCAGTTCTCTTGGCTGAGAAGTAGGAATACAGGCTACGTGGTTTGTAGGGACATTCTGATAATTAAACAAAACAGGGGACATTTGAATGTCCCCATCCCTAGGCCAAACATACTGTGTTGAAGCTGCTCCCGATGCCCCTCTGTGTGGGCAGAGGACACAGGGCAGCTTTGAGTGTGTAAGGTGACAGCCACAGTCAGGGTGCTTGCTGGAAGTTTGCTATGGCACTGTGTGGGTGGTTGATGCTCCCTGGGGGCGTGGAGTTTTCTCTGCAGAGCGTCTACCTTGTGCCAGTTTGACCTCAGTGCAGGACCTCAAGTAATCAAAAGGGGCTTGGGTCCTGGGCCAGCAGGAGTGGGGAGTGGAGCAGTCTGTGTGGGCTCCCCATCTCCCCCTGGGGCTTAGCTGAACATTCAACCAACTTTTGCCCTGCCCTTTGCCCTTACCTTGTTCCATGGGCCTTCTTGTTCCCACCCTGAGACTCACATAAGTCCCAAGGACTTTTGACTCTCTCACAGCCAGCAGGTGCCTCAGGTTCCAGCCTGGGGCTCAGGACTTCCCCTCCCCCCTGGCTCAGCCCCAGCAGTTTGCTTGAGTCTCACCGGAACCTAGTAAAGTAACAAAAAGTGCAGACAGGAAGAAACCTGGAGCCCTGTGGATGGGAAGACCCTGCTGGGGATGAGGGGCCAGAAAGTACCACATCCAGTAGCCTTTTCGGGGAGGAGGAGCTTGGGTCTCTGTGCTGAAGGGTAGCTAGAATGGAGGTATGAAAGGGACAGGGATATGCCTGCAGCCCTCAGGAGTGATGAGGCGGGGCCAGGCCTGTGCTGCAGTGGGGATGGCAGGCTCCTCTATGGTGATGGCGGGAAGGAGGGGTCATTCAGCTCCCAGGGTCCAAGGATGCCGGAACGGAGCCCTCTGCCCTCTGCCCTTCCTCTGCGCTCCTGTTCTTCCCATCTATCCCACAAATATTTATAGAGAGGCTGCTCTGAGCCAGGCACTGTTCCAGATGCCGGGATCCGGTGGCAGGCAGAGCCTGCAGTGTCCCTGGGGAGGGACAGGCACAGGAGGTCCAAAAGGCTCTTTCCCGCAGCGCTGAGAGCTGCGAGGCCATCAGCCAGACTGGGTGCAGTGCGGAGGGCCGGGCTCCCAGGCTGGCCTGAGTGCACAGCCTCTTCCTTGTCCTCAGGCTGGCTCCATGAGGCCCCCGCCCCCACCCCCAGGTCCCTGAGCTTTGGATTAGTCTCCCTTTCTTCCTGTGCGTTGTCTGAGAACTCATCTGGGAAGCAGACAAGCCTTGCAAGGGCCAAGGAGTGACACTTGGTAGGGACATGGCACGTTCCAAAACCTCCTGGAATTTTGGAACCCTGTTAGGTGCTCCCTCGAGTGAGTCAACTTGAAAACATCTGAAAAAGGATGTGCCTAAGAAGATGGAGGGAGGGGGGAAGGGAGGAGGTACATGGCATCCTTCAGTCGGGGTACTGGCAGAGAGGACCTTCCGTCCTGTCTTTTGGCCTTCTAGAGCTTGGTGTCCCACAGGTCATGACACCCTGGTTGCTGCAAGATTGGGCAGTGGCTAGGTTGGGCTAGGGAGGGCTGCAGCTTGCTCTCTCTGGACCTGTATCCCTATGCCTGCCCCATGGGAACTGTGAAAAGACCCTGGATTTGCTATAAGCTACACCTGGGCTGAATCATTCTACAAGAAGC
>CM053744.1:54992470-55020145 GCA_028658305.1 Pachyuromys duprasi
GAGGTGAGTCTGGGGACAGTCTCATGAGGAGGTGAATCGCAGGCTGCTACTGCTGCTTTTTGCCTCCTGTATCCATGGTTACTGGATCTTTTAAATGCTCCTGTGGGGGGGGGGGAGGTGTTTAACCATTCTGTCGTAGGTGAGAAAGGAATCCAGAGAGGTGAAGTAACTTGCCATGGTCAGTCAGCTGGTTCCTGCAGGGTGAGCATTGGGCCTAAGCTTTTGCTCTGGAACATGTGCCACTTGCTACCCTGTCCTACCCAGTGTCCCCTCTGGCCTCCAGCTGTGGAGGTGGACATTCGTGGAAGGTGGATGGCTCTTCATTTGTGTGTGTGCCCTCCTACCTCACCCAGCCACTTACACTTCTCAGGGGCAGAGGCCCGGAAAACCCCTGTGGGAGGAGACCCTGCTGTGTCTGTCATTCTCTACTTCTTTCTCCCTGGTTAACGAAGGAGTACCCCCTTCCTCTCCTCCCTCATATGGCCAGGTTGTTGCCCTTGGCTGGCTCCCATCTTCTGCTCCCCTCTGTGGGAAGGTGCCGTTCCCAAGGCCACCCTGTCCCTGTCAGGCACCGTGGCGACATGAACTAATGGAGCCTGTGGTTTGGTATTTACCCCAGCCTGTTGCCGAGAGTCACCTGGATGAGCCCCCAAGCCTGTGCTTGTCACTGCGCTTCTCATCTAGGCACAACGCAGGCCTGCGGAGCGTTCTATCAGGACGGCTGCACATCTGTCCCCTGCTTGGCACGCTGCCATCACCAGCTTCCCGCTCTGCGGGGAGACTCTGGCCATCACCATTTGCCTCAGGCCCTCAGGGTACCAGCTTAGGATCTTTCTGGAAGGTGCCAGACAGTGCTGGCACGTTCTTCCTGGCAGCAGCCGGGCAGCTGGGCTGTGGGCCTCTCTGAACCCTGGACTCCCCCCCCCCCTCCAGGGGATGTCTGTGTTTTCTTGCCGGTGTGGGAGCCTTCTGCTTAGAAGAATAAATTTTCCAGATGCCTTGTGCTAAACCTGGAGGAGATTGGAGCCTACTGGGAAAGAGGAAGTGAAGGCAAAAGGTCTTAAAAACTGAGCCTTCCCTGGAAGCAGGGTGGGGAAGAGGGCAGGGCTGAAGGCCAGCCGAGTTTGCAAGGCTGCAGGCCTCATGTCTGCTCAGCTCCCCTGGGACCTTGCCCTGGCCAGGTTCGAGCTGCAGGGAGTCTCTGGCACACCTGGCAGTGGTAACTTGGGTTGTGTTTTTATGGCTGTGGAGGAGCCCACATCCTGAGCGTGGGTCCCTCCATCCCTCATATCTGTGTCCTGGTTGGACGGTGGAGAAGGACAAGACTTTGGCCCTTACTTTCTGTTTCCTGTGTCCCCTGTATAGGACACAGGTGGAGTGGTCTGGAAGGAACCTCTGCTCTGCTATGTGACTGTAACTTAGTTTCTATCTGTCACAGTAGCAGGACTGGTCTCCAGGGCAGTCCTGTGTTAAGGCCCTGGCTTATGGCATGTGGGTGCTGTGCTGTGGGATTACGAGTGGGAGCCTGCCCTCTGAAGGATGGGGTCTGAAATGCACTGTACAGAACTCAGTGGGGGTGTAAGCCGTAGGACCTGAGTTCAAGTCCCAGAACCCCAGAACCTGAACACATATAAAAATGGGAGAGAACTCCATCCACAGAGCTGTCCTCTGGGCTCCCACACATGTGACAGCATTCCGGAGCCCCTCCCATGCCCAACCATATGCATAATAAATAATTAATAAATTGGTTTAAATTCACCCTATGGGGCTGGAGAGAGGGCTCAGTTATTAGGAGCACTGGCTGTTTTTCCAGAGGACCCAGGTTCAATACCCAGTATCCGTGTGGCAGTTCACAACACTCTGTAACTCCAGCTCTAGGGGATCCGATGTCCTCTTCTGTCTCGGGCACTATGCATATGGGACATACATGCAGGTAAAACACCTAGAAACATAAGAGCTGAATAAAAGAATTATCCTGCACTCACATGCACACACACACACACACACACACACACACATGATTCACTGGACAGTGCCACACTCCAGGACCCCATGAGACCCTGTCCCTTGGAAGATGACATAATCAGGTCAGAATAACTAGTGTGGCAAGGATCAGGGGCCACAGCTTATGTGCACTTTGCCGCTGGCTTCTCTGTGGCACAAGCTGATAAATCACGTGTGACAGTGCTGTGTCGGAGACCCGGCTGACGGTCTCTTCTCAGCAACCTGGCCCCCAGCTTACACAGATTCCACCCTCCAAGATGCAAGCACTGGGAACCCTGGGCTCTAACCGCAGCAACTCAGAAGTGCCTGTAGGCAGGACACCTGTCCACCTGGGCCTCAGCTTCCCCCCCTCTGTGAAATAGGCATGTGTGGAGATGAATGTTCGAAGGTTTCACGTCCTGCAATCAGTACTCTAGCAGTACCACTTACAAAAGCCCTGCTTCTTCTCTGAGCGTGGCGCATAGGCACTCTGCCCATAGGTCATGCTCTAGGAGGCGTATGGGCTAGGAGCAGCGCAGCTGGAACATGACCCCTGACCTTCCCTGCCGTCCTCCCTGCTGCCCGCTGTGCTCCTGTCTGGGCTCCTCTTGCCATCTCTAGTGTGCTGACTCTGCTCCCCCCTCCCTGCCCCTCTGCCCATCCCTCCTGTGGTCACTCCAGGATGCTGTGGATGGCGGATAAGGACCTTGTCATTTTTGTTGAAGGCCCCCGCTAAGGAACCTAAGACAGTTCAGGACCAAGGGACTAACAAGGCAGGCAGGACCAGGGTAGAGTCATCAGGGAGCCTGTCCTGCCCTGGGGACAGGTGGCATTTATAGAGACTAGGCAGCTGCTGGGCCCTGCCTTCCATCCTTCCAGCCTGGATTTAGAAGCATCTACAGGCAGCCATTGACTCCCAGCTTCTAGACCTGTGGTGCTCAACCTGTGGGTTGTGACCTCTTTGGGGGTTCAATGACCCTTTCACAAGGGTCGCATATCAGCTATCCTGCATAACAGATATTTACATTATGATTCATAAAAGTAGCAAAATTATAGTTATGAATGACAATGAAATAACTGTATGGTCGAGGGTCACCACAACATGAGGAACTGTATTGATGGGTCACAGCATTGGGAGGGTTGAGAAACAATGGCTCTAGACAGAAGCAGCAGCAGGAGAGTCAGCACACCGACCCTGTGTGGTGACCAGCGTGCTGACTGCATACAGTGAGCTCTTCCAACCTGCCAGCCCCCCGGGTGCACTTGCTTCCTGCTCACTGGGGGAGGGGGAGAGGGACTGTACTCTTCTGACCTCCAACATGACAGGACCTGGGCATAGGACTTGGGAGTCTTGGCCTTCATCCTAGCATCAAGGCCAGAGAGGCCAAGGAGACCCAAAGGCAGCTCAGGGCAGCTTGAGTCTTGGCACCCCAGGATATCTTGTGGATCACTTCTGATTGGTTAAGGCTCTTCCACTGTGTCCCTGTGCCACAGGTCCCTTCCAAGAGATTCTGTGTCACTGTTCTATGCTATTTTCCCATTACCTGATCATTGGACATCTAGGGGTTCTGTGAAAGTGGGGCCTGACCCTTCAGAGCACGTCTGAACAGCCACGTGTGGCTTTAGGCCCAAGATGGCAGGGTGGGACCCGCTTCTGTGCTAGTCCAAGCCCAGGATATGGCCAGCGGGCACCCATCCGTCAGGGCCAGGCAGTCTTATTTTGTAACCCTGGCCATCTGGGCTCCCCTGGAAGAGACAAAATCAACTGTCCTCATTCCCATGGGAGCTGAAAGTACGCTGATGTTCTGGGGCATTGGGAATTGCCTCAGGTGCCCTCATGTGGGGGCAGTGCACTTCAGAGCCTTGCCTTGGCTTCAGCCTCATGACCCAGGGCAGGCAGACCCCTGTGTGTGTGTGTGGGTGGGGGGACTCTGCTCTGCCATTCCCCGTCCTTAGCTCACCCCTTTCCTTGTTACAAATGCTGGGGATGGAAGTGGCTCTTGGGGGGAGTGTTTTCTAGTATCTGAGGGAACTGTCTGGACCACACTGGCCACTTACTGTCACTGGGGAGGTGAATAGAGTGTTGGTACTGGGAGGCCTGCCTGGCATGGGTCAGCACAGGTAGGTGGCAGCAGGTGGCAGCCTCACATTTGTCAGAGTTGGAAGCTGTGGCGCCCAGTGGGGACTTAAGGCATGCTGGGCAGGGCAGGCTGTCTTCAGTGATGCCACAGAGGGGTTCACAGTGATTAACCCTAGTGTGTGTGGGAAGCTGACAGGACAGTGCCAGGGACAAGCATCCTGGGTGAGCCTTTTTTGGATAAGTTTATGAGAAAGTTGGTCCCTTTCTTTCCGCTGTCCCCTTTCAAATGACCTTGTGGTGACTGACAAGGCAAGTGCCATCAGGACCAGGCAGCTCTGAGGTTGATGCAGACTCTGCCAGGCTACACCTTTGGAGAGCAACTGTCTCTGTCACCTGCAGCTCTGCTGGGCGGCAGGGACTGGCCCAGCTGCCAGGCTGGCTCTGAGGTCTGCAGGTACCTGGGGTTCTGAGCCCCAAGGGACATGACTGATCCCTCGTGATTCAGGCTGCCCTGCACCAGGCCCTTAACCGGGTCAGTTGAATGCAGCGTCAGCAGCCGTAGGCAGGCAGCACATGGTCGGGCTTGGCTGAGGGAGGGCAGGAGCAGGGGTAGTGGCTCCTATCCCCTGACGGAGGTGGCTGTAGGCTGGACCCAGAACCCTAGGGGAGAGGGGTCCCACTTGTCTCTCACACTTTCCTCTTAAAAACCTCCTGCTCCCTGACACCTGTCTTCATCATCACCCATCTGTACCAGGATTGCCAGAAGGGGTGATGGAAGCACTTGTCATTGGTGATCCAGAGGGGAAACTGAGGCCGCAGGAGGCATGGTGCCAGTTGTTATATACAGCCATGGGTTGATACCCCATCCCCTTCTGCATTCATGAGCTTCTGGCTTCTTGATCCAGCACAGGACAGTCACTAGACCCTCCTCCCAGGGCTGGGACGTAAAGCAGGTGACATTACTGGCAAAGGCAGAAGTGGCCAGGACAGACGATATAACCATATTGAGGCATGGAAAGGAGATCCGTGACCCTGTTCTCAAGGAGCAGGAGGTAGTTGGCTGCAGCCAGGGTACCAGGGAGCAGAGCCTCCCTTGTCCCATCTCTGGACTTCAGTGCTCATCTCAGGGATGAAAGAACACTCAGGTGCATGGCCTCTGTATGACAAATGGCTCTCCGGAAAGCTTCTGATGTTGGGTAGTGGTCAGTATACCAATATGTATATCTGCTGTCTGCCTGTCCGTCTGTCTATCTGTGTAGGACTTTGTGCAGTGTATGTAGCCTTCTCCGCCCTCTGTCTTAGGGTTCTATTGCTGTGATAAGCATCATGACCAAAAGCAACTTGGGGCGGAAAGGATTTATTTGGCTTACACTTCACCTCTGTAGTCCAGCACTGAAGGACGCCAAAGCAAGAACTCAAACAGGGCAGGAACTTGGAGGCAGGAGCTGATGAAGAGGAAGCAGGACCACCAGCCCAGAGATGGCTCCACCCACAGTGGGCTGGGCCGTCCCCATCAATCACTAGTTATATATATTTAAAAAATGTCTTACAGGCTTGCCTACAGCTTGATCTTCTAGAGGCAATTTCTTAACGGAGGCTCCTTCTTTTCTCATGACCCTAGCTTATGTCAAGTTGTTATAAAACTAGCCAGCACACTGTACCCCTCCTGTCCTCAGGCCCCACTGTAGTTAGAAGCTGTCACCTAGAAGCACAGGCTCTGAACCCTGCCAGGATCCAGAGGAACTAGGAGGGCACACAGAAAGTGGAATACTTTGAGATCAAGAATTAGGAGTTCAGATCACAGCTGGGCTTGACTGTTGGCCTTCCCACATAGAAAGAACAAGAAGAGGTGTAAAAAGAAACAGGAGTTTGGGCTTACACTTAGTAGCTCAAGAGCATTTGCCGCTCTTTCAGAGAATGAAAGAATGGGAGAATGGGTGTTTGTCTCCCAGCATCCGCACAGGCAGCTCATAACCACCTGTAACTCTAGTTCCAAGGGGTTTGATGCCCTCATCTGGCCTCTTTAGGTGTCTACCTACCCACAAGCATATATACACACAAAGACACACATGTAAATAATAAAATAACTCTTTAAAGAAAGGAATCAAGAGCCAGTGCGGTGGCACATGCCTGTAATCCCAGCACTTAGGAAGGCAAAGGCAGGTGGATTGCTGTGAGTTTGAGGCCAGCCTGGTCTACAAAGCCAGTCCAGGACAGCCAGGAATACACAGAAAAACCCTCTTTCAAAACAAAACAAAACAAAAACAAAAAAATGGAATCAAGAATGTTTAGAGACCTGTTCTTCTTAGCACTGTGCCCATCCTCACCTGTTCCTTGCATTTTCATTTTTTTTTTTTTAATTTGAGACAGTTTCCCCCAATGGCCCAGGTTGGATTTGGAACTCATAGAAATCCTCCTGCCTCGATATCTCCAGTACTGGGATTACAGGTGGGAGCTCCCATGCACATTTCTAGCCCTCATAACCCAATGTGAGGTATGGCACATAGGTGCATTCTGGGTTTTTTGGTTAGTGGATATCACTGATGCCCTGTTTTGCACATACTCCAGGAGCAGACTCCTCGTTCCTTGAGGTTTTGGCTGCCCCCACCTTTCTGTCACATCTCAACAGCGGCTCTCTCTTCTCCTTTGCTTGTTTTCGTGCTCTGGGTGTTTCTGCAAACCCTACCAACCCCTGCCTGCTGATGCCCTCTCCCTTCTGCTGGCTGACCTTGGCAGGTGGCCACACACAGGCAGTGTTTTCACATTTGCTGGTGACTGGTTACCATTTGTCAGGCATGGTGTCACAGTTCTTGGCCTGTGCGTCTCAGCCTGTTTGGCCAACCACATAGAAGTGGCAACTCCAGCTGATGTGGAGTTGCCAGCTGCCCATCCTCTGTCGCCTTTTCTGATCTCTTGGCAGCCTGGGAACGGCGTTCCTGAAAAGTGTTGCCATTGGCAAAACCGAAATTAGCAAGATCAAAGTCTCAGAAAAAAAATGGGAGGGTAGGGGAAAAAAAAAACAATAAAAATGGCATGAAGTGTGCCTTTAAAAGATACAGCAAATAGAAATTCTTCAAGGCACAACTGCCAGAGCCTGCTCACCCAGGCTCACATTGAAGAATTCTCTGCAGCCAGGCACCAATTCTTGTATCACATATGGGGAAGTTGCCAGTGGTCTTCATGCAGAAGGGAGGGTCCTCCCTTCTGTGTGTCTTCCTGGGTCAGCTTTGGTCATTTTTGTTTTCTGGATGTGTCCACCATGTCTGCATGATGGTATGGGGTTTTTTGGTGTAAGTCACCCATCCTTCCCTTCATGCACCTATGGCATCTATAGGTTCTGTAGTGATGACTCCTCTCTCATTCCAGTCTTGGTGACTACTGCCTCCTTCAACTTTCTTATCACCCCAGCTGTAGGCTTGTTAGTTTTATTAATCTCTTGGGAAGTTTAAATTATAGAAACTGTGCCTCTCTGAAGTTTCTGACCAGTACTTTTTGGACATGGCGCATCTCTCCAAACTCACAGCAAGATCTTTATGAGCCAGGAAGAAACACTTATGAGCACACCAGGCCTTTTCCAACCCCTCCACTGGGGGCCAACTGTCCACATCCAACCTCCCCTGTGGAGTTGAAGAGGTTAAAATGATTTTTCTTGGACCTGGAAATTTGGCTTAGTTGGGAGAATGCTCACTTATCCTGCACAAAGCCCTGGCTTCGATCATCAGGCATGATGACACACACCTGTCACTCAAGCACTCCAGGGCCAGAGGCAGGAGGATCAGGAATTCAAGGTCACCCTTGGCTGCATGACCCCTTGGAAGGGAGGGTGGCCATGTCTTTTATGGAGGGAGCTATTAGGTGTCTTCCTTAATTAACACTCTTTTGCTAATTTTTTTCTTTAAAAAGTTATTTTTACATTTATTTATTTTATGTACATGAGTGTTTTCCCTTCATGTATGTCTGTGCCCATATGCCTGGTGCCCCAAAAGACCAGAGAGGCATCAGATCCCCCTAGAAATGGAGTTACAGGTGGTTGGGAACCACCATGTGGGGGCTGGGAACTGAACCTTGGTCCTCTACAAAAGCAACCAGTGCTCTAAACCTGAGTCCTCTCACTCAACCCCCACCCCTCTTTTTTTCCGTTTGAGACGCAATCTTACTATGTATCCCTGACTAGCCTAGGCTGGCCTTGAATTCACAATTGGCCTTCTGAGTGCTGGGATTAAAGGTGTATGCTGCTACATGGGGTACATGGGGCTCTGTCATATATATATAAGGTCTACCACTGAACATGGAGCTCATTGCTTACGAAGGGTGGCTAGCCAGTGAGCCCGTGGATCCTCCTGTCTCTGCCTTCCTGTGACCTGCCATGTCTGGCCTTTCTGAGGGTTCTGGGGATCAAACTCAAGGCCTCCTGCTTGTGCACTGAGCCCCAGACCCTATATTTGCTTGGTTTGGATTTGTTTTTTGAGACAAGGTCCAGAGTAGCTCAGTCTAGCTGGACTCAAGCTCAGCATATACTGGAAGCTTGAGCTTCTGGTCATCCTGTCCCCATCTGAGCACTTGCTTGCATGCCAGTACCAACCACCATGCCCAGACAGATGTATTCATAAATGTACATATGCATGTATATTTGTATTATGTATTATGTGTGTGTTCTGCAGTCTGCATATGGAGGTCAGGGGGACGGTTTTCAGGAATTGGTTCTCTCCTTCTTTCTTCTTCCGCCAGCTGAGTTCTGGGGATTGAACTGAGGTCCTCAAGCTTGGCTGCAAGTACCATTACTTATGGAACCTGTCTCACGGGCCCTAGACTTAAACATTAAAAAAAAAAATCACATCATTTCCCCCTCTCCCCTCTCCCTTTTGGTTTTTCAAGGCAGGATTTCTCTGCATAGTCTTGGCTCTGTATACCAGGCTGGCCTGGAAGTCAGAGATCTGCCTGCCTCTGCCTCCTGAGTGCTGGGATTAAAAACATATGCCATGGGGCTTCCCTCTTCTCTTAAATGTATTTAGAAAGTCGCCATTCCAGACCAAGACTGTGAACATGTGGGCCTTCTTGTCCTTACTGAGCTGTAGTTTGAGGATGGTCAGCGTCCTGTAACTTTAGCTTTTGCTTTGTGTACAAAGTATCCTCTATTTGAAATGTGTGGGGATTTCCCTGCTTTTCTGTTAAGTATCTTAATCCCCATCTACCTCTGCATCTGGGTCCTCCCATTCATCACAAGCTGAGGTCTCTTTGGGGTCATGGAAGTGAGTGATGGATGAGTCTGCTCCTACCCCACTACCCAGCTGCCCAGCCCAAGACTCAGAGGGTGGGACTCCCCTGGGCAGGGTGCCACCCTGCGCCCGACCTTCACTCCTCACACCTCTAGAGCAACCTGGAGGCCAGTCAGAGCCCCAGCCAGTTTCTTCTATGTGAGTTTCATTATTTTAAAAAGTTATTGGGTTTGGGGTGTAGCTTGGTGGTCTGAGAAATTGATCTTTACCGAGGCTTTTCTGAGCTGCAATATAAAAGCTCCTCTAAAACTGTGGACTCCAGTGATTTCCGGACACTGATGAATTGTGCAACTATCAGCACAGTTTAATTTAGGTCATTTTCACCACCCCTGAAAGGCTCCTCCTCCCCGAGGCCCTGGAAACGCAATGTGTGGTCTCTCCCTGGGCATTTCTTTGTTCTGGATAGTTTAAATAGATGGGAATGGATACTGTGATGTTTTCAGGCTTTCATTCCTTTTCATTACCAAATAATACTCCATTTACATTGACTACATTTTATTTATCTGATCATTTGGGGGTGGGTATTCACACCTTTTTGTTCATGTGTTTTAAATGATTTATTTATTTATTTATTTATTTATTTATTTATTTATTTATTTATTTCATGTATGAGTGTGTGCATGAATGTGTTCCTGGAGGCCAGAAGAGGGCGTTGAATCCTCTGGAACTGTAGTCATAGATGGTTGTGAGCTGTGTGCTGGGAACTGAACCCGGGTCCTCTGCATGAGCAGCAAGTACTCTTAGCCCCTGGGCCATCTCTCCAGCCCCATGAGAAGATATCCTCCCACACACATACACACCTTTCTCTTCCACAGAATTTCACCGTGTTGATTAGCTAGCTTTGAGCTGCAGTGATCCTCCTGCCTCAGACTCTAGCGTGCTAGGATTACAGGTGTGTTCCATTGCGCTTGGCTTGGCTTGTCAGGTGTGTGGCTGGGGGTGGGGTTGCTGGGTCTGGCACCACGCTGGGCTTCACCCTGTCAGGGACTGCTGTGCTGGATTGATTCCCACAGAGGCTGCGCCTCCCCCATCTGCCAGCAGGCATGAGAAGCTAAGCAGCTGCAGGTGGGCACATCTCATGGCAGAGTGCAGCATGCTGTGGTCAGCATGGCTAATGTTCTTTCTCACATTCAAGCTTGGTTGTCAACAGATAATTTGTGTGTGTGTGTGTGTGTGTGTGTGTGTACACATGTGTTTGAATGTGTGCAGAGGCCATAGGTCAGTGTCCACTGATGTCTTCCTCAGTCACCTGCCACCTTATTTGCTGATTCAGCTACACTGGCTGGCCAGGGAGCCCCTGGGACCCTCCTATCTCTGCTTCATTTCCATCGCTGGATCAGGTGCACACTGCTGCACCTGGCTACTTGGGCACTGGGGATCTGAACTCAGGTCATCATGCTTGCATAGCAAGCACTTTGTGGTCTGGTCCATCTCCTCAGCCTCCCAATGAAAAATTTGAAGCTTCTTCATTTTAATGGTGATGAATAAGATCCAGGATTTGGAGAGATGGCTCGGTGGTGGAGAGCACTGGCTGCTCTTCCTTCCTGAGGACCCTGGTTTGGTTCTCAGCAGCCATGCCCAGAGCCGCATGCCATCACCCGTGATTCCACTTCCTAAGGAATCAGCGCCCCCTTCTGTCTTCCTGGAACACTGAATATTTATGGGGTACATACAAATATATACGTATATATGCACACATATATACATATGTGTATATATGCACATATATGTATATATGCACATATATATACATATGTGTGCATATATATGTATATATTTGTACATATATATATATATATGGAGGCAAAAACACTCATATGCACAAAATAAAAATAAATACAAACAAACAAACATGCTCCAGCACTCCCTGGCTGAGGGGTGGTGGGCAAGCGGTGTTCCCTCTTTGCCTCTTAGTTTCTTCATCTGTAAGTCTCTCAGGAAGGGCTGGAGATAGTTGACACTTGGACAATTTTTAGAGTGGTTTCTGGCGTCAGGATGCCCCATGTCTGGTAGTAACAAGCTGTGTTATTCCATTGCTGTCGTAGGACTTCCAGAAGAGAACA
Source organism: Pachyuromys duprasi (assembly GCA_028658305.1). Classification (NCBI taxonomy): domain Eukaryota; kingdom Metazoa; phylum Chordata; class Mammalia; order Rodentia; family Muridae; genus Pachyuromys; species Pachyuromys duprasi. The sequence continues at coordinate 55,003,873 of CM053744.1, forward strand.
GAGGAGGATCACGCAGTCACCATCAGGCCTCACGGCTTGGAGGCCGCACTATTCACACCGTACTCAGTTTCCCTCTGCTGAGAGTGAAGTTGGGTGCTGTCATCCCAAGCCCTGATCACTCAGTGCCCGGTGACATAGTTAGCTCCTGATGTCGTGGGGACATAATTTTTCTTGTCTGTGAGGCACTCGTATGCGAACCATAGCTCAGTTCTTTACCCCAGGGCCAGCATCTAGGGGTGCAGGCCATGGGGAAGTGTTCTCAGCAACACAGGGAACTTTTGTCTTAGGATGGGTTCTTACCATCAGTATAGACCTGAAATCTATAGGCTCCAGGCAGGTCCAGAGTAGGACATGGCCACTGAGGACAGGGCTGTAGATATGGATGTATTCATGCTGAAAACAGAGTCTAGGGAAAGAAGGGCAGTCAGAAAAATGACACCCCCGCTCTCCTCTCCAGAAAGAAGTGCCCCCAGCTGTTTTTTGGCTCCAGGTGCATTCATATATGTATGTATTCATACATATGTGAGCAGGACATGGCAGGACCATGCCGGGCATCACGTGCCCCAGTACTTTTTCCCTCATGTCACAACTGCCTTTCAGGGGGGCTGAACTGTGGACTATAGAGCGCGATGATGGGTTCAAGCCTGAGCCTTGCTCCTAGGCCGCTTTGTGTTCTTTGGCCAGTTGCTCACCTTCTCTGTGCTGTAGTTTCTGAACTATATCTCAGAGATGATGGTGGTGCCCATGTCCTAAAGTTGCTTGAAGGTCAGAAAGATAGACTATCAGAGGAGTGGCAGCTAAACCACGTGTTCCCAGGTGCTCGGCTCTCACAGTGGCCCCTGGTCACGAGGGCACTCAGGGTGATGTCTGGCTTTCCTGATGCAATGGCGTCTCAGCAGCCTGCACTCTGGCCAGCTGGGCCTTGCAGGCATACTGACTGGCCCCTGTTTCTCAGGCAGTGGGAGCTAGGAGAGGTGGTCATTGGTTATGGGGCCAGCAGGGCCTGTGCCTGATGCTCAGCCTAGCAGGGGGAGCCCTCTGGTCGCAGTGTGCCTAGAACATGCACTTCAGATGAGCTAGGTTCAGACCTCATCAGCAAAGGTAGAAAATCCCAGCACATGGGAGGCTGAGGCAGGAGGATCCTGAGTTAGAGGTCAGCCTAGACAACACAAAACCTGCCTCATAAAAATATCCCTTAAAAGTAATAAGAGATTAGCCAGGTATGGGGGTGCACATCTGTAATCTCAGCACTCTGGAAGGCAGAGGCAGAGGCAGGTGGATCTCTGTGAGTCTGAGGCCAGCCTGCTCTACAAAGCAAGTGTAGGACAGCCAAGGCTACACAGAGAAACCCTATCTCAAAAAACCTAAAAAAATAAAAAATAAAAAAATAAAAAACAAACAAACAAACAAACAAAAAACATCAGCTCAGCTCTTGGTTTCCATTCATTTTATTCTGCATAGGGGTATTTATCCTGGTGGGTAGCCATAGAGTCCAGCCGAGTCCTGGCAAACACTCAGGTTTCCTCCAAAACTTTCCACCTCACTTGGTATAAAGCTAAGTGTGAGAAAAGTTACAGGGAAGCCAATAGTGGTGGCACATGTCTTTAATCCCAGCACTTGGGAGACAGCAGCAGCGGATCTCTGAGTTTGAGGCCAGCTTGGTCTACAGAGAGAGTTCCAGGACAGCCAGGGCTACATAGAGAAGCCTTGTCTCCGAGGGGAGGGAGAGAGAAGATACAGGAAGATCTGCGACCCCACCCCTCGTTCTTACCCAGCCCTGGTGTCCCCTTCTGTCACAGCAGTGCACAGCTGGGCTGTCAACACCAGCATAGTCTGCAAATGAAGATCATGCTCCCAGTTATACATGCAGTGATATACGAATGTGTGGGTGTGTCTTTCTATACGTATGTGTCTCTGTACATGTGTCTATCTCTCTGAATGTATGTCTGTGCGTTTGCCTGTCTCTGTGTGCTCATGTGTCTGTATGCTTCACATGTGAGTAAGGGGGGGGGGGTCTGTGTTCTATCTCACCTGACAAGGAGGAGCCCACTTACCAAAGGTATATGGCTGGAACCCAGTTCTGCTGCCCTCTGCCTGATCCTGGACTTCTCGGCACATCAGTGGGCAGACCAGCCATGGGTACCACATGGTATGCTTATGGATGAGAAGAGAAGAACACATTGATGGAGTATCTGGCTTAGGCTGCTGAGATTTCAAAATTTAAAAAAAAATATTTTAATTTTAATTATGTATGCATACACTTATCTGTATATGGGTCTGTGCATGTGAGTGCAGTACCAATGGAAGCCAGAAGAGGATGTCAGATACTCCTGGAACTGGAGTTACATGAGGTTGTGTGCTACCACACTGGGAGCCAAACTCAGGTCCTCTGTAAGAGTAATCCACACTTTTAACTGCTGACCCATCTCTCTAGTCCCAGATGGTTGTTTTTAAATGTTTGTTTGTTTGTTCTCCAAAGGGCCTTGAGTTCTCTTTACTTGAGCAGTAAGAAGCCATTGTGTATTCAAAACAGGTCTTAAGATAGGAGTTGGTCTGAGAGGCAGCAATAGGCCAGTTGGAAGGAGAGGAGAGAAGCAAACAAGCCAGAATCTTATAGGAAATGTGGCCTGGGAGAGGAGTGTGAGCTGGGTAGGACCTCACAGATTCCCAGAGCAGCCAAGTCACTTGTCTAAAGTCAAGCACACGGCACACGAGCTGGCATGCTTCACTCTGTTTCTTTACCAACCTGTGGAGCATGTGGTAGGAAGCCCCTTGCAGAAGCCAGGAGGCTGAGTGTGCATGGTGTGAATGGGCTTGTCCACTGCTGTGCAGCTCCCAGTGGCCAAGATGAAATCCATGATCTCAAGCTGGAGATTCAAACATCCCCAGGGCTCAGCACCAGCTCTCACATCTCAGGAAGGCTAGCAGGAGAAAGCTAACAGGAGAAAGCTGGCTTAGACGTTACTCGTCTCTCTTTCTCTTTTACTCTCTTTTAAACTTTTAGCAGCAAATTCACTATATAGCTCTCTATGGCACTTGAGACTTGGCACTGTAGCCCAGGCTGACCTTGAACCCTGCTGAGATCTTGCCACCTCCCAGCTGGTGGCATTATAGATATGTGCCTTTGCACCCAGCTGGTAGCTAGCGGGTCCCCCACCCCACCCCTTTTGCTCTGTCCCTTTGGATGCAATCTGGTTCAGATTGAGATGACTCCATCATACCAATCCTGTACATACCCCCCAGGGACCTGCTATGCCTGGCCGCTGGCAGAGTTGTGCTTCTCGTAAAACACTGAATACTCTGCAGGGAGAACTGGGGTCTCCATTGTCCTGGAGCAGGGCAGGCTCTCTACCAGGTGAATTTCAGAGCTTTGGGGAAGGAAGTGGCAGTAACAATAGGCTGGTCTCTGGAAGGGAGCTCAGAGACTTGGTGGCTCAGATCTGTTACTATAGCTACTCAGGAGGCCGAGGCAGGAGGATTGTAAGTTCAAGGCTACCCTGGGCTAGACTGAGTTCAAGGCTAACCTGGGCTGAAGAGTGAATTCATGGCTGGCCTGAACAACTTAACATGACCTTGTCTCAAAAGAAAAATATGAAAAGAAGGCTGGGGCTGGCGCTCCCGTGAATTGCCGCTGGAGGCTGAGGAACAGCTCAGTGGTAGAGCCCCTGCCTAGAATCCCCCAGTGGAGCCTTCAGCTACATGCAGGAGGCCCTGGGTTCTGTCTCCAGTATCATGGAGTGAAAAGAGAGAGAACAGTATTACGGTGACCTCATCTCTGGCAGGAACAGCAGGCCCTCTACTCTCTGCATGTCTGTATTGGTATGGATTTAGGGGGCCCTGGGGAGGGGCCTGCATGGGTTTTGTAAACACTGGCTCCCCTGAAAGATCGACAAGGAGGCCTGTGGCCCTGGGCTCACAGGCTCGTGAGCTCTGTGGCTTGACTCACTGTGGTGAGTGCCTCAGACTTGTTTAAACTCCAGAGAGAAGAGGAGCCGTGGCTGGGGGTGGCTGGCGCCTGTTTCCTTATGCCCACAGGGAGCATGGAGAGAGTTCTGGATTCCAGAAGAGGCTTCTTGGAGCTGTTCCCTGTTGGGTGGACACAGCCTGCACTTCCCCAGCTGCTGATGGCCAGGCCAGAGAAGCCCTGAGCAGCAGGACCCTGGCCAGACGCCACCCCCTTAGTACAGTGGTGGCAGCTCAGCTTTCTGTATCTTGGGCTTGCAAGGGAGCCCCAGAGCCCGTTTAGAGCATGTTTAGACGGGGCGGGGCAGCCAGGAATCTGCTCCTTTATTCAGGAGCTAAATGGATCTTTTATTAGGATCAGCAAAATCCATTTTTAACTGAATTTGAAGGTCAGCCTGACTAAGGTTTCTCGAAACCATGCTGGGGCGTGTCTATTGTGTCACAGATCTTGGAAGTGGCAGTTCTGGGGGGGTCCTCTGGGCCTCCCCCACAAACCTTGCTGTCTGTCTTTGATCTTGGACTAGCCATCTAGATTCTGTGTTTTCAGACAAACCATTCATTTATTGAGCACCTCCTACATACAGGAGAGCAAGGTCTGGGCCCAAGAAAAGCCAGACAAATGAGAAGACAGTTCCAGATAGTGGGCCTAGAACTGTGCTGGGGTCAGCCTATGGGGTACTTCGTGAACTTGGGGAAGGTTTGTTATGCCTGGAGCCCTCCCAGCTTTCAACTTTCTGATGTCACCCAGTTTAGCGCCTGGGGTCCCAATCCAAGTAGCTCTTCAAATTGCACTTTGGGAGGTAGATGGCAGTAGCCATAAGTGTGCCAGCCTTTCTGAGGCCCTTTGTAAACTCTATACACCAGGCCGCCAGAACCAGCCCCACTTCTGGGTCTCAATTCAGTTTCATCTTGGAACAGGATCCCTAGTCTCTGGACATGTAGAGTGTTTCTGAGGCTCTGGAGGGAGAGGACTCCCAAGGATGGGGCAGCCTAGTGGTGGGGAGCCTAGGGCCTTGCCTCAGCCTGCTGACTGAGAGGTGCAGCCTGTCAGTTGGTGTCAAGTGGCTGTCCCTCTGCAGTACAGACGGTTTCTTGATGCTGTTAGTGGCAGCTTGTTCTATGAGCTGTCAGCAGCTTCTGCTTTTGGCCCTGAGTTCTTATTCCACAGGGAGAGAGGCTCCGTTCTCCTGGCTGGAGGGGAAATAGACCCTTTGATAGCCAGGTGCCTGCCAGGTAAAGCCACCGGGCACCACATCTCTGTACCTGCTGTGGCTAGACCCAGTACTGGACGGGCATGCTCAGAGCCTTGGACAACAAGATGCTCTGCTCACCAGGAGCTCTGATCTCTTAGGGGAAATGGGAACAGGCAGAACACAGATGAATCTAATATACAGGACTTAGGTGGTGGCCTGGATCCTGCTGGTCAGGATGGATGGGGAGATGCTGATGGCTCCTCTGTGGCTCTCCAGGGTCTTCTTTGGTCATGCTGCAATCTCCCCAGTGGCAGCCACTTGCTCTGGACATCTGACCTCTGCAGATACGGTGGTGCCCCTGTTGGTTGGGTGGTTCCTGGCCTGCGCTGTGTAGCCTGGGCCTGCATCCAGGGCTGTCTCCTGTGGCTTCCCTCATCGGGTGGAGCCTGGCTGGGACAAGCAGTCCTTCTGTTGGTGGCAGGGCTGTGTGGAGTGAGCAGGGATGGCTGGAGCTTTAGCCAGAAGCCTGGCAGGAGGGAGGTGTTCATTTAGAAACACGAACACTCCTGTCCAGGGACACACAGCAGAGCGCCTGCTGTGTTTATTTGACCCCAGAGGATTGGCGAGCTGCAGGAAGGAGGGGTGCTCCCTGACTTTCCCCCTCCCTCCTCCCATCTCTTCTGCGTCTGTCAGTCTGCCTTGGGTGGGAACTGGAGTTTACGCCTCTGCCTGTGTTTCTCAGTGAAGGCTAAGTTTGGGAGCTCTGCCTCCGAAAAGGCCTGAAGTGAAGCATTCTCTTCAGAGGGTACATGATGTCCCCACAACCCCAGTTGGGGAGTGTTTGGGGGCTCAGGGGACCTGAAGACCCCTTTGGAGAGGCAGAGGGCATCAGCAGGCAGGTGGCCAGGCAGGTGGCCTAGACAACTGCTTACCCGCAGCAGCCAGGGGCAGTGTGGGTGGCCACGGCAGGCTGCCAGGTGGAGAGCACTTGACTCCTTACCTGAAGACAGGGCCACCTACTGCACTGCTTCTCTCTGCTCCCTAAGTAAGAATAGCAAGGAGCTGTCACCTTCCTGTCTCTTCTGTCATCCCTCCTCCACTGTCTGAGGACAGTCCCACCTTCTCCCTCACCTGCTCCTCAGACAGCCCCGTCATTCTCATCCCTGCCTGCCTCCCCCTAATGGGCCAGGTCTCACTTTCACCCTGCTGTGGTACTGACTTTGAGAAGCCATTAGGCTCACATCTCCGTGGGGCTCTCGGGGACCCCTTAGGAGGATGGTGGATGCTGTCTTCGTCTCTGTCCCCGAGGGCTCTTCCAGCACCCCAATGACACTGTCTTGCTGGATTTCTGAGGGTCTTGACCTACGGGCCTGGTGGTAACCTGTACCCACCATCTCGGGACACTGTACAGAGCTGTTGTTTGCCCTTGCTCATGTCACACAGCGGTTCACAACAGGGCAGAGCCTGAGCTTAGTGGTTTTCAAGTCTCAACATGTATGCCAGGTGGTGACCTGGCGTGGTCAGGTACAGTGTGGTTTAGCGGGGCGGGAGCTACAGGCAAACGGGCAGGCTGGCAAGGGGTCATGTGGAGAGAAAGGTGTGTCCCATCTTTTTTTTTTTTTTTTTTTTTTTTGGAGACAGGGTTTCACTGTGTAGCCCTGACTGTGCTGGAACTCATTCTGTAGACCTGGCTGGCCTTGAACTCACAGAGAGCCACCTGCCTCTGCCTCCCAAGTGTTGGAGTTAAAAGCATGCACCAGTACCTCCCAGCTGAAACCTCAGTATTTTGACCGTGATTAAATTTGTGTAATGCAACCCTTAACGGGTCCAGCTACGTTAGATGGCAAAATAGTAAGTAGTGAGCATTCAAGTTGCCTCCATCCATCCCCAGCGCTGGCTGTCTCTCCAAGTGGATTTGCTGTCCTCATTATGTCCTGGCCCCAGCATGTCTCTCGGTGCCTATTGACATTTTAACAGATGTAGGTAGGGCCTTTGGCAGACTTGTATACCCAGGGAGAACTGAGTATTGCCCCTTTGCATCCATCCTGTGGAGCTGTAATCTCTGACCTGGGACCTTTAGGACTGTAGGTGTTTACAGAAGCGCTTGCTCTGGCTTGAATTTGCTCCAGGCAGCAGCGGTGAAGCCCTTGGCTTCTATGTGCTAGACGGGCACTCTGCAGTGAAGCCCCAATACCAGCCCTTCGTTTTCTTTTTACAATGAGTTACGGTCTCTCTAAGTTCTCAGGATAGCCTTCCACTTGTAGTAATCCTCCTGCCTCAGCTTCCTGAGTGCTGGGATTGTAGATCTACTACCAGGCCTGACTCAGTTGTCTGTTGATTATTACTTTACCACTGTAACCCCACTAGGGTCAGCCCTGTACCCCGTGGTCTAAACATTAGTTCCTGCATGTGATGTATTAGATGTGGATCTGAGGTGGAGAGGGTAGGTGGTCTGCCACACATCTGTCGCCATGTGGTTTGATGGCTCTCTGGCCGCCACATACCCTGGAGGTTTGCTTTTGTTTTTCTGAAACTCTAGGTTGTAAGGTTTCTAGATGAGGAAGGCAGAGCTCTGAGAAGATTTCCCTAGCGATCTGCCTCATTCCGGCTACTCTGGTGGTCAAGGCAGGAGGTTCACAGGTTCAAGGCCAACCTGGGCTGCAGAGAGAGCTCAAGTCTAGCCTGTGCAACTTAGCAAGACCCTGTCCCAAAGTCAAAGTCAAAGAATTCCCAGCATATATTTTTCTTACTATCTGCAGGTGTTAGAGAGTTTTTAAAGTGACTTTTTAATTTTGTTTTTAGCTTCTGAAAAGGGAACTTCTGGCAAATATCACGCTGGTGGGAAGAACAAAGCCACAGCGAGCTCAGATGTGTTGTGTGGGTGCCATGGGTGGTTCTGTCTCCTGTTGTGTGAGGTGCTGCTTTGCCAGGCTGTTTGGGGACCTGGGTCTTATCATGGGTGGGGAGGGGATGGTGCTGGCTGTTCCTTATCTGGCACAGAATCTCTCTTTTTTTGTCCTTACTCTGTGATCACTCCCTGTGTCAGAGACCTCTGCTTTTCTTCACAGCATCCTCCATGAGTCCTCGCCCTGCTCTTTACCCGGTGGTGGCATTGTTCCCAGGGGCCTGTCCCCAAGGCCAGAAAGCAGCTGCCTCGCTGCTGGGGAGCCAAGCTGGGCATAGAGCCATGGTGGGTGGAGGTCTGAGGATGAGGAGGGCTCTTGGCCAGCTAAGGAGAACATGGACCCTTTCATAATGGTAGGGTAGCCAGCATTTATGGGTGAGCTTGGATACCCAGGACCTGTAGATGAAATTGTCCTCCCCTCTCTAAAGAAACCCCAGGTCCTGCAGGCCAAGCTGGGGCATAGGTGTCTGTCTTTGCCAGCACTGGGAGCCGGCAGTAGGAGCCTGGCAAGTTAAGCTCAGGGCCCTTCACTTTCTTGCCAGGCACATCCCAGTCTAGACGTTGGGCTCTGGGGCCCACAGTGGAACGAGGCTCGGCTAACAGGAGGCCAAGGCTAGGGCCCTCTTGCCCTCAATCTCCTGGCTGCATCCCAAGCCTATAAGGAAGCCCCAAAAGCTCTGTCCTGTCTCTGGCCCATCTGTCATAGGGTCTGTCTTTTTTGGGAGGCTGCCCAGAGGCCTGTGAGCCCCGAATTCTCACCTAGCTGAGGGTCTCACTGACCATATCCGACTGTCCTCGGTCCTGTTCTGATGGCCCTGGTGGAGACTTCAGGCCTGATTCTTGCTTGGGTATTCTGCCCACGGGAGTCTCTACTAGGCAGTCCACATGCTCCAAAGGGTTAGCGGTGGTTGTTATAGGAATGGCCCGAGGCTGTGGCAGGAGCTGTTGGAGTCCAGACTGGGGACAGGCAGGGTGCCATGGGAAAACTGTCAGAACCAACATGAGGTGACCCAGGTGGCTCTCTCCTGCCATAGATGCCAATTCTGTGGGTAGCTGGTGGGCTTCCGGGCCTTAGTTGCAAGGTTCTGAGTTAAGAGAAGAAAGAATATAGGGACCTAGGGGGCGGGAGAACCCTACTTTGTGAATGAAGCACCCCAGGTCTCAGGATGGGAAAGGTTTCCATTGAAGCTCTGGGATGAGGTCCACACCAATTGAGCAGGAAGTGTGTCTAAGGCACAGTGAGGTTCTGGGTTCATCACCAGCACCCCAAAAGAGACCAAAAGCAAATAGCATCAGTTGTATGTCCACAGAGCCATGCAGCACCCGCCACTGGTGGCCATCCTGTGTGCTTCCTGGCTTTGGGCTTCCTTTGTGGGTGGATCAGCTGTGGCACCACCCTTATGCCTGATATCTTCTACCCAGTGTGAGTGTGGGTTTCTCCCTGCTAAGTCCTGATGGACAGCCAGCCCTTGACAGGTATGTGGCTGCTTTCAGGGACAGGCTCCCACATTCATGTGTGTGAGTGTGTGTGTGTGTGTGTGTGTGTGTCTGTCTCTTTCTATTTGGGGGTAGGCTTACTACATCGTAGGCCATTTCTGTGGACCCTCCCCAGGATGTGCCAGGCTGTCTTGGACAACACCTGCTTTCTCTGGGCCTCACCTGCACACGACCAGCACACACTGCTCTTGATTTTCTGGTCCCTGCATCCTGGGATGTCAAGTGACCTCTCTGTGGTTAAGGATCTGGCCTGACAGCTTCACCCTTGAGGACAAGCCTTGTGCTGCCCTTTAAGGGGACTGTAGTGAGCTGCTGATTTCCCTGGGTGCGCTGAGAGTTCCCACTCAGCAGGCTGAGCTACTGGTGGGGGGAGTTCATGTGGCTTCAGCTCTCCTGTGATGCTGCTCAGGCCTGCCTGAGAGCATACCCAGCCAGCTGCAGGCAGTCACAGCCAGCCACAGCCGGCCTGTGACAGACGCCTATTCTTACAGAGCATCTGGTGGGGCCTGGGATTGGGAACCCCATGGGTCTAGAGTTTTGTAATCCAGACATTTGAAGTCTGCCCCGCCCCTTCCCCTGGCAAGAACACTCTGGGAGATAACCCTAGGTCCCTCAGAATATTCTGGAAATATGTCTTACTTCATCATAAATCTTGCTTGCTGGGCATGTGCCCATGTCTCTTACAGCACTTTTTCCTGTGTGGGGTCCATGAAGCCCAGAATATTGTTGTGTATACAAACGAGAGAGCCGAAGCCCAGATTGGCTAAAGTGCTGGCCCAGGGTGGAACAGCATGAATGAGAGTGCTTGGGCTGCCCCTACCCCCGTCTACTTTCTTCGTTCCTCCTTGGGATCCCTCTGGGTCCGCAGATGCTGCAGCGTGCTCCAGGAGTTGGAGTTAAGGCCAGGAAACCTGACAGGAGCCTCGGGACCCTTCTCTGGTGGTGTGATCGTCTTAATCATTCATTTGTTTAACAGGTCCTCATCCAGTGGAAACAGCTGCTGAGCAGAGGCAAGCTACTTGCCCCTCCCAGCAAGCCTCGGGAGGGGCAGGCAGATGTGAGGGGCAAGGTCACACACAAGATACAGCCTGTCACCTGAGTATGGGCTCTGAAGGAGGGCAAAGCAGCACTGGGAACACAGGAAAAGGTCTCTGGTATCTTGGGGGACCTCCTGATGGAGGGTCCATCAACCCCTGCTATAAACAATGACAGGGATGTGAGCAGACCAAGGAGTGGGGACGGAGAAACACCCCAGGTGGCGGAGACAGTGCATCTGAAGGTTGGGAGGCAGCCAAAGGTGCAGCGGGGAAACTGAGAGAGGAGATGTGTGGTGGGAACACAGCCTGACAATTTTCACTGGGGTTTTTATGGCTGTTTTCACCTCCTGAGATGCCTGTGGTTGGCAGAGTGGGGTCAGACTTAAACCAGAGAGTGGGTATCAGGAGGCTTCTTGCCTTCACTGAATGGGGCCTTATCGAGCCAGGCACCTTCCCCAGGTCCCTAGCTCATCTTGGGCACAGTTGGAAGCCTGGGTTGAGTCAGGATGCTGATAAAAGCTCCACTTCCTTTGGTCAAGCGTGGGCCTGGAGAGGGGGCTTCCACCTTTCCTGCCCTTCTCCCACCAGCAGCTACCCTGTCCTTCTACTCACAGACTCCTGGTTCCTCCTTGAGAAAGGAGAAGCTGCCAAGACAAGTACTCACACCACCACCCCGAGTCTGCCAATGCCCCTCCACGGTAGGCAGAGCACACATTCCCAGCCCGAGTGGGCCTCTGAGCCAGGAGCACATACTGTTTACAGCCTTCAGCAAGTGGTTCTTGGCTCCGTAGCAATGGCAGGCTGGCCTCACTGTGACATGCTCACTGTCCGGGCTCTTGGCAGGCTGTGAAGGGTCTCCAAGATGGGGGCAGGCTAGTGTTCTCCCTCCCCTGAATGAGAGGCAGAAGATGAGGCACTGTCCCCACAAGGACTCTCTTTTGCTCCTCTCTGCCAGAAGGACTGGTATTTCCAGGGGGCGCACACCAGTTGGAAGCCTGAGGTCTTCGGGCCCATGTGCCTGTGGCACTCAGCCCTCCTGCCCTGTCACTCAGTCCTTTGGCAACACCCTGCTGAGGCCGGGTACGTGCTCCCTGTGAGGGCAGTAACATGGCCAGACGCATGTGGCCTGGCAGTCTGACTGGGACTGTGTCCCTGGCTCCCGGCACTAGCTGTGGAATGCCTCTTCACAGTGCCTCATCCCCGATGTGTGTCCTCTCGTGAGTGGCTTGAGGGAGGGTTCCCCAGCTCTAGATTGAACCCAGGCCTGCTGAGCCAGTGGAGACAGCTATGTAAACAGTCCTGTTCTCCACTCTGTCCCTAGAACATGAGAAGTGGCGCACACCTGTTCTGCTTGCTTCTCCAGGCTGCTCCCTCGGTCATTTGATTGCCTCCCAAAGTCACCCTGTGTGTGCCATGCAGGCCTGTGACCGGCAGCCCGTGGAGGAGGCTGGTCTGAGCTGTTGCCCACAGACACCTGTGTCAGGTCCAGGCATGCAGGACACAGTGCTGTGGTGTCACTACAGGGAAGCTGGCTCAGGGAGCTACTGGAGGGGTTAATGAGTGCCAAGGGAAGCTCAAGGTGGCTGTGGCCAGGCCAAAGCTATCATATGGCGTGGGCGGCATTAAAGGGGGAGCCAGATGGCTCGAACTTGTCATTGTGGACTGTTGACTTCAGAGAAGTCTCATGAGATGGTGTCCCTTCTATCCTGCCCTAAGTGTTCTGGATGGAAAAGGGTTACACCACATGTCTGTGCCTCACCCTCCTGTGGCCCTAGTCAGTTTGTCATCATGAGGTCCCCAAGGCTACCAGGCACTGTGGGTCTCCTGGTGTTACCATGCCTCGGGGGCTCAGTGTCACCAGGACCCTCCGACCGCACAGATCTTTAGGATACAGCAGCGTGCAACCCCACCTTCCTGTTGCTGTCTCTGCAAACTCCTCTGTGTCCTTGTCCCCACCCCCATATTCCTTTTTAAATGATCTCAGGGGACCTCAGTGTGGGGCACAGTCTTGGGGGCCCCTGTTCCGTTCCCCCCGGTTTTTTTTTTAGCTCTATGACCTTTTGGTATTAAATAATATTATATTTTATTTGTTTATTTCAAGGTGTATGTACAGAGGTCAGAATACAGTTCATGAGAGTCACTTCTTCACCGAGGGGGGTCCCAGAGATGAAACTCAACTGTCAGGCTTGAAGGCAAACACCTTTATCTGTTGAGCCATTTCTCTGCTCAGCAATCCTTTAAAGGATGGAGGGTTTTTCTCAGTGAGGACTGGAGTGCGGTGTGCACTCCTTCTGTAGACTCAGGTCCAAGTTCACTGAGCATCAGCTACAATGGAGCTAGAGAGCAGTGCACACATGGGCTTGAACCGTATGCCATATGACCATAGCCCCATTTTGCAGATTAAGGAACCAAGGCACACGAGGGAGTCACAGGTGATCAAGGCAGCCCTGGGACCTGCGTAGAATCATCGCCCTTAGCTACAGGGACATTGCTCATTACCACTCCGATAGCTACCACGTGGAAGAGATTTGGAGTCTGCTCTGCCTCTTTCCCCGTCTTCCCCTCCCTGGCTGGTATGTGGCTCTGCCCTCTGCCTCTCTCTTCTCCCTGCCACCTTCTGTTCCACATTAGACCCGAGCCCTCTGCAGTGGTGTGGAGTTCCAGAAATGGCTTTCGCAGCACCTGGAGCACCTGGCTGGCCCACATGTCATTCAAGATAGGGCATGTCCCCACAGCTGCTCGGCCCACCTACTGTAACCCTAGATCCAAGGCTTAGCCACTGTGTGTGATCTCCAGGATGGGAGGCAAAAGCCGTCAGCCATGATCGTCTGTGCTGGCAACGGGAGGCAGCTACGGTACGTCTCAGGGTCTGCGGGGAGAGCCTGGCCCACCACTGATTAGGCACTGGGCCCAGAAAATGACCAGTGTCCCCAAGCTGTGGCCACAGAGGCTGGTGCCAAACTGCCAGTCTCAGTAAAACAGGACATTGAGTTGAACAGTTTTTATTTGGTTTCTCTAGAGGGACAGTCAGTGTAAAATTATAACAGGGATTTACTGGTTGGCTGGCGTGATTGGGCTGGGTAGTCCACAAGGACCATCCGCAGGCTGGAGAGCCAGAGAGCCTGGTAGCCGTTCAGCCTGTGCTCCTGGATGCCTGAGAACAAGGACTTAAGTCTGGGACTTAAGGCTAGAAGGTTCCGGGTGTGAGTCTACACTCAGGGGCTTCAGAAGCAGGCGAGGATCTGATGTCTGTGGGTAACAGGAGCAGGAGGGAAACCATGCAGAGTCCTGTTTTGGCTGCACTCTGGGGCAGGTGGTGTGATCCCGGAGTTGCTTTGTCTCACCCCAGTCTCCTCTTTACGGTGGCTCCGTGGGCCCCAGGTTAGCTCTGCTGGTTTGTGTAATCTGGGACCATTTATTCTGTCGTTGCTGGGCTCCATGAGCCACTGTGTTCCAGTCACTCTCTTCACCAGCCGGAAGTGATTTGGGCTGGAAGGTCTCAAGGGCAGAGGGGCTGCTGGCTTCTCTGTGTGTCTTCAGTTTCAATCACACAACTTCTGCTTTGTGGATGATACCCACTCTGGGTGGAATTGTGATTCCCCCCACCCCAAGTTGGGACAGAGTGTGGCTGTGGTGGCCAGGCCTTCCAGAAGGTGACTGATAAAAACAGTCATGTGGGTGGCCCACACTAGGCTGACCAGGTGTACACAGGAAGGCACAGCACAGCATGTGAGGAAGACAGGCGTAGGGGGCCAAGATGACAGCAGATGTAAGCTGAGGAGAAAGGCCCATCGGGCTTCCGCGCCCAGAAATCAAGTCTGAAGGAGTGGCCATCTGTAGCGCCTGTCACATCCTCTGAGTGAGGGGGTGTGGCGCCATACAGATTTGCATTCGGGGTGTGGATCATCTGCCTCTCACTGTGTCGTTGGACATGTGGCCGTTATTCTGGATGTCTGCACAGAGGACGTTGCTGTGCCCATCAGTGACATTTGCGGGGCACGTTTACAGCCTTGTCACTGTCCCCGACCGTGACTGTACGCTTACCCCAAGTGACCAGTGTCATTTGTGCCTTCCTTATGTCACTAAGCACCTATGCCTTCCGTGGCTGGGTGCTCACACTCCATGTGTAGAGGAGCCCACCGCCCTCGAGAGCATAGAGCCAGGCCTCAAGTAGGTTCTCACTAGGGCAGAGGGTTTGGGGACACTGCCAAGACAGGCAGAGACTATCTTACAGGTGTGGCCCGGCTGGGCCGGTGTCAAATGGGGGAGAACTGAACACAACAATTTCCTGCCAGGCTGAGAGTTCACACTGATGGTGTCCTGCTAGGCACCTGATATCCCATAATAAGCCTGTCTGTGTGGGGTCTACAGAGCCAGCGGGAGAGTGAGAGATGGAACAGCCTCTGTTCTTCCTCTCTCTGTACCCAGGGCTCTGTTCTCTGCTCAGGTGCCAGCTGGAGAAGCCGGTCAGGATGAATGACAAGTCCCCAGTCAGGTCTCCCTGGAACCTATGAGCTGTTCTTGGGTGGAAATGCTATCTTTTCAGATGTCCTTGAGTTAAGACGAAGTCTGGGGCTGCCGTCCTGTGCCAAGAGAGTGGCTTGGAGCCCTGTGGAGCCGTGGCTGAGGCCACTGTCCCCATGGCTCCAGGAGTGGGCTAGGTAGGCACAGCCGTGTTGGGGACCGCTCTGGGCTCTCCTCCAGAGTGCGTCTGTCATGAGACACTGTTTGTGGTCCCTTTTCATGGGCCCTGCCTTCTTCCCTTTCCTTCCTCCTATTCCCTTTCTTTCTCCCTCCTCTCTCTTTCCTTCCCCTCCCCTCTGCTTTCTCTCTCCTCCCCTCCTGCTTTCCTCTTTCCTCCTCCTTTCTCCTCCTTTCTTTCTCTCTCCCTTTCTTTCTTCCTCTGCCCTTTTCCTTCCTCCTCTGCCCTCCCTCTTCTCTCCTTTTCTTTCCACCCTCTCCTCCTTGCACCCCAGGGGAAGGGGATAGGTAGAAGCCTACGGGCTAGAAAATGCCACAGGGGAAAGCCTGCTAGTGCAGGAGCCTTGATGATAGTGCAGAAACCACAATGCCCTGCTGCAGGCCAACAGACTACAGGAATGGGCTGCTCAGCAAGCCCGGTGGTTATTATTTCAGTCCTGCCGTCCCAGGGGTCAGGCCTCGGCAATGAAACACCACGTCCTTGGTCAAGACATGGTGTCTCAGACCTCCTGCTCCACACCTCCTAGCTGTCAACTGTAAAATGGTTACAAAACAGTCTCCACCCTTCGAGGTTGCGGGAGGGCCACTCAGATACAAAGATGAACTGTTTTTTCTTTATACAACAAACACCTGTTCCTCGCCTCACTCTGCTCCTGTCCTCTGGAGCAGGCATTCCCAGGGCTGTTATCACTGAGGGTTCATGCTGAGTTGGCTCGGGACACTCTCCTTCCCCCCCTTCTCCCCTCTCCCCACCCCTGTTACCAATAGTGTCAGTTCTGTTGGTGAACAAGAGCAGGCTGCTGGCTGGGGCTCAGACAAGGGGTGGCTCAGCCCCTTGGTCACTGGGGCTTGGCCTGCCTAGAGTCTCCTGGTTTAGAGTTGCAGTGGAAATCTCTGCCTCGAGGATGTGCAGGAAGTCAAGTCTGTGAGCCAGAGGACCAGCCAGGAACAGTGGAGAAACCGTTACAGACCACGGT
>CM053744.1:55020245-55034845 GCA_028658305.1 Pachyuromys duprasi
GAGGATGTGCAGGAAGTCAAGTCTGTGAGCCAGAGGGCCAGCCAGGAACAGTGGAGAAACCGTTACAGACCACGGTCCCTGGAAGTCCCTGCCTGTCCCCAGAGGTCACCTTGACATCTAGAGCTGCAGTCCTCCTTCTCCTCCTCCTCCCCCCTCCTCCTTCCATGCAGCCCCATCCCGTTAGGGGCTCTGCTTCGATGAAGCTGGGCTCTGCCTTTAGCATTTGTGTGGTTATAGATGAAGCTGATCAAAGCATTTACCAAAGCGAAAAGGTGGAACATTGTTCATTAGACAGTCAATAAGTACAAGCTAATTAGTCTTCTGCGTGTTGGACACCTGACCCCCTGAAACCTCCCCTCCAACCCTGGGGGTTTTTTTTGTTTGTTTGTTTTTGTTTTCCCCCTATTTCCATGAGAAACTGGGGCACAGAGAGGTAGAGATCCCTTTCCATAGGCACACAGCTGACTTGGAGGCGCCTCTGACTGAGCTGTAGCTTCTAGGGCCTGTAAAGATCTAATATCCTGGAACCCCAACCTGCCGGGGGAGCCCCAGTTTCCAGCCAGTTTGCTCTCAGCTTCCCTAGCTGTGCAAAGGCTTTGTACACCCTTTCCTGGTCTTTGGGAATTAAGTAGAGCGGCCTTGATGGGAGTACAGGGTGACAGCATGGCCCTGCCACTGAGTCCCCTGTTTGGTTCTGGGATAAGTGCAAAAGCTGATGGGACTCCTCTGCCTCAGTGTCCCTGAACAGAGGGTATAAAGGGCTCCAAAGCCCTCATCCATCTTGATCAGCACTTGACTAATCTATCTGTACATGGTGGGACAAGGGTTGGGGGGGCACACCCTCTTACCTCTAGGTAACCTTAGGGACTGAAGAGCACAAAGAAGATTGGGGGCTACATGAAATCCTCAGTCTGCAGTCTCATCCCTCAGCTGGTGGTCTCAGGTTATGCAGGAAAGGCCAAGCTGGGAGATCCTTGCCTCCCCAGCCCCATGAGTCCAGCCAAGGTCCCAGGTCTGGAGTGAGCTGGCCTGCCCACAGCACATGCACACATATGAGAGAAGGTACTGGTCACCCCTGTGAGCTCTGCCTCTAGACCCACCCTGTGTGCAGGTCAGGTATCTAAGCAAGATTGAGGTGCCTTTGTGCCCATGTGTCTTTCCCCAGGACCCCGTGTGGGCCTTGAGACAATTCTGCTGGAGTGGGGAAGGCTGCACCGAGAGCCACATATACCTTACAGGGCTCACTGGTGGGCGTCGGGCATGTTATGTCGGCATTGGGTAGGGTGGCCCAGGGCGCCCCTCCCCAAAGGCATCTCAGGGCTTTTTCTGTGTCTGATGAGTGTCATTTCCATGGCCATTGCAGACTCTGAGTGACAGGGGCAGAGTGGCTGATGAGGGGAACAGATGCAGGAGAGGCCATAGACAAAAGCCCCCAAATCCCTAAGACTCCTCTGAATGGTTAGTGTGGGAGTCCCCCGTGGCCCAGCAAGGCGGCTCTCCTGAGACCTGCATTGTTCCTTTGTTGATACTCCAGTTTTGTGGGCTCATGTGGGAATCAGTGGCTCCCCACACAAGCTCAGGTTTGTCGTGGCCTGCAGAGTGCCAGGGTCAGCCCAGGGACACGAGGCTGTCCGTTGATGGCTCTGGGATCGTTTTCTCTGTGCAGTGCTCTGCCCTTCCGGGTCCCCTGCAGCTTCCTGCCCCATCCTTGCATGTCTGCAGCTTTGAACTCCTGGTTGGCACCCTCTGTATGTTTTTATAACAACCAAACAGTGAAAGTCTGCATTCTCCTTTGTACCCTGAAGTCCTGTGAGGACTTTTAAAAAAAAAGCAATCAATGATAAAGGCCAGCAGAGCAGCTCACGCTAGTATGCATGAAGCCCTGGTTCCATCCTCTGCACCCTAGAAGCTGGTTGTAGTGGCACAGGAGTATCAGGATTTCAAGGTCAACTTTGGATGTGTAGCAAGTTCAAAGCCAGCCTAGACTATATGAGACCGTATCTTTAAAAAAAATTGGGGGGGGGGCTTTTCCAGACAGGCTTTTATATGTAATTGTCCTGGGACTCACTTTGTAGACCAGGCTGGCCTTGAACCCAAGGAGATTCACCTGCCTCTGCCTCCTGAGTGCTGGGATTAAAGGTGTATGCCACCACTACCCAGCTTAATAAGCATTTTTCTGAAACTTTGGTTGAGTTGAAGTAATTTGGGTAGATTTGGGGCTCAGGCAGACTCATAGCTTCAGATTTCGGTCTGTCCCACTTATTTCAGACCCCTCTCCTGAGGTCATGCACACACTGGCCCTGCTCCTGCCTCTTCTGACAGCAGGTCTACTAGTGGCTTATGGCCCATCAGTGATCCCTACATTCTCCATGTTTGCTCACTGGACCTGGCTCCCGTGGCTGTTTCTTTCCTTCTAAGCATTTCACACCTGGGTTCCTGCCTCTGTTGGACATGGGCCGGTGTCCATGTGCGTACCCACTTTGCAGATGGCTTGCCCAAGGCTCTGAGATATTTTTCTGTTCCTGGTTTCTGTGGGTGACAAGAACTTTATGGAGAGAGTAGGGATCAACATTTTCCAGGGTGACCCAGCCTAGGAGAAGAGCTGTGTTTAAGGTATTTCAGGTGTGTCCCCCGCCCCCGCCATTTCATCCCCAACCCAGCAGGCTGCAGCTGCCCAGGCTGCAGCTGCCCAACCTGGCGGCCTGTGGCTTCACAGCTGATGGGGAAGGCTCAACCTCCAAGCACCAAACTCTCCTGGGCAGGAGGGGAATCCCCTGCCTTCTCCCCCAACCAGAAGCCACAGTGGCATGGCCCACTCTGGTCGCCTCTGTGGTAGGTGGCTGTAAAAATGGTGCTAGGTTTCAGTTGGAGCCACGGGGCTGGCGGGGGTCCGTGTCCCCTCCTGGAGGAATCGCCGGCCACATGTTGCCAGGAGCCTTGGCTGGGAGAGGCAAGCGCAGCTCCAGGCCGGCGAGTGGCGGCCCCGCAGATGGAAACCCGATCAGCGCCGCGCACAGACTGTTTGATTTATTTTAAAATCAAGCAGATGGCTGTGGTGGGGTTTGTTTAAGTTCAGCTCAGAGCCGGGCCCGCGGCCAGAAGCCTCAGGCAGCTGCGCCAAAAATTTTTCAATGACTTTGGTCGCCAACCCACCTCTTCCCTCCCTGTATGAACTTCAGCCCTGCCACACACATGGAGGCCTGCTAGGGCCTTCTCCAGGCTGGGCCTCTTTGTCTCTGTCTTGCTGGACTGGTCCCTCCTCCTCTCCCCACCGCCCCATGCCCACTTCCCTCATCTCTCTGCCCCTCCTGGTGTGAATCCGGGTGTCTGTCTCTATATCCCCCTACTGCTTCCTCCCTACCCCTCCTTGTCTCAGGAACTTTCCAGAATCATCCTCCTGTTCCCCACTTTCTCCAGCTTCCTCACACCCTGCCCCCACCCTCCTGCTCCCCCAGAATCCCCTCCCCCCATCCAGCAAGGCTCATGGGAGAACAGCCAAGCCTTTGTGGCATTTGGGCCGTCCCCTCTCTGAGACGCCTGTGGCTGGGAAAACCAGGCCCCCAGCTATAAAATCCTGGAGCCAGCCTCTGGGTCAAGTGGCCCGGCCCGCCCAAAGGCTGGGAGGCCAGGGAAGTGGCCTTCTGGTCACAGGTCACCATCTGCAGCTGTCCCTCTTTGCTGGCGGGCGGGGTGGCCTGCACTGTGGGAGGAGCCCACTGTGCAGCTGGCTTACTGGGGAGGTCAGCTGCTTCAGAAAGACACACACACACGCTCACACTCGAGCGCATGCCCCCCCCCCCACATACACACACCCATCATATGCCTCTACTATACATGTTCACACACATAGACTTCTTCTTAGACATATATCTCCACTCCATTATATGCTCCTACACACCAACATGCATGTACATATACCTCTTACATGTAAAGATACGGATTTACAGCTTACACACATACAGACACGAACATGGTAAGCCATGTCCCAAGATGAACAAGACAATAGGCTCCCAAGCCCAGGGCCTCCCTGTTGCCCAGCTTGGCTCTAAAGTCCACGGAGGCCCACCTTGGTACGTCTTGCCACCTACCCTGCCAAGGCAAGGCTGTAAACAGCAGCTGTCTCCTTACCCCAGCTCCCAGGCAAGGTGGGGTATGGCGTACTGCATGGGGTCCCCCCAGCATAGCCTCTACCTGGGCAAGGAGCCAGAGTCTTACCAGGCTCTCTTGGAGCTGGTATCTTTCTGCCTGTGGGTAGAGAGGCTGGAACTTCTCACTCAGCCACCCTCCCAGCTTCTATCCCGCAGCATTGCCCTGGACCAGCTAGACCAGCCTGGGGAGGATGGGAGAGGTATGGACCAGCCTGGCTCCGGGCCACTCAGGGTCTGCAGAGGCCTGGGCTGAGCAAAGCCTCTTACTTGGGAAAGGAAAGGTGACCACCACATTTCTCATCCCCTCATGGTGACTGGAAGGCCCCTGCTGTCATTGTCTCTCTCGTGCTCCAGCATCCAAGTGATGGCAATCTCACACTCTTGGGGCAACACCCTGCTGTCTCCTACCCCAGACCATGCCCTGCCCCAAGGCCTCTGGGACACCCCTGTGCAAGAAGCTTAGTGCCCTGAAGGGTACTTGGGGACCCTGGGCTTCATGCAGCCAGGAGGAAGCATACCCCAGCTTCTAGGTCCTCCAAACAGGCCCCATGGTTTCGCTATCCATCACAGCCTCTGAAGATTCCCATGAGAACCCTGCCAGGATGCTGGTGTCTGGTTCCCACCCAGCAGCCATGCTGTCATCTGCTGGGGCTCAGTTTGGAAGCTGCACCTCGGTTTCTGCATCTTTACATGAGTGAGACCGGGAAAAGCAGGAAGCATGGCTCAATTAAACGTGCCTCCCATGAGGGTCCAGCTCCCTGCGTTGGGACTTGCCCACTTGTTTATTTCTCTTCTCCCTCCCCTCCCCCACTTGCCTGGTACCCCCTGGGGCTGCCCCCATCACAGATCCCCCAGAGTCCCTTGAGTTCGCCACCTGCGCCCTCCTCCTCACTGCTTGGTCCCTGAGCGCAAAAACGAGTGAGTGCCTACAGCATGTGTGTAAAGTTGCGCTTTCAATTTTCAGGTGCTTTTGCTAGTCTTTGCTTGTTTTCTCCTGGTTTTTCTCTCTTGTTTTCTGCCTCGATGTGATAGGGAGCACAAGCCACATCCATGCTGGAGATTGAACCCAGGGCCCTGTGTCTACCGGGCAAACCCTGTACAATCCAGTTCTATCCCAGATCTTGGCTTCTGAGACAAGGCCTCACTGTGTAACCCGGGCTGTCCTTGAACTTCTGATCTTTCTGCCTTTACCTCCTGAGGACTGGTGTAACAGGCACTGCTACACTCGGCTTATACAGGGCTGGGGTGCAACTCAGGGCTTCACGGGCGTTAGGCAAGCGCTGAGCTTCAGCAGGAGTCCTCAGGCCCCGAGTTTGAACTGTGGTAAAACCGATAGACCATGTAGCTTATCTAGGGACATTTCACAGCACACTCCATGGCATGCAGGTTCCCCTGGTGGGTGGCTACCACCTCTGCTCTACCCCAGAGCTTTCTCACACCTCAAAAGGATGTCTTGGGCCCACTGCCATCACTCCCGGGATATTTGGTGTGGAGGTACTTTCTCCCTACTAGCTAGCGTAGCATGTGGCACATTTCTGAGGCTGTGGGGAAGGAAGTATTGTGGGGTTCCTGGGGGGAGGGCCACGTGCCAGATGCTGGGAATGACTGAGGCGGGATGTGGTGGGTGTGGAGGGGGTTGAGAAGGCAGGAGAGGAAGTCCAGAGCACACAGGAGGGTTCCTGGAGCCAGGCTCATTTTAAGCACCCGTGGTCTGCTTGGCAGCTGAGCGCTTTTTCTATTTGGGCTCTGCCTGAGGCTCCGCTTGTTGGCCGCTTGTGCTCCCATTGGGAGTTCACAGCTTCTCTTGGTTAGTTTGCACCCGGCTCCTTGGTTTCCTGGATGCTGAGCCTGGGGCAGGATCCAGAGCCCTGTTCCCTTCATTCACGCTTCAGAGGTTTACTGAGCACCTACTGTTTGCTGGGTGCTGTTCTGGGGGAGGCCCTCCTAGAGTGTTGCTTGATGGATTCATCCCGTTTGCTAGCCATGCTGACCCCGTGGCTAAGCAGAGGCCTTGCCCTTAGGATGCATCCTGCTGTGTGATAGAAACCCTCAGTACTGTTGGTTTGGTCTTCTCAGATTCTCTGGGGTGAAGCTTGAGAGTCAGAGAGGCCCTGCTGAGGTTCTCTGAGGCTGTGACCCCTGTGTGAGCCAGGCTGAGTGGATGGCTGTTGGTCCCACATGGCTGTAGGGAGGAGGATCCCTTCTCTTGTCACGGGGTCTCCTGTGGTGCTTTGAAGGTGCTCCTCCCTCTGGCAGCTGTTTCCTGGTGCTGTTGAGCCACCTGCTGTATCTCCTGTGTGATCACTGTCTCACAGTGTGATGCCGGAAGCCACACTGGGTCACGGGTCTGGTCCCTCACAACCAGCATTCTGTCACTAGAGGGCAGAGTCCATGGGAAAGGACTCTCAGGGTTTAGTCACCATGGCTTACCTGCCATCCTCAGAGCCACTGTCCTTGGAGGTAGCCATGAGCACTGTAACTAACTTACCTGAGCTCAGAAAGTGGTTGATTTCAGGAAAGTGAAGTGGGAACTAAGGATGAACACGACAGGCCATGGTCTAGTGCTGGAGCAGGGGTGATGGAGCCTGGCCAACAGGACATGGGCTGTAGCTAAGAGGGCGAGAATGGGCGGGAGATGCTGCCTGGAAACGCTGGATCTGCCCATGTGGCTGGGTGACCTCCAGCGAGCATCTCACCAATCTGGGCCCCAGATTCCCTCTAGGAACATAGAGGTCACTGGGTGTGGTGAAGTTTTGGGTGGGGCTCAGAGGAAACGGCCTGGTGTGTGGCCAGCATGGATGGTCCCCTGTGCAGGCCACACCATACCACCTGCTGTGCTGTCAGCCCCCACATCCCATCATCGGAGGCAGTGAGAGATCTTAGGGTTAGAATTTTTTGACAGGGGCCATCATCTACCAAAAATCCGAGTCATCTGGAAAAGAATAAATATCCCAGGCAGTCCTTAGCTTCACCTGAAGCTTGCCTGCCCAAACACTCAGCAAGTCATCTTTTGCCTTTTGTCTCTGTCTGTACAACAATCTATCCGCCTACCTACCTACTTATCCATCCGTCCACCTAGCCCCACCCACTCATCAATCCACCTATTCACCTACCCATCAATTCATAATCTGTCCACCCACTTATCCATCCATCCACCACCCACTTATCCATCTATCCATTCCTCTATCCATCCATCCATCAGTCCATCCACCTCTCCACCTGATCCTCCATCCACCCACCCATCTGCCTATCTATTCATTCACCCCTACCTCTGTTCATCAATTTACTCTCCCACACCCATTCACGCTTCTGTCTACCTGCTTATCCACCTGCCCATCTAGCCATGGGGGTGGACACACAGGTGAGTGGGAAGGTGTGACTGGCTAAGGCCTGGGAGAGGAGAGGTCAGTGCTGACAAGCTTCTGCTCAGGAAATGACATCAGAGATGGGAGCTTGCTTCTGCCTCAACTTCCCCATGGACCAGAGCAGGGGCATTGAGCCTTGTTGGAGCACAGCATGGAAAGAGTTAAGCTGCCTGTGGCCAGTCATGCAGGACCTGGTCCTATGCCACACCACAGGGCAACTGCATTGGAGGCTGCCAGCTGGGATTGCTTCCACATGCCCTGGGGGCTGGAGAGGCCTCACTTTCCCACCCAAGAGAAAGCCACCAGACGGTGAGCCAGTGAGCAGGCAGGGCAAGGCTGTGAGTGCCCACCCGTGGCTCCTCATGGGGCGGTGTGGCCCTAGGGCTGCATCATGGGCTCTTGCCGGCCTGCCAGCGGCAGGCTGGAGCCAGTGGCAGCCTTGGCAGGGCTCACAGGATCCAGTCAGCACAGACCTCGTGTTGCCAAGGCTGGGAGCAGGCTCACTGCTCCTGTTCAGCTCCTGCTGCCTGGGCCCAGTATCCTACCCAACCCTCCGCCTCTCCAGGCGTTCCCCGCTCCTTCATTATCCCACATCCTCTGACTGTGCTGGCTAACAGAGTACTTGGTATATGCCAAGTGCTGTGCTGAGTGCATTCATGCCTACTAAATTATTTAGCACTCAGAGATAGCATTCATGTTTTGTAGAGAAGGAAACTAAGGCACAGGGAGGTTAAATAATCTGCCTGACATTACACAGTGAGCAGTTAGTGAAGTTGGGATTAAATTCTGGCTAAGCCCAGAATCTCTGCTTTTCAGTGTGCATGTGTGTGCAGAGGACAGCGGTCGACATTGGGTGTCTTCCTCTTTTCCCATCTTGTTTGGGTATTTTATCTGCACGTGTGTCTGTGTAGCATGTGCATGCACTGCCCACAGAGGCCAGGAGAGGGCGTCAGAGTTTCTGGAAATGAGCTGCTGTGTGGGTGCTGAGACGCAAACTCTCAAATCCAGGTCATCTGAAAAGCAGCCAGTGATCTTAACCACTGAGCCATCTCTCCAGCCCCTCCTTACTTTGTGAGACCTGGTTTCTCGCTGAACCTGCAGCTTACTGATTCATCTGGGCATCTGCGACCTTTCTCAAACTCTAAGTAAATCTGTAAGTGAGCCTCCCATTTTCTTCTGTGGTTGCAAGGTAGCTGCCATAGTTCTAAGCATCACACTCTCACAAGAGCGCCTCAAAGCACGGTGGGTGAGTTGGAACCAAGGGCTCTCTTGCCCTTTTCTTTTTGAGAGAAGGAAATATCTGTAAGAAGGTTATAACAGCCATAGGTCCCATCGTCCAGGGCTGGACCACCATCTGTGTGCAATTGTGGGGCTTCAGGGGATGTGTGCATATGACAGTTTGGGGCTCCAGGGGGGCCACGCTGAGTGGGGATGGCTCTTGGGGGGAGTCTGGGGTCTCTGATCACACAGCAGCCCTGCATCATAAAGAATGGATTCTTTTTCCATATGGGGAAACTGATGCTTGCTGAGGGGCTGCTGTCTAGCCTCTCTCGTCCTACTGAGGGTCTGCGATGTTGGGTTTTTTTGTTTGCCCTCTGCAAGGTAGGCCTCTATAGTTAACTTTATGTGTCTGCAGCTGGCTCAGAGCCTGGCTTCTAGAAGGTTCTAAATTGATACCATCTTGTAGTATATTGGAAGGGATTTTACCCACTGCATACTCTTTCTGGAAGGGACACAGACCCAACTCCAGCTTGTTTCAGCCAAGTAGGTCTATTGAGTGCTGTCCTGTCAGAGATGGCCCCAGCAGGTGGAAGTTGATGTTGAGTGGTCCTGGGGACTGGGCAGAGATTCCTAACCAGTGCCCCTGAGCAGACTCTAATCAGCTGGCCTGGGATACAGGGCTCTGCTTGTAAAGGAGACAAGAGCATGTTGGTTGACAGCCCCATGGGCAGGGAGTGCAAGAGCTGGTGTCCACGCTACAGATGAATGTGTGTGGATGGGTGAGTGGATGGATGGATGGATTAGTGGGTGGATGAATAAATGGATAAATGAATGGATGGGTGGAAGGGAATGTGATTGGATAGATAGAAGAATGGTATCTTAGTTACTTTTCTATTGTCATGACAAAATATCATGAACAAGGCAACTTGTAAAAGAACACATTTAATTTGGGCCTCACTATTCCAGAGGGTTAGAGTCCATGACCATTATGGTGGGGAGCATGGCAGAAGTCAGGGAGACATGTTGCTGGATGTAAGCTGAGGGTTCACATCCCTAAACAGGAGAGAGACAGAGAGACAGACACAGAGACACAGAGAGGAAGTTGATGGCTCAGACTTTTGAAACTTCAAAGCCTGCCTCCAGTAACACACCTTCTCCAACAAGACTACACCTCTGAATCCTTCCCAAACAGTTCCA
Organism: Pachyuromys duprasi; assembly: GCA_028658305.1. Lineage (NCBI taxonomy): Eukaryota > Metazoa > Chordata > Mammalia > Rodentia > Muridae > Pachyuromys > Pachyuromys duprasi. The sequence continues at coordinate 55,030,177 of CM053744.1, forward strand.
CCACCTGAAGACTACGCATTAAAATATATGAACCTATGGGGCCGCTGTCACTCAAACCACACAGATGGGTAGGTAGATAGGTAGGTGCATGGTGCAATGGCTGGTTCTGTGTCCCTGCCACCTGCTTTTCTGAGCTCTCCTGGTAGCTCCCTTTATAAGCTGTGTGGGTCTTCCTCTGTACAGCCTGCTTCAGCTCAAAGTTTAACCCTTTCAGGTCCCTTAGCTCAGGTCAGAACCTCAGTACCCTCTGGGTAATAAACACTGGTCCTCCGCAGCAAATGGTTCATTGGCATCTCAATATAGATGACATGGAAAAGCAAGACCAGTGGACCCCTCCAGGGACACCTGGTGCTGACAGGTGGTGGCTCTTTTCTAAGTACACCCCCTGGCCTGGACTGAGCTGTGTCAGCCTCATATTATGTTGGACATGATAAGGACATTCAGCAGTTGCTTCCGGCAGAAGGGCAGGTCCGGCCTTAGGATGCCCCCTAAGGTGACAGATTCATGAGGCTGAGCATTCTGAAGGCTCCTTATGTGGTAGCTGCTTCAGAGCCGCAAAGAACATCCAAGAAGCCTTCTTTGGCCAAGTGTTCCATCTTTGCCACCAATGTCCCATGGCTCTCAACCAACCATGTGGAGGACAGACCAGTCAGGAGGACTAATGGAGATGGGCTAGATAACCAACAGTTGCTCCTTGGGTCTTGCCCTGCAGGCTCGCTCTTTTGCTACATGGCTTAAGGGCTGGAGAGGGCCATTACCCACCTGTTAGCATTGCCCTTCTCAGGCTCTTGTGATTGAGGTCTGCCCAGAGGGTGCCCCCTGACCTTACAAGGGCCACTGTAGGAGGCTCACTACTGAGCTGCCAGTTGCAGTCTTACTGCAGATCGCTTCCTATGGGGCCACTGTGACCTACAGAAGGTCCTATCCCCCACAGAGCTCTCCTTCAGGATTTGAGCTGTGTTGGTATTCTTTTGAGTGATTGGGTAACAAATGAATGAGGGGTGAGTGAATGAGTGAGGAGTTACTGGCTCAGCATGCCCGTGGGTCAAGTGGTTGGGTCTGGGAAGGTACACAGGGCAGGTAAATCTGAGCTTCTCCCCGTGTGGCCTAGGTGAGAATGTGGCAGGCAGGCTCAGCGATGTGCCCTTTAGCTGGGGTCCCTGGTGGTCCTAGCCTGCAGGGTCAGGGCCAGTGCCTGCCACACCTGTGGATCATTTTTCATTCATCTCCCATTTTTATTGAGTCTATTCACCCAGCAGCCAGAGCTTCTGATAAGGGCTGGGGACTGAACAGACGCTATGCCGACAGACTTATGGTGCCCTGCTACCGGGCACACCTCAGACGGAGGGTCCTGGGGATGGTCGGCCAAGTGGGTCTGTTCCTCTCCTCTCAAGGAAGGGCAGCTCTTACATGTGCGCAGTGGAAATGTGTAATGCAGGGAGAGTCTGTGAGTATGCAGTGCATTCGTGTACCTGAGTATGGGGGTGTGCCTGTGTGGGCCATATATGTATTCTTGCCTGGTGGGGGCGTACTTGTGGAGAAGATGCATGTCTGAATGTGTGGGGGTGCATGCATATGGGAGGTTGTCCCTGTGTGTGGGTGGGTGTGTTTGTGCAAGTGGGGGGGTGTCTGTGGAGGGCACCTGTGTGCGGACGTGTGTTTCTGTAGGGAGGTGTACAGGTGTGCCTGTGAGGGTTTGTACCCATGGGTATCTTCATGTGTGGGGTACATGTGCCTATGGGAGTGTGTGCATGTGTGTGGGGGGTGTTGTAGGTATGTGGAGCGGTGTGGTCATAGGGTGGACATATGTGTGAGGGGTGTGGTTGTAGGAGTCTGTCTGTCTGATTGTGGGGTATGGTTATAGGGATGAGTATATCTATGTGTGGTGTGGTTGTAGGGTTGTGGAGTTGAGGTTGTAGGGGTATGGGGGTTTGGTTGTAGGGAGTGTCTCTGTAGGGGTGTGTGCATCGTGTGGGATGTGGTTGTAGGGGTTGTGTGCATATGGGGGTGTGGTTGTAGGGTGTGTGCATGTGTGGAGAGTGTATTTATGCCTGTGTTAGGTGTCCGTGTGGAGGCCGCTATGGCTTTTGCGGGCTGGGGTAGAAGTGGTGGAAACAGACAGACGGGGAGTTGGGGATGATGAATGGCCTTGGAAGAAGGCCCACCTGCCTCAGACAGCCCTGGCAGGTTCTGTACTTGATGTCTGCCTGCCTCCTGGCAGAGGAGGCCGGGTGAAGGGCTGGGAAGACCTGGGACCCTCCAGGCTCCTCCAACCCTCACCTTACTGCATTCGTGGCTGGGACTATAGGTGTGGCGTGGAAGGTGACTCCTCCGACATAATGGCCCATAGCCAGCCCCAACCTCTAAATAAACGCTGGTTCCAGGTCCCCAGACCATGGCTAGAACATCTGTGGTTCACCATGAGCAAGGGTCCTGATGGCAGTGGCTTGGAGCCACGCTTGCAAGAATCCTTCGTGCTGAGGACACTTACCTTTCCTCCTGCGGGTGGCCCCTCAAGTGTTCTTTGCCTCTGCTCCTGTTTGCTTTGTGGCCTTAGGCAAGTCAGTAGACCTTGCTGGTCTCTTTCCTCAGAATGATCCTTTCTTACTAGTGTAGGGACCTCTCTGAGCTCCTCCCATGTCCTCCCATTGTTTCTGGTTTACAGAACCCTGGGACCTGGCCTGGAATGAAGCATCCCTCAGCTGATGGCTCCGCTTGCCCTTGACCCTGAGAGGAGACTGGAGAGGCTGAAGATGCCAGCCCCACCCCCCTTCGCAGCTGCCTCGGAGGCCTGGAGCCTGGCGTCAGGACCTGGGAGGCCCCAGAGTCACTGCAAATCTGGCCCAGCTGGGGGATTAGAGGCATCTGGCTCAGTTATACCAGAGAAACAAAGGCGGCTGCAGCCTTTATCTAGGGGAGGCGGGGGCTGCCCTTGGGCCTTGTGGGGACCTAGACAAACCTTGGCTTTGGCCTCCCAGCTGACTCCCTGCAACCCAGGTCCTCAGGAGGTGACCACACAGCTCTGGAAGGGGGTGTGCTGGTGTCTTTGAGGAAGAGAGAGGTGGGACAGGGTGGGGTCTCTGCTAGCAGCTGGCCCTGCTGAAAGAACGGGGACACCCCCACCCCCACCCAAAGCCAGGAAGCATCCAATAAAACGTCTTCACTGGCCCACTCCGCCCTCCTGTTTGAGAAGAGCGTGGTCTTGGAAGAGGAGGGGGCGTGGTCGCGCTTTAGCCAAGGCCAAGGCCTTGGGGTGGGGTTCTGGGCGTGGGCAGCTTGGCCCTCTCCCAGACCACGCCCCGGACACGCCCCTTCCCCAGCTCGGTGCCAGGCGTTGAGGCGCCGCCGGTGCGCGGCTAGCTGGAGCCAGGCGCTGACCTTATTAGCGCGGGGCAGCTGCTTGTGAGGCACATCTGGCGGCGCTGGCCTGGCGCTACCTTCCAGGAATGCTGGCAGCATCTGGGGCCGCCGGCGCCCCCTCCGGCGCCGGGCCGGGCCGCAGCCCCCGGATTTCCCGGCCCCTCCCGGCTCCTCCTGGCCTGGGGCCTGCCTAGGGCTGGGCCTGCTAGAAGGCCGTTCTGCCTGGATGCTTTGAGCCCCCCCCCCCCCCGCATCCCCCTCCCGGTGAACCACGTGGCAGAGCGTGAGGAAACTGAGGCCTGGGAGGGAGGCGGTGCCTGGTCAGGGGTTCCTGGTGGTTCATGCCAGTTTCTGTGGCTTGTTGTCACCGGCATATCCAGTGTGCGAGGCTCTCCAGGGATTTGTTCTGGCCCAGGACAGAGCGATGATAGAGAAAGGAAGAAGCATGGCCCACACCCACCAGCAGCACCAGGGACTCTGGATGCCACCACCTTCTGTGTTCCTGGGCTAGACCCTGTTCCTTCCTATAACTTGATTGGTCCTGTGACCTCACTCTGCCCAGACCTTGTCCCTTCCTAGCCTTGTGACCTGGTCCTGTGACCTCACCTCCCAGTGCCTTGAAGCATCATTTGCAAAGTAGCCCGGATGAAGGCGCAGCCTCTGGGTGAGAACGCTTGCAAATTGCAAGGGAGAGGCTTATAAGCTAGACTGGAGGAGCTCCTGGAAGAAGGGCTTCAGGCAGGCTAAGAGGGCCAGACTGACTCCTATGTGAAAAGAGGAAGGGCATTGTTTCAGAGATCCTGCAAGGGTCTAGACCTGGGTCAAGCAGCCCCCCACGGTGCTTCCTTCCCGAACCCAGCACCTCTTTGGACTTTGGGGTAGGACATCCGAATCCCTGAAGGTTCAAGATGAATGTTGGTGCTCCCAAGCCTAGGATAAGGGAGCACTTACCTATATCCTTTACCATGGAGTCCTGGGACGAATCCCTCACTCTCCTTGAGAATCCTGAAGTGTACCTGCCCCCTCGTCCCAGTCTTTGCTGGAGACTTCTTGAAAGAGCAGTCATTGGGCCCTGGGAAGAGAGGGCGGAAGACCTGGACCCAGACTGAGGTATAGCAGAGGGGCTGAGGCCAGCTGCACACTGTGGAACTGCCTCTGAGGCTGGAGGGTGGGGTGAGGTTGCACTCCTAGGAAGAACACTAGGAGTTCAAATGCACGCCTGTAGGGGCAGGAGTGTTGCTTTTGGAAGTACTAGGGAGCCATCAAAAGTGAGTGAGAACAAACTGGGGGCCCATGATCTGTCCACTTC
>CM053744.1:55034945-55102584 GCA_028658305.1 Pachyuromys duprasi
GGAGACACCCACCCTCTGCCGTTGATGTCTCTGTGCTTGGGGGTGGGGGTTATGTGTGTCAGCCTTAGCCACAATAGCTCTGTGAAGGGAATGCAGGGGGAGCCTGTGTCTCTAGCAGACCTGGTCCTTAGGTCTCATTCTGTCACCTATTCCCCTTTGTCCTATGGAGGAGCCTAGGGATATGGTCAGCCTTGGGCAGGGGAGGCCTCTGGCAACAGTCTGCTGTCCCTGGTAGCCAAGTGTGGGTAGGGCTGGGTCTGCAGCAAGGCAAGTAAGCATCAGCTCTCAGCTGACATCATCTGTCCTACTGGTGAACACCACCCCTCTCCCCTCCCCTCCCCACCTCTCACAGGCAGCTTCCTTGAGCCACTGAGGGTGCCGGCTACTGCTGGCGTGTGTGTGTGTGTGTGTGTGTGTGTGTGTGTGTGTGTGTGTGTGTGTTTGTTTTCATGTGGAGGCCAGAGGTTGTCATCTTTGGGTGGTGTTCCTCAGGTATCACCCACCTTGTTTTTATGAGACAGGGTCACTGGGAGCTGGGACCCACAGGTTTGAGGAGGTTGGCAGGCCAGCAAGCCCCAGGGATCTGCTTTGTCTCTTCCTCCTCGGTGTGGAAATTACAAGCTTATGCTACTGTGCCTGGCCTTTTCCATGGGGTTTGGGGATTGAACTCCAGTCCTCATGCCAGCATGGTAGATACTTCACCGATGGAACCATTTCCTCGCCCCTACCGCTGGCTTTTCAAAGCCTGTGGTGGCTGTGTGTGGAGGGCACGCGCTCCCTCTTGGGAACCCACTCTGGGAACCCCATGGTGTATAGCAGTCAGAGAATCCCTCCAGCAGTTCCTGCAGCAGCCAGCAGCCCCCTGGGTGCCTCCCCCATGGTCCTCATGTACTGTCACATCGCTGCTGTGACGGGTCCCCACTGTGCCTGGGCGTCCTTTCCTGGCCCGAGGAAGGGTATCGTGTCTTCTCTGTACTCACCAGCTGTGCAGAGACCCAGCCGCACTGGGCAGAACTCTGTATGTATATAAGCCATGGCAGTGTATCCCTGTCACCCACCTGTGTGGGGCTGCCGTGTGAGTCTACCCCAGCCATGCTCTTGCCTCAGCCTCACACACTGGACCAAGAAAGTTCCAGAGCTTGCAGGGCTTTGATCTGCTGGCCTTGAGGCACCAGTGTGAGCCAGGCAGAGCTGGGATGGGAAAGGCAAACCCTTGGTTGACCCATGTCTCGGGCAGGCAGGCATACAGGTGTGGGGTGCATGGCAGGTGGTAGTAACACAGAAGAAAGGGCGACTCCCATCAGCCTGGGCCCTTGATCTCCACAGGGAGGCTGTTTCTCCTGTGTGGCTTTGTAAAATCCAGAGCCTCAGCACATAACCTTCTAGAAGTCTTTGGTCTGGAAGGAAAAACATCATGTTACTGAGTACTGTCTTTATCGCTGGCTGCAGAAGCAAGGGTGGCTCGCAGAGCTGGCTGCTTCCTGCTGGGCCCGTCCATCATCAGCTGGAGCTGGGGGGTGGGAGGAGGCAGGGGAGGAGGCCCACACTGTCCAGCCTGCAGACAGCAAGCTTAGGTTGTCTGCCCCTAATCTCAGGGTTGTCTGCATTGTGGGTAAACTGAGTCATAGGTACACGGAGAAGCAGATGCCCCTTCCACGACTCCAGGAAACTGTCTGGAGGCCAGAGACCAGAAGAGATGAGCAGGAAGCAGTTTAGTGTTGTTGTTGTTGTTGTTTTTTCGGGGGAGGTGACCTTGGAGATCACAGCCTAGGTGTGGGGGCTCAGCTCTGCCACTAGTGGTGCATGTAGCCAGTCCCTGACTCTGCAAAGGAGGGACACAAAAGGCAGTTTCCACCAGAGTGGCTGTGAGGTCTCTTCCTGCCTGGGCTCCTGCTTGAGGAGAAGACTGTCACATGACCCTTAACCCTGTTTTTTCTCTTCTTCTTTTTTATTACTGAAATCTGTCACCAATGAGGGCTCTTGTGTGCTGGTCCTGGGCAGCCCAGTGAGGGTGGCTAAAGACTGGGCAGCAGCGTTCAGGACAGGGAGGTCTTCTGGATTGCGCCTGGGCCGTCCCAGTCCTGTCGAGCGGCAGAGCGTGAGCCTGGTGTGCGCAGCCAGCGCTTGCCACCCTGACACTGCCCTCCCTCATAGCTCTGGTCTTCCTTGCAATCATTGTCACTGCAAAGGCATTTCCAAACAGACAGGGAAACAGAAACAGAAAAAGCCCCACTCTCTTACGGCCTTGGATGTTGGGTTTCCATGTTCTGACCTTCACTTTACTTCTTAAAGTTATTTTACACTCTTTATATGTGGAAGAGCCTAAGATGAGACAGACTAAAGACCTTCCTAAGAAAGCAGAGGCTAACCATAGGTGGAGTGTGGGGATGTTGGGGGTGTGGGGGAGGATACCATGGGGTAGCCCTTCCATGCTGCAGTTCCAGATATGGGCTCCAGATGGCACCAAAGCCCAACCTGCAATTGTCTGGGCTTCAAGGGGATCAGGTGTGTGTAAGAGCCTGGGGTTGTATTTGGTTGAGAGATGTCACTGTGTGCTAGGGTTTTGTTGCAAGGGCACAAGTGTACTGTGAGTTTCAGGGCCTGGGGTGTGCACGCGTCAGCTCCCCATCACTCTGGGAACCACTGCAGGGTACCCCAGAGGGAGGGATTCTACATGTGCCTTAACACACACACGCCCGCACGCACGCACACACGCACACACGCACACTGGCACTCTCTTCAGGAGATATGATCAACAAATACACAGGAGCAAACAGTGATTTCTGTCCTGGTCACCTAATTACTCCCAGAGGTGGAGGGGGGAACTGTGAAGGGTTCACAGGGCTTGGGGCCTGATATCCCCAGATCCCAGAGGGGGTGGGGTTAGGGGGTTCCGGTGCCAGGCTGCTCCTCTGTCATCCTCCTTAGAGGCTCTGGAAGGACAGGGGGCTTTCTGGGAGGCCCCCACTAAGTTACTTCCTGCTGTCCTCAAGGCAGAGATTCTTGGGCTAGGGCTGGTTGTGAGTGCCACCACCCTCCCTGACTTCACGTTGCATCCCCATCCCGGGCCTAGGTTAGCTCCTACCTCTGGGCCTTTGCACTTTCTTGTCCTGCTGCCTAGAATGCCAGTCCACAGCTCTAAGGGCTGCTGCTGCTGCTGCCGCTGCCGCTGCCTGGCTCCGTCATGTCACAAAGGCACTCGGGACCACTGAGGACTGTTTTTTGCCCTTTGGCTCTGTTTTCCAGCAGTTATCTCTGACCATGCGTGTCTAAGTCAGCACTGCGTACCTCGATTCTGTCTGCTGTGTGAGGAATGTGCTCAGGGGATGAACATTGGGCAGATGAGCAGGGACTCCTGGATGGGTGGAGAACGGGAGGCAGCTGCCTCTGGTGGGGCCTAGCCCTCAGGAAGGAGCTGGGGTTGGGTGAGCTGAGGCCCGAGGCCTGTCTTGGTTGGCTGCTAGGGCTCTGCTTCTGCCTCTGCCTCTCCCCAGCCACTCTAGCTGGTGGCCTCAGGGCCTGCACACTACCCTCCTTGATAGCAGAGAAGGCCTGCTGGGGTTGATTTGTAGTCTCTGACGGGACTCCCGGGCCAAAGCTGTGTGGCAGGTGGCTCTGCTTGCGTGTTTTGCCTCTCACTTCACTCTGAAGACAGGTCAGCAGTCTGTAAGGCTGAGGGCGAACTGACTGTCAGAGGCCTCACGTGGAGCCCAGAAGCTCTCCCTGGCTGAGGCCTCAGGCTAAGCATAGCCATTGTGTAGGGATGCAAGGCAGGAAGGCCTGGACTCAGCCCTCTGCTGCTGCGGCTGCTGCTGACAATGATGATTCTCCTCCTCCTCTTCCATCACTCCACCTCTGTCCATCCCCCATCTCCCCTCCCATTTACACCTTCCTCCATCTCCCAGTCTCCCATCTCTCCCTGTATATCCCCATCTTCTCCTACCTCCCCTGCCATCTCCCCCTCACATTGTCTCCTTCTGCATCTTCAATGCTCTCTGGATCATTGTGCGCCTCACTGAACTGTCCCTCTGTCTCTCCTCTTCCCTCCTTCCTGCTTCCCTCCTGCTCTCCCGCCTCCCTCTCCAAGCAGCTGTTCCTAATAGACTGTTAATGACGGTACAGTGGGTGGAAGGCAGCGTCCTGGGGGAGCCGCCATGATCTGTGTAATTGGTCTCAAAGGAGACAGAAGTGTCTAATATTTACACACCAGCATTAGTCCTTTGGGAACCTGAACTTGGCTGGAACCGTGCGGGGAATGCGCCAGCGCTGTGTCCCATCATCCCATCCCTTGCTCTGAAGGGCTTTAGTTAAAGACCCCACTTCTTGGGGCTGGAGAGATGGCTCAGTGGTTAAAAGCACTGGCTGCTCATCCAAAGGTCCTGAGTTCAATTCCCAGCAACTGCATGGTGGCTCATAACTATTCATAATGGAATCTGGTGCCCCCTTCTGTCTGATGCTCTGTTCTGTCAGGCAGGTATACTTGCAAATGGAGTGCTTACATACATAAATAAATAACTCTTTAAAAAAAAAAGACCCCGCTTCTCTCTTTGGGTGTAGTGTCAATGTCAGGAGTGGTTTGATCTGGCTCCCAGGCAGGCAGTGTCTTTTTAGAGCCCTCAGGGGTATTGGTAAGAGCACCCAAGAAGAGAGTCAGAAGAAACCAGCTGCAGGTGAGGTCTGGGTATCTGGATGCAGCCACGCCTAAAGCCCTTCTGCCGTGTCAGCACAGACCCTGCTTTGCTAGCTGTCAGGATGCACAACTGGGAGGTACTGTCTCCCCCAGGCATGGGAGGGTCCTTACCAGCAGCTGTAGGTTAGCTGTCTCCTTGTGACCTGTGGCTGGCTACACCACACCAAGACGAACAGAACTGTGTCCATGGCCCCAAGTCTCTCCTCCCCCAACCTGATCTTTAATCTAGGGCTCAGGGTCTGTAAGTTCCAAAGAACTCCCAAGCACAGAAAGAGTGCTGCCAGAGAGCAGAGTGATCCAGGAGGGGCGGGGCTGCAGGAGGCTTCTCCCTGCATTCCAAGTGCTGCAATTGAGAGAGGAAGAGCCCACTGCCCTGCTGTGCTCAGGGTCTATTGATCCCATCAAACCTTTGCCAGCCCTCTCACCTAGTTTTGCACATGTGGTCCAGGTCCAGCTGGGCAGCCACAGGGCACAGGGTGTCTCTAGACCTCCTGTTAGGCTGGGTGAGAAAGAGAAAGAAAGGGAGAGCTGGAGCTCAGAAGCTTATTGGGAGCAGGGCAGGCTTCCACCTCCCTTGCATCCTATGGAAGCAGAGCCCTGCCGGCACCTTCCTGTGACTCTAATCATAAAAACAATATGTGCTGGCTCCTGTCGGCTTTATAATTCAGCATGCTCCCATGTGTGGGGCTGGCATTTGTAAGAGCAGCTGTAAGCAGGGGTTTTTCTTTTTCTTTTCTTTTTTTTTCTTTTTCTTTTTAATGGCAGCCTTATTGAGATATAACTCAGAGATCATGCAAGCCACCCACACAGTGAATTCAGTGGTTGGGAATATTCACAACATTGTTCGGCCATCACCAGTTGAATTCTAGGCCGTTTCCATCGTCCTCCGAAAACCAATCCTGTCTCCTTAGTGGCTGTTCCCCACTCCTCCCTCCCCAGCCCTGGCAACCATAGTCTACTGTCTGCCTCTGCAGTTGCCTGCCCTAGCCAGTCCTTGTCAGTGCTCGCCTTCTGCCACTGAGCATCGCATATCCAGGTGGAAGCTCCAGCCAGCCATCAGTGCTTCATTCCTTTCGTGGCTGAATAGTATTTCACGGCGTGACCTGACCAGTTTTCTTTTCCACCTAGCCTGTTGGGGCTGGGGGTGGCATTTCATGTGGGCTTTTGTGAGCGACCAGCTTGTGGCTAGCCTTGTTACCCTTCACATTAAGTAAGGTCAGCTCCTGCTGGACGTGACACCTGTCACCTGGGCCAGGAAGCGGCAGGTGTTACTGTCTTGGGTCATTGGATTCAGCAGGGGCCAAGGCCTAAGGTTAGCCCACCAGAGGGCCAGAGAAGAGGAGCCCTGAAAAGGCCTGGGCCAGGATGGTCTTGTCTCCATGGTGCCTCCGTTCCTCATGGGTTTCTGTAACTAGAGGACTCCATGGTTGCCCAGTGGCCTGGCATATACACTGTCCGTCTTCTTCCCAGTTCCCCGTCTTGATCCTCCTGGTGGGTGTCCTCCCCCCTGTGGCTTCTATAGGACCCCTGTCCTGTCCTCTGGACTCAAAGTCACAGAGACACCAGGTCATGAGACAGGGGTCAGGACTGCCACTGGCTCCATTTTAGAGATAAGGGTGACAGGGCATAGAGAGGTTGGCGTCCTCACAGAGCCACATGCACTGAATGATGAGAACAGGATTCAAACCTTTTCTTTTCATTCTTTAAGACAGGGTCTTGTATAGCCTAGACTGGTCTCAAACTCAGTACATAGCTGAGAGTGACAGAGAGTGAGAGTGACAGAGAGTGAGAGATCTCCTGCTGCCACTGTCTTAGGGTGGAGATCTGGTGTGCAAGAGCACACCTGGTTGTCCTAGGGGCAGAACCTGGGACCTTGTGCATGCTGGACAAACACTCTGCCTCCTGAACCACATCCTCACTGCCAGCATTGTTAGGGTTTGTTTGTGAAGGTGGGAAGCTCTAGGCCAGAGGTTCTCAACTGTGGGTCATGACCCCCTTCGGGAGGGGGTGTCACCTAAGACCATCCTGAGTATGCAGTATTTACATAATGATTGTTTTGTTTTGTTTTATTGAGACAGAGTTTCTTGGTGTAGCCTTGGCTTTGTAGACCTGGCTGGCTTTGAACTCACAGAGATCTCCCTGCCTCTGCCTCCAGAATGCTGGGATTAAAGGCGTGCACAACCACCACCCAGTTTACATTACCATTCATAATGGTAAAAAAATATATATAGTAGTGAATTATCAAGGGAATAATTTTATGACTGGGGTGGGGGAATCACTACAACATGAGGAACCGCATTAAAAGATTGCTCCAGTGCTCTGGAATGTTCTCTTCTCTGTCCCTTAGAGACTTGTCGTGGAAACTAGTCCCTGAGCTGTTTCTAGTTTGTGAGACCAACCTTTGTCTTCTTTCTCCCTCAACCCTTTGGGCAAACTCCAATTCTACCTGCACATTCCAGGGCTCTGAGAAACCCAGTTTGAGACTATTGTGAGGATTAGGCCAAGGGTTCCCAAATAACCCAAAGGTTGTGGTGGGTGTGGGACAGGTGGAACTCAGGAAGCTCTGCGGCTGTGGGGCCATTCAGCAGAGCAGTAGCCCAGGACTCCTGACTGAGCCCCACAGCCCCATGCCCTAGCCACAGATATAACTGGAGGCCGCACTGTGGAAGCCATGGGGTCCAGAGCCCTTGCGTGCTGTGCACCTCCATCTCTGTGCTTGGCCCATCTGGACCTCAGTCAGTGGCATCTGACGATGACGTAGGCTCCCAGGTCACTTCCTTTGCAGGGCCTTGGTACAGCAGATGCTGCACAATGGGGGTGGGGTGACACCTTAGCCCCCAGATGCTCCATGTTGCCGTTAGGAGGCTCCAGGCAGAGAGAGGCCTGCTTCTGCCAGCAGGCTGCACCAAGCACTGCGGATGCATGGCGGGCGAGCGTATGGTGGGCATATGCTCTGGGAACATGCTGCCCATGGAGTGACACGTGCCATAGAAGGGAAAGGGCCTGTGGGGCTGCCTGAGCTGTATTCTTCTCTGTTCTCCTCCCTGGAGGCTAACCCTGTTGCCATTTGTAAACTCCTGGTGTACTGGGGCCTCAGGGTGACAGGAGGTGCCCAACTGCCCACTAGATGTCACTGTCCCTTGTGGGTCAGGCAGAACTTCAGCGGTCCACGAAGCTGGGACTTGGGATGGAGTTTTAGGATCAGGGCTGCCGCCTCCTCTGCTGTTTGCGGTACCCACTGAATGCTCTATTTGAGGCAGCAGGGATGGAGGCCAGAGTCAGAAATGGCCTGGTGTGTGCTTGCCACCAGAGGGCATCCAGACTATGAGAACTCTGCGGAAGGGTTTCTACTGATGGAAGAGTCCCAGAGTCCTGTGGGCGAAGGAGCAGGCTGGGAGGGTGCTCCTTGCTGAAGGGTCTACCGTGCACAGGCCTATAGTGAGCTGAGGCCTGCTGGCCAGGACTCTGGCAGCCAAGGAGGATCTAGGCAGCCGAAGCGAAGTGTGAGGCTGTAGTGTGAGGCTAGATCTGGGGTAAGCATGGGCCAGATTTCCGTGGGAGGGGGAGGGGTGAGGAGACGGAGGTGTGGCCTGAGGAGGCTCCTGTACCTTGGCTGCGCTTGTTCTACAACCAGCCAGGCCTTAGCTCATCTGCTAACCACACCAACAGCAGGTGCACACTGTGTCTTCCATATGTTCTGGAGCTCAGAGAAGTCAGGTCACTGGCCTGTGTCATGGGGAGCAAGAGCTTCTCCTGGAACCCTGTCTGGGAAGCCTGCCCCGGCACCATTGCTGGCCCAGGTCCCTGAAGATGTGGCTCTATTTCAGCTGCCTAGGCTTGGCCCTGCACACAGTGGGTGCTTGCGGTGTATTCTGCTGTCCTCAGCATGGCTACCACACAGGGAGGGGCACTCAGCGCCCAAGAGCTGGAGTTTCAAGTCCTGTGGTTCAAGACCGCAGTTCTGAATTTGTTCTTAGTCAGCCATACCTGAGGTGATAGGAGTAACTGCTTCTGAGTCAGCAGGACAGGTGGGTGGGTCAGATGCTGTGCTCAGAGACTCGGGCTGCGGGCCTGGTTGGGACCATACGTGCAGCCAGCAGGACAACTTGATGGATGGTCCTGGTGATAGGATTGGCCTAAGGGGGAACTGAAGGGGAAGGGGGATGGGCCTGTCTGGGCCCTGGCCCTGGCCCAAGAGCTTCAGTCACACTCAGGACACATGCTGTGACCTTGTTACACGTGTGGCTGCCAAGAACGAGGGAGGGGACCATCCAGTCGCAGCTGGAGGTAGCGGGACATCTGGCTGCCTCTGCTCATCCGACCATGCTGACTGTGCCGGGAGCTGAGTCTTGTGTCCCCTGTTAACCTCAGGCTGGCGTGAGGGAGATGGGCCGCCTGCCCCTGCAGCAGCTCTCCAGGGCCCCCCTGCCTTAGATCCGACATAGAGCAGATGGGCAGGGAGCGGGAGACGCTGCAACAGTTGGTGCTGCCAGCTCCCAGCTCCCAGCGCAGCGGGAGTGAGAAGCCGGGATGGAGCGAGTGGCAGAAGCCCAGCCTCCTGTCAGCAGCTCCTGAGAGCCTCTGCGCCCTTCCAGGGGCTTCTGCTCCCGCCTACTGCACAGGAGACCTGAGAGCCAACAAGCCTGGCTCGGAGGCCTGAAGGCCTAGCACAATGTGTACTGACCAGCTGAGGTCCACTGACCTGAGGAAAGTCCTCCTGGCCTTGATCTCCCCCGGGGTCGTCACGGTATGGACATTGCTTTTCCAATCTTGTGTGACCTCGGGCGAGTCTCCTAGTCTCTCTATGCCTTGCTTCCTTCCTCCCTCCTTGCAAACACCCTGAGACTACAGGGTCTTGTCCTAGTGAAAGCTCTCAAGGGCAGAGGGTTTCACAAGGAAAGAGCAGTGGTAGGTTTTGCCTGGGAGGGAGATCCGACACGTCTGGGGTCCACCTCTACATAGCCCAAAGTTCTGCATCTTCCCAAGTGCCTTCCGTGCAGCCTGGAAGCCACGGGGATGCTGTGCATGTCCTGGCAGGGTTGCCAGCCCAAGCAGGCCTTTGTGTGGCCATCACAGGGCACTAGCCAGCTCACCTGCATGCTCCTCCCCAGCCTCTGTCCCCCACTCACCCTCCTCTGGCCTCAGGGCATGCTCACACCCATCGATGAAGGTTTTCTTCTCAAGAGCTTCTAACCAGCAGAGGCCACCAGCCACATGGGGCCATGAAAGTTTATTTAATTTTGTATAACTATTTGTGGTGCTAGGAATTGAAGCCAGGGCTTTGCCATGCTAGGCAAGTACTCTACTTAAAAAGCATGCAATGCAAACCTCAGATCTGAGTTGCACTGCTGAGTTTCAAGGGCTGTATCCACCGGTTTTCTGGTGGTTGCTGCGTTGGGCAGTGCTGATTTAGAACATTCCATTGTTAACGGGAATTCTGCTGGCTGCCTCTGCTCCTGCAATTGGCCATGTTGGCCTTTGGATGGGGGGGGGGCATGGGGAGGTCAGCGAGACAAGGCAGATAGTTTCTACATTGCCTTTGAGCTCCAGAAGAACATTCTGGAACAGTCTGTGTTAGGAGCTTATTTTGTTGCATTTCTTTAAGTCTCGGAGGCAGAGAACATGACAGAAGGAGGGCAGCTTTTCTGCGCATTTGAAAGTCTGTTAGTAAGTCTTAAAAGATGTACAAAGTGGCATTCCGGTTCTTGTAGACTGAAAAGAAAAGAAAAAGAAAAGAAGAGCCTGAAGCCAGGTGGCTATGTTGGTCCTCATTTCCCTAAAGCACCAGGAGCTGTCATCTCCCACCCCAGCTGGGAAGGGCAGCCATGGTGTGAGTGCCTGGGGAGCCTTGGATACCCTTCTTCCTCCTGTGCCTCTTTTTCTTGGGTGCAGAATTGATGGGGTGAGTATGTCAGCTGAGGAGCTGGGGGCGTGATGTGCATGGGGTACCAGGGAGTCCTGGCCAGGAGCAAGGACTGCCTCTGCTACTTTGGGAAAGAGCAGGAAGACAGAGGCGGGTCATAAGCTCTTTCCTTGGTCTTCCGGGGACTCCATTCTACTTACCTGCAACATGAGGCCTTGGATGTGAACAACAGTTTTCTGCCGTGGTGACCTTGGAGCTGGGCACTGGGTTCTTGAAGGGTCTCGAGTGAGAGCAAGGAAGTGCTCCTCTGTGGCTGCTTCCTGGGTCTCTTCTGAGCCTCTGTGAAATGGAAGTTAAAGAGCCAGTTTGTCCTATTTTTAGAGTGGCCTCCACCAAGGAAGACAACACTTTTGCTACCACTACTGCTGGCCAATAGTAAAGAGGTGGGCTGGGGACCTTGGCCTCCACATCGGGAGGGGCCCTACGCCAACCCTTTCTCAACAAGGAGGCAGCTGAGGGCTGACCCTGGGGACCAAGGCAAAGGTATCCAGACCTACTTGGATGACCACCCAGTGGGGTCCCCTCACTGCCCTCAAAAGCACCTGCCCTTCACTAGCGCTCATGGACCCGAATCCCAACCTCACATGGCCTGTGCCCCAGCTGCCTGGTTCTCTCCCGGGGGACCCCACGCCTGCTGTTCTGTGCCCCCTCAACTCCTGCCAGCTGGCTGCTGTGTTGTTGCCATGGTGATCTTTGAGAATGTCAGTGGGTGCCAGTTCCCTTCATCTCTACAGGCCAGAGCCTCTTGTGGGAGGGCTGTGGGTTGCCAGGCCAACGGGGAATTGTCAGAGGGTCAGAGGTCCTGAGGCCTTGGAGCCCAGGGGGCTGCCAGGGCTCAGGGCCAGGAATGTGGGTCAGGTGGCCAAGGAGTGGCCCTGGGGGCCAAGCCAGAGAGCAGTGAGCAGCAGCAACTGAGGACAGGGTGTCTGGGTCCCTAGGGTATCCAAGGGGACTCTGGGACACTCTTGTGAGCAGCCTCACTGTGTGCTGCGGGTGCACCCTGCTCTGTGAGCTATCTCATGCTCTCCCATGAGCTGTACCTTGGTCCTACTGTGTGTTCTGTCCTGCCCAACTGTTGGGTACACCCACAGCTGAAGGCTGTGTCTCTAGTGTGAAGAGACCACAGATCTCACAACAGCCAGTGTGGGCCAGCCAGTGAGGCAGGAGACCCTTAGGGGCAGCTCAAGGCCCAGAGCAAGCCACTGGCTGGCTTGGTGCTGCACAGAGACTGGGAAGAAGGGGCAGCATCTGGGATGGCCACCGTAGGATGAACAGCTGCAGGGCGTGGAATGCTGTGCTATGTGGTCCGGCTGTGGTCTCACAGGTAATCCGTAGATGGGATGAACTCCAGCTCCAGCTCCCCAGGGAGAAGGAAATCCCATTGCATGGTCAGGGTTCTTCTACCAGTGACAATGGGGGGGGGGCAAGGGGAAGGTGACCAGAGACTAGGGATAGTGAACCCCTGTAAGCACAGGGCCAGGCTCCAGGAAGGGCTGGGCAAAGCCACCCTCCCAGGAAAGCACCTGCAGAGGTTGTATGATTGCCCAGGCTGGGCTCACCCATGGAAGACCCATAGCAACCCTCTGACATGGGGTTGTAATGCTCTTCTCAGTGGCCAGGCCCTGTGGTCTGTCACTCTGTGTTCACATGTAGCTTTAACCTCAGAGACCTTGGTACTCGAGCCAAATGCATCAGCTCACTGGGCTTTTCCAGAAGGGTCAGATTTCCATAGCAACAGGTTAACCCACAGAGTTAACCTTGTCTCCAGGGAGCTGTGTGGGTGCTGGACCAGGCCAGGGCTCTGCAGTACACTGCCCTTTATGCTCTGCTTGTTCCGTGTATACCGCAGAGCCCTGTCCTGGTCTGATCCTGGCATCCTGTGGCCATGGGGACCCAGGATTAGAAAGACTTGGGATTCTGTGTGGGGCCCTGTCGTCACTGGTCTCCGTGTCTTTATCCCAGGAGCATCCCTGACCAGGCATCTATTCATTCCTGCTGCAGGATGAAAGGAGAGTGAGGCCTGGTCTGTGTCTGGTGGGGGAAAGGGGGAGGGGGTTAGGGCTCAACCAGGAGTAAGCTGAGCCTGCGGAGTCTACCTAAGACGTAGCCACACACTCCTGCTGCGGTGATCCCTCATGCCTACCTAGGGACCGTCACCTCCCCTTTGCAGGTTGGTGAACCAAGGCTCGGCAAGTGAATGACTTACTTGGTCCCATAGCTAGGGCGAAACCAGGAACTCCAGAGCACAGACCCACTGCCACTGTGTCCCCCAGTGCAGAGTAGAATGACATCCTCCTGAAAACTGGCGGTGGCTAATTGTGATCTCTGGTTCTCGTGCGTCTGCCCTCCTGCGCATCAGGCAGGCTTCCTCTGCCTCCACTGGCTCCCCAGCCTCTTGTCAGTGAGCCCTCTTTGAACACAGCTCCTTTTATCGCATGGTGACACACAGTGGCAGAGGGTGACCGGGTGAGAGTGTTGGGGAGGGGGACAGGCCTATGCCTTGCTCGTGACAGCTAATTAGCGCACGTCTGTGCTCCAGCCTCTGGTGTGGCAGGCGTGTTGATGTGAGGGAGTGTGTAAAGGCCTCTGAGGAAGCAGGCTGTGGCTGCCCGGCCCAGGGCCATCCCATCAGACCCTTGTCGGTCAGAGGTGAGCAGGGCCATATCTCCTGGGGCTTGAAACCTACTCTGCCTCTAAATGGCAGGTTCCAGACTGAAAGCTCCCCTGTGATGGGGACAGAGATAAAAAACCTCAGTCCACAGAGTCCTGAATTTCTGCAGAAGGTAAACTCCCATCAGGCCCTGGTGCACTCAGCTGCACACAGAAGACGGGTGTCTTGAGTGTCACCAAATCCCAGGAGCCATGAGGTTCATGTCACATAAGTGAGGAACCACCTGGGCCAAGCCAAAAGGCATCAGCCAGTTCTTAGAGTCACAGTGAAGGGCTGGGTCTCTGCACCTTGGCTGTGGCATTTGGAGTGTCCCATTTTTTGGCTGGACTGGGAGTATTTATAGTGTGGACTCTGACCATCGGAAATGAGAGATTCCAGAAGCTGTGGCACTGGCCCTGAGGGAAGAAGCAGGTGGCTACTGCTGCTAGACACAGGCCTGTGCCAGGAGCCAGCAGGGCACAGCCCACCCATCCCGGGGCTTCAAGGAGGAGGCGGGAGCTGCCAGCCCGCTGGCACCTCTGGGCTGTGTGACCCCTTCCTGCTCCAACTGAGATTCCCCCTGTGTGTCTTCTGTGTCTGGGAACTATTTCTGCAGACCATGATGTGGGGCTTAGTGGGGAAACTGAGGCCTAAGAAATGAGAGGAGTGTGTTAGGGTCACAGGGAAGGCTTGGCTATCTCTCCTTCTTCCGTCCCTACCCCTGGCAGTGACTCAGAATTCTCCACCCAGCAGGGAGGGAGCTGAGGCTCACACTCCAGGCACAGCATTGGCCCCACACCTATGGAGGAGGAGGCTCCTGCTGAGGGCCCCCATCTCCTTTCTCCCATCCTTAAGGTGGTGTCTAGGTCATGCCCACTTCACAGATGGCAAGACCATGGTGGGACATGCATCTCCAACTGTCCCACCCCAGGCAGGAGTGGAATTGCCCCCCCCCCAACCCTGCACTCCTGCCCCTTTAAGGAAGAAGGGAGACGCAGGTGGAGCCTCTAGAAGTGAGGGACACCAGGAGGTCCCGGTGGACACACACACTCTCAGTCTGATCCATGTGCTTAGAGGCCCTAGGGAAGGACTGGCCTGGACCTGCCCCCATGCAAGCAGGCTTACAAACAGCTCTGAGCAGTCAGGGTGCCAGGCCACTCGGTGTGCCTGTCCTGTATCCCCTGCCTGCTTTGAGCACCAGAGCCTGAAGGGATGGCTCTGCTCTCTGCCATGGCCCCCCCCACTCCTGGCTCTGAGCAGCTGGCTTCTTCCTGCCTCAGAGCAGGGCCTGCATCTCCTGGTCAGCTAATTATGTGGAAAATTGGAAGAAATTGCAGAAGCCACTGCGGGAAATGAGGTCAGGGCTGAAGGTTATCAGAGCAGCAGCGCTGGCTCTCTCCAGAGGCCTCCCCTCCCTGAGGCTGAGCTTGCAGGGCCCCCCTCCCTCCCCAGCCAGCTTCCCAGCTGTCCCCTTCCTCTTCCCCTCCCCCACCATAAAATCCAGAGGAAGATGAAGTGGGCCAGATTCCCCACCTTGCCCTTCTGAGCCTCTTTTCCCAGCTGTCCTCATTGCTACAGGGTGGGGAAGTGCCTGGGGTGGGGACGGGCAGGGGGTGGTCAGAGCTGCTTCTGTGCACACACATGCACATGCAGGACAGGACAGAGCCAGACCTGAATCCTCAGCCCTGCCAAAGGCTTCTCACACCCAGCACCCACACGGATAAACATTTATTGAGCACCTACTGTGTGCAGGTATTAACTTGCCTTTCTTTCTGTACTTAGTCTCTTCTTAAACGTGTCTGTGATTTCCCCGATCTCTTGGTTGTTTCCTTTGCTAGACCAACTCCTGTTGGTCCTTCTGAACCTACTGTAGGCAGCCCTTCCCCCACACAGCCAGTGTGTTCTGTGGATACATGGGTGTCACGGGAGAAGCCGCAGAGTGAGCGGCTAAGCATGGACTGTGGGGCCTGGGACTATTAACCTTGGCTAAATTTGGCCTCAGAAGACTCTTCATCTGTAAAAGGGACAGGGCAATAGAAGTGTTGATATCCCTGGGTAGTGGTCAGATTTCAAGGAGCTCTGTGTGTGTGTGTGTAAGGGGGGGGGGGTGTTCATGTGCCTGCCTGTGGGTTGTGTGTATCTCCATGTAGCATCTGAGCCTTGGGCTGTCAGGTCAGAAAGCAGAGGCTGCCAGCTCTGTGACCAGCCTCTTGTTCCCAGTGATCTACACATCTCTGTCCATCTGCTAGTGGTGTGTTTTTTGGTGGGGGGGGGTGTGCTCTTCACAGAGAGGCCTTGGGTACCGCTGCTAGTCCCTGGCATGGGTCTGGCCATCCATGCTTAACAGAGCTGAGGCAGGAGCATCATCCCTGGGAAGCCACCTGTCATCTTCCTCCCCTTCATGACAATGCTAATGGGAGGGCCAAGGTCACCCTTCAGGGACTGCTTACCCCACCCCCATAGCCTGCATTACACACGGGAGCCACTTCCCTCCCCCTGTAGCCCCTATCTCCAAGTGGTCCTAGTTGGTGGTCCCCATTTCCGGGCATGAGAAGAATCGAGTCAGGAGTGTAGTACATCTGGGCCACAAGTGCTCATCTGAACCCACATCTCCAAAGCTGGGTCCAGTGTGGAGGTGGCAGCATTGTCCCAGGCTGTCCGGGACAACATGGAGTGCAGCTGTCTGGGAACTGTGGGGGCCTGGACAGCATCTGCCAGTGAGGCCTCGATGCTGCCCTTGCTTCCCTGTGGGCTGCTGGCATTTCCCTCCCATACACATTGTTCTTGTCCGCCCTCCCCGCTCCCCACCCCCATCAGATCCTGCCAGCCATCCCACTTCTTTTAGGGGACTTTAGGACCCTGAACTGTCTACTGTCAGAGCTCCCTAGACATGGGAGCTGAGGGAAGAGACAGAGCTGTGTCTGTCCCGGCTTCTAGTCACTTTGATTCATGACCAAGTCCTGTGAGAGAAGGGGAGGGGTTGTGGGGTCTGCCTTCAGGGAAAGCAGAGCCCAGGGCCCTGCAGGCTTTACAGCCAGAGATTCCTGGGTGACCAGGGTGACCAGCCTCCAGGACAGGTGGGCCAGAGTGAGGTCCCAGGGAGCCACTCCATCTTTTACACACACACGTATGTATATATACATACATAGGTGGTAGCTTTGCAAGGGTGGTGGGCATCCCCTTCCTCCTTACCTTGAGGTGCCCAGATGACCTCCTCAGAGCAAAAGAGGCAGGGAGGCATTTTGATTGACTTGTCATGTTTAGCTTGTCAGGCAGTTGGTCATCTGTAGCAGTAGAGGGAATACACCTCTGTGTGTGTATGCCTGTGTGTGTTTGAGTGTGTGTATACCTCTGTGTGTGTATATATGCCTGTGTGTCTGTGTGTGTGCCTATGTGTATGTATGCCTCTGTGTGTGTATGCCTGTGTGTGTTTGAGTGTGTGTGTATAGCTCTGTGTGTGTATGTATGCCTGTGTGTCTGTGTGTGTGCCTATGTGTATGTATGCCTCTGTGTGTGTATGCCTGTGTGTGTTTGAGTGTGTGTGTATACCTCTGTGTATGTATATATGCCTGTGTGTCTGTGTGTGTGCCTGTGTGTATGTATGCCTCTGTGTGTGTATGTATGCATATATCTGTGTGTCTGTGCCTAGGACTGAAGCATCCACTCACCATCTCACCAACCTTCCAGCATCAGGCCATTTTTTATGGCTTTGGTGTCTGCTGAGCCAGCTCATTTTTCAGGACTGATAACTGAGGCTTAAGAAAGGCAAGGGTAGTACAGCTTGGGGTTTGAACCCGTACCCCGTTCGTACCCCCACATACCGTTCTAGCTCCCCCTCACCTCCTTCCACACTGGAGCTTGGTTTGGCTTCCCCCTCAGGCTGCCTGCTCACATGCTTGCTCGTGCCCACCCCAGCTTTCTGAGCAACCCCCAGCTTTCAGCTTCCATTGGCCAAGGCCCCCCCCAGAACCGATGGGTAGTGAGGCCTTCCCGATAGGCTCTGTCAGGGGCAGCCATAGTCGGAGCGCCCCCTCCTCCTGCAGCCTTGACTCTCTGAGGGCTTGCCCCCAATGTGGGGTGGGGCCACAGCGGCGGAGCTGGATTTTCCCATTTGCAACCCTCTCCAGACATTTTCAGAATCTGGAAACAATTAAAGCGGCCCAGTGGGGGCTGATTGTACTCAGTCAAAGCGCCGGCTGTTGTGTTTGTCAGATTGATGTTGCCCTGGGCTGGCTGCTTTGTTAGCGCTCAGTCCTGCGTGGGGCCTTGAAGGAACCGCACGCCAGAGGGAGGAAAAATCCATCTCGTAATCCTCAGAGGAGCAGCTCCGCCAGCTGGAGACATCATCGCCCTGGGTGTTTCCAGGGTGGGCGAAGGGCTGGAGGAGGGCGAGAGCGGCTTCTAAATGGGCCTGTCTGGTTTGCGAGGCAGCCCATCCATTCTGGAGACAGAGGGAGAGATGGGAGCCTCGACCTGGCCCCCCAGGCCTCCTGGCTGGGAGAGCCGCCTGGGTTAGGCAAGGCTGCTTGCCATTCGTTGGTCTCTTAATGGCTTGTCCTAGTCACTCACTGGAGGCCAGGGGTTGGGGGGCATCTCTGGAACCCAGTGTCCCTGTCCTTCAGGAGGTGAGAGAGCAGAGATTGGAAGAGGGAGCACCGGGCCATTGGATATCAGCCTGCGCCCATGATGACATTCTGCCATGCGGTCTGCAGGGGCAGATTCTGACTCTGGGAATGAGAGGGTCACAGCGCTTTCCAAGATGGTGGGAGGGAATGCCAGTGTCCATTAGCAGATGGATGCATGAGAAAGTAAGTCTGTGTGCTGGGTGCTCACTCGGCTGTAAGGAGACTTGTACTACAGTGTGCGTGTATCTCAAAGCATGATGGGAGAGATGGAAGCCAGACACACAGGCCGTATGATCCCGTGGACAAGAAGGGCAGCTGGGAGGGCGTGGTGGAGCAGGGGGACGCGGCGGAAGAGGTGCAGCGTTTCTTCCTGGGATCGGGAGAATTTTCTAGAACAGACAGCGGTAGTAGTTTAGGCCAGTATGCACGCACCCTGGGCTGCTAGATTGTGTACATTTCTAGACTGGCCAGCACGACCTCAGGCGTGTTTCACCATGCTGTAGAAAGAGTTGAAGACGGGGAGGGTGTTGGGGAAGGGGTCAGTCAGGAAGGTGTTTGCTTCATGAGTGTGAGAACTGGAGTTGGATTCCCCTGGCACCCAGAGGGTACTCACAACCATCTCCTAAAGGTCCAGGGGATCCATCATCCTCTTCTGGTCTCTGCGGGCCCCATGCACACATGGTTCACAGATACACATGAAGGCAAAACATATACATAAAATAAAAATAAATCTCATCTATCATCTATCTAGGCACAGTGGCATGCATCTGAAACTCTAGCATCAGGGAGTGGTGGAGACAGGAAGTTCCCTGGAGCTTGCTGGCCAGCTAGATTAGCTGAATAAATGAGCCTTAGGCACAGTGAAAGCCCCTGTCTCAAAAGACAAGATGGTCAAATGGTTGAGGAAGACACCTGACATCGACCTCTGGCTTCCATGTGCATGTGGACATGCTTCTTCCATAAGCATAAGCATGTGCACACACAGGAGAGGAAGGAAATGCCCTGGCATGTTTATCAAGCCCCAGTAGAGGTTGCAGCATGGCCCTCTAGGACCTGGTACAGCCTGCTCTGCAACCCAGGGCTCTCATGCCCACACTTTGCTTTTCAGCAGCGACACTCTCAGGTGAGCTGCCGAGGGACCCATCATCCCCTGGTGTCCAGCATCCCTCATGGATGGGCAGCTCGGTTTCAGACATGTTAATGGCTGCCTGCTGTCTTCTCACAGGGGTTGGAATGGTGTGGGCTCAGAGAGAGCACTTCCCTTGCACATCTTTCTGGCCCTCCTCGCTCAGTCCTCTGTTCTGTGGCTGGTGGTGGGATTCTGTGTTGTCTGTGGCCTCCCGTCAGCAGCATGTGGGCACACAGCATCCTGTCATGGCTTCCTGCCCCTACAGAGCTGCTGCTGGACTTGAGCAGCCGTACACACTTCTGTTGGCTGCTAAGTTTGCTGTAGGAGACAGGATGGTAGCTGGAGCTGACCTGTGCTGAGGGGTTCCTGCCTCCATGCAAAGAAGGGTTCAAGTGTCATCTCAGAGTGCTCAGTGGAGGCCTAGGATCAAATCCCAGAAGTCTGTGCTGGGTGTTGGAAGCCTGGGAACTGAACAGCGAGATCTTGCTTAAAACCAGGGCCCTGACCAGGGTGTAAGCTGGGCAAGGGAGAAGCACGTGCCAAGTCCCATGCTCCCAGTAGGTGGCGCTCTCACCCTGGGAAGAGAGCTTGTCAGGGGAGGTGCAGTAGAGGGGGCTGCTAGCTGTGTCCCCTTTATTCTTGCACGGTAGGTTCAGTGACTTGTGGCAGAGCCAGAGAGGGTTCTTCTTACGTAACTGGGCCTTGAGGTTCCATCCTAGCCATGGACAGCATGGGGCTGATCGTGTTAACGCAGTGGGTGCCCGGCGTACAGCCAAGCTGCGGAGATGGGGTCCTTGGTGGGGTTCACATTTCCAAGTGTAGATGGATAAACCCAAAGAGGTTTATTTATTCACTTGCCTGAGGCCACACAGCTGAGAGCACAGCCCCACCTTGCAGGGTGGCAAGAGGGCCTGGCAACTACTGGGTTTTGCTGGGAGCTTGCTCCATGCCATTCAAGCACCCTGAACGTATTTCTCTGGCTTAATCTCCAGGCCTGGCACTACTGAAGTAAGGGAAACAGAGACACAAGGACTCTAGGGATGTGCCCTGGGATGATTGTCAGAGATATTATACAGTGGACTAGAAATTTGGCTCAAAATGGGCCAGGTCAAAGTTGTGACCTCATTTTACAGATGTGATTTAGGCAAGTTGTGCCCAGGTTGTGCATGAGGTATGGGTATTTGAAGCCCCATCACCAAGTGCTTATTTTTGTGATTTTTTTTTTTTGCTTGTTTTCTTTTTCAAAACAAGTTGTCTTTGTGTAGCCCTGGCTGACCTGGAACTCCCTCTGTAGACCAGCTGGCCCTGAACTCAGAGATCCACCTGCCTGTGCCTCCTGAGTGCTGGGATTAACGATATGCACCACTTCTGCCCAGCTTGTTTGTGGGTTTCTATACTTATTTTGATTAGTGGTGAGTAATAAAACATTGGATTTAATACTGCAGATTTTTTTTTTAAATCACTTGAGCCAGATGTGGAGACGCCTTTAATCCCAGTGCTTGGGAGGCAGAAACAGGTATATCTGTGGTCTACAAAGCAAGTTCCAGGACAGCCAGGGCACACAGAGAATCCCTATCTCAAAATAAAGTAAAATAAATCAATCAATCACTTGAGTTAAGAGTGGTCCCCAGTAAGCAGGAGTTTAAAGCAGCTTGGTATTTTGAACCGAGATTATCTGGGGAATTTAAAAAATATACTAGTTTTCTGTGTCCCCTGGTGCTCATGGGGAGGTCAAAGGCCATTGTGGGATTTGGTTCTTTCTCCCATGTGGCCCCCAAGGACTGAGCTTAGGTTCTCTGGCTTGGCAGGAGCTAGCTTTACTTACTGGCTCATCTAGCTGCCTCTGGTATGTTTTTGTTTGTGTTTGTTTAATGCAAGCATGGCCTGGAGAAATGGCTCCGTGGTTAAAAACACTTGTTCTTGCATAGGACCTGGGTTTGATTCCTAGCACCCATATGGTGGTGGCTTACAAACATCTGTGACTACAGTTCCAGGGCGATCTGACACACTCCTCTGACCTTCTCCGGTACCAGGCACACACATAGCAAAACTTTCATACCCATAAAGTAATTACGTCTAAAAGCAGATAAGTAAAATATAACCAGGGTGAAGTACAGTGCAGCCTCTGGGTAGTCGGTGGGGCTGAGACAAGCCACTCAGCTGCACTCTGTGGTGATGCCTGGGGGTAGGGGAGGTTCAAGGCCGTGGGAGGGCCTACAGCTGTCACTCTGCAGTTATTCTCCATTGGCCAGCAGCCTGCAGCTCCTCTGAACTGTGTCCCCAAGCTGGAGTTTCCTTTTGACCCTGCCTGGTGTCCCCTGCCTATGCCATGGGACTATGGGCATCAGGTCAGACATACACGGGCACTCTCATGATAGGTGGAGATAAGAGATTTTGTTTTTCTTCGTATGTATGTATTTATTGATGTGTGTGTGTGTGTTTGTGTGTGTGCGTGCCATGTACATGCAATAACTGCAAAGGCCAGAAGAAAGAAAGTGTCAGATCGCCTGGAAATGGTTGGTGGTACAGGCAGTTGTGATCCATCCAGTGCGGGTTCTGAGAAGCAAATTTGGGCCCTCTGAAAAAGCAGCCAGCACTCTGAACTCTTAACCATCTCCTCCACCCAAGAGGGAGTGTTGGAACCTGGGCTTCCCTTGACTCCCCAGCATCCTGGAAGCTCCAGGCCTTCCCTGGAGATTTCAGGGAAGCCAGGCTTCTGATGGAGGAACCAGATGTGGGGGGCAGCAGGGGGAGGGGGATGATCTGCGGCTTGGCAGGCCCTTCCTCTGCAGCATGGTGCCAGGGCCCAGCAGTCGCTCTGTACCCATAGATCTGAGGGGCGTCGGCTCTACTCAGGCTCCAGAGCGTTCTAATCTTCTGTCCAAGTACAAGCTATTTCAGAGCAGTGGAGTTCTCCCCACACAGCCTCCAGCCATGTGCTCTGCTGAGGTGTGGTAGGCAGGCTCTGCCCGTTGATGGAGACCTTGAGCAAGGCCTCTCCAGGCCAGACTGAGCCTCGCTGGCCAAGTCAGACTCTCTTTCCTCACTAAGGAGGCATTGCAGGAGCCACTGGGCCGCCTGGCCTTTTTTATTTGCTATGACCCCCCACTCCCGTGCTGTTGTGATTCCATTCCAAAAACTGTCACCCTTGCAAGTGTCTTCCCATGCAATGTGTCCTCTGAGCACACATCCTGGGCATCAGTCTTTCTTGGGACACCAGGCAGGGAGAGATGGCGCAAGTGGATGACAGAGAGAGGGTCCTGGGGCCTGAACTGGTGGCTGAGGTGGATTGTCAGGGTCAGGGAGAGGTGAGATCCCCTGGAGAGGGCAGAGAAGCCAGGAGAGTGGACAGGTGACCCTCCTGCCTTGGGCCTCTGTGTAACGACACAGGAGGAGCCTAGGAAGGCCAGGGCAAGCACGCCACACACAGAAGAGTCCTTTGAGCACATAGACTGCAGAGCTGGAGGGGCACTTCTGTGAGGCTGCAGCCCCAGGGGGCAGCTGAGGCCTGGGGAGTGAGGGGGCAGGTCCTGCCAGGTCCCCATTCTTGTACTACAAAGCGCAGGCCACTCACTGGTGGCTGGTGGTGTTCACACCCTGCCCAATTTCCAGCTCACAGCTGCAGCCTCCAGTTAATTAACCCTCCCAGCACCTCTCCAAAGGAGCTAATTAGGACTCAGATCTCCTCCGTGGGTGGCTAAGCCAAGGCCCAGGGGGCAGAGTGAGGGAAAGAAGTGGAGCCTGGGCTCCGTGTCAACACGGACTCACAGCCTTGCATTGAGAGGTCGGGGTGTGTTTGTTGTGTTTTTTTTTGGGGGGGGGTGCTCCAGCTACTTTCAGAGAATCCAGTTTTCCTGTTTTCTTCTGAGAGTGTCCATAGTGCTCCCCAAATGAGGAGTTTTAGGATTTCAGAGTCCTCCGAGCTGGTATCCATGTGCAGCACTAAGGTGTGGCTCTAGCGGCAGGACAGTGGTGACCAAACCCTCTACAGGCCAAGTGATGTCTGAATTCCTGCTCCTTTTGAACCTCCATGCCAGGAGTTCTAGCTGGGAGCTCAGTAGAGCTCTGTCATGTGAATGGGCCACTGTCACTGCGGTAGGTCAGGGTCTTGCTCTAGACTCCCAGTGTCTCAGGCTGGCCACTCTCAGGTGTCCACTCCAGCAGGCCTGGGACACAGATGTCACTGGAGGTTTGACTTGCAGGAGCCTGGCTTGCATCACACACTTTCGCTGTTTTTTCAGCCTCCTGGGGGTTTGGCTGACATCAAAGCCTGCCTCCCGAGGCCTGTGAAAGCTGTGCCCACCCCCAAGGCCTGGCCCAGAGTTCTTGCTTGTTCTGTGCTTGTTCTAGGGGCACAGAACTCCCAGACTCCTGGTATCGGTGCTGACAAGCAGCAAAGGTTCTCATGTCTGGTTTTTTGGGACTGTATGACTGTCTCCTTGATCAGATATACCCCCAAAGTTTCAGTTCCCCACGGACTATATTATGAAATAGATATCCCCCCTTTTCTCTCTATCATACTATTCTTTTTTTCAGCACTGAGGACCTTACTACCAGGGCCTCATGCGTGCTGGGCAAGTGCTCTACCACAGAGCCGTGTTCCAACCCTTTTTCTATTTTCATTTTGAAACAAGGTCTCAATGAGTAGTTCAAGCTGGTATCAAACTCGTACTGTAGCCTAGGATAGCCTTGAACTCGCTCTGTATCCTGGGCTAGCCTTAAACTCACTCTGTGGCCCAGGCTGGCTTTGAACATGTGTCCCTCCTTTCCTCAGCCTCCGAGGAGGTGTGCTTACAGGTCTGTGCCTGCCACCATGCTCATGTCTGTCCAGAATCTTACAATTTTCGACACCAGGGTTTGCTGAGCCCACGTACATGGCTCTGTCCACTTTGAGAGCGGATCTGTGTTTAACAGCCACCATATAAGGTCACTGTAATTTTAGTACTGCATGTCTCATGAACACCCCCACCCCCACCCCCACACACCGAGTGGCCTAAAACAAAGTCCTCTTGGATCCGTGACTCGAACCCAGCAGTGGTCTCTTTGTTACTTCAGCTGGGTTTTCCTGGGAGGTGGCCCTCAGGGGCCCTAGGCCTGTGCATATCCCTGTGGTTACCTGGGAAAGTCTGTCTTTAGGGGTCAGACCTGCAAGATCTGATATCTCCAAGACCCAGCCCCGAGGCAGCCAGGACTGTCATCTGTCAGAGTCCAGGTCCCCTGCCACCAATCCCTGTCCCATCCCACAGCGCTGTGTGCTGGCCTTATACACCTCCCCCACTTACTTGTTCTAACCCAGTGCTGAGACCAGGCATGGCTGCTCTCTCTCTCTCTCTCTCTCTCTCTCTCTCTCTCTCTCTCTTCCTCTCTCTCTCCCTCTCTCTGCCTAGGCTGTGGGTGACTATGAGGCAGTGCAGGGCTAAAGGCTCAGGGTACCAGGCCAAAGAATGCCTTGATACGATCAGAATGGGTGTCTGAGGGCTCTACAGGAAGCCCTTACACGCCTTTGCTAGGGTGGCCACAGGGGACCTATAGTCAGGGTCATCCTGTGCAACCTCAGGCTGTGGCCTTGGGGTGGGCCCTGGCTGAACTGCGGCAACCGTCCTGCGTGCCACATCCAGATCTCATTCTTGGTGTTTCCACTCCAGTCAACTCCCATACGGAGCAAAGAAGACTGCAGAATAGATACTGCCCCATTTCATAAACCCATCTCACAGACCAGGAAACTGAGGTCCAGAGATACCAGCCATCGCCTAGGATACACAGCTGGGGGATGGTGCCCGAATATACACACCTAGACACAGGCAAGTGTGGGTGGCACATACTTAACAATACCAACACCTGAGAGGCTGAGGCAGGAGAACTGAGGCTAGCCTGGGCTACAATAGTGAGGTCCTGCCTCAAAAAAGAAAAACAAGATAAAACAAAAACAAACAAACAGCAACTGAAAAGTCATGCTGGCGTCCGCCCACTCTCGTTCCCCTCTGCTGTGCTTGCTCTCTGCCCAGATCCTGTTGCGTGTCTTGTCTCATCCTTGAGTCTCAGTTCGGTCCTGTGCTTGATCGGGAGGCACCCTGCTACACCGGCAGCCAGCTGTGCAGCTTCCAATGCCTGGCTCAGGTGACAGCCCGGCAGGTCGGAGTCCTGGAGAACTGAGAGGCTTTCGCTGGCTGTCACCACAGGATAGCTCTTGGCGTATAATCACTTCCTACAGTGCAGGGACAAAGAACATGACAGGCAGAGGGCTCTGACAGAGGAGGCGGGAGGGCAGAGCCGATGAGGGGGAGGAGGTCTCCCTGCGGGATGCCATGGCCTCTGCTCACAGCTGCGTGGCAGGTGGCAGGTGCGGGCTGTTGGCAGGACACCTGAGCTCTGCAAGCGACCTGCCCCAGGCCCCAGGCCTCTGTTGTCACAGCCTAAAACACAGGCTTTTCCTGGTCAGCAATTAAGGGTTGTACTGACTGGTCTATGAACCATGAGGAGCTGCGGCCTGAGTTCTCAGCCCGCTTCTGTGGCTCTCGGTGGGGTCTGATTGTAGAGTGACAGGGTGTGTGGGGAGGTGGTTGCCCTGGGCGGTGGCACAAAGCTGGCAGGGTTGGCCTCCTCCACCTGCCACACACCACTGTCACCGCCCAGTGCCAGGGACCCACTCTCCACCTGGCTCGATTTTGCTTACTGAGCAGATCTGTGAGGTTAGGCCAGGCTTTGAAAGAAACCGGTTTTAAGCTCAGAAACAGGAAGACCATTTGCAAATAGCCCATAATGATAGCTCCAGGTCCGAATCCTCACAAGGCCAAACCTGTGGACGAGGGTGTGAGGCCAGAGTGACTGTTGGCATCTCGAAGGGTCTCTAAATGCTGATTAATATTTTATGTGTGATTTTATGGGTTGGTTGTTGTTTGTGTTTGAGACATGGTCTTACGGTATAGTCCAGGCTGGGCTGGAACTCACGATCCTCCTGTCTCAGCCTCCTGAGTGCTGTTAAGCTCGTTAATTTCAAGGGGGGGGATTAGCTACTTTAAAGCCGGCAGATGCCACAAACACAGATGGGTATCGCTAAGGTAGGACAGATGGCTTCATGGGTCCCAGGGTGAGGCTCTGAGGTGGTGCCGTCACTTCCGGGGGGCTGTGCTGTAGACAGCCACCTGGTAAAGTGAGGGTCAGCGTGTGGTCCAGGGACCTGGCTCTGCTTTGTTGAGGGTGACTCGCCTCTCACTGCCAAAGTGTCCGGGCAGTGAGAGCGGCATCCGGCATGAGAGACGTCAGAGCTCTGGGGCACTGAGGCCAGGAACGTGGCTACAGACCCCTCTGGCTCCCAGCCTAGGGACTGGCCCATGAGCTCACATCACGAGGACATGCACGGGGCCTCTGCATCACGAGGACATGCACAGGGCCTCTGAATCATGAGGACATGCACGGGGTCTTTGCAGTAGTTGGGTGGGCAGCTGCGGTAGGGATAGTGTGAGCTGCCGAGAGGCCTGTCATATGAGGGTCCAGCATTGGAGACAGGAGGGGCTCGGTCAGAATGAAGCCATCTTCATCCGTCGTCCTCTCTCCCCAGGCAAATGTGTGAGCCTCGCTCACCAGACCCAGAGGTCAGTGGTCTTCATGGGACAGAGTGAGTGTCACCTTTATTAGGGACATGGGGATCCTCCTTCTGTTCCCCTCCTCATGGGTTCAGGAGGGTTAGCCCATGGGTTGGCAACAGCCTGCTCTGTCCCTGCCAAGTGACTCACTAGAGATGGGAACATTTATTTGAAGGAACATGATACTTGGCTCCGGGAAATAAAAAGGGAAGCCGGCAGGTTCAGCTGGCTCACTGTGTCCCAAAAATCACAGCTGGTGTCAACTTCACTGAGTTGGGGGCCTGGTAGCCAGAAGATGTGCCCCAGAGGCAGTGTTTACCTGGGAGATATTCCCCTGAGATTGTTGTGAGGAACTGGCCTGGGCAACCAGGGTCTGCCGAAGAGTTGGGACAAGACACTCGGAGCCAGGCTCGTCAGCAGCTTAGCTTGCCAGTGCCTCATGGGCATGATGGCCCATTTATTGATTAGTCTAGTGGGCCAAACTTTGGGCTGAAATTGATTTTTGTTTTGAAAGATGAAGTATTTGGGCTGTCTGAGCATCTGTTCTGATGTCACAGGGGAGGTGTAAGCCAGGTGCGTTTATATTGTCAGTTGGAGAGGCAGAGATTTGGTTGTGGGGAAGGGATAGGTGTGTGCCCGATAGTCTCTCAGGGTGCAGCAGCCACTTTGAGACCCCTGCATCGGTGCCACTACCAAAGGCCCGAGAGCATCCCTTGCCCACATACCTCTCTGGCCTCAACTTTGTCCTCCCTATGACATAGGATGGGGATTAGCTGCCGGCAGCAGAT
Organism: Pachyuromys duprasi; assembly: GCA_028658305.1. Taxonomy (NCBI): domain Eukaryota; kingdom Metazoa; phylum Chordata; class Mammalia; order Rodentia; family Muridae; genus Pachyuromys; species Pachyuromys duprasi. The sequence continues at coordinate 55,062,334 of CM053744.1, forward strand.
GCGTGTTCCACGACTGCGCAGAGAGCTGGCTTGTGCAAGGGACCAGCTGGAGGCTGAGCACCAGGGTCTGTGTGAGGCAGATGGCTGTGTCGGATTTGGCTCTCAGAAACTGTGCAAGACACGCTTGGCGGGACTCAGTGGTCTGGCCTCCTGGTGGCCCGAGTGGCTGGGCCTCTGCTCCCTGCCTGACCTGTATTGCCTATGTATGGCATGATGCGTCTTCCCGGAAGTGCTAAAAGCTAACTGGCACTTAGGTCCTTCCAGTGACCACAGACCATTCGGGACAAGCCTGCCCCCCACCTCAGGCCTGACCTCCCCATACTCACCTTTATCCCAACTGCTTATGTTGCTGTTCTGTGGACAGCCAAGTCACAACCCCAGGGCCTTTGTGCTTGCTGGGCTCTCTGCCAAATATCACTTGTTCACTTGCTGTCTGTCCTCAGGTCTCTCCACGCTATGCTCTGTGAGCCTGTTCTTGTCCCTCCTGTCTGAGATCCTCACCTGGGGGCCCACCAACACTCCTCACTGTATGGCTGACCTGCTCCATGTCACCTGAGGACCTTGTCTGCCCTTCTGATCCCTGCTGAACCCATGAGTCCTGTGGGCCCTGGGTTGGCCTGGAACAGTGGCTGTATACAACAGGCATTCAGAAAATACTCATGGGAGGGAGAAATGGAGGTAGCCAAGACCCAAGTACCACCAGGCCATCTGTGTGACATCAGGAAATAGAGTGGGCCTGCCCCGTATTTGCTCCGAAACCTTAGAGCTAGACCAAATCCTCAGGATGGACAGACAGACAGACAAGTGGGTGTGTGGGCAAAAACCCATCTGTGGCTCCCCTTTTACCTGCCAATATCCCTGCTATGCTGAAAGGACGTTAGGAAGACAGATTTGACTACAGGCCAAAGGTTGTCCTGTTCTGGTTGGAGTGAGGTAGTCACAGTGGCTTCTGGCCTGGGGTGCTCTCATTCGGGGAGGTGAGGGGATAGCAGCAGAAATCAAGGGTGTCGCCCACACTGCAGTGAGAGTAGGGAAGTGGGGGGAGGGGGAGGACAGGTCTGGGATGGCCGCCTGGGGGAACTGACGGTGTTTGGGCCGAGTGCTCCCTGTGAGCGGTGTTGGGCCTCCACAGGAGCGGTGTCGCCTGACCCCGGGTGACCAAGGAGAGTGGAGTGTATGTAGACCTCCATGGGTGGCATTGGGCCTTCCCTTCCTTGTGTAGCTGAGGGCTTCGGGACCCTCCGCAGTCTTCAGCACCACCTTCATCTGGCCCCGGGCTATAACTGCTGTGTCAGTGAGTCTCTTTCCTACCACCTAGGCGCCTGGCCCACAGAGAGCAGGGGATGTGTCATCGCCTGTCTGTGCTCATTTGTCCCAGGGTTGCCAAGTGCTGCGGCGTGTGTCACACGCTACACAAGGTTGTCGAGTGACATCTGGGCTGTGAGCCACACAACGGGCCACGTACCCCGGAGCTTCCTGTTCGGGCCTCCTCTGTAGTAAGCCTGAGAACAGCCAGCCGTGCACAAAGCCCTTATGGGGCTGTGACAGGTGCAGGGAAGCTGGGGTGTGGCCTTGCACACACCATCCTCAAGTTTCTGGGCTACTTCTTGTTTTCTCACACTGTGCGGCCTCTGCTTCTCCTGGCAGCAGCACCAGCTTGCACAACTGCCCCTGTCCTCACCCTCCTTGAAGGCCCAGGACTGGCCAGTAGCGACCACAGAAGCCTGCTGCCTGGGCACCACTCTTTTACCTTGCTGAAGCAAATGAACGGAGTTTTCTGGATTCTTGTCTTTCAGGAGGCCTGCTCCCTTCCCCCCTGGCCTCTTCACGATGCTGTCTTGTTCTGTGTGTTCTGCCCTGGGCTCGGGTGTTGACGGAAGGGCTGTCTGTTCCAGTAGGAATGTGTGGAGCTGTCCACACACTGAGGCCACTTCCCAGCCTGGCTCGGCCCTGCTCCTGGATGACCTAGCAGTGGCCCCTGGAGGCCAGGGCTGAAGGGTAAGGATCAGGGAGGAGAGCCACCCCACAGCCTCTCTGGTGTGGTAAGCCCTTGCCAAGCTCTGCCTCCTGACCCTAGCAAAGCAGGGCCTTTGTCAGTCTGTGCACATTGCCTGGATTCCCACCCTTCTCAGTTAGAGCTGGCTTTGGGTTGCCTGGGTGAGGCCTGACACAGAAATAAAGCCAAGTAGCCCTTGATCAAGGGCCCAGTGAGGAAGAGGCTGGCCAGGGTGATCCGAACCACCATCCTCGGCTTGGGAGGGGCTCTTGCCCGCTCCATCTGTTACTTTCTGTGCAGCTATGGGCAAAGCCCTTAACCTATCTTTCTAGGCTTAAGTTTCTCATCTGTGGAGCAGGAACGAAGCTGGATAACACGTCTGCCGTAATGGACAAACATGTGTGGGTTAAATGGCTTTCTTCCCGGTTTTGCGGTTGTGGTGAGAAGTGGAGGGTCAGATCTGATGGGCTGTGATGAATGTGTATGGTTGTGTAGCCAGGAGCCTCTCCTCAGCCCCGAGTTTCTTCTGGATTGTCCTCTCCACTTTGGCTCTGACTGCAGGGACAGGTCACCCAGACTCAGGGATGCAAACAGCCCAGGCCTACCCTCCTCAGGAAGTAAGCGCCAAGGCTGTCATGGGCTCCTCAGGGTTCCTGGGACAGCCTGCTTGCCTCCCTTTTCCTTTTCTTCCTTCCTTCTTATTTTGCAGTTCTGGTAATTGAACAAATTGTACATTTTCAGCAAGCCCCCTGCCTCTGAGCTCTGGCTCTACCTCACTCTCTATGTTATATTGTGAAGTAGGATTTCATTAGTTTGCCCAGGCTGGCCTTGAATTCACTCTGTAGCCCAGGCTCGTCTCGAACCTATGATCCTCCTGCCTCTGCCTCCTGAGTAGGTGGATGACAGACCTGTGCCACTAGGCTTAGTCCTTTATCCTATCCGGTGTTACTGGCTGCTTGTGGCTCAAACCTTCCCCTCTGACCTTTGCCTTTGCAGATGTCCACCCTCCCTATCTTCAGGAGGCCATCTTGTCTCCTTCTCTTTTGCATGTGTGCATGTGCTTTCCACAGCATGGGAGTCTCAGAGTGGCCAGAGCCCTTGTGTACAAGTTCAAGACCCCCAAGTACACGTCAGGGTGGTGGCAGTAGAGAGTGCTGATTGGTCTTGATTGATAGTCAAAGCAAAATTCGACTGTGTCCCACACGCTGCTCTGGCCTCATCATATGTCAGCTTCTGTGCGTCTGTAACCTCTGTCTCACTCTAGAACACGTCACCACCTCCTCACTATGTGCGATGCTCTAATCAGAGTGCCGAGGGCTGGTGGGTCCCCTGGGACTGGGGAATAGAAGCCAAGGTAAGGAAGAGGCCTGCAGGCCCATGTCTGTGAGAGCAGCTCTGGATATCCAGATTCCTCAATACAGTAAGGAGAGGAGATCCCTCGTGCCTTGTGTCTTAAGCCTTCCTGCACATCAGCCCTGATGTCCACAGAGAGCCTTCCTGAGCTCTTCTGACCCAGGGAGACATCTGGGAAGAGAGTGTGAGGTGAAAGGGTCAGTGTTCAAGTGACGGAAATCTGTCCTCAGCTGGCCTTCCACCCACCGCCTCCATCCTGGGTCAGACCTACGATGCCTAGATGCTGGCTGGGCTCTGGTAGTGTTTCCTGGAAGCAGCAAATGAAGACATGGCTGTTACCATCATTGTGTGCTCCTCACCTCTCTGCCCATGGTCCCCTCACACTATGCCCAATGCAATGCCTGGGGGAGGCCAAGCCTGGGTTCTAGCAGCCCTAGCAAGCCAGGTGTGGTCGCCATCCTAGACACACCAATTAAAGAGATGCATGATAGTGAAAAACAGAACAATTCATCTAATGAGGCCACATTGAGAAGAAGCCGGTGACTCCCCACAACACCCTCCTAAGTCCATCTGAGGTCCTGACACACAGCTTAGGTTTACTTAAAGGATAAGCATCAGCTAAGGAGCTCTGTGAGGGTGTGGCCCCGCCCATCACTGGCCTTCACTGCCTGAGCCCCAGTCGCTTCTGTAAGATGGTCTGACAAGCTGTCAGAACTGTGAGAAATCTCTTCCTGGGAGACCAGCTCCCTGTCTGGCGGGCACTGGGCTTCAGCCTTTTCCTTTTCTCAATGTGAAACTCCTGGGAAATTCTAACTCCTTGGCGTCCATCGATTCAATAGTCTGATAGCCAGAAAGGGCACAGGCGTCTCTTTAGAATACTTCCATTCCTGCCCAGAGAGTCCCATTTCTGCTCTAGTTTCTAACTTCTTTGATGCTTTCAGAGACCTTGGCATGAGTGCACAGTCATTTGCCCTACTTGAAAGTCTGGGAAACTGAGGCACAAGACCATTAAACAGTTTGCCTAAGGTCTCACCATTGGAGAAGGACTGCAGGTGCCCCTACCCCTGGATGCCTGGTGGTAAACACAGTGCCCATGCTGCCTGCCTATGCCTGGGCTCCCTTCTCTCATCTTACTGCTGCCTCCCAGACATGAGTTGTGGTTGTTGTGAGGCCTGGGGGGCTCAGGAGGCCCCTGGCCAGCACTGCCTGATGCTGGTAGGACTCTCAGCCTCAGGAAGAGCTACTCAGAAGAATCTGCAGTTTCCAGCATTCCCTCCAGGGGGCGCTGAAGTTGCAGGAGTGTTTGCAGACAAACCCTGGGCACCCAGGGCCAAAGGCCATCATACCCTGCAGAATGACTTTGGAGGGGCAGGAGACCTAGAGATAGGGAAGGTTGTGCTGAGCTGGGCATGAGGGGGTGGGGTGAGGCATTTTCAAATCTCTAAAACATCTTTCTAAATGCTGTAGGGCTTTGGTTTCATGATCCCCGCCGCTGCCTGGCACTCTAGTTGCTGTGTAGACAGCCTCTTGGGCTTGTCTTCCCTCTATCAGTGCAGGCCGCCCAGTCACTGCTTCCTGGGTGAAGTCAGTGTCAGAATAGAAGGGTGGTGGGCCAGGGAGGAGCTAAGATGAGCTTCCTTCATCTGCTTCTCAGGGTGCCTGTGTAGAGGCTGATTTTTATGTCAACTTGACACAAGCTGTATTCATCTGTGAGGAGGGAGTCTCACTTGAGAAAATGCCTCCGCTAGATCAGGCCGCAGGCAAGCCTGTAGGGCATTTTCTTAATCAGTGATTGAGGGCTGGGAGTTCTGGGTTCCCAAAGAAAGCAGACTGAGCAAGCCATGTGGAGCAGGCCAGTAAGCAGCACCCCTCCATGACCTTGGCATCAGCTCCTGCGTCCAGATTCCTGCCCTGACTTCCTTCAGTGATGGACTAGAAGTAGAAGCAGAATAAACCTTTTCCTCCGGAAGGTGCTTCAGTCATGGTGCTTCATCACAGCAATAGAAATCCTGACTGAGACAGTACATCACCACATCATATTAGAGCTTCAGGACTGGGCAGGCCTGGGATTCTGCATTCCTGACACTTGTGGTGCACAGGAGCTGTCTGTGTTTCCATCCATCCACACACCCCCCCCCCTCCAGCTTGCCACATCCCAAACTCTGGGAGACCTGGGTGAAGCTTCTAGGTCTTGGCATGCCTTTTATCTCTTTGCCTGGTCAAGAGAAAGCTAGTTGCCTGCACACCCACCTCTGCCTTAATGGGGGGGCAGTTGAGTGTCAGGTGGTAGAGGCTGTGTCTGTAGTCACCTGGCTCTGGGCAGCTGTCAATTACCTTTGCTTTTAGGGTTCAAGTGGGACCAGTAACACGGCATGGTCCACTCTGTGCTGAAGAAATTAAAGTTTAAATACCCTTAAATTTACATATGCTTACTGTGTGGAGATATATAATGTAAAATTGACCCTTTTGGCCATGTATACAACGTGGGAGCAGAAATACATTTGCCAAGGACAACCCACACCTCTGTCTGTTTCTCAAACACTGCCCCCTCTCGGTACCACCTTGTCCCCTTGCTGTGAAGAGATACCATGGTCATGTATCTCTTATAAAGGAATACATTTAATTGGGGCTGGCTTACAGTTCAGAGTTTATTAGTCCATTATAGTCATGGCAGGAAACAGGGGGTCACACAGGCAGACATGGTGCTGGATAGGTAGCTGAGAGGTCTACATCTGGATCATCAGCAAGCAGCAAGAAGATGGAGACACTGGGCCTGGCTTGAGCATCTGAGACCTCAAAGCTCACCCCCAGTGACACTTACCCCAACCAGGCTGCACCCTCCCTATGAGCCTGTGGGGACATTTTCTTTCAAACTACCACATTTACTTTCTTTAAAAAAAAAAATCGTTTTATTTTTTGAGACAGCATCTCATGTAGACCAGGCTGACCTTGAACTCCTGATCCGTTTGCCTCTTCTCCCTGACTGGTGGGATGCTAGGCATGTACCACCATACCAAGCTTATATGGTGCTGGCTTCACACATGCCAGGAGAGCACTCTTACCAACTGAGCATCAGCCTCTGTTGCCACACAGCCCTAGAAGGGCTCATAAGCTTTGGATTCGGGATCCTCCTGGCAAGCCTCTTTGATGCTGGGGTTATAGGCCTGTGCAGCTGCCACACCCCCCATCCAATTTACTCACTTGCCTTTACTTTTTGGCCCCTTATGGACATTTCCTATCAGCAGAATCACACACCTCTGGCCTTTCGTATCTATTTCTTTCACATAGCATCGTGTATTCTGGGTTCATCCATGTTACATAGGGTCTGTGTTTCACCCTTTCCATGGCCGACTGATGTAGATGTGTCTGGCTTACCACCTCACAAGGCACATTTATTGAACCGGGCTGTGGACCAAGCATTCCCACCTCATCTCTTGTGCTAACACCAGTCCCCACCATGCTGTGTGTGACAAGTCTGGGATTTTACACAGTTAAGCATCTTGGCTGTGGCCCCTCATAGTGTGTGGCCAAGCTGGGCTTTGTCCAGGCACTTGGGCAGGGCCTCCCAGAATTTGGGATGTGGCAAGCTGAAGGAGAGGCAGACACAGCCAGCTACAGCAGGGAACCAGCTCTAACATGCTTTCAAGCCTGTGCCTTGAACGTGGGATGGAAACCGTGGGGCCAGGGTGCTGCCTCCCCATCATGGTGCCAGCTAGGAGCTCTGAGGTGGCCCAGACCCTTCCTGATGCCCCAGGGCCTGGCTGGGTGCCCTCTCCTCTCCTCATGGTATTTGGGTATGGAACGACTGCCAAGCCTGCTACAGGAATGTTCATGGTGAAACTTCCCAGGTCTAGTCCAGGTCTAGTTTTGTTTTATGGGCCATTTAGGTCCAGCAAAGTGGTATCCTCCACAGGGAGTGTTTGCTCAAAACCTGGGCAGCTGGATGAAACAGCCTTTAGTCTGATCAGAGGGCTTCAGAAAATTCCTGGGGTCAAGTAAAGAAGGCCACGGAATGGGTAGTCCCTGGCAGCCAGGCTCAGGGATAGCCACAGCTTCTGGAAGGCACACTCAGCCAACATCCACAGATGCGCACACTCCTGCCCTCAATGGGAGCATGCACCCGGATGTTACAGTGAGGGCTTAGATGACAGTTTGTCTGGGGGAGGGGGGCATATAGAAGACACTCCCAATGGAGGTGCTGGGGCACGCCTGTCTTCTGCATTGTCCCTTTGGTTCCTATAGGGACAGTGATGTCTGACAGTCATCACTCTCTGCATCTCTCTTACCGCCAGAGGCGTGGCGACCCACTCTAGCAGCTGGACTGTCAGCTCAGGGCCCCTCCTAGGTCAGGACAGAGAGTCCCTTGAAATGTGATCACCCTGGCTTTCAGACCCTGTTGCATGAACTTACTAAGACTTGGGAAGCAAGACCATGCCCTGCCTGCCTTCCCACCCGGTCAGTGAGGCCGAGCCTGCCAGGACCTTTGTGCAGACCTGGTGCTCTGTGACCGGCTGGAGGCCCAGTTCCCTAGAGGAAAGCTCTATAGGACAGAGCATGTCCGGGACGGCTGCCTGTCCACGTATATGCTCGGCTTTTGGAGGGTTGCCACGCCACATTTCAGATTGCACTCTTCCAGTTTCCTATCTGAATGTCATGTGTTTGCAGGGAAGGGGCTGGGAAGGAAAAGAAGAGAGAAGGAGGAGAAGAGAGAGGGAAAGCGGGAGGGAGGGAGGGAGAGACTGCTTGAACACACACTCTAATCTTCTCCCCAGCGGTTCAGCTTTCAGGAGCCCCAATTAATCATTATTAATTTAATCCGGAATGACTCAGCCACATTCTGACAGAGACCAGCCAAGATTTATCCCACCTGTCCAGGGACGACCTTATCAGAATTCAATGGGTCGTCATTGCCTAAGCGAGGCCCCCTCACAGATCTGTCTGTGGGGATTTACGGAGGCCGAGAGCTTTCAGGGCATCTATGCATCATCTCCATCTCCAGGGGCTGAGTCAGAGCGTGGCTACAAGGCTGCATGGAGAGGGCTTCTTCTGGAATGGCTGGGGAGGTGCCCAGGAATCTGCATTTTTTTTTCACAGGCACTCCAGGCAAGTGATACAGAATAGGGGTGGGGGGTCCTCTTAACCCGTGAATGTGCCCGCTCCACACAGTCAGTTCCTGGCTTGTGATAGCAGGCAGGCCGTGCTAGCTGCTTTAACAAACAGCCCCACATCAGCAGTGCTTCGTGCCGTGAGAATGTTTATATTTCAGCCAGGCCCGATGATGCAGACCCGTAATCCCAGAATTTGGGAGGCTGCAGCAGGACCAGAAGTTTGAGGTCACAGTGGGCTAGGAAGCCCCCGACTCTAGAAGGCAGGGTTAAGGAGGTAGATAGCACTGTTACAACAATGCTCACCACGAAAACCTCCAGGCCCAGGCTTAATCCCCAGAGCCCAGGTAAGAAGGCTGGCCATGTGCTGGGTGTGTAGAGTCCCAGTGGTATGGAGGCAGACAGGATTCCTGGGGCTCCATGGCAGCCCAGGCCAGTCTACTTAACAAGTTCCAGACCACTGAGAGGGACCTTGTCTCAAAACATGGTGGAAAGCCTGAGGAAGGTTCCCGGGGCTTGGCCATTTGTGTATGTTCACATGCACGCGGGCACACACACACACACCATGCCTTAAACAAAAAAAGCATGTTCTTGCTGACATTGTGGCCCAGGGAGTGGGGGTGGGAGATGGGAGTGCCCAGGAAGTGGCCCTGGGGCCCTGGTACTGTCTCTCCCAGGTCCCAGTGTTCCCACTCTGTCCCAGCTGGCCAGTCATGCAGGGAACATAGGCACTTAGTGACAACTTCCACTCCACCTGCGCGTGGTAGGAGATGTTGTGTGGCCCTGTCGGATAAAGGAGAGGGATGTTGTGCCCACCAGGTGTCTGAGTCCAAGCCTGGCTGGCTATCTTAGCACATGCCTGGCCGTCAGGACAGGTAGCCAAGTGACCAGAGGCCTGCCCCATGGCCTGTGGCCTTGCCCCTGGCTGCCACTCTGTTGGAGTAGAGGTCAGGGCTTGGCCAGAAAGTGGATCCATCTATGGGTTTCTCTGCTGAGTCACACCCATGTGTTCTACCAAGGCGCTGGCTGGGTGTGGCTGCCCTCCGGTGGTCAACAGAGGTGCTGCTCCTTCCTAGCTCCTGCACAAAGCCCTCCCTGCCACCAGAGGGCGCAGGATGTTGCTCTGTCTGTCCGGAGGTAGGAACAGCCATGAGGTCAGGAGGCCTTCCAGGAATCGTGGGCGTTCTCCCTCAACCTACTGTTAAGGGGAAGTTTTCTTACCCATTTGAAGAGTTGACCCCCTTGGCTTGGTATGGTGGAAAAGGGAAAACAAAACAAATACGGATGTAGTAGTTGCTTTTCTCTTTGCCTTGACCAAATATCCGACAAGAGCAAAGTAAGGAGTAAGGAAGGAAGGTTTGGGCACAGTCTATCATGGCGGGCAGGCACGGAGGCAGGAGCATGAGGCGTCCACAGCCAGGAAGCAGAGAGAGAGATGCTGGTGCTGACCAGGCCTTCTCCTTTGTATTAAATCCAGACCCCAGCCTGCGGCGTGGTGCTGCCCTCATTCACAGTGGGTCTTTCCTCCTCAACCCGATGTAGACACTTCCTCACAAGCGTGCTCACGGACTTGTTTCTTAGGTGATTCTGATCCTGCCAGGTGACAGTCAGTAATAACCATTATGAAGATTGACCCCCAAATGATCTTTGGCAGGAAGCCCGCCACTAGGTCTTCAGTGAACGGGCAAGAAGAAGACATATTGTGCTGAGCCTGTTTCTACAAACTAATCTAGCTCCTTTGGAGGCTGAGGCCAGAGGATCAGTTCAAGGCCTGCCTGAACAACTTAGATAGCGTACTGATATTGTCTCTCTACCCCCAATCTTTTTTAAAAAGGACTAAGGATGCAGCTCAGGATAAAGTACATGCCTAGAATGCGTGAGGCCCTGGATTCAATCCCCAGTACCTTGGCAATCCCCTGCCTCCCCCCAAAAAAACCCACCAAAAGATGACTATGAGGCTGGCAAGATAGCTCAGTGGATAGGGGTGCTTTCTGCTAAGACTGATGACTTGAGTTCAGTTCCTAGGGCCTGGGTGGAAGGTTGGATCTGATACTCTGAGTTGTCCTCTGACCTTCACACATGCACAGAGGCACGTGCACATGTAAACATACCACACAAATAAGTGAATGAAGGAATAAATGTAATTTTAAAGAAATGACTATGTGTTTTTGTTGGCACTCTGCCTGTGCAAGGCTGTCTGGTCCGTACATACCCTTGGATTCTGTCTACTTCCATTTAGTCTAAAGCAGAAGATTTAGACCAGAAGCTGTTCAGGAGTCACCAGGTCAAGCTCAGCTTCTTAGATCATATGTTGCTGTGACCATGACCCATAGAGAAAGCTCCTAGTTAGGCATGGTCACAGGGGAAGTGTAAGCCCCCAGGGCAGTTAGGCTTTCCTGGCCTGTGGTAGTGTGGCATACGCTCCTGGTTCTGTTTGGTGACAGGTCATAAGTACGGCTTCATGCGACTTCAAAGCTGACCTGGGGTCAGCATTCAGCCACAGGCTGGGAGACTACATTTGTGACCAGCCCTGGGCTTGGCAGCCTATGGATTGGAGAGGCTAGATCTAGAGATATAATGGTGGCCAGGTGGACAAATTTAAGTTGAAACATAGTTTCGTTCATTTGTTTGCTCGTTCTTTCATTTGTTCTTTAATTTTAGTGTTGAGGCTTCGACCTCAGGCTTGGTACTCGCTCCACACCAGCCTGTGGCTAGCTATATTGCAAATGTAGAAAGGAGGCTGTGGATTGGCTGAGATGGCAGAGTGCTAACTTGACATGCACAAAGCTCTCGGTTTGACCCCAGCACCCCACTCACTGAGCATGGGGAGGGAGGGTGCGTGCCTATAATCCTACCACTGGGGAGATCGAAGCAGGAGGATCAGAAAACCAGGGTCACCCTCAGCTCCACAGCAAATTCAAGGCTACCTGGACCACATGGCAGCCTGTCTCAAAAACAAAATAGAAATAAATTTCAGGACACATTAACTCAGCATCGCCAAAATAATGCCACTGGGGTCGTTGGGTGTGTGGCACCCCTTGGCTGCTGGGAGCTGACCGGAATCAGGGCCCATCCCTCCTGTAGCCTTCTGCAGACACTGTTGAAGATGAATGTTCTGTTGTTCACTCCTGTCTCCAAGCTGGCTCTCGGGGTCATGTGTTGTGGAAGCGACCGGCAGGCGGCCCTGTGATGGGTAGTGGACTGTCGGCTGGCAGCCTGGGTCGGGGGACTCCGGGGGCTGGGGGACACACCCGAGAAGTACCCATTGTGCCCAGCAGCTGATGTGGCTGCAGCTGGCTGAGTAGCAGCCACCCCTCCCCTCGCCCACCCTGGGCTCAGGAACAAACATCTCTTCTTACAAAAAAATAAAAAAGGAGAGCTGACAGGGGTCATGGCCGAGCTTTCCACATGACCTGCCTGGGAACAGAGCGAGTCTTTGTTAATCCAGCCGCCTGTCAGTCGGCCTCCAAGCTGCATAAGCCACTTAGCACAGCTTCACCCCTGACCCGCCCCGCTGTCCCTGCTGGCCTGGCGCTCCGAGGCCCTGCAAGCGCTTGGCCTCCTGCCAGCTGCCCCGCAGCTGCTCCCGAGGCTCCCACACCTCGACAGCCCACCATACAAGAGGGGGGACTCTGGATGGGCTCCCCTGGAGCAGTGACGTCACTGCTGCGGGGGGGAGGGGCTGGCTATCTCCAAGATGGCAACAGCAACCAGCGGCCCCTCCGGAGGTTGTAGAATGTACCTGTCCATGGGGGTCAGGCAGCTGCTGTGCCCTGAAAGGACGCTGTGTTACACTGTCCACCCAGCTGCTCCACCGACATCTCTACCCCAGTGCCGGCCTCCGGTCTCCCCCAGACCCCCACCCCGTCCTGTCGTTTGCATCCTCCTTGGCTGCTTTATTTCTTACCAGGACACCTGGACTCTGTTCATCTCTCCTGGTTGAGGGGTTCAATCTGTTCAGTTTCCAGGGTTTCCCGGTGTAAAAGCCCAGAGGAACTTTCAGAAAATGTAGTTAGACACAGCCAGGGCCCCAGTGCAGGGCTCAGTGGGGCTGGTCCTGTCTTCCTGCAGTCTCCACTGTGTGTACATCCCATTCTGCATCCGGCTCTGAGTGCTAGCCAGGCCAGAGGACCAGGGGACCAGTGATCAGCAGTCACTAGATTTAGGGTCTACCCAACTCCATCTACTCCCTTCTGCTTCGTGACATCTGACCCCGAGCACATGAAAGGGGAGCTAGCGTTTCCCAGGAGAGTTTGTGGACTCAGGTAGACACTGGCCATTGGAGCAGAGGTAGCCCAGCCCTCCTGTCCCCTCACTGTCCAGGGTTGTCTAAGCCAAAGCATTTCCTACATAAGACTCTGGGCTGGTATGCCCAAGGTATCCAGGACTACAAAGGAAGCAGGTCTGAGGCCATAGGGTCCATGGGTCTGTGGAGCAAGGTCTCCCCAGACAGAGGAGTCTTGTGTACCAGATCTCACAGAGGCCCCAGGGTCACCTGTGTACAGTCATCTCCTCATCCCAGGCCTGAGAGAAGCCGGAGGAGGGGGTCTCTCACAGCAGGAGAGAGGCAAGATCTGGCCTCTCAATGGGTAAGAGCCCCAGGATCTGCTGCCACACCTAGACATTCATGGAACAAGGCTATTATCCCATCTCTTTCTTCTCCTGTGCAAGTCCTTCTGTGGCCTGTATGGAGGCAAGATTTGGGGTGTCCCTGGGGCTGTGCGACCCTCCTGGGGTTCACCTACTGCCATGGATGACCTCTTCAATGCCCAAGTTGTCTTGCCTAACCCTCATCCCACTGTTTGGGCAGGACTGCTACCATCCAGAGACCACCCTGCTGGAAGTCCCAGCATGGCCTGCCCCATTGGGTGACAGCCAGGCCACCTCAGCCTTCTCCGTCCTGGACAACGGGTCCTTTCATGTTGCTTGCCCCAGGAAGCCAGCAGAGTCATTCTGCCCCCACTTCGCTTCCCCTTCCTGCACCCTCCCTGCTCTGTTCCAAGAGGTCTTCCTGCCCTGCTGGTCACTCTGGGACAGCTGGAGGGGCATTGGGCTGGGACACAGGGAGGCAAGGATTGTGGGGCCAGCTGAGGGCTGCACCATCAGGACATGTTGGCAGGAACACAGCCCCATAGGGCACTGTCTAGAAGCGTCTGGGCAGCTGTCATGGCCAAGGCCTGCCTTCTGCCTCCCTCCAGCCCAGGCTGAGCTGTCAATATGGCCTGGGCCTGCAGGATCCTTAGTCACACACACTTGGAGGGCAGAAAGCCTGATCTATGAGCAAGTCCTGGGATACTGGAATACTGTGCTGGTCCCAGCTCTGTGCATGTCCGTGTGTGTGTTTATGTGTGTGTGAGAGAGACAGACAGACACAGAGAGACAGAAAGAGAGATAGACAAAGATAGACACAAAGGGACAGACAGAGACTGGGGCCTTCCTTGTGCCTACCCACCACAGTACCTCATAGAACCGGGTGGGTGGTGGGGAGAAAGGACGAGAGGAGGAAGACAATCATTCTGTCAGTCATCTGCTGTCACAGAAGCAGCCCAGGTCCTGAGACCCACAATGCAAACACCACCCAAGCTCCAGGTCACAAATGCTCCCCTCTCAGAAACCTAGTGGAGAGTTCCCTGGACTTGGTATTTAAATCAGGCCTCATAGGGGCAGATGACAAGGAAGTCGAGACTCAGCCCAGTGCTCTGTGAAGGGCAGGGCAAGGTGCAGGGCTCAGGCTTGCTCTGGTAACACTTGAGGCCTCCCTCACGTGTACACACATGCACACACATGAGGGTATGTGTGGGTGCGCGTGTGGTATGAACAGGGACTCCTTCCTTCTCCCAATCCCTACGTGTTCACTGCCTCCAGGGCTCTTCAGCAATCAGGCCATCTGTCCACCCCCACCCCCAGCTTCCGGCTGGCACTCTTTCCCTGATGTATCTCATCTTACCTCCCAGGCAGCTCCCCTCCCCTCCCCCCCCGAGGGCTAGCCTGTCTCCTGTCTGTACCTTCTGGGACATCTGCAAGAGGCTCAGCTGCCTGGGGGACCCCATATTCTTCCTGGCTCCAAAGTCCCCCTATCTTGATCAAGCCACAAACTACCCTGGCCCTTGCATCTGCTGTTGCTAGAGAAGGGAGACTTTTAGGATGGGGGAGGGGAACACACCAGCCACACGGCCAGGGCAAAGCAGAGGCCAAGCTAAGATCCTTATTTGGTTTAGCCATGCCCAGGAGGGCCTGGCCATGCCCACTGTGGACACTAGCTGCCCAAGGACCAGTAACCTGTCTCTGGCTTCAGGCTTTTACCGGAGGGTACCCGGGTAGCTTCTGTGGGTTGACCTCTGACAGTGGAAAAAAGAGACGGACAAATAGTTGAGGAAGGGATGGGAATACATTTTGATGTCAGTTTATCCTCCCCACCTTTATTTTTCGTACTAGACCTTGAACCCCAGGGCAAGCACTCTACCACCGAGCCACACCCCAGCCCTCTTTCTTGTTTTCATTTTGAGACAGGGTCCCGCTAAATTTTGCAGGCAGACCTTGGGTATTTCTCTCCTCCGGCTTATCGTGTCCCTCCCCGATTCCATCCTCCTCTCCTCCCCCACCCTGGCAAAGTATCTGGGTGATAAGCATGTCAGCCCCACCACATCCAGTACTGCATGGGTTATCCTTACCTTTAAAGGATTTGTGGCTTTTGGGTTTTGGTTTTTCTTGGAGCTGGAGATTGAACCCCAGGGCCTCATCGGTTTTCTACAAGTGCTGGATCTCTGGGCTCTGTCCCCTGCCTGTTTGTGCTTCGCTGAAATGAAACTGGCCAGTGAGCTGAAGATGTCTGGTTTCCATTGCTGCCTGAGGCAGTCCCACGGACTCAGAGTTGAGCTGGTGGGCCACGCTGGCCATGCTGAGTGTTGGGAGGGAAGGCTGGAGAGGGGCTCTGGGGGGGAAGAGAGGTGACACATTGTGATCCAGGACATGAGGGGGCGAGGGGGTGGTGGTGCAGGTGTGCTAGTCAGGTGGAGGACAGTGGGAGGCAGGGTCCAGCCTGAGAGGCAGCTGTGGAGTGACAAGCCAATGCTCAGAGCCATGCAGGGTTCCTGCTGCAGGGACGGTGATGGCTTCTGACCTGACCTTTCTCCACAGGGCAAAGGGACTGCCTAGAAATTCTAAAGCAACTCTAGCCTTTCAAGCAGTGTGGCTAGGCGGCCAGTGACCTGGGCCACCTGTCTCCTCATGGCACAACCCATCTGCCTACACATCCCCTGACCAAAGATGATGGCTCCAGCAGGTCATCTGCATGTGGACTCATCACAGAGATGCTTTGTTCCTCACATGGAACCTTCTGGGTCTCTGTCTACGTCCATAACAGCTGCCTCAAGGTCACAGGGCCACACAGCCTGCAGCTCCTATAGGACAAGCAGTTTCAGATGACTCTTCTAGCCTGCTTCAGGAACAATCCCTGTCAGGATGCTGAGCAGGCCCATAGGCCCAGCCCTGCTGAAGTCAGGAAGAAAGGACTGGTGGTAGCCAGGAGACCAGCAGGGGGCAACAGGGTCAGTGCTGGGGCCCTTCTATAGGGGTCATCCAGGGAGTCTCTCTTTGCCTCTTTGGCCATAGAAATTAGTCAGCAAGCTTAGCAGATTATGACAGTTAAGACCACTAAGGTCCACCCCACCCTAGTCCACAGGGCCACACAGGGTCCATCCAAGGTGGGCCAGGCAGGTTCCTGCGTGTGATAGGCAGAGCTAACAGGACCTGGCACACGTAACTCTGTCTGGCTTGGCTTCTATCCAGCATGGGGCAGAAGGCACCAAGTGGGGAACCAGCCATCACACGAGGCAGTGGGGATACAAGAGAGCCTAGGAAACCTCACCCTGTAGGAGCCAGCTCTGGGTTGGGGGCAAGCCATGGGCTATCCATCTCAGGCTCTTGCTTTATTTTTTTTAATTTTTTTTGAGAGTTGTGTATGTGTATGTGTGTGTGCACACTGCATTTTTTATTTTATTTAAAATTTTTATTGTGTTTCATGTCTTATTATTGTTACTGTATTTTATTTTTATGAGTCTATGTGCAGGTGCCCACACAGGCCAGAAGAAGGTGCCAAATCCCCTGGCATAGAGCTATAGGTGGTTGTGAGCCACCCAGCATGGGCCTGGGAATCGAACTCAGGTCCTCTGCAAAAGCAGCAAGTGCTCTTAAGTGTTGAGCCAGCTCCCCTGCTCTCAGTTCCTAATGCTAGGACCTGAAGAGGTGCACGCCCAACCTGGGCACAGGGCAAAGTCCCTGCAGTGCACAGGGTGGGCACCATACCTGTGAAGTTGGGCTCTTCTGGGCATCACAGGACTGACACTCACTGGACTAGAGATACCCTGTTGCCTACACCACAATCTCATAAGCATGAATTCACCCAGTCCTTACTATTCAACTTGCCTGTCTTACCAGTCCTAGAGCCTTCTCTAGGAAGGTTTGAGAAACCTGAGGGGGGGATGGCAAGGAAGAACTACAGTGGCGTCTCACCGCCACTGGCCCTCTGCTCCTCAATGTTCCCAGCACGTCGAGCAGTTCCTAAGTCAGGTCCAGGCAGGGATAGCTGTTGCTTTGTGGTCCTGGGTTGATCCTTCTTTGAAAGCAGTCCTCTGTGGCTGAGAAGGTAGAGTTGGTGACCTTGATATAAACTGTTCTCAATGTCCCTCACCTTTTCCCTGCCCTCTTCCCCAGAGGATGAGTCACAGTTTCCAAGCCAGGACACAGTGGCCTGGGTAGGATGGTATAGTACAAGTCATTATGGAAGCTTCTAGAGAAGAGTCACTGCGTAGGGAGGTAGCTAAGCTGGACTACAGCCAGGCCCCAACCTGGGCCAATGTGAGACCTGGCAACTAGCTCTATGGCTCTCACCCTTCCCTGCAGCACTAGGAAGGTTGTAGATGGTCAAAAGAATGCACTGTGTCCAAGACCAGTGCACAGCAAGTAGTGTCTTCAGGTTCCAAAGCATGGGTCATACCCATGCCACAGACTAGTAAGCTGAGGTTCTGCCCAGAACATGAGTTTCTGAGAGCCTCAGATGCCATCTGACTCCCTATCTCCCCTTTTCTGGATTTCTGTAGGGCAGGTCTGAGGGAGATGTCTGGGCTTAGCTCTTCTTCCCTACCCCTCCCCAGCACCCTACTACAACACTCAACAAAATCATGTAGCAAGCACTGAGCTGAGGCATTGCTATAGCAATAGTAGGTAAACATAAGGTGCTCAATACAAACTTTCCAGACAGTGGGTGCTGAGTCTCCCTTCCCCAGGCCAAGGCCGGTGTTCCCTGCCTGCCAGACAGACCGTCTACACTCCTATTGTGGGGGACAGGCTCCCAGATGGCCACACCTGGGGGACAGAAGTTCTGTCTGGGAAACAGGGGTGCCAGGAGGCTAAGGATGATGAGCTGGTTCTTTTTGCTGAGCTGAGTGGGCCACAGGCCTGGCCACTGTGTCACGGAGGCCCGGGCTGCCAAGATGCCTGTCATTTATCTGCCAGCCAGCACTTGACTTGGGACCACAGGCCTCTGGCGAAGCCTTTTCTCCATTGAGTCCTGTGGAGGCTCAGAGCCTGGTGCAGCTGCCGGCACACATCTGTCAGTTTGAGAGCTCTTCAGCCAGATGTCAGGAGACACAGCTGTGTGCAGACTCTCACGTGCACATTCTGTGAGCCACACGGTGGGTGTCTGGAAAACCACAGAGATGTGCTCTATCCCAGCTCTGGAGGCCGGACAGAAAGAACCGGGTGTAGGAAGAGTGCTGTCTGCTTGGAGATCTCCCAGGAGGATTCTCCTGTCCCCTTTCGGCTTGCAGGAGCTCCAGCATTCCTTGGCTTGTGTTCTTGTCGCTCCTTGTGGGGCCCCTGGCCCCCCCCAGAGATACTTCCATCGGACACTCCCCCCCAGCCATCTTACAGTCCCATCCTTGTATCTCCTACAAAGATGGGATTCTGGAAAGCATAATGTTGAGGAGATACTTTAAGCCAACACACTTGGCCTACCGATGTGCTCACACAGGTTAGATGGCTCTTCCACACCTTTTTCTGCGGCTCTGACCCATAAGCCCCCTGGCCACCTTCCCGGCACCAAGCATGTCTCTGCCTCAGGGCCTTTGCACCTGCTCTCTGTCCCACACAGACCACACTTAGACAATCCCTGTTTGCTGCCTGTGCTCTTCGGATTATTTATCTCAACCTCTGCCACATCTAGACACATTGAAGAATAAGGTCCCCGTGACTTTTTGTCTTCCTAAAATAGTTTCTGTCATCCAGAACCTTCTCAGCTCAATCTATAGGCTGAACACATGTTCTTAGGGCTTGCCCTTCCAGCCTGTGGTGTCTGGGCTCCTTCTCAGGGGGAAGGGAAAGTGGGGAGAGAGAAGGGACGGAGGTCAATGGCATGCTTTTCTCTTCAGTCCTGTCTGCTTGGCTCTTAGCCTTTGTATGCATATATATTTGTTTGAAGAAAGAAGTGGGTGCTGGAGAGATGGCTCAGCAGTTAAGAACACTGTTCTGCTCTTCCCGAGGACCCAGGTTCAATTCCCAGCACCCACATGGAGGCATACAACTGCAACATCAGTTCCAAAGAGTATCTGATGCCCTCTTCTGACCTCTACAGGCACCTATACACAGAAAATAAAAATAAATAAATCTAAGAAAAGAAAAAGAAGGAAGTAAACCACACTGCAAGTCACACCTTTCACTGAGACTCACTGACCCACTGGACAGACAGACAGACACTGAAGCTCAGGGGTCAAGGCAGGCCAGAGGGCCTGCTCTAGTCACTCCTAATTCTGTTCTGAGTACCAGGACTACACCCAAGCCACGCTTGCCCCTGGCTCCTCCCTCACCTAAGTGTGGGGACAGCTCTGGCTCAGGGCCGGCCTTGGAAGGCGGGACCTGGGCTCTGCACCCGACAGCAATCAGGATCCCAGGGGTTAGGATTGGGTGGGCCTCTCCGCGAACACTCCGCGAGCCAGTGTTCAATTCCAAATTCAATATCACCCTTTGCCAGCTGCCAGCCCCTTGTCATATGACACCCATTCCAGGAACACACAGCATCCTCTGCCATGGTGGTGGCCAGTCTGGGTCTGATTGGGCTTGGTGGGTCAGTAGAAGAGGAGCTGGCCACCCAGGGTGGCCCTGTGCTTGTGGAGCTCTCTGGAAACATTGTAACCAGCCACACTGCCTGTACTTGCAAAGTTTGTTGCAAAGGAAAATAAACAGGGGACTTAATCAGAGTGGTTTGCAGCTGGCTGAGTACATAGCTTCCTGCTGCCTCCGGGAGGCTGTCGGCTTCTGGCACCACTTCATGTTTTTCTGGGGCCTGGTTCCCCGTCAGCAGCCTAATGACTGGAGAGTTGTTTCCACTTTACATGTGAAGAAACTGAGGCTGCGGTAACTTCAGAGTAGCCGCGCATCGGGGAAGCAGGCTCTGTCACCTAGCTCCTGAAATAGCCCCCAGGAGCCAGTAGCACAGGGAGCCCTTGTCTGCAGCCCCTGGGCCATTGTAGGTTACGGCAGAGACAGACCTCAGAGGTCCTCAGAGCAAGCCTCAGGTGAGCCAGAACCCCTCTGATCCAGGTCCAAACCCCAAGCCCAGCCTTGGAGCAGATACAGAGGGAGATGTGGTCTGGAGATAGATGCTTCTGGTGCCAAAGGCTAGGCATCCTTGCTACCTTCCTGTGGTTGAAGAGAATATAAGATGCTGAGACAGCCCCCCCCCACCATGTGGGCCACCTTTGGTGGGGTGAGAGGTGAAAGGTTAGAGGTTGGATACTGGCCTTTGATTCAGACACTGAGGAGGAAGCTAGATGGGTCCTGGGAAGTATGACCGCAGTCTGAGGAACCTTGATGTGCGGACCTACCAGGACCCCTGGGCACAACCTGTGACTGAGTGTGACACTCCCTGAAGGAAGCCTGGCCTCCTGCTCTGTCTAGAGCGTCATCCTGTTTCTTGTGGCTGTCTCCTGCCTGCCTGTCTTTCCTCCGCCCTATAAATGGACAACAGAGGGGCTGGCCAGATACTGCACAGCTTCCAAGGCCGGCAAGGCTGGGACCTCACATCCAATGACGAGCATTCTGTGTCACCTTGTTCCTTGGCATGGGAGAATAAGCCACGTGGAGGCACCACTGTGCACACAGGAGCCTGTTAAAGTAATGACAGGCAAACATTAAGTGCTGACAAGGACTTGGAGAAACCTTTATTCCCGGGGGATTTACAGGGAAGATGCCTGCAAAGAGCTGGAGATCCAAAAGCCACCATTCAACCTAGCAAGTCCTGGGGTGTTCCCAAGAGAGTGGAAATTCAGACATCAAAGCAACATCAGTTACTGAAGCCTATTCAGGGAAAAACAGCAGGAAAGTCCAGTAGTGGAGGCTGGACCAGCTGTGCCACATCTGGCTGCAGAGTACTGGATCCTCAAAAGCAGGAAAAGAGACACCACACAGTGTGGGACTCTTACCAGTCTGCAATGACCAGAACTGAAACCCAAAGACAGACAGGAGATGGGAGGGGGGTACTGAGTGACTGCTGTGGGTGGGCTTTGTCTTGGGGTGATGGAAATTTAACTTTAGATGGTGGTGATAGTTGTATGGCACTGAGCATATGCCATCCAACTGAGGGGTCAGTGTTTCCTATATGCAGATTCTGTCTGAGCCACAGTCCCAGACCCTCAACTGGAGGATCTAGGCAGAAACTCTACCTCTGAAGCACATCTCCATCTTCTTTCTTTCTTTTCTCGAGATAGGATCTTGTTAAGTTTCTCAGGCTGGCCTTGAATTTGTTCGGTAGCCCAGGCTGGCCTGAAACTTGTGCCCCCCTCAGCCTCTTGAGTAGCTGTGTTGACAGGCCTGTGCCACAAGGGTAGACCAGGGAGTGCTGCACACTGGTTCCCCATGTCCCATCTGGTTTTGTCTTCAGCCTCATCTTCTCCCCAGGTTCTCAAGGCATCATGATCCGGGATGTCTTTTTATTTGGGAAGAAACTGTGGGTGAGCCGAGCCTGGCCGTTCTACAAAACTAACATCTTTTATTACAAAAAAAATGCTGTCCTAGAAATCAAGGCTGTATGTTCTGTGGCTGTCATTGGCCTATCTTTCCTACTGGGGAGGGGCAGGAGCTACCAGCCTGGGAATGTCCATTCTACCCCTTCTGGTTATGTGGCCTCCAGCAAGTGACCTAATGTTTCTGTTTCTCATTTGCCTTGTACATACAATGGAGATGGTTGCTTTTAGAACCGGATAAGTGCTATGCCACTGTGGCACCTGGATTAGGAGGTGGCACCTGCCATTATCAAGTCACGAGGTCATCTGTCTGTGCCAAATGCTGTGGTGTCCAATCATCTGAAGCCAGTCCTTCCTGGGCATGATGCCTCCAACTTCCTATCCCTGGCTAACAAACCACCCCACATGAACAGCCATAGCTGTTCATAGACCTGCCATGGGTGAGGCTGGGTGGGCATTGCCTATGGAGGCAGCTGCCTGAGGCTGAAGGAACCACTCCTAAGATGGTGGGTGACTTTCAAGATGGTGGAGTTACTTGCCAACTTATTCTGTGGCTGGTGGGTCCAGATTACTACTCCTGCTCCTTCCATTCCTAGAGCCAGTTGCAGTTCTTAGCTCTTAGAGCCCAAGACCAAAGTGTTGAGGAAGGTGGGAGAGGAACTATGTCACTGTAGGGGCCAGACTCTGAAGTCACATATAGCCCCTTCTTCACTGTAGCCACAGTGTTCTGCCCTTGTCAGGTTCAGAGAGACAGCCCTAGAAAGTTCTGGAAGAGTACATGGGATGGGAATGTCTGGACAGCTGACACTTAGTTTATCTTTTTTTTTTTGTGGCCACAAGGGTGAAGGCTGGCTGGCTGGGTGTGGGTTACCTGATCCTGGGCCACTCTCCCTGTTCTTTGGAGGGCAAACACCTGCTGCTTTTGGCGCTGGGGAGGGATAGAATCTCAAGAGAGTGTGTAAGTGTTTGTTCCTACTCCTTAGTTGCTTGCCAGGGGTCACTGGCCACCCTTGAGTGCAGTGGCTGTGGTTAGGGTGAGCCCCAGACCTCAGTCTCCCTTGCATGATGACCTCACAGGGTGACATGCAGCAAGTGCTCAATGTGTGCCTGGCTGCTCATGGCTGAAGGGTGTTCAGTGGCCTGGGTCCTGCTGGCCAGAGCAGGAGGCACGGCACAAGGCCTAGGGGGACCTAGTGGCCTGGGAAGGGAGAGGCTGGCTAGGGGAGAGGAGGTTGGAGGGAGTGAGGCCTCCTCTCCACCCACTTTCCTGAGGTACCCTCCCCCCTCTTCAGGAATAGCCAGCAGAGCCAGATAAAGGCCCAGCAGGGGCTAGAGGAGGCTTTCCCACAAAGGAAGCTGAGAGGAGGTCTTTCTCTCTTGCCTCCGCACTCCAGGGCTTTTCAAGCTATTCAACGCCTCCAAATGGGTGGGCGGGGCCTCTGCCTCCCAAGCAACCCCAAGGCACATCCATTTATTTAAAAGGAAAAAATAAAAAATAAAACCCACACATATCCGTGTTCTCGAATATTCTGCAGTTTCCTCTGGGGACCTGCTGTGTCTGGAAGGAGGTGAGCAGGAGGCCTGCAGGCTGCTCTGTGGTAGCTGTCCCTCCAGGGGCCTCCTGTAGCTGATTGCATAGGTTCAGTCCCAGACTGCCCAATGCCCCCAGCTACTGCCACCTCCAGCTAGGAGGAGGAACCCTTGGTCCAGTCTGTAGATTAGCCGGTGCCTTCTGCTCTACAGCCCTTGACCAAGCATGTCCCTTTGTGGCCTCTGCTCTATGTCTGCTTCCAGATCCCCGAGTCCCTAGGGGTAACTCCCCCTTAACTCTTGGGGTGTTACCAGCTCTGAAATAGGTCAACACCACACACAGGCCTTAGTCCCCCGAGCACGGAGCCTGACAGTGACAACAGGCTGCTGTGGGGTCTCACACTTGACCCAGGCCTGGAGTCTGTGGACCCCAGGGTCCTGGCAGGACTGAGGAAAGCTCAGTGATGAGCCCTGGGGACGCCGCTGGCCTGGTGAGGCAGGAGTAGCTGGCGGTGCCAGGCTCATTAGCCCGCCTGCAGAGGGGATTAGGGAGCCAGCCCGCCAGGCTGCAGTTATTAAAGGCTCCGCGCTAGGTAAACACCAGGCGCTTCCTTTCAGAGCCGCACCTGCTAATTAGAGGGCAAGGAGCTCATTAAAACAGTAACTCTGGGGAATGCCCAGCAAGGAGGAGGGTGGAGTGACATTTGGGGACAGAGGGCAGGAGCGTGGGGCAGAGGGGGCAGGAGGTGGGCGGGAGACCCTCCCTCCCTCTCTGGAGGCTGAAGCTCTAGAAATCCCTATGTCCTCCATCTCTGCCCAGGCTGGTTCTCCTAGCTGCCTGTTGTTGGCGTTTGGCTCCCCTGTGCCCTCTCTGTGATTGTGGGGTACAGCCACAATGTCCAAAGGCCAGCTGTGTGAGGTCAGGCAGGGTCCCCCTCCCCCGCCCCCGGCATCCATGTCCAGATCCCCAGAGTCATGTTTGGGGAGTGTGCAGATGGTCCTCGTGATTTCACAGGGCTCGTGAGGTGGGGGAGGGGTGGAGACAAAGGCGATGCTGCAGGCACAGAATGGAACCTCAGATCTGTGCTGATGGACTTAAGAGCAGGTGAGAGAGGCAGCCACTGCCAACAACGGTCTCTGGAAGCCGAGAAGATAAAGCAGATGGCCCCAGGCCTGTGGGGCGGCCAGCCCTGCCAAGCCTGAGATTTCAGCCGCTAAGATCCAGTCAGACTAGAGACCTCCCTAGCTGAGAGAGGAGCTGTGTGATTCTGAACCTCTGGGCTTAAGATCATTTATTACAACAGCCATGGGCGGCAAATACATCAGGAAGGTCAGAAGCCTTACATGCTTCTGCCAGAAACACTGGGGCCTTCTCGGAGTCCTACACTCCACCTGTGAACCCTGCACCCTACCTCCAAGCCCCTCACCCATTCTCAGCCCCTCACCCACCCTCAGAGCCCCTCACCTACCCACAGGGCCCCTCACCTATTCTCAGCCCCTCACTCATCCTCAGCTCCTCACCCACCCTCAACCCCTCACCCCACCTCAGAGCCCCTCACCCAGACTCTCTTTGGGCACCCTGACCTGCTCTTGCCTTCCTTCTGATTTTCCCTCCACCCTCCCCTTTCCCTTGCTTAGGTGTCTGGGAGGTTTCTGGAAGCCTGCTCACAAGTGAGGATTTCACTGCATAGCCCCAGGCATGCCAAGCTCAGTGGCTCACATTCAGAGCCTGGCCTTGGGGCCAGATGTAATCCAAACCAGCCAGTTGGGAGTTAGAGACTTAAGTTCATCCCTTGCTGTGTGGCCTTTGGCAAGACTCCTAACCTCTCTGAGCTCAGGCTCCTGGGGAGGGGTAGCAAGTGGATCTAAGATGTCAGAGATTGTCTGATGAAAGGGTGTGAGCACCTGAGCACCACTGACTTGGCCTCAGTCAGTTTTGCACTTCTTCACTAGATTCCCCCACACCCTACAAAGTACAGACTAGTGTCCTGGCTTTCCAGATGTGGGGGTAGGCGCTCAGAGGGAAGCACACAGCAGTGTCCACAGCTAGCTCCAGGTCCCAAGGTATAGCACTGGATTAAGGTTTACTGTTGTGAATCATGATGGAAACATCTGTGTTTTCCAATGGTCTTAGGTGACCCCTGTGAGAGGGTCATTCGACCCTCAGGTTGAGGACTGCTGCTCTAGACAAATGACAGGAACAGGGCTTAGTGGGCTGTGGCAGTGAGTATTTCCTTGTCTCTCTGCTTCCTTTGCTCAGCAGTGGCAGCAAGGTGGGTTGTGGTGGGAGAGTCTCTGGCATCCGGCTTGGAGCCCTTCTCTCGCACCCCATATTCCCTCCACGGGGTCAGTGTCTTGACAACTGTGCACTGTGGGTGGCCATGCAGGGTGTCAGGGACCCTAATGTGTGCTCCGCTCTCTCCCACTAAGTCTTCAGACTGCCTCCCCCTCCCATCCCTCATGTGGGCATGTTTCTGACACTCTAGTGCCCTGGCCTGGAAATCCCCCTGCCCAGCAAACTCTCACAGGCCCACCTCTCAGGTGGCTTCTGGCCTGTCACCACCAGCCTTTTTCCCTCCCAGGAAGGGGGCTGAGACATCTGGGGTGGTGATGGATGAGTGCCATCTGTAGCCACCTGCACCCCAGCAGCCACAGGGCTCAGCGTGGCGCGGCGGTCCTTGGAGGCGGTCCGTGTCACTCACGGCCTTCTCTCCCTCTCTCAAGCCCCACTTTAGAGGTCAGTTGGCCACGGGTCACTTCCTCTCCCTAGCTGCTCCTCTCCACAAGTAGTGGGTGCCTCATGACTTGCCTTTCCTCCCAGTCTTCTTTGGCTTAGCTGAGACTCATGAGAGTCTCCTGCAAGGGTCAAGATACAGAGCTAGATGTCACCATTTGACATCTGATGACCCTGAGCCTCTCTAGAGGGTCAAATGGAATGACTACAGAGCAGCTTGGTGGTGGGGGGGGGGTATGTGTGTACTGCATTAGGAATGTCTCCTGGCTTCATTTGCTGCCACTGTCCTGCCTACACCAGCTGGGGGGTGGGGGAGCTTGAACTGACCAGTCTCAGTGTCCTTTCTCTGGCAGCCTTAGGCTTTGCCTCTGTCCCCCCCACCCCCCACTGTCCTGTGTGTCCTCTGATGCTAAGCTTCCTAGCATCCTGACACAAGAAAGGGTCTCTGAGCTTCAGGGGTATGCTTGGCCACCAGAGGTATGCAACACAGGGCGGCCCCCTGTTGCAAGCACCATTCGTCTCTCTGGTAGCCAGCCTCTACTAGGGTCCCTGAACTGACCTCGCCCTCTGTGACTGACACCTGGGTGACATGGAGTGTATAGCTAGTGAAGGCAGGGTGTCAGGCGGACATGGCGGGGGTGGGGGTTACATGGTTGCCTCCGAGCATACAAGACCTTCGATTCTGCCAGGCAAGAAATTAAGCCTGGCATGGTGGGGTACACCCATCACCGCAGGACCTGGGAAGCTGAGGCACGAGGAGCTCCATGAGTTGGAAGTCAGGCTGAGTTACACAGTGATGAGGAGTAAGTATGGGGCTGATGAGTGAGCCCTCAGGAGGCTGTGCTGACCCCATAGTAGACTCATATGTTTGAATCCTCGGCCCAGAGTTGGTGAGACTGTTGAAGAAGGGGCAGGAAGTGCGGCCTTGTTGGAGGAGGTGTGTCACTGGGGGACAGGCTTTGAGGTTTCAGGAGACTCGCACCATCCCTAGTATGCTCTCTGCCTCCTACTTGTGGATCAAGATATGCTCCCAGCTGTTCCTGCCGTGCCTTTGCTCCGCCACCATGGACTCCAACCCTCCAAAACTGTAGGGCCAATGAAATGCTTTCTTTTATAAGTTGCCTTGGTCATGGTGGGCAGAAAAGTAACTACTCCTGCAGCCCTCAGCCAGCAGGAAGCACTGGCCTCTGTAGCTGTGGCAGGTGGAGGTTCTGGTAAAAGGCACCTGTCACACCAGGAGATAAGTGGAGTTGCATTCCAGCTGGCATCTGCTCCTCCTGTCACATCCAGCTGGGGCCACCATGGAGTCTCTGTCGTTGCTGGTGGCCATCCTATGACTTGATCTCTATCAACAATAGTAATGATAACCCGAGCAGAGGAGAAAAACCGAATGGTGTGCACCAGAGCCTGAGGAAGCAGATGCCTCGCCCAGGGTTTGGGGCAGCTGGGCTGCGCTAGAACTAGAGGCACTATGACCCTGGGGGGCATTGTCCTGCTTATACAGGGCACAGAGTCCCCAGGGGTGGACGTTAACTATGCCAGGGGCTTGGAACCACCTCGTGTCTCTGAGTTGTAGGAGGGGTGGAGAGCTGGGCAGAGCTGTGTCATGGATCTGGTGGGACTGGAGCCCTCCTGGCAGCCTAACACCGCACAGGGCTAGTGTGCTCCGAGGAACCTGCCATGCCTGTTCAGGCTGTTCTTCTTGGGTCCCCAGCTGCGCTGCTTCCGTCTGCAGGGCCCAGGGTCAACAGGATCTGGCAGCGCCAGGCTTCCGTGCTCTGCCACTGTCCTGCCAGCCCTTGGCTAGGCACCACCCCAGCAGAGCTGGGGACTGCGGCTGATCTTTAAGCCTTTGTTCTCCCATTGCTTCTTCACCCAGCAAACCTTCGTGAGGCTGGCACTAAGCCGAGGGGCACGCAAGTCTTTGCTCCAGAAGACAGTGAACGCTGATCTTCAGAGGCCCTACGAGAGCACAGTCAGTGGAGGTGTGCCAGAGACACAGCAGAGCCGGTCATGCCCCAGCCTCAGGGTGCATTGGGTCGGGCGCTGCAGCCTTTCCCTTCCTGGTAGGCTGTGAGCTGCTAAGGCAGCCAACTCACACACACAAATGTGCACATGCATGCCGACTCCTGCATATCTGATGTGTGTACATAGCATGCCCAGGGCACACATGCACTCACTCACACATTCACCTATTCACACATGCACATGTAGATAGACACGTGTGTGTACAGATGTGTTTGTGTGTCTTTGTGTGCATATTTGTGTATATGCTGGCCCACAGCTTCCATATGTATGCACATGTGCACACGTGTAGAAACAGGCAAGTATGTTTTCTGCATGCTTTGGTAGAGTGTGTACACACCCACGTGTGTCAGGACAGGCACAGTCTAGAGCCTGTTCCCTTCTCTTCTGTGCTGGTACTGTCCCCAGCCCGTGAAGGACTCGACCGTCCTGTGGAGAGCTGCCTGCTGCTCACAGCATGTGCCACCCTTGGGACATCTTAACAGGACAGTGCCAAGGTCTGAGACAGGGTTGACACACTGCGATATCTAAACAGAATAGTCACCAGTCCCTGTGTGTTTTGGGGTCAGTATCTTATGTTCTGTTTCTTAAAAAAAAAAGGGGGTGTGTGGCAGGGACATGGTGGCTCACGCCTTTAATCCCAGCACTTGGGAGGAGGTGGGTAGATCTCTGTGAGTTTGAGTTTAGCCTGATCTACATAGAGTTCCAGGACAGCCAGGGCTACATAAAACATCTTGTCTTGAAAGAAGGAAGGAAGGAAGATAGATAGAAAGAGAGAAAGAAAAGAGTTTAGGGTTAGTGTGGCCTACAGGGTACTTGTGTCATTGTGCAAGGCCCTGGGCTCTTGTGCCTTAGAGAATAAAATGAAAAGGACATGCCCCCAAAGCAAAAGACCCAAGGTAGGAGGCACTTTGAGCCTCAGGTCTTCTGCTTCCTGCCTGGCCCCTGGCCCCCTGGTGGGCCTGTGCCACCCATAAGCACTTCAGGACTGCCACTCTCTGCGTCCCTCCAGCCCTGCTTTTTTTCCTCTCTAGCCCCTCTCTGAGCTCGCACGCAGCACACACACTTTTCTCCAGCCCACTGTAAGTTGCTGTGGGCTGCTGAGCCACCAACTTGTATACATACACATGCACAGTTGACAGCGTGGACTCCCGAACCTTCTCCCGGCTTGTTGGACTTTTCCAAGGGGCATTTTGCCAGATGTTAAAGCACAGACCGAGGGAGGTGGGTCTGGTGCAAAGCAGCAGGCTCCGTGAGGCAGCTGAAGTTTGGTCTCTGTGCTCCTCCTCCTCCACAAAATGGGTCTCCTGCCTCGTACACAGGTTTGCCAACCTAAGATTTCCAGGGCATTTGAATGACTTGGTGCAACATCTCCAGGGGCTTTGGCAGATCTTACGTCTTCGGTCTGTCCCCCACTGCGATGTGATACCACTGTGTTCATTTTACAGAGGAGGCCACAGCCCAGAGAGGCTGAGTAACCTCCCCACAGCCACACAGTTCTGTGGACCCACAATCTTAGAAGGTGGGAGATAATGCTGATTCGGGATCTTATGTGGTTGTGTTGCTCATGGAACGAATGAAGCACCGCCTGGCACAGCTAGCCTAAACATGGCACATCTCTCGTCATATTTTTGTTTGGTATGGGGGGAGGGCAGCTACAGTGGTAATGTAGCTGGGATTCAGTGGCTGCCATGGGTCATGAGCTGCCAGCCGGGCCCACCATCCTGCTGACCCCTGGCCTTTACTCTCAGAGAAGAGCCGGCTGGCTGATGGGCATTTCCAGTATGCGCATCAGGGCAGAAGCCACATGGTACGTCTGTGATGCTTGGCTAAATGCAAGGTAACCTCAAGATGGCCTGTTCCTGGTCCACTCAGGGTTTAATCATTACCATTTCAAGCATGGGAAACAGCCTTCCTTCCTCTTGAGAGGCTTGTTGGCCTTGCCCAGGCAGACCCAAGGTTAGCCCCTGTGCCATGGCACCAGATCGCACAACAGATCCGACCAGACCCGCTGAGACCTGGCCTTCCTACTGTGCACTTCAGAGAAGCTGTTCCCACTCTTCTCTCCCGCCTTTTTCTTCAGCCCAGACTCACGTCAGCCAATTATTCCCTCAGATCTTTTCAAGGAAGACGGCAGTGAACGGGGACAGAAATTGCTGTCGTCTGGATGCGTCTCCAGTGTTAGCTGCTTCTCAGCAATGGGAGGGAGCGAGGGTGTGGGTTCTTCCGATCTTTTCTTTCTTCTTCTTTCAAAAAAAAAGAAAGAAAGAAAGAAAGAAAGAAATGAGTCTGGCTGGGTTGGGACTCGGTGGTGGAGCTCTTGTGTAGCCCACGGGAGGCCCAGGTTCTATATCCCCAGCACAAAGACAAAGGGGAAAAAGCCTCCCATGCTGGTCAGGCCAGGCTCCACTGTTGTCTTGTTGTCTGTCTGGGAAGCCTGGGCTGGCCTGGGACTCATGATCCCCCTGCCTCAGCCTCTTGATTAGAGTCAGCCATTGTCTTGAGACAACTATGTCAAGAGACCAGCTGGCCTTGAACCTGTCATTCTGGCACTCAGGAAGTAGAAAGGTAGGACAAGAAGTTCAGATCAAGGCTTCGCTGCGTGCTGAGTGCGAGGCTCTCTGTCTCAGTGCAACAGCAGGGAAGAACTGTGCTGTTCACTTCCCTTGCTGATGCTTTTATTAAAACAAAAAACAAAAAACTTTTTTATTGCATTTATGTTTTTTACCCTATGTGTGTGTACACACATGTGTGTATGATGTGGTATACATGTGGAAGCCAGAGGACAGCTTGTGGGAGTCAGTTCTCTCCTTCCACCATGTGGGTTGCAGGGATGGAGCTTAGGCCATCAGGTTTGGCAGCAAGTGCCCTCAAACACTGAGCCCTCCTGCCGTCCCTCTGATGCCTTTTGTTTTGGGCTCTGGACTCAGGAAGACAGAATATATGGTTTGTCTGTCTGTCTTCCCATTTCCGGTAGCAGGGCACCTGGCACAGAGCATGGCTGGCAGGGTCTGGCCAGCAAGTTCAGGTTCAGTCATCTCAAGGCTCTGACTGAGGGGGAGCCTAGAGTCCTGTCATGAGATGGGACAAAGTGTCCCTACCCCTGGCAGTGACCAGGTGAGTTCAGGACTGCTGTTTCCCATTCTGAGGACAGGCGCCTCCTGGACAGGGTAGTGGTGAAAAGTAAGAGCCTAGCACAAGCCTGTCAGTCCAGGTGCTTGTCACTCAACCGCCAAACCCCACCTGTGGTAGCGATAATGGGTGGGTACCTCACAGGCTGCCCTGGGGACTGAGTGAATTAAACACATGGGAAGCGCCTAAGGCCAGGCAGTGAGGAGGGCAGATGTTGCACCTCTGCCCATTATCACCCCTTTACCGTTGAGGTTATTAACGCACACGCACACTGACCCAGCCTACAGGCTTCAGACTGTGAGCCCACCAAGGGTAGAAAACGTGGTAAGCCCAGGGTCCTCTGCCCTCCCGTCACTCACATGGGTGTTGGGCTCCAGGGACGAGGGCCTTGTGGTAGAACGTGGTAATCCGGTCATTAACCTGACTGCATTGTTGCTGTCCCCTGGACTGCCCAGAACCCAGGATACATCTTGCAGTGACCCCTGTGACGATGGGCAGCCGAGTGGGTGAGCTGGTCCAGGGCAGCCTCCTGCTGCCCTCCCCCACACTGTGGGACCTCCCAGCAGCCACCGAGCGGATGCCACGAGGCCCTGGGAGGCTGTTTGCTGTGGCTGTCACCCTGTTTCCATAAGCCTGTGACAGGCGCCCTGCCCCGGCGTGCATCCCGACGTGTTTTCAAAGGGTGTAATTTCTATCAGCTTCAATTAGAGCCATTTTTATTTTTGTCACCCTGAGGAACCTCCCTGTGGTTCAGCTGCCATTTCTCACCGTTACACTCCTGGCAAGGGAAAGGAGAAAAATTAATAGTCTCCTGATCACTTTGCTGATGGCTGTCAGCGCTTGATGAACTGTCTGCCCTGGGTGGCGCTCTGCGCGCCCCACAGCAATTGTGTTATGGTCATGGGGGAGCAGGGGCCCAGACGGGGGCTTTGGCAAGCCTCCAGGCCCACTTTCCTATCTCCTTAGCACCTGCCAGGTGAGTCCCCTGTCCCTGGTCTCTGTATAATCTAGGGTACATGAGGACTGGCATTTGTAGGCTTTTTGCTGTGTGTAGTTTTATGGGTTGCTAACCATCTCTGAACCACTTCTGTACAGGGAAACACATCCCAAGAACCTGCTCTCAGTAAGCAGCTCCACAGCTGACCTGGGAAGGCAGAAATGATAATCTCTGCAGGGGATTCCAGCAGGGGAGCTTCAGCCTGGTTGAGGGCCAGAAGAGAAGAAGAAGCACATGTTCCCCCCACCCCCAGCCTGGAGGGAGGGAGGGGCTGTATAGCGAAGGAAGCACAAAAGCAGCTGAGCTTGGGAATGCGCCTCCCCACCTCTTGTTGGGCTTCTAGAATGCTAAGTCTGGGGACACTGAAACAAACAGCTCAGGCTCCCCGGAGGAGCCCAACCTCAGACCTCTGATATCAAGATGCCTTGAGTTCCGTTCCGTCTGGCAAGAAAAGACAAAGCCCCAGAGGGCACATCCTGTAGGAGCCTGTTTGCACAGCCTGCTGGGAATGAAAGGAACAGAACAGAAGGGCTGCCGTAGCAGCCGGCTGCTCCGTGTCTTGACTGGGGCTGAGGATAGGAGGCCATGCAGGAGCTGACACCATGGAGAATTAAACAAGCACACACATTCAAAGCCAGACCTGAAGGTCTGAGCCGAATCTGTGGGTTGCCACTGTCATACCCTGTGTGACAGGCGCTGTAGACTGTGTGATGCAACTGTAGGGAGAACCAAAGGGCACACAGGGTGGACCTGCTCATTACTCACACCTGAAACTCACTCAACAGCAAAAGTTAAATTTCACCAAGGCAAAAACTGGGGCTGGGAAGATGGCTCAGCAGGTTAGAACACCTGCTGTGCAAACTCAAGGATCCGAATTGGGGTTAAAAATAAAATAATAAAGCACCCACCAGCTACCGCTGTTGGGGGCGGAGGCCAGAGGATGGCTGGGGATTGCTGGCTGTCAGCAGAGCCCCAGGTTCAATGAGAACCTGCTCAGGGGAATAAGGAGACCAGCAGAGCAGAATGACTGATGTTCTTCCTGGTGTGTGCACACAGGTGTATACAAGCACACACATGCACACACGTATATGCACACAGGCACTCACACATGCACTCACACATGCACACACATCCCTTCCAGTGCACCAGTTCACTCCCCATGAGAGCCAGAGGCCTCTGGGGTAAGGAGGCCTCTCATCGTTGCCCTATAGCTTCCTCTTGATGTAGGCACCTGCCTTGCAGTTCTGACGTGTCCCTGCTGTGGGGCCTTTGCTCTGGCAGTTCCCATGACCCAAAACACTGCTCTTCATCCCTGCAAATGGCTCTTCCTGTACCTCAGATATGCCTCTTCCCAGTGCTATATTGGGGATGCGAGGCCAGACCCTGAGGCTGTATAGTACTGGTCTGAGGTGGCAGATCTGAAACCCCTGAGACATAGGATATGGTGGATGAGACAGTGCCCAGCTCCATTCAGGAGGAGACCTGGGGACAGAGTCCAGATCTCACTGAGAAAGAAGCTGGGACATTTGGGAGCAAGGGTAGAGGATTATGACAGTTGCTAACAGGTGGACTCTTTCCCAATATCCAGCACCCAGCTTGGCCTGCCTGGGAGGCTGGTCCAAAAGCCTGGTTGGGCCCTTCTGTGGAGCCATGGCAGGGACAGTTGCTTAGAAAACAGTATGGCAGGGAGGGCTGGGCACTCCTCGGCAGTGTGCCTATGACCCTCGCGCCTGAGCTGATTCACTCCATAGAACTGCTACTTGGTTAGTCTCCCTCACAATCACCCAGGTATTCAATGCTGCCCATCCCACAGCCATGAAAGTTCGGGCCCAGAGAGATGTAGCCACTTGCCTGTGGGCACACAGCTCACAGTTCCAGCCCAAGCAAGGCCACTTCCTGGTCTGCGTTGGCCTCTGCAGGACTGTGTTCTCACGACCCAGGTATGGGGAACAAACACATAGGTGCCCAGGGCAGCTTTAAAGTGAGTCTGTCCTCCTGCATCTCCTTGGGGCATACCAGGAAGGTTTGGGTACCACAGAGGCTGCAGGGATCCACCATCATTAGCTTCCCCCTTCCCCATCTCCCCCTTGCTTCCTTCAGACTGGCCAGCACAGAATGGTGCTACCCATTTACACTCGTATGTGACCACTCAGCCCAATCAGCACGTCTGCTCCGTGGGGCTAGGCATTGTTAAGTGTTCCAATGCTGCTGTATCTGTCCCAGACACCAGGCTGGGCACACAGTAGCTGCTAATGAAATGGGTGGGAACTGGATGGCTGGATGGATTGGTGGGTGGGTGAGTGGATGGATTGGAGGATAGTTTGGACAGGCAGAGGGATTGGTGGGTAGAAGTGTAGGTGGATGGACAGGAAGAAGAGTGACATACATACAGGCTGAAGATCCACTTTGGGCAAATCACATGGCTCTTGGGTGTTCCCAGAGGGTCAGAGCATTGGAGACAGACTTGGTGGCAGTGGGTGGTGCTTTAGAAAGATCTCCTGGCTCAGATGTGGTAGTGGGGACAGTATGACCAGAGCCCAGCATTGGGAAATGGACAGTGGGTATCCCTAGGAGTGGAAGCCTGGCCCCTGGGAGACAGGGAGTTGTCTGAGGATGGCTGGCTTCTTCTTCCCTTAGCCTTGACTGTGACCTTCCAAAGAATGTCAGCTCCTTCCTCAGACATGGGGAATGCCCTGTGCCTGCTGGTGCAGGGACCAGGCTGGCTGAGCTGCCTATTTTCTGTTTATCCCAGCCTCAGTTTCCCTATCTAGATCATGCATGGTCATACTCCCCACCCTAGCTTTGTACAAACCCTCGGCCCTTTGTCCAGGCCCTCAGATGGCTGCTGAACCTGAAGGTGGGGCTGTCCCCTGTGTCCCCTTGACCTTCCCTTGTCCCCAATGCTAGCGGATTTGATGCCTCCTCCTCCAGCCTCTGAGTGATGGGGAAGAGACCCCCAGCTGCGTTCCTTGCCAAGTGGGTGTCTACGCCCGCCCTAGCCCCAGCCGGAGCTGCAGCCGGAGCGCCCCTAATTGCCGGCACAGATGTGGAAGCCACCAGCCTCCCCTGTGCGCTCGGCTGTGCCGTGTGCTTAATTAGCCCCTGATTACTCATTTGCTGGGTGCCGTGTGTATTCCATATCTAATAACTTTCCAATTACGCCCGGCCGCTGTGCTCGCACTAACCCTTTAGCTGTCTGCTGGTCGGGGACTGTGCGTGCAGCAGTGCTGTGCTGTGGGCTGAAGCCTCTCCCTCCTTTTAGTGAGGGATCTGGAGTTCTCTGCCTACATTATGGAGCCATCACAGGGAATCAAGGGCATCAAATGATGCTTCTAAGCCTCTGACATGCCATCTTGCAAGACCCACTGGAGCTGGGCGAATGCAGTTTCTAATGATGGTGAGGCCATGGTGGGGTGGGTAAGGGAGTGGAGCTCCTGGAGGCAGAGCTAGCCTGTATCTCCCCTCTCTGCATCGTTGGCAGCTGGCACTGGTCCTATGACCTGCGTGACCCCTGGCAGGTCCCTGGAGGCTGGCTTAGGCTACGTGAGCTATGGGACAACCCTCCTCCCCACCCTTGACTTTTTTTCCATGCCTGGCTTCTCCAGGGCTGGGGGGGGGTGGCGCAGAGTTCTTTTGTGCCACTGGTGCTGGCATCTGTCTCCACTACCACCGCCACCCCCCCCCGCCACACACACACACACACACACACACACACATGCACACACACACACACTGTAGTTCTCTGTTCCATGTCTCAACTTCTTGGCCTTGCTTTGGAGGTTAACCAGCTGCACCCTGACAGACATTCCCCACCCTGCCCCCATCCTGTTGGCTACAATGCAAACAGGAGCCCTGATAGGCATGGGCTCTGCTGGCATTTTGAGCAGCAGACAGAGCACACAATCTTTCCTGATTCTCAACTGTGAACTTAAATATCCAAGTAATCTTGGGGAGCTGGCCTGGCTTCTGGGCCTCAGTTTCCTCTGCTGTGGATAGGGAGGGGATGATTAAATGAGCTCAGACAGGTACTCTCTCAAGTCCGTGTCTTTTCCCTCTGCCTGTGCCCTGGGCTGTCAAGATCAGCGTGGTCACAGATTACCAGCACTGCCTAGTCCGGGAGCAGCTAAGTCCCTAGACTCTGCTGCCTCTCTTGGAGGCAGAACCCTGTTTTCGCTTCCAGGCTGCCAAAGGATGGAGTCCTGGGGAAGCAGAGCCACACTACTGAGATCTCCCGGCAGGGAGAGTGAAGTAGCGCGACCTGGCCTCAGGCAGGCTGGGAAATGCCCGCTAGCCTGGAACCAGGAAGAAGGAGGCCGGTTCCAATAACAGAGCTGGCGCTTGACCCCAGCGTCTCACTCGGCTGCCTCCAGGCTGCTGTGGGGCCTCAGCTTGAAGCCTGTTCTTAGAAATGCATGGTTGGTTTGCTAGACAAGGAGAGACAGGAAGACCGATACTAACTGAGAAAGGGTGGCATGAGAGGTCCCACGTGACAGCTCCATTAGTGCGAAATGTCCCCAGTAGGAGAGTGTATAAAGACAGAGCAGGGCGGTGGCTGCAGAAGCTGAGAGAGGGGGGAGGAAGGGGGTGATTGTCCCGGGGGCTGGGAAGACCAAGAGAGACGGGATTGACTTCCAGGAGTTTTGGGGAATGGAAGATGCCAAGGTGGTCCCCAGGATTAGGAAAACTGGATAAAATGTTCTAAGATAGATTGTGGAGGCAGTTGTGCAAACTCTACACATTTGCAAAAAGCCATTAATTTGAACTATTTATATTACGTGTGTTTAGTGTGTGAGGGCACAGCATGTGCTTGTGGAGGTCAGCAGACAAATTGAGGAAGTCAGCTATCTCTCTCTCACTCTCTCTCTTTCTGCTGTGTGTCCTGGGAACTGAACTCAGGTCATTAGGCTTGACAGCAAGCACCTTTACCTCCTAAGCCATCTTACCAGCCCAGAACTGCATAATTTAAATACTTGCTGCTGAATTAATTCTGGCTTCAATCCCCAACACTGAAAGAAAAGGATATAGATAAATTGCACAGTATATGAAATTCATTTAAATAAAACTTAAGATAGTGTAAATTCCCAATGTAGAGACCTTGTGAGCTGATAAAACTTAGTTAAATAGAATTGGGTCCTAATAGAACACACATACATGTGCACACACAGGCATACAAACATACACACATGCTCACACATACAGGGATACCATGTCTGTTTCTTCCTCCTGATGTTCTCTTGTATGGCATTCTCAAAAACCACGTGAGTTCCTGGAGGAAAAAAAAAATGGTGACATGAGATTACATGAGGAATGTGGGTGGCAGGCTATAAACCCCTTCTTATTTGGGGAAGCCATTAGAAATGTCCTTCTTGGCCCCTAGGTCCTAACTGACTAATGCTAATGGTGGCTGGTGTCCATGGAGGTTCAGGGACCACAGCCTTTATCCAGGCTGCCATTCAAAGCCAGTGGTACCCTGTGGATAGCTCTGTGATGCTGTGATTACCAGGGTCCCCTGGGAAGGGGATGGAAGGACATGCCCCAGGCATTATAGTATTTTACACAAAGATGGAGCGGAGACCAGGGTAGGCAACCCAGGGCTGCTTTCTGCTAGCAGCTGTGTTCAATCTGGCTATGGGAAGATGAGGAAAGATGGCTCTCAGTTCTGTTCAGATCTCTTCCTTTAAAGATGAGGATGGGGTCATAGCATGTGATCATCTACAGCCTTCCACACATTTATTAACCCTGATCCAGCTCCCCCGGGATGAGGGGGGAGTGAAGCACCCTCATTTCCAACAACAGCTTATGTAGCATAGCAAGAAGAGCTAGACCAGAAGGGGGACTGGCATGCGGTCCTCTGATCCAAGCTCACACTGCTGGACAGACAGCATTACCAGGTCATACATGGTTCTGCAGCTTAGCATTTGCCAGGGTAGGGACACACGAAAGTGTTGGTGTGGCAGGTTTGGCTAGTTCAGAGCCATCTCACACAGGCCACGGTCTGGGACATTGACCTCCGGGACAGAGCACTGTTGTGAACAGCCATTTTCAAGCTTTTCTAAAGATGTGTGCTTTCTGCTCTCTTCTCTGTGTCCCCAGGTGGATCTTGCTGGGGACTTGGTAGCGTTGTGTGTAACTATAAGAGGTACAACACAGCTCCAAAGCCCCGCCTTACATTCCTACCTGTGTGCGAATTGATTTCTCAGTTGTCAGTGTTTCCTAACAAAGAGAATGCAGCTTTAAAGGCAGCGGCAGATGCTTCCAGAAGCACATGAGGCTAGATGGGGCTGGCGTCCTTCAGCCCAGCACCTGCTGTCTCCCTGCAGCCTTGCTTGCTTAGCAACCTCCTATGGTTCATGGTCTTGCCCTGTGGGGTGATTTGTGGTCCCTTGAGAAAAGGCTGATATCAGCCGTAGCCCCCTTGTTACAGTAATACACTGTAGCCTGCTGCACCACAGGGCCCCACTTCTAGGAGAAGCTCACCAGCACACCTGGCCCTGGCATCCGGGTGGATGTGTACATCTGGGGTGCTGGGTGGGAAGGTAGGTGGATGGATAGATGGATGGATGACTGATGGATGGAGTGAGTAGAAAAATGAAGACTAGGTGGGTAGATAAATGGATGTGGTGGATGGATCTGTAATGGATGGATAGATGGATAATAGATGGATAGAAAGAATAGATGGGTGGTAGGTAGATAGATGGAATGAATATAAGGATGATGAATAGGTGGATAGATACGTAGATGGGTGAATGGACTGTGGGTAGGCTGGTGGATGGAGTATTAGGGTTTTCTAGAGGAACAAACTGGCTAGTACACACACACACACACACACACACACACAGGGAGTTGTTATTAGAGCAGCTTACAGGATGTGGTCCAGCTAGTTCAATAAGGGCTATCTACCAACAGAAAGCTCAAGAACCTGGTAATTGTTCAGTCCACAAGGCTGGATGTCTCAGTTGGTCTTCAGTATGTGTTGGAGTCCTGAAGAAGTAGGCTCTAATGGCAGTGAGGGCAAGCAGGCAAAAAAGCAAATGTTCCCTTCTTCTGTGCCCTTTTTATGGGCTGCCACTGGAATGTATGGTGCAGATTGAAGGTGGATCTTCCCACTTCCAAAGATCCAGGTTTGGGGTATGCCTTCCTATTTCAAATAACTCAGTCAAGAAAAATCCCTTATAGGTGTACGTAACCACTGGGTCTTAGTTAATTTCAAAGGTAATCAAGTTAGTCATCATGGATGGGTATATGGATAATGGATGGACAGATGATGATGGGTGGATGGATGGATGGATGGTTGGATGGATAGATGGAAGGATAGAGGGATAGACAGATGGATGGATGGATGTTGGATGGAGGGATGGAGGGGATGGTTGGATGAATGGACAGATGGACTTGTAGATGGGTGGGTATATGGGTGAGTAGGTAGGGGAAGAGACAAGGGAATGATGCCAAGATGTGGATGAAGAGATGACCTGGGCTCCATCCTATAGCTCTTGATGTGACGTCTCCCACACCCAGCCTACTATCCTCCCCTGCCAAACCTTCTTGAAGGCCAAGTTCAGATTCCACCTGCTCCAGGAAGCCCTTCTGGATCTCCCAACTCTGGGGGAGTCCTCCCACCCAGCTTCTGCAGCACTGCCCTCCCCACCTCCTCTCTGCCCATGATTCTTGCCTCTCATCTACGGCTCTCTGTTTTAAAGTTTCATCCCCCAGTTGCTTCATAGCAGACTGAGGTCATAGACAACCACTTAAGTTCAAAGCCCCAATTACTCACTTACTGTGCAAGTTCAGACAGGTCTCTGTGGCAATTCCCTGGCAAGGGGGTGGCTGGAAGGATTCACCGTGTGAGTCTGAGTAAAGGCTTGGACTGTTGCCAACACATAGTAGGTACTCAGCAAAGAGCATTCCTTTTGCTTTTGTTCTCTGCTAGACACAGTACCAACTCCCACTTTTACACCTACACCCTTTCCAAGGGTTGCCATAGTGTTGCCCGGCTACTTTACCCCAGCAGAACCGTGTGCTGGTTCTATGCCAGGAGAAAAAGTAGGTCACAGTTATGGCACAAGTCCAGAGCAGTCACAGACTTTTGCTCCTCTCTAACCCATCCCCAGGGGCCATCACAAGGACACTGCCCGATTTGACCCATACGCCTTCCCTGGCAGTAGGAGTCCCTGGCTGGAGGCTTAGCATTCTGTCACCCCTCATGGACATGGCAATCCTGTATCTGTCTTTTGTTAGTTTTGCCTTGATAGAATTTTCCATGGTGATTTAGGACAAGATTGGGAGGTAGCCAAAGTCCCTGCAGGGCAGGGGCCCCATCTGTGCAGCGCTCAGGGGTCCCTGCCACAGTGATGGACACACCCCAC
>CM053744.1:55103084-55187035 GCA_028658305.1 Pachyuromys duprasi
GGCTATCCCGGCTCCCTAGGCTGAACACCGGAGTCCTGTGGTGCACTGCACAATGGCATTTAGACATCCCCAGGGATAGGCTATGTAAGGCTGGAGCTTTACATAGCTCCAGTATGTATGGCCTGTATGGCCATACAGTAAAGTGGGGGTGCAGCCCAGGGGGTGTTACAGGGCCAATGCTGCCAGAGACTGGCACCCTGTTGCCCCAGCGCTCAGGTTCCTCCAGCATGTTCAGAGCATTGCATCTGTGAGATGGCATAGCAATGGCATTTAGACATCCCCAGGGATAGGCTATGTAAGGCTGGAGCTTGGTGCAGCTCCCCCTCTCCCTCTTAACCCCTCGCCACTGTGGCTGTCAGAAGCTATGTCGGGATATCAAGAGATGGATGCATAGTGCTACTCTGTCCAGTTCAGCCTGTGGTTCCTGGCCGGGCCACAGAAGGACAGATGGCTCAGCTGAACTGCTGACCATGGGTCAAGCCACAGTGAGGAAGGAACGGTGAGACAGCCCAAGACCCCTATCCTTCCTGGCTCATCTGTCCCCTTCTTTCCTTACAGGTCATCTCTGCCTCTCTGGAGTCACCTGCAACTGTGCATGCTCCTGCACCAGAGCCGGAGCCACAGCCGGTGCCCCCCACAGACAGCCTCTCCAGGGTCACCAGGACCACCCAGGAGCCTCGGCTAGTGTCAAGCCAGCAGAGCAGCCCGGACAGCTGGGACGGACATGGAGTTGACCTCACAGCCACAGGTAGAGCACTGTTCTGCGTCTCTCCCCACGGGCTGGGCTTGAGCCAGCCCATGGGCTTCACCTCTGGAGGCCGACTTGGGGCACTGAGTTCCGAGTTGAGTTCTATCATATGCCCTTGGCATTACAGGGCTCGAGTCCACTTCCCGGGGTTTGGAGAATTCTCTTCATGCTCTGTAACGAATGTTCCTGTGCACTGACTTATTCATGCCTATAAATGCCATCGCAGCAGACATAAGCCTGCAGGTTGTTTTTGGGGGGGTAATGCGGATATGAGTACCAGCTGACCCAGTCACCTGTGAAGGCTTCCCTGTGGGCCAGCAGGCGTGAGAATGTCCATGTTGAGGCTTCCCAGCTTGATGCCCTCATACCCTCTGTTGCTGTTCGGTGACTTTTGAGGGAGCTGTGGCCAGGGTGGCTCTCCTGAGCCCTTCAGCCACTTGTGGGCTCATGAGGCCTTTACTGTAGGTATGGGGGGCACAGTGGACAC
This sequence comes from Pachyuromys duprasi, assembly GCA_028658305.1. NCBI lineage: Eukaryota > Metazoa > Chordata > Mammalia > Rodentia > Muridae > Pachyuromys > Pachyuromys duprasi. Next base: position 55,104,320 of record CM053744.1, read on the forward strand.
TTGTGTCCTTATAGCCTCTTCTCAAGATCTGGGGGACCCTTTTGGGGCCACTTTAGGCCATCCAAGGCTCCCTGAAGCAGGCTGTATAGAGAGATCTGTGTAAAGCTGGTTTATTCTGTCCCTGGGGAGGAGCGGAGACTTAAGGACCCGCCTAGCCACTGAGGTGGTAGAGAGAGACCGGCAGTGTGGCTTGTTGAAAACAGGAGGGGCTGGGGCTGGGAGGTCACAGGCAAGGGTGACATGATCAGACCACTACGGGCCCTGGCTTTGAATCTGGAGTGTTCACTTTGCAGTACTGACTTCCTTTCCTCTGAGATGGACTCAGTCCATGGGACCTAACAGACCGGGGCTTATGCCTTGGGGGCCTGAGGGGCTTCAGACCCTGGCAGGTGTGGATAGGATGGCCATACAGTAAAGTGGGGGTGCAGCCCAGGGGGTGTTACAGGGCCAATGCTGCCAGAGACTGGCACCCTGTTACCCCAGCGCTCAGGTTCCTCCAGCATGTTCAGAGCGTTGCATCTGTGAGATGGCATAGCAATGGGTGGGCCTGGCTTTCACAGCAGGTGTGGCATCTGGTACCAAGGGAAAAGTCTGTTGTGTGTGAGCCTCGGCACGTAGCCAGCTCTGATGGCTTCCCCAGGTCAGTAGACAGAACGCCGTGCTTTTGTGGGCAGCACCCCCCTTTAGCTCCACAGGCGTGCCCATGGAAGCCAGGTGATCTAATTTGGCATGAGCCCTCTGAGGTTTAGGACATGCCCTTCTGGATTGGGTCTCGAAAGCCCACTTGTCTCTGCATTTCCTACCCACCCTCTGGGCAACATCTACCCTGTGATGTGCCTATAGGGCCAAGGACGTTCCTGGTGACTTCACATCCCCCAGGGCAGGCCAGCCCCTCACAGGGTTTTGCAGGAGAGCCAGCCACTATGTGGGGACAAATGTCCCTGCTTTGGGGGGAGGGACCTTCAGCAAATCCTCAGTCTCACAAACTGAGTCTGTGAGATTAGATTTACCTGGTGGCTGGCAGGCCACGGGCTTCTGTGTCACCTAGGCAAGCCAAGGCTAGTGTGTCTGTGTTTGTGCATGCCGCTTCACACCAGAACATCAGTGTGCAGTGGGCTCAGAGAGGCTGAGTCACCCACCCCTGTCACACAGCAGTGAGGGCGTACTGGGGTTTGAACCCTGTGTCTGGCTCCTACAGCCTGCTCAGCCGTAGCTCAGCAGTGGTAGCTCTGATCCAGAAAGTCACAGGTCACAGGTTTTGAGGGTGACACTTCAGTGTCCAGTCAGGGGTCCTGTTTGGAGCTTTTGCACTTCTGAGTCTCTGGCAATGACTCCTGGGTAGCTACAACCTAGCTCACTCTCGAGGCTGCACTGGGCGTGGGGGTGGGGTGGGGTGTTCCCTAAGAGTAAGGGAGCCAAGGTATAGGCTCAGGAGGACGTCGCTGTCATCCAAGCAAGGCAGAGCCGGGGTTGTGGACAAAGCAGACTGGCTGGGCAGTCCTGATGGGCAGTGAGAGCTGGGCAGGGCACTGGCTCCTCGTCTGCCAGCTGCTCCCAGCAGCATAGAGGGCCCAGGGCAGCTTCTAGCAGAGGCAGCCAGGAGCATGGCCTGCAGTCAGGTCCCACCGGGGCAGCCGCACTGCTCAGAACCTGACAGTGACTGATGCATTATCATACTCCTGCCCCCGCAGCCAGCAGCGGGCTGCATGGCTCACACCAGCTGTGCGCTGTGAGCCTGCCACAGCCAGTCACGTGGGACGTGGTGCTGGACTACGTGTGGTACACATGCAGACACGTGTATACACACACAGAGAGACTGTGCATCAGAACCTCACCACCACACACACAAACATAGATAGAACCAGTGGCTGTACATGTAAATACAGGTGCTCAAACATATGGGACAGACATGGGCATGCCTACACACACATGGATATGTACCAACACACGTGGATGCACTGACACAGGTGCACACGTGCAAACACCAAGCTGTGAGGACTACAGAACACAGAGTTGCAGGTCTCACAGATTCACCAACACCCATACACTTACATGGTATGTTGGTGGAAATCCGTCCTCCTAACAGGCATATGCAGGGACCTCATGAATATAACACATGTTGTATAGATGCATAGATATGGTCTAGATCCTGTACTCCACAGGCGCACATACCCATCTTATTCGAGTGCACACACATGCACATGTACACACACACATTCACACTCCTACCTGTTTCCCTTCTTTCTAGAGCTTCTCTCCGAGGAAGCATGGTGAGGGCCTGGCTGTGGTGGCTTCAGCCAGTTCTGACTTGCACTGACAGGGCAGGAAGGGGACATCTACCACCTCGCAGGGCTGTAAATACCTCGGCCAACCATCTCTCAACTCTACTTCCCTGAAAGCATTCTATATATGACGCTGGTTGGGGAAAAGCCTGGTTTAAGTCAGGGTTCCCAGCAATTCCTATGCCGAGCAGTGAGTTTGGATCCATTGGGTTCCACCCACCAAGCTTCCAGGGTTCGTCGGATTTGGTGTCACTTAGAGAACAGGGTCTCCTCTGTATCAGGGATGAAACTGTTCATGGTGCAGCTTCTGAGCGGCTAACCAGACAAACTGTGTGGGCAGTGTCAACTCACAGGTGTTCTATTAGGAGAGCCACTGCTGATTGTAGGCCCAGTCTGGGCCATAGAGAACGGACCAGCATCCCCTTGGGCCTGCTTCTCCATCCTGTCAGGACCACAGTGAGCCAAGCCATGGTTCCGCTAGCAAGCAAGGCCCAAAGCAACCTTGGTGGTGGGCAGTCCCTTATGGGGAGAAGGGTGTGGTTAGGAGTCTTGGATGGGCAGCCTTCTCTGCAGTGTGAGGCCACTTGGCTCTGTCAACAGCTTTGAGCCTGTAGCCGGACCAAGGTCCATTTAATGTGTATGTGGGATGGAAGCTGGCAAGGTGGGAGTGGCTTCTCAAAGCAAAGTTGTTGTGCAGAGTACAGGCTGCTTGGAATGGAAGTGTCACACAGTCTGCCGTGACAGGAGGAAGACGGCCTAGGTGTCACGGCAGGTCCAGGTTTCCAAGCCCTAGCCTTATGTTGCAGAGTTCAGGACCTTCCGAAGCCTCAGTTGCTCCAACTGCAGAACGGCCTCCGTGAAAATGAGGCCATCCAACTGAGTCAGTGTCAGGGGCAATGGCGTAAACGCCAAGGCGCACTGGTAGCTACCAGGCAAGGTCACATAGGTGACACACTCAGCAATAGCACCGTGTGCCATTCCTATCTCTGTGTGTGCTTTCTGCATGGCCGTGGGCTGGCCATCTGCCTCTCAGATGGACAGCGGCCTTGCACATCCATTCTGTGTTGTATAGCCATTTCTCATGTGGCTAGTGAGGCAGTAGATGCTGCAGTCCCCACTGGTGAGCTGGGCTGTGTATGCCATAGTCGTGCCCTGCCGCTCTGGTCCCAGCCCCTTCCTTTCTCAGCCATGTGTGTGGTGTCAGCATCCTTCCCAGGAGTCAGGCCAGTCATGTGCGCTCAGTGGGCGGGGCTTCGTGAGGACCTACCCGAGAGAACTGGGCCTTAGCTGTGCACATATGGCCACCAGGGTTTGTGACCTCACTCCCACCCTCTCCAGATGCCACACTGCGGAGGCTAGCTTGAGGACCCCACATTCTCACCAGCGTACAGGTGTAATGGCCTGGCTGTTGCACACTGCTTTGCCCACGGATGCCATCATTGGCTGTGTTAGTCACTTTTCTTGCTACTGTGATCAAACACTTGGTGGAAGCAGCTAAGGGGTGGGGAGTTACTCAGCTCATGGCTGCAGTCACTGTGGGAATCCAGGATGGACAGGGCCAGGTTGATGAGAGGCTGCAGGGAAAGCCTTGTCTTCCATCTAGAACATTCCTTAGCTTGCCTCCCCTACGCCTGTCCTCAAGGCCTCAAGGCAGTGAGAACAACCATTATCAAGGTCCTTGCTGACCATCTCCTACCTGACTCATTTACCATAATCTCCCTGTGGCTGTCCTGGGATAACCTTGCTGCTAACCTGTCCCTCGGGCAGCTGCTCAGTAGCCACAGGATGTGGCCCGCACCTGGGGGGCTCTGTGATCAGGACTGGGAAGCCTGAGGGGTTTGTTATTCCACTGACCATGACACCATGTGGAAATCACTGGGTTGTTCAGGGCAGAAGCTAACAGGTGAGGGGAGGAACACTCCACCGTGGACTTCCTGCTTGGGTGACAGGGTCATGGAAGTCCTGTGCTTGTGGCTTAGCCTTCAAGGTTCCTGGGGGGAACCTTTGTGCACCACCCCAGCAGACCCCTGGGGCATCCTGGAAAGGCAGTGTGCCCTTGTCTCACCAGCTATGATATAACACTTGTTGCTTGTGTCTGAGGAGAATGGGGGGGGTGGGGAGAAATAGCTCTGTCTCTCTCTCTACCAATTGGCCACTCTCCTTAGCTGTGTGTCTTGGGCTCTGGAACCTTAAGCCTTGGGCCTACGTCCTACCTAGGGCTCCCAAGGCCCCATTTCCTGGTTCTGAGGCTACCCCCTGACCTGAGGTCAGTGAGGGGCTCTCATTGACCTTAGGCTCCGAGCTGCTCTGTAGCAGGGAAGCTGGCCTTGCTGCACTTTGTAGCCAGCACCTGGTTTCTGTGGAGACACCGTTTCAGGCCTCTGTGGGAGACACCCGTTGCCTAGCTCCTGTGAGGACACCCCTTGGCAAGACCCTGTGGAAGGGACACCCCTGGTTAGAGCCCTATGGGAAACACTCCTCTCCTGGCCCTCTCCATACCCTCCAGGAGCTGGCTGGGTTTGAGCTTCCTCAAGGCTTCAGCCTGCTCCTGCCACCGGCCTTTCTGTCTTCCTATGCCGTGCCTACTTTCCAGAGGCCTCTGGGAGCAGCAGTGTTCCGAGTTCACTTTGTGAACCTTGAGTCTAACTCCATACCTTCTTTTTCCTGGGGGTGGGAGGCGCTCTGATTCCCCACCCTGAGGTTCAGGGGCTCTCTCTAGGACCACAGTTTCAAGAAACAGTTTCCCTGGGCTGAGCTGCAGCCTGGGCGGGGTTTACGGGTGTTGGGGCTGCATCTAGTAGTCATGACTGTGGGGCCATGAGGTGCTAGAAATGGACATTCACAAGTAGGGATGCCTGTTTCCAGCACCATCCCCACCCCACTCCCCTTTTCTTCCTAGCCATGTGTTAAATAAGCTACATGCTGAGCAGTTGGGATGTGGGTGGTTTTTTTCCTGGATCTGGACTTGCTCTGTTCTGAAGCCTGGCTCTACCCTCGGGCTTCTGGTACAGGCTGGATGTCATCTCTTGCTTGGGTTTCCTTGTCTATGGCATAGGGAAGGTGACCTGACTGTGTTAGTTAGAATTTCTATCCCTGTGATAAAACTGACCAAAAGCAACTTGAGAAACACCTGGGGGCAGGTGTGTGTGTGTGCATGTGTTGTGTATGTGTTAGTTTACGCCAGTAAACAATCCATTGAAGGAAGCCAAGGCAGGAATCTGGAGACAGGAAGTGAAGGATGATGGAAGAACGCCGCTTACTGGCTTGTTCCTCATGGCTTTCTCAAGTCTGGTTTCTTGAGCAACCCAGCACCTAGGCATGCACCCCTCCCCCCCATTGGCCTGGACCCTCCCACATCAATCATCAGTCAAGAAAATGCTCCACAGACTTGCCCACAGGGCGTCTGATAGAGGTGCTCTCACAGTTAAGTTCCTCTTCCTAGACAACGGTAACTTGTGTCGAGCTGACCAAAACTTAACTGGCACACTGGCTTTTAGAAGGCAAGAGCGCTCTCTAACGTGTAGCATGATGCCAGCAACCCTGCCTATTTGTCAGGAAAATGGGCTTCTGGCTGAGGCTGCCTCTGTCTCCAGGGAGGCAGGGAGGGGTACTTAGCTGGCAGAATGTCCATGGTAGCGTGGTGAGAGCGCATGGTGGCACCAGGCACAGAAAGGTTCTGCCCGTGGCTGGTGAGCTGCAGCTGTCCCAGAGGGTATAGAGTGGGGCACAGCTCCCCCACCACTCCTCTGCAGCAGGACCTCCTGGGCTCCTGTGGCATAGACCCCACTGTGCTGTCCCCTTCCTTTGGTGCTGCCAGCAGAGCTGGGGTCCAGTGTCTGGTCCCACTAGCAATGATTTTTTTTTTATCATTTTGGGAACGTCTCATAATGCTGGAAGCATGGCTTGGAGGTCAGAGCAGGAAACCTAGAAGCCTCTAGAGGTACAGGCAGTAAAGGGCCTTTCACCCAGGGAGAGAGAGGGCCAGGAGCTTCTCTGAGCACAGTGGGGCTCTCAGGACCTAGGCAGAAATCAGCCCCCACTCCTTCCCTTCCTCGCTCCCTCTTCCTTTCCTCCCTCCCTCCCTCCTTTCCTCCTTCTCTCCTTCCTGTTTTAGTGAGCATTTTGTCTTGACACAGGGTCTGTCCATAAAGCCCAGGTTAGCCTGGAACTCTCCATCCGCCTGCCTTAGCGTCTGGAGAGCTAAGGTGACAGGCATGTGTCACCATGCTCTGCTGGGCCTGTGTGCCGATGAGCACATTGACACTGGGGAGTTCCCTGAGGACTTTGGGAAACACTGGCCACTTGTCACTATCCTCAGCACTGATGTCCGATGCCCCCCCCCATGGTGCCCCCTTCCTCTTTTTAAAAATCATTTGATTGTTTTGAGTCAGGGTCTCATTCTGTAGTCCAAGCTGGTCTTGAACTCGAAGCCTCCTTGTGCTGACATGGCTTCGTGCAGGCTGATGCCCTCATCCCTGGCAGATCTGCCTTCCTTGTGTGATGGCTCCTAGCCACTAGGACCTATCGTCTTTCTTTTCTCCACTTCTTTAGCTGCTGCGTGGCTCTGTGCGCCTGCCACCCCCAGTTTCAATTTTCATGAAACAAAGAGGAAAGGGCATTTGGTGTGGGTAGCTGGAAATGGTAACTCAGGAGTTGGCTCAGACCCAGTGTTCTCCTTGACCGCTTATGATCAGGGCAGACCTCTGTGCCTGGTGCACTGGGGCCCAGAAGTGACAGTCGCAGCCAACTGGAACTTCTGCCCTGGAAGGTTGGAGATAGAAACTTTCGGTGGAAAAGACAGACTTTGGGGCCTGGGGGAGGGTGTGGCCCAGTTGGTGTGAGGACCTACCTGAGTTCTGTCCCCAGCACCTATGTAAAAGCTGAGTGTGTTGCTTCACAGATGTGATCTAAGAACTGCAGAAGGGAACCACAAGAGGATTCCCTGGGGCTGGCTAGCTGGCCAGCCTAGCTCAGTTGAGGCATTCCAGACCAATAAGAAACCCTGTTGCCTTAAAGAATAAGATAGAGAGTGGTTTGTGAAGACACCTGGTATGTCTGACCTACAAGTATACACACACATGCACCTGCACCTGCCTGTAAACACAAAGACCATGCATGCAGCTACTGAAGTGACTTTGGTGGGCCCTGAGGGTGAGGTGTCAGGGCCCTAGGGAGACAATGCTGAAACCAGCACAACCTGGCCCACCCTTCTGAGGGCCACATGTTTGTGTGATACTTTCCCTGTCTCCCCGGGGACCATCCAGCTTTTAGCAACTGCTAATGGAATTGCAGCCTCTATCCAAATTCCCATTTGGAGACGTTATTCCCGTCTGTTTGTGTGTCTCTCACTGCCACACTGCTGTGTGTAGGTGTGTGTGTGACTTGAACTCTGTTGCATCTTACAAAAAAACAAAAGAAGCGACACCTATAGCCGACAGAGGACCCAGCAATCGTGCCTCAGCTGAGGCACCTTAAGGTCACAGTTGAGTGTGTGTCCTGGAGAATGCAGTTGGCTTCAAGTTCCTCCAAGTGAACACTGTAGAGGAGCACTTGCTGATGGCTGCGTACCACGTGATTCTGGGAACAGCATTCTTCCTCTCACACTGGTTTCCTATGGTTGCTGTCACATGTCACCTGGAGCTTAGTGGCTCCAAACATGCCTCTTCCCTTCAGGCCAGAGGTCAGAGGTCTCAGCTGGGTTTCAGCATAAGGCCGCCCAGGCTGCTTCCTCCTACATCCTCCAGTGTTAAGCTCTGCCTCGCTCCTGTCCCAGCTTCTGGAAGCCTCAGAGGTCCTTGGCTTGTGGCCCCCTCCTCATCTCTCCCACTGAACCCCTCTCTCTACAGTAATAACCCTGAGCCTCCACCAGACCCGCCTGGCTAATGTGGCCGCACTGTCTGCCTAGGGTATGTGTCCCGGCTACAGCAATGAGGCCTGCCTTCCCCTGTGCAGCAGCATTCTATTCACAGCTTCCAGACGAGACCGCGTCCCCTCCAGCTTGCTGGTTGGCATTCTATACCAGTCGCCCTGGCTGGGCCGACTATGCCTTCAGCCCCCAGGTGCACAGGGTTCCTGATAACCGTGAAAAGACTGAGTGGGTAGGGATGGAGCCGAAAGGAAGGAAGCGTGTCTCTCTTCGGGCACTTGCAGGACAGTGGGGTCACTCTAGAACTCAGGGCTGGTGGACCTACCTCATGCACTGCTGCGGTGACGACAGCCTACATTTGGACTCCTCAGTTCCCACTATCCAGACCGCTTTGCTGAGCAGGTGGAGGGTGGATTTCTGCCCATCCCCCACAAAGGCTGTGGCTGTAGTTTGTCACTGGCCCAGGAGGGGGTGCAAGGGAGCACAGCCAGAAGCCAAAGCTGGAAAGCACCTGGAGTGGGTGGGGGTTGGCCCCGGGAATCAGGTTCTGCCCCTCCCCTCACCAGGGTAGCTTGGAGACAGCAGACAGATCACACCGGCCCCCACCTCCCATGAGGTTCAGCTCTCTTCTCCCCAAATGTACTAAGATGGACTCCAAAAGGGGGAGAAAGCGACATGAGGGCTCAAGGGAGAAGGGAGCTCAGATGGGGTCCTGTCAGCTGAACAGGGCAGAGAGGAAGTTCTTTGGGGAGAGACCTGAGACCCTAGACCCTAGACCCAGAAATGCTGGAGCCTCCTGTCTCTCCTCCCTCCTGGTGGGCTGTGTCCTCTAATCTCCCATGGGCATCTACAACCTCCACCCTTGAGCAAAGAACATGCATTAGGCCCTGCAGCCTAGAGCCCAAAGCCCGCCTCAGCCACCTGGAGCACCCCTCCGAGCCCGCCACTCACCCAGTCTTCTGCTACACGAGCCATCTCTCTCTTCTGAGCCTGTTCCCTGTCTCCCATACATATATACACATAGACACACATATTTGGCACCCTGTCCCTGAAGTTGTTTCTTTGACCTTTGACCTTTGTCTTGACCTCCTGTGGTACTGAGTTGTTATGTGAATGAGGGCTGTCGGGGTGACCCCATTGGGTCTTCTCTGCTCTCCAGGGCATAGTCTTCCTCCTTGTGTAGTGAATGGCATGACTGTTGGAAAGTGGCCACCAAGGACCTGGCTCCCATGGATAGCCACAGTGGTTTGCCAGGTAGGGTGCTGGGAAGCAGGAGGAGGCCTGCCTGGCCCTGCTGGACTAAAACTTGTGCCCAGCTCCAAGTGTGGACCTAGCTCTTAAAGGGGCTCTGGGGCATTGAGAGAGGTGAATGGACAGGCAGAGAGAAGGGAGTCTCCTCCTTGTCCACCCCCACCGCCCGTGACTGAGGCCACTGCTGCCCCCACATGCAACCAGACCAAGCCGGGCCAATTACTTCTCATTGACCAGAGGAGCTCAGGAGGAAAGTTCTTCTACCACAGTGAGTCCCAGGGGAAGCGTACACCAGCTCGGAGGAGGGAGTGTGGGTCTTAGGACTCGTACCCAGACATGGAGACCTGCAGACGAACATAGGATAACAGAGGGCTGAGCCCTGACTCAGCGCTGGCCCTGTCCTGGCTCAGGGACCTGAGCTGCATGAGTGCTGGCCCGGGAGGCAGTGATTTGGGGTCCCAAATCCAGCCTAGCAGCCCCTGAGGAGTGTGGTGGGGTATTGAGCCAACCTCTTATACAACTTGTCCCTGAGACGTGAACTTCCTCACCCTGTTCACTGACAGCCCTATAGCAAAGGCTGACCTGGAGCTGACCCTGACACCAAGCCTACCCTCAGGCCTAAGTGCTCCCAGCTCCCAAGGCCACTGAGCCCCACATTTCCTGGGGGTACCCAGGACAGAGCTGGGTGAAGAACCAATGCTGACCCATCTTCCAGGCCACCTGCTGGAGGAGCCAAGGGTGGAGCCATGTGGACCTGGACTGCAGAGCCCCTAGAGGGTTAGAAGCATGCTCAGGTGACCAGCTCAGGTGACTCTGAGGTCCTGGTATTCCTGGTCCCATGGTGGATGCAAGGGGTTTCCCTACTTCCTTCATCATAGTAAGTTTCACAGGCCGCATCAGTGATAGGTGCGTGGGACCCAGGCTCGGGGCAGGTCCTGGTTCTGGCCCTCCTTTTTCTGGTGTGGAATGCAGTTTACGGATTAGGAAGGGGACATGTGCTGTCTTCCAGGGATGTTTGAGATAATGACAGATCCATCTCTCAGAGTATTCAAGGAGATTGAGTCCCAGCAGGGAGTCTGTGGAAGCAGGGCTATCAGCAATAGTGAAGACACCTGTGGCAAATTTGGGGGGTTCCAGGGGAAAATTCGAGGCAGTTCTATGTTCTTGTAAGTCATGCACATGGTTATCTGGGAACCCGGGACCTGGTCAGAGCCTGTGGTGCTAGCTGTTCCTTTGTCCTGTTGTCCTGCCTGAGTTAACCTAGCTGGCTCCTGGGCCTGCTCCCAGCCTTGAGGTGCTTGTGTGGATTGCCTCAGTAGAAGGTGCTGGGCTCTGACCGTGGGTAGGCAAGGGGTAGCCTTGCCCTGGCTTTTCCAGGGCCCCTTCAGCGGTTGCCATGCATAGACTCCTGCACACCCGGAATCCCAAGTTTCCCTTGGTTTCGAGGGCAAAGGGCATTTGCCTGACTTCCTTGACCTCAGCCGGATGCATCAGCAGGCACCCAAGTGCTGTGACCAGAAGAAGCTATTGGTGAGAACTGTGGGCAAACTGTTGTCAGCTCTGTGAGTGAGTCACCTGTGTATCCTGATAGCTGGGTGGCTGCCTTGCTAGGCCTCGGGGAATCTGACAGAGACAGTGGCTTTGGCAAAGGGAGTGAGGACAGAAGGGATCCTGATAAGCTTGTCTTCTTGATGGTGGTGGCACCTTGCTTTCCCTCTGGGGCCCAGAAGACACTGAAGACCCTGCTCCTCAACAGAGCATCATGGTGAAAAGCAGAACTTTGTTTTTGCTGGCCTAGGTGTAAGTCCTGGGTTTGCCACATAAAGCTGTGTGACTGGGTCTGGCCTCCTGGCTCTCTGGACTTCTCCCCATCCTAACAGAGTTGGCAGTACCCCTGCTGGTTTGTGGGTGAATGGGGCCAATGAGAGTCCTGACAGGTTTATTCCTGTTAGCTGCCAGCTTCCTGAATTGTCGTTTTACTGTCCTTACCCAATGGCTCTTGTGTCCCAGGGTCACTTCCTGAACTCCTTCCCTGTCCCTCTTGTTTCATCTCACCTTTCACAGGTGAGGGGAAACACAGGGACAGCACTGTCCTTGGGAGAAGGACACTCCTAGCCTCACCCTCTTCACCTCTGGCTGAGCAGAGATAACCAGGGGAAACCTGGCTCTCTACAAAGGGCAGCAACCAAGTGTCAAGACAGGCAGCTGGCATAACACCAGTCCCGCCCTCACCCCAGTCACATGGGTGTGAATGGGCCTTGCCGGACCATGCACTGAGTGTGCTGGTGTTAGGCCAGGTCTTGACAAAAGGGACCGGAAGCTGGAGCCCAAAACACGTCAGACATCCAAGCCTCTCGTCCCAGCACTCCGAGGTCAGATCAGGATAGCAGATTGTCACACAAGTCCACCCACTCGCAAAAAGATAGCCCTAGCCCGGTCCCTTTATCCCCTCCCCAACATAGCCCGAGGAGGAAAATAGCCTTTATCAGATACCTCTGGTGGTGGCTCTTGGTACCACTGTAATCCCCTCTTAATAGAGGCAGAAATGGGGACTCCCTGAGGAGATAGAAGCCTGAGTTTTCCTTGGGGGCCAGTCTCCCCACCAGGATGGTTTCCTTCAGGCCCTCATGTTTCTCCTGTGGGCCTTAGCAGCACTGGTCCCCGTATCAAAGCAAAGTGCACCCCACAATTCACGATGCATGTGCACTTCTGAAAGGAACGTCTTTCAGTCATGTCCTCTCTGTTGGTGCTGACTTGGAGCTACCCCTGGGGACCCTAAACCTGTGAGCAACTGTTGTCCTGTCCCTGGGCTCCTGTGCCTTCCTTGGGTATAGTCATCAGGGCTGGACTGGGGTGAGGATGGAGGCTGGATACTGTCTCATCTCTCTAATGGTGGGCTTGATTATAGACAGAGGCTGTGGCTGGGTGGTATGGGCCACTGTGGGCTGGGGCTCTGGTCCCTGCTTGCCTGCCAGGCGTGTGGTCCTGGCTGGGGACATAAGAACACAGTTCTGAGTCTGTTCTCTGAGCCACTGCAGGCAGGCTGTCACCACAGTGGGCGGGGAGCTGGAGGCAAGCCCAGAAGTAGAGGGAGAGTGCCATGGCCCCTGGCACCCAGCCTTGCCAAGCCACAGGTGCCCCTGCCCTCCGGCGTGGGCAGAGGGCCTGCCGGGCAGAGCCAGGAGGTGGAAGGGGTGAGTGGGAGGAGACAGACCAGTAGGGAGAGCTGAGGACACATGTCCCAGCAACAGCCTGTGTCGCTCTCTCATTCTCACTTCTGCGGAACGGGTTGGGCCCTGCACACCCATGGTGGAGTAGGGAGAACTCAGAGTGGCCCTTTCAGCCTACCATGTCTTCCATTTTGATTTTTGGTTCTGGAATTCTTGCCACTCTAATTATGGATCGTGTCTGGGGGTGCTATGTAAATGGTTGTGAGTCGCAGGGTACCCCCTTCAGGTGCCATACACTGTACAGGGACTTGGGAGGGGGCAGGAGACCAGAGATATCCGTGTCTCTCTGGGTGTCTCACGCAGAGTAGTCGGGCACGGTGACCACAGACCCTTGTGGCTCTGGTTGGTCTTCCCCTCCCCTTTGCCTCTCTCCCCTCCTCTCCTAACAATGCTTATCAACCCCAGGGTTCAGGTTTGGAATCTTGCCTGCTACAGAGTCCCCAGGAGAAAGAGAGATGCCAGTTAAAATTCAAAGCTAGCCCAGCTTGGTGGCACACACCGTTAATCCCAGCTGGGAGACAAAGGCTGGCTGATCTCTGTGAGTTTGAGGCTAGCCTGATCTACATAGAGAGTTCAAGGCCAGCTAAGCCAACCTTGCAAGTCCCTGTCTCAAAACAAAACAAAAAATTCCTTTCAGCTGTGTGGCCTAGAACAAGTGATATAATTCCTCTGTGCCTCAGTTTCCTCATCTAGAAAGTGGAGGGAGTCATAGAGTATGGTGGCAGGCACATGGACGCATGCATGGAAAGTCCGTCGCTGTGTAGGGCCTGAGTAAGGACTGTGGCTTCATTTCTTCCTGCAACACTGGGGAGGTCATAGCTGGCAGAGGCTAAAGCTTTGTCCTCAGGTGCCTAGTGCCCCTCCTGGCCCTGCCTGAGACCTGACCAAGGGAGTTTCAAGGTGCCACGTGTCCTAAGGCTGGGACTACCAACAGGCAGAGGCTGTTGGGAGGCCCAGGTTCCTCTGGCCACTCTGTTCCTGGCCACATTGCCCCAACAGGAAGTCTGTCATTCAGCTTTATCTCTGGCCCTTTGCCTACAGCACCGTCCCCGTCCCCAGGAAGGGTTATCAGTTTGGACATCTGCACCCCAACGGGCCCGGGAACACTGCGGTCAGTCAATCTCCTCGGGAACAGCAGCTGTCTCCTGGTGACAGAGCCCTTGTAGCTGGTGCCAGGGACAGGGCAGGGTGGTGAGCTGAGAGCTGTCGGGGCTCGGAGGCTGGGGTGTCTGGGCCTGCAGAACCAACGGCCCAGGTAGCTGCCTAAGGAACAGGATGGGGAGTGGAGGTGGGCTGGCACGTCACAGGCAGTGCATCGCGGAGAGGTCTGCGTAGACCAGCCCATTGCCCAGCTCACAAGCCCTCCTTGGGATATCCGGCACCCCAGAATGGGATGGCTATTTGTGTTTTGCTTGGGGACCTGTCTCTCCAGCATTATAGGAACCCTCTCCATGTGTGGAAGTCTTGATGACACCTGCTTGCTGTTTTTTTTTCTATACATACATACATACATACATACATACATACATACACACATATTAAAGTTTTTTACTTGCTTATTTTACACGTATGGGTGTTTTGCCTACATGTATGTCTGCGTACCACATGTATGCCTGGTGCCCAAAGAGGATGGAAGAGGGCGTCAGATCCCTGGGACTGGAGTTATGAGCCACCATATAGGTCCTCTGGAGGAACATCCAGTGCTCTTAACCACTAAGCCATCTCTCAGCTCCTCACTAGTTTTTTTGTTTGTTTAACAGAGGTGAACTCCTCGTGTTCAAATCCTCCACAAAGCAGCAGTTTGGCAATATATGTTATGTCCATAGTGTCAGGTAGCTCCTACCCCTTCCAGCTTGCAGTCACCCATTATCCTAAAAGGGTCCCCTCAGATGTCACCTCTGCTCCCCAACTCCTCATGGCCATACCTTAACATTGTCCTTTCTACTGACCTGGTGCAGACATTTGCTACCACAGAGTCACACAGTGGTTCTCCTACGGTGGACAGAACCGGCTCAATGGTACGTTTCTCCTATGTACTGCCACCTGCCACCAGGCCGAGCCTTGGTTAGTGGCCACCAGACCCGTCTACCACTTGGCTATTGTGACCCATCCTCCTTTGATCACCATGTGCTCCTATCTTTGGACCCGCGTTTGGCTCTTTAGAAACGTGCCTGTGAGTGGATCTCCAAGTCATACTCTTACTGAACAAATTTTATTTAATGATATACATATACCTCTTGCTAAGGACACATTTAATATTTGTGATGTCCATAGGAGGTGGGAACCTGGAAAGCTAAGGCTAGGACGTGACAGCCGGCCTGTGAAGGAGGTAGACATATCATGCTGGTTCTCTTTGGACAGATAGCTCAGTCATTTGGAATCAAGTGGGCAGTTCAGGCTGGTCCTTGAGTCAGTGTTGACTCTCTAAGGTGAAGAGCTAGAACCTAGCTAGTCCTGAAGGCCTCTCATGGTCCGGAAGGCCTCCTATGGGGCTGTAGGGCAAAGCTGAGGTCAGTGGGCCAGGCTGTGAACAATTTCACAGGGAGCTGGGAGGTAAGTCTGAACCCCAGAGAGAGGCTCAAAAGCAGAGATTCCTGGCCTGGCTGTTCAAGGGTCCCCTGCTGTCCTCAGGCTGCTGTCCATGCTTCCAACTCCCCTGTGGTGGCTGCAGGTACACTCATCCATCATAGGCTCAGACCACAACTCTGAGTGGGCAGTGTGCTATCTGCTGTCCCCAGACAGACCATGGGGCCTGGAGCAGGCCAAGGCTGTTCATAGCTTATCTCTCCTGCCTGGTGCTTGTTCCTGCCACTCTGCACTCCAGCCTTATCTGTGTCCCCAGGCCTTCCTTTGCCCACAGCTCTGACTGCTGTGGGGGCAGGGTCAACCCCAGAGATGTCTGGACTTTGGAGACAGGGCTCAACCTGCACACAAAGCTCCTCAGACCTAAGCCAGGCTCTGAGATACAGGGTGTGCTATTTGGAAATATCACCTTGCTGTGCATGGGAAGGACCCTGGAAAGATAGCCAGCTTCCCTGTGAGAAGCTAGGTCACCCACCTGCCGGTCTGTGACAGTGCCCAGGGAAGAGATGTGGGGCACAGAGCAGGTATGAGGAGGGGCAGAGCCATTCCAGGTCCTTCGGGAGAACACAGAATGCTACAGCAGCAAACTATCCTCCTAGACCATGAGGACCAAGCGAGCTAACATGTCCAGCTGTGACCACCCTGGGCCTGCAGAGCCTGCGTGCATGGAAACATGAGGGTCCTCAGTATACACTAAGCTGAGCACACCTCTGCTCAGCGGCCAGAGTGCTATAGTCAGGGCACACGGCAGAACATGCTCAGAGTTCCCAGCCCTCACACACAGCACAGACACACACACACACACTCCACTCATCTCACTCTGAAGTGTGCCCGTGGCTCCTAGCACGCACCACACACAGTACTTCTCAGGCACCATGTGCACAGTACTCACTATAGAACTGATCGCTCATACTGCTTATCCCCTGAAGTACTGATCGCTCACACAGGAGTACTGGTCAACCACACAGTATCTATCCCTCCCCCACCTGGTACTCAGTACACCCACAGATGGTGTTAATGCACTACTTATCTCTCATCCATGTAGTACTGATCACTCAGACAGATTGTCCTCACCACACTCACACAGTACTGATTGCCCATGCAAGGCTAATCACCCAGTACCTCCTCACCTTGTACAGAGTACTCAGGCATGTTCCTATCCTCTCCCTGGCCTCCTTGCCCCGCTCCCCCGCTGCTCCCCAAGGCCCTCCTGGATGAGCGGTGGTTTCCTCAGCAATTGATCTCAGTGGACTCCTGCTTCTCCCTGAGCACCTGCAGGAGGACAGCAGATGCTGAGGAGCCTGATCGGCCTCGGTGGTCACCAGCTCTGGGGAGGACAGAGCCGCCTACCACCGAAGAGACCCACAGAGGATGGGAGGCCCTCACCTGCCTCTGTACAGTGTAGGGTCAGAGTGGACCACTGGCCTCTGGGATGGCAGAACAGGGTTCACAAGACAGTGTCCTCTGCCTGTAAGCCTCTTTCATCCGTCCCCTGTAGGACATGGGGTCCACTCTGAGTCCAGGTAAGGCCAGCTGTCCCCTCTGCACATGTACAGCCTCTGTGGAGCTGCCATAGTGGCCTCCACTGACCCTCAGCCCCAGCCGAGCAGGGCTGTGTCACACACCTGGTTCCAGAAACTGTGAGGGGAGTGTGGGGTCAGTCACAGCCTCTGTGGGCTGTCCGTGCCGGGGCAGCAGCTGCCTTCCCTTCCTGTGGAGAGGAGGGGATCACAAGGGCAGTAGCTCCCTCCTGCCGTGGCTGTTGATTTGCTGTGTGGCTTTAGGCTGTCCCCTCACCCTCTCTGAATTGAACTGGCAATACCAGTCCTAACCTGTGACAACCTCTGGCTGAGGCAGCATCAGTGGGCACAGACTTTCTTTCCTGCCCCATCCCTGGGTCTCCCTTGTGCAAGCCGGGGCTGTGCAGGTGACAGCTCAGCCCACAGGAGACCAAGGGTTAGCAGCTGGGATGTGGACTGTGTTTTAGATGCCCTGAACCTCACCTGCAGAGGTTTTATGACACCGGTCACTAATTCTAGACCTCCTGTGGGGACAGAACCAGTGGGAGAGCTCAGCACTTGGAATTGGTCCCAGAGTGGGTACTGGGAGGGGTCAGGGTAGATGTGCTTGATTCTCCTGACTGGTTCAATGCCCTCAGGCAGGCACAGGAAATGCAGGAGGCATGCTGCATAGCAGCCCATGCAGACCTAGTGGGTCAGGGTCTTGGGCATGCCTGTCCTGCCCACCTCATTTTAGTGAGGCTAGATACCTACAACTGCTTCTTGTCATAAAGCTTTGCTCCCTTCCTGGCACCTGCCCCTAGGCCCTGTGTTCTCTGCCAGCTGGGGACAAGCCCGTTCTTGCTTTGGAAGTCCTTTGTACCTCCCTGGACCCAGCCACATAGCCCTAGGGACAGTTGCCAAGCAGGTAGAGCTCAGCAGGTGTTTCGAGTGGCACCTGGGCCTGTGGCAGCTTGTAGGAGGCTGGAGAGAGAGGGGGCCTAGGCATTGATGGCCCACATGCAAGTAGGGCCTTGGTCATGGTGCTGGACATGCATCCGGGATCCCCAGGTGGGCACGGTGTGGCCCTGCTGTAGTAGGCACTGTCTAGGGAGTTTAATGCCGAAAAGAAGACCCACAGCCACAAGGGCAGGCGTGGCATTTTGAGGTCCCTGGAGATGAAGCAAGAAGCCAGGTGAAGACCACAGTGGAGACAGAACCCTGAGAGGGAGAACAGGGGCACAGCCCCTGTGCCTGTTAGCTGTCTTGGCTTTCCCAGGGCCAGCTGCTGCTGATGGATGCTGGTGAGAACCGCCTCCCTGCTCCAGTGAGGCAGGCAGCAATCCATCCTGGAGCCCTTCAGAGGCCCTGGGTGGTAATGGGGCCATAGATCACTCCCTGCAGAGACAAGACTGGACAGGGGAGGCAGCCATTAGGAGTGACCGTGGGTGACCCCAGGCCAGGATGGCTCCAGCTTTGGGTGGAGCCCAAATTTGATGAGGGTACCCTTAGGGATGGCAGAGGAGAGATCTTCGGAAAGGAAGAGTGGGGGAGGGGAGAACCTTGTCCCCAAGGACACAACCCAGAGCAGGCGCCAGCATGCCTGGTGTCAACTGTCTGGGGCCCCCCTCAGGTTGAAGGGAAGTGGACTCAGGTCACCTCCCAGCCCCTATTAAACCAGTTGCGCTAAGGTGATTCTGCCCAAGGTCCCTGCCATGCTGGGACTCAGTCTGTAGTTTGGGGGCCCTGAGTAAGTGTGTGAGTCCCCCACCCCCAAACAAACAATTAAAAAAAAAATCAGAGACAGCAGATTCTGAGAAAGCAGGGAACCTGAGCCTGCCCGGCTGGAATCTGGCCCCGCCCTCCTACTTACCATGCAAGTGAACAGGTCTCAGGCCTGCCCTTCTACTTCCTATGCAAATAGACAAATTAGTGTTGGGACAAGCTCCTTCCAAGGGAGCTGTGAGCATCCTGCCTGGTGCAGCAGGAGCTGCAGAGGTGCCATCTGCTGTCAATGTTCCCTCCACCATCATCTTCACCTTGATGGCTCAATTCGGGTTCAAGCTTATCCACCACGGGGGAGTACCTGCCCTCTCTGGGCCTTGGTTTTTCTGCCTGTAAAATGGTGACATGAAGACTAAGTCCCATTAAGAGAAGCTGTCTGCTGGGCGCTGGAAGCAGCTCCCCACACCATGTTTGATCCTTCTGGAACTCTCTCCTGTGATACTGACTGGATGAGGTGAGGGTGTATTTGTGCCCAGCTACAGTCCCACAGAAGGTTCCGGAGGCCTGGAGCCACCCAGTAGCACACTCTGGAACTCCTGGTGCTCATGCTCCCCAGCATGTGACTGTGTGGGATGAGAAGGCACCGCAAGGACGTGACATGGTGTCCCTGTCACGCATGACCTGACAGCTGCAGGCACCTCATTCAGTACCTGGCGACAGTCTGAGAGGGGCTGCTGTTACTGGATGCTGGGACAAAAGCCCCTAACAAAGGGCCAGCAAGATGGCTCGGAGGCGAGCAGAGGTGCTTGCTGCCAAGTCTAACATACTGAGTTCAATCCTCAGAGCCCACGTGTTGGAAGGAAAGAGCCGATTCTCACATATTGTTCTTTGACCTCCATGCAAACACATACATACACACACACATGAGTATTTGTTTTATTAAAAACTGACAAGGAGCTGGCCCCTGTGGTACCTTCTCTTGTGGTCCTGCCTTGGGGCCTTCACCCCTCAACATGGGGTTGTGCATAGTAGGTACTCAGTGAATGTAGGCTGAGCTGATGGTTGAGGGAAAGAAAGGTGGGTAGGAGCATGAGTGGAAGGAGAAAAGGAAATAGAGAGAGGTGCTGGGTGGAGGGTGGAGGGTCTGTTGGAGGGTCGGCCCGACAAGGCATGGAGAGACCTCCAAAGCAAGGACTCATCCTCATTACCCAGCCTGGGCTGGCACTGTAGCCTCCAAGCAGGGTGCCTGGCAATCAGGTACAGCTAGTTTTGAGAAACTTTGGTGAGAGTGCATTTGCATCTCGTTTACATACAGGTGTGTCCCTGTGCAGTTTGGAAGCTCCTCAGGCAGGCGACTAGGGTCTTCCTCCATTCCGCCACCACCTGTCACTCACTGTCTTGGAGACCCTGCAATAGAAAAGGGGCTCCTGTTTCCCCCAAAAGCTTCCTGGGGGAGCGGCACTCCCAACCCATGAGCTTCCTACATGTCACCTACTCTACCACCCCTGAGTCCTCATGTACTGTCCCATGTCACAGAGAAAGGCCTTGGGAGCAGTGTTGTTTATACAGAGGCCCAGGCCAGCCAGGCTGAGCTCAGGCACAAAGGCTCTCTGCTGTGTTTTACCTTAAGGGAAACTGAGGCATTGTTGAGCAGCCGGTTGTGCTGGGCCACAGTTCGAAATTCCAGTGGCTAAGGGATCAGTCAGTACTCGAAGCAGGTGGGGCCTGAGATGTGCACAGTCTCATGTTTGGGGGGGCAGGCTGGCATGGAAGCAGGCGCTTGGTAAACACTGCCTGGCAGCCCTGTGTAGGAGGGGACCGAGCATGTGACCAGCAAAGAGGTGGGCGGAGGAGCCTCCTTACTTTCTGGGTGAAAGTGGAATCAACCTCCTGGGGACCCTGGTGCCTGCCTGGGCAGACAAAGTGGCTCTGGTGAGGGCAGCCGGGCCCGTTGGAGCCCTAGTTCCAAGAACCAGCTTGGGTGCCCCTGTCGCAGTGACAGGCCAGGGTCAAGCCGTGGGCCTCTAACTCTCTGGAAGACATTTCAGAACAATAAAGGTGTCTGGTTTATAAGCTCTCGTATTTCATCTCTGCCTTGGCCTCCTGCCTGGGATTTCCTGGGGGGGGGGTTCCAGTGGGATGAAGCTGACACCAGTGTCTCCCTACCTTCCTGTACCTTGTGGAAAGGACCACCAGAGGCAAAGGTTATTGGATTGGGGGTAGCATCTCCCTGGGTATCCCGAGAGGATGGCAGAGGCAGACTCGGATGCAGGGCCGGCCCCTCGGGATTGATAGCAGTCTGC
Organism: Pachyuromys duprasi; assembly: GCA_028658305.1. Lineage (NCBI taxonomy): Eukaryota > Metazoa > Chordata > Mammalia > Rodentia > Muridae > Pachyuromys > Pachyuromys duprasi. The sequence goes on from CM053744.1 coordinate 55,125,059, forward strand.
TTTACTATGGCGCCTGCCTAACCCACCACAGCACGCCGGGAGTTGACAGAAAGAGGCGCCAGCCTTGCTGGTGGGCTGTCAGCCCAGCGCGCTGTGGGGGCAACTGGGGTCATGGGAGATGGCCCTCCCTCAAGGAGGATGGTCATTGTTGGTCATGTGCCCTTCTGTTCTGGCTTCAGGCTGAGTGAGTTTGGTTAACTGATGTATCCAGTGTGGCCTCCCTAGGGAGTCGGTTCGTAGACCTTTTTGTCATTTGGGGAAACAGCTCCTGGGGGTGGGAGGGGGAGCAGTGACTTGCTGGGTTCATTTTCTAGAGCTGCTGTCACTGAGTGCCACAGCTGAAGCCTAAAATACCAGAAATGTGTTTTCCCACAGTCCTGTAGGCTAGAACATGATCAATACTCAGGCAAGGCCAGGCTCCCTCTGATGGCGCTGGCAAGGCGCCCTCAGCTCTGATATCAGGATCTGGGCTTTTGTTGCAGTCCTGGTAACTGAACCTAGGGCTTATGCGCGTGAGGCAAGCCCTCTATCACCGAGTTGTGTCCCCAGATCTCAGGAGTTATGGTTAAAACACAATATGTCCCCCCCCCCCAAAGCCTCGTGCATTAGAGGCTCAGTCCTCAGTGCTGGCTTTGGGGAGTTGGTATCAGTGTTGGGAGGTGAGGGCATGGGGCCCAGGGGTGTGAGTGGGGGACACTTTAACGTGCCAATAAAGATACCTGAGCTACCTCCCAGCCCTCCTGGCGGCCATGAGGTGAGCAGGCATGCTCCCACACGCCTTTCTGCCACGCTGTTCCAAATCAATGGCACCACGGCCTTTCTGTCATGATACGTCAAAGGCTGTCATGAACGGAGACATCTGAGACACGAACCCAGAGACTCCCCTGCTGCTTTAAGCCGACTCGTGTCAAGTATCTCGTCACATTCATGAGGAAATTGACACGGCTGGCTTCCAGCAGTCCTTGGCTTGCGGTCACATTGTCCCAGGCTCTGACTTCAGGTTCGCATGCAAGTCCTATTTGCAGGAACGCTAATCTACCCCAGTGAGACTTTATTCTGAGGACCGCTGCAGGGCCTCTGCTTATAAATAAGGTCACCTCAGATGTAGATAATATGATGGGGTCCCTGTCAAGCCCTCCCCTCCTGTTCAAGGTCACGGTGGCAGATGGCAGCAACTCGTTGCTGGGCATTTAGCAGCACCCCCTCACCTGTCACTAAAGCCACCTGCCTCTGGATCCTTGCTACAGTGTGTTCCCTGCCACACCCTCCTGTGTGGGCTGTGGCCTCTGTGCCAGGCAGCTGACAACCCAGAGTAGCCCCAACCTGAAGAAACATGCAGGGCAGGCGTAGGTGGGGCAGCTGAGCTCCTGAGTCTGCCTGGGCCTCTGAGGGACCCCCTAGTTCCTACATTATTCCTCTCACTTCCTGACGGCCCCTCCCAAGTAAACACACACCCCGGCCCTGTCTCTGGGTCTCTGTGATGATACAGATGCAAACAAAACAGGCCTGGAAGCTCCAGTTCTCAAGACGCTGAGGCAGGAGGGTCCCCTGGGTTCAAGGCTGTCGAAACCCTGTCTCAAAACAACAAATGAAAAAGAACAGGAATGCTGGCGGAAGATCAGCAGGCCTGTGTGGCAGCTTCCAGACTCACAGCCTGACCCCTGCTTGAGCTTCAACTTCAGATCCACAGCCTCACATCAGGGAGCCCTCCCCATCATACTTGCTGTTGTGAACCACGGATTGTTGTATGGGGCTGAGGAGATGGGACTGGCGGGGGTGGGGGGTGGGGGGGTGGAAGGGCGGCTGTTAAGAGAGGCTGTTAAGAAGGCTTTTCTTTTTGAGCAGTGAGAACACTCTTGGAGTGGCTGTGACATGGCTGCCTGATTCTCCCAGGGCATAGAAAGCCATTTGCCTGCAGGCTTTGACAGGGCTGTACCGTCTGTTAAGTCTCCTTTGGTAACTTTGAAGATGACATTTTTGTTTGTTTGTTTTAAGACAGGGTTTCTCTGTGTAGCCTTGGATATCCTGGACTCCCTTTGAAGACCAGGCTGGCCTTGAACTCACAGAGATCCACCTGCCTCTGCCTCTCCAAGTGCTGATCTTACAAGGCATGCGCCACCTCGCCCCGGCTCTGAAGATGACGTTTTTTGAAGAAGGATCTTGATGTGTAGCCCTGACTAGCTTTGATCTCTCCCTGTAGTCTAGGCTGATCTAGAGATTGAGGCAGATCTCCTGCCTCGGCCTCCAGAGTCCTGTAATTATTGTAGATGTGTGACCCTACCACCAGAGTTTCACACCTTACTGAAGTCATTATGTCAAAGAAACACTGTCTAGAGCTGGGGAAATGGCTCCGTAGGGTCAAGTGCCAGCGAGCAATTCGAGCCTGGTGACCCGAGTTCAGCCCCCACTCCCAGGACCTATGTGAAGAGCTGGACGCGCTGGCCCTCCTGTGATCCCTGCATCCCTACACCAAGGTAGGCAGAGACAGAATCGCTCAGAATCCAGAACCAGCTATCCCTGAAGAACACTGCGTGGGAGCTGAAACAAGAGGGAGATCCTGCTTTAACAAGATGAAAGCAAGAGCTGATTCCCCCCAATTGTCCTCTGATCCCCGGATGCATACTATGACATACGCACATGGGTATGCATGCGTGTGCGTGCACACTCATACAAACACACACTTCTAATGTTAAAATGTCATTTGTCTGGTATTATGTATTTGTTGACTTTTGAAACAGGGTCTCAGGTATCCCAGGCCGGCTTTAAACTCACTACACGGCTGAAGATCACATTGAACTCCTGATCCTCCTGCCCCCACCCCGAGTGCTAAGATGGCGTTGTGCACCACCACACTGGTTTCTATGGTGCTGGGGATGGTTCCCAGGCTTTGTGTGTGCTGAGCAAGCACCCACCCTGCTGAGCCTTTCCCCAATGACACCGTCTGAGATTTAAGGGTTTCACGGGGTGCCCCGTGTTTAGCGGCAATCCTACAAAGTACAATTACGTGCTGTGGTGGATGAGGAAATGGAGGCGGGGTGTCGTGGAAGGGACTGGAATCAGGTGGCAACCTGGGTTCTTCCTGGGGACTGTGTCTCCAGAAGCTGGAGGCTGAGGCTTCAGGGTTAGGGCCCCCTTAGATTGCCCCACTTGGAGTGGTGTCCTCCTCACTGCTGCCTGGAGGTCAGAGAATAATGGCTGCCACAGTCTGTGCCCCGCATCTTCCATTCCTAACTGGGAAGAGCAAAAGGGGGGCTGGTGACTGGCTCGTACCGTAGCACACAGTAGGCACTTCACAAGTGCCTCTCCCATATCCCCGTCCCCACTGGGGTGGCTGAAAGGGTAACCTATGGAACTCATCTCTTCCTGACTGATGAGAGTCTAGAACCTTCTGTGACAGTTCACGGCCCTATGTGATGAGAAGGAGCTCATACCCACAAGGCAGTGTGGCCAGTTTCAGGGCGGTGACTGGGTCCAGCCTCCCTGACTCTTACCTCCACTCCTGAGGGCCCAGCTTGAGACCCTGGAACTGTGCTTAGCTCCTGCCTGAAGCGCAGGGTCCCTCTGGCTGCCAGGAGGCACCAAGGGCTAGGATAGGATTTGGGAGGTGGGCCTCTGGGATTGATGGGGGTTATTCCATATACAGCAGAGTGCAGCCCTCTGGGAGCCCCCTGGCATGTCTAATCTACCTGAGAGCCTGGGCTCACTCTGGAGGACAGTGGATGGCCACAGGCTGTTTCTGCTAGACTGTGAATGGACAGGACAGCTTGCAGACACACCTTCAAGGGCAGGCCCAGCTGCAGGGTAGGAGCCATGGGGACGTGGGGGTAGCAGGAGGGGAGGGAGCTAGGGTCAGCCTGAGAAATTAGACGTTAGTAAGTAGCCCTGAGCTGGAGAAGTAGGCCAAGGCCATTAGTGCTCATTAAAATTTAACACCTGTCGGGGCTTCGCAGCCCGGTGGACACTGCTCTAATTTGATGGGTGTAGAGGGAGAATTCACGAATAATCATGGAGGCTGGGGGATGGCTGCTACTGGGCTAACAAGAAAAGGACCAGAGGAGCAATACTTCAAAGCCAAAGCCTTGCTCAGTCCCTGGGGGCAGAGGGTGATGGACCGTCCTCTAGACTTTCCCCATATCCTTAAAGTTCTTAGCCTGGCTAGGAGCCAGCCCCATCCTTCTCTTTAAAAAGAATTTTTTTTTAAAAAAGATATTTTATTTTACTGATATATGAGTGTTTTGCCTGAATGTTTATGTGTGCAGAGAAAGTGGCCAATCCCCGGGAACAGATGGTTGTGAGCCACCGTGTGGGTGCTGGGAACCAAACTTTGCTTGGATCTTTAGAAATGCATCCAGTACTCTTAACTGCCTAGCCCTCACTCCAGCCCCTCCATCTTGGTCTCTGTAAGCCATGGGACCTGGTTTGAATTCACATGCCATGATTGGACAGCCCCCTCAGTATCCTAGAGCACCTCCTGCAGCAAGACGTTACGTCCATCTTGTGGCCACCAAGCACACTTCTGTTGACAGCCAGGCTGACCCTGGGGGAGGTGACTTAAGTGGGGAATTAGGCCAACAGGAGAGATGACAGTCCTGAAATTCTCCAGGGCAGAGCAAGGGACCTGGGTCAAATAGGCAAGTAGGCTAAGCATGTGGATTGGCTACAAACCTCAGAGTGAGGGCAGCGTGCACAGTTATGACTCGCTCACGCCCAGGAAGTCTAAGCTGTAGCTGCAGAGCATCTCTAGGGCAGTGATCCCAGGGGAAGGGTCACAGGGGACAGCAGAGGCAAGCTGAGATCATGGCCCCACCCCCACCCCGTGGCTGGTCTCCAGTCTGGGCTCACTCACAACGAAGGACTCTCCCATTGCACAGGTGGACAGACTGAGGCTGGAGAGGCAGGTTCCAGTTCCACAAGGGTGGAACAGCTATGAAAAGGGGCCTCGTAGTCTAGAGGCCTAGCCAGGATGGCCCCAGGCTGGCATGTGTCCTGGCAGGAGACACCGCCCCATGGCCAGCACCCAGCTCCCCCTCTCTGGCTCAACGGCTGGGCACCATGCCCAGCCTTGCGGCAGGGCTCCGGGGCTCCCTTCTCGCCAGGGCTCCTGAGAAAATCCTTCTGGTCTTTGACTCATTCTTAATAAAGGTTCTTCCATCTGCCAGCTCTGTCCTCCCCTACCCACGCTCTCCAGGGGCCTGCCCAAAACAGCTCCTGTCACCACCATCTCCTCCCCAGCCTCGGCCCCTCTCCCAGCCTGGCCTGGAGCAGAGCCCAGAGCCCGCCCAGAATAGATCAGCAGTTGGAGAAAGGAGGGGTGTCTTGGGAAGGCCTGGCCGGCTAGGTCCCCCAACCAGATCTGAAGACTTGGCGGCCCTGTCCCCTGGCTATATGCCTGCAGTTTCAAAATGCTCCCTCCCCACCGCAGCCTCCTACTTCTAGCATGTTCGCTCGGATACAAATAGAACTTAGAGTCTCAAGTCAGGCGGCCTCGTTCCCGGCCTCAGCCTGTCCTCACTCCCAGCTTGCGGTCCATCTGTGTTGGGAACCCACTGTGCCCTGTGAGGAGGAGGTGAGATGCAGAGTCAGCCACTGTGGGAGCACAGCAAGGCCTCCTCCAAGCAGCTCAGCAGGGGATGGGGAGCCAGCCAGGGGGAGGGGAGCCTCAGTTTAAGAGCTGAGTACAAGCCTGAGTGAACAGACTGTGGCATGGGCTCCAGACCCTCTCCTCTGCCACCATGGTGCCAACACTCCGTGTCTCCCTGCCCCATGGCACTGTCCTGAGCACTTGGGTGAGGATAACACATGGCCCTGTCCATCAGCTGCCAGTGTCTTCTAGTGCCCGTTGGAGCTACTGGGACCATGGGAAAGTTCCAGGCCCAGCAAGCTTCCTCATCCCTAGAGCTGGGGGAGGGCTATGCCTGGTTCAGGGCACCTAGGTCATTGCCAGGTCCCTCCACAGTCACGATGGGCATCCAGGGACTGCTCAAACAGAATGGTGCTGTTGGGGACCTGAGTCTACCAACCATGGACAAGGATGTACTCGGGACAGCCACATCTGGAGGCTGTAACTGCTGGCTGAAAAGAGCCCGTCTCCTTTTAAACATGAGTTAGGGTGTCCTCCCCCAGAGCTTGGGAGATCAGAGGGAGCCAGAGTATGAGAAGGAGCAGAGAGAAACCCAGAAATGCAGAGGTGGTTGAGGAGAGAGGAAAGGGCAGAGAGCCCTGGGGCAGGGCAGAGTCTGAGGCAGCTGGGCTTGCTCCCACTGAGTGCGAGGAAAAGGGCAGAGACTTGAGGAGGGGAGGAAGAAAATGATCTGCCCCAGAGGCTAGGCCTGGTATGCCCCGGCTTGGCTCACGTGGTCTCCGGTGGCCCAGGGCTTGTCAGGGAACTAATCCTAGAGGCAGTGCCCCTGTTTCCTGCTTCCTGAGCTGTCACATCCAGGTCACAAGTTCCAAAGTCACCTTCCACACGGAGCTGGGGTTTCTGACTCAGCCCGGGCTGCCCAGGGCGCCTGACAAGGCAGGAGGCACCACCTGCCACCAGCAGCCATCTGGCCCTCTCACTCCTCACCTGGGCCCCCTCCCTCCTCCTCTCGGGACAGGGGCCCTGGTTTGGGGGCTGAGCTGAGGAGGACAGGGCCCACTGTCCTGGTGCTCTGGCCAGTGCTGGGATTACAAGCATGATCCAGAGAAGACCCTTAAGCCTCTCTTAGAATCATGTTTCTCCTCCTCCTCCTAAGATTTATTCTTAATTATTTGTTTTTGTGTGCTGGTTGGAGTTTGGGGGTGGGGTGAGGTGGTGTGCACCTGTGGGTGCAGATGCCTACAGAGGCCAGAAGAGGGCACCAGATCCCCTGGAGCTGGAGTTACAGGTGACTGAGCCTTCCATGTGGGTTCTAGGAACCAAACGCGGATCTCTGGGAGAGCAGCCACCACTCTTAATACTAAAACTCCTCTCCAGCCCCTAGAACCTATATTTTTACAAGGACCTGAGGCCCAAGCTCCACCAATGGATCAGTTAATTTTGATTCCCAAAGGAGAGGGGCCAACCTGTGGGGTATCCTCAGGGTTTCCAGGCCAATCTCTGCACTGACCGAGCACATTGCTTTGTGACGGGGATCTCAGTTTGTCCAGCAGTAAAGAAAGTGGGAATGACTGGTTTGGTGTAATTTGAGGGTAGCCCCGGGGGCTCTGAATTGGCACTGACCCCTGTTCTGTCATCTTAGGTGAGTTATGTTCAGAGGCAGGGAACATACTGGGATTTGGGAAGCAGCCAGAGCAGGACCTATTGGCCGTGTATGAAAAGGGGCCAGAGGCTTGTTCCTCTCCCACACAGCTCTGCCGCCTCCGACTCAGCCAAACACTGTCACCGGACAGTCTGCAAACTACAGAAACCTCTCTTCTTGATAAGATTACCCAGCTATGGGCATTTCATTATAGTAGTGATGAAACATGCACAGTGTAGGCTGGAGCTGCGGGGAGGGAACTGCTCCAGACGCTACAACTGGGTTGAAGCTAAAAGAGAGCAGATTCCTTCAGGGGTCATTCTGGATGTCTGCCGCAAGCGATCAGATTTCTCTGGGCCTGCTCAGAGATTGCATGTGAACTTTCATGTGGGGACACATGTAATGTGTTCATGTGTTCATGTGAGGGGTATATGTATGTAGTATGCCAGCTGACATAGGTGTGCATGGCTATAAGCGTAGTGTGATGCACACGCGTGTGAATGCTCATACATGTGCCCATTCGCTTGTGCATGTATGGAATCAGTCGCCTCGGCTGCTGACCTGTATGTGTGCATGCATGTGTGTGTATGTGTGTGTTACACTATGGAGCCCTTTGGGGTTTCATGGCCTTTTGCTTGTCCCAGGGAGTTCCTGAGCATGGAGCCGCTCCAGAGGCTTGGTGGGGCCTCGCACGTCAGCATGGTAGTCTTCTGAGGGAACTGCAGGCCTCATATGTCACTTCCAAAATGACACTGCAGCTAGCTTGCACCCACCGCAAATCCAACACCCCTGTGTCCTGTGGAGCTCTGCAAAGCTCTCCTGGCTCCCCATAAACCTCATGAGTGTCCGACATACGCCCACTTCCTTTTTGTCACCTATAAAGTGACACTAATAGTGATACCCAGCCTCATTCCCTTGGGTATGCACATGCTGGGATCTGCCCCAGACATGGGGCCAGCAGAGGTCTCCACTCTTAGGTGTGACTTCTATGAGTCTGGGGGTGCCACAGCCCCAGGAAAGCTGTGCTGGGTGGGGTAGCTCCCCATGGACCAGCTGTCACCACTCAACACAGTCTCCCTAGTAGCTGGTACCTGCACAGTCAGTGCAGTACCAAGGAAGCCCCAGCAGGGTCAGGGTCGTGGAGGAGGGAGGGACACCTTAGGGACCTGCTGTGGTCATCCCCAGCCTCAGACTGATAACTGTTTGACTGCCAGGCTCCTGCCAGTCCTGAAGAACTAGGAACACAAAGCTGTGACCAGAAGTCCCTGGCCCTTCCATCCCACTCAGAGACATCGGACAGGGAAGGAATCAGTGTGAACGCAGTTGTGCCTGTGTATGGTTGTGTGGATCTGTGTATCATTTTGTGCTTGTTATGTATGTGCCTGTGTCTGTCTCTCTCCGTGTTTCTGAATCTGTGGTTGAATCCATGCATGTCTCTCTGTGTCTGTGTCTACATCCATATACGTGTCTGTGCATAGCAGTATGTCTCCATGTATGCCAGTATATGCACCGGCACCTGTATGTGTGTCTGGAAGGGATACAGTGATGCTATGCTTTTGACCATGCAAACATCTGTCTGCCGGAAGAGGCCGCAGATCCTGTTTGAATGCCCAGATCCAGACCTGGCACCCTGAGTGCCCCAGGTCCATGTATAGAGATCCCTCACAGCCCTTCCTGGATGAGAGGCAGCAGCCACTGGTAGAGGGGGCAGGAGGGGGTGCTGAAGGTGGAGCCTGCGCATTCATTATTCAGCAGCCCCTCATTTCACATCACTCTCCCGGCACTTTTACAACCTGTCAGTAAATAAAAAGATGCTCTATTATTTATGGGAACGGAACTGAACAGGCCAGGAGGATTCGGTGTTTGTTCTCAGGGACCCTCAGATGGCTACGAGGAGAGCCAGGCTGTTGCTGCACCAGCTGCTCGGGCGTTCAGAGGCTTGGTTAGAGTCTTCTGACCCCCGGAGAGCCACTAACACCTTCCTCTGGGCACCTTCCCAGAGGTCGGGTGCCAGGTGGACTGTCTGACCCCAGCCGGGCCAAGGGGCCAGGCCCAGGCAAGTGGCTAAGAGACCATGGTACCCAGGCCAGGGGCTGAGGCCCTGCTCTGGGTACCCTTAGTGGCTACACGGCGCAAGATGATGAGCCAGTAAGTGAAGACAGGTGGCAGGGCATTGGATCCTGAGCTGGGAAATTTATAAGGACTTTACCAAGGACTCACTTTATACAGGTGACAGACCCCACATGCAAGTTGGGGCTGGTGCATGTCCTGTGCCCTGAGGGACTGATAAGTCTCCCGATGCCAACTTTGCATAGTCATTCCCTGTCAACATCAGGTCCCTCTCTGCCACTTCTTGGGATGCTTGTAATGGAAAGTACCGTTTCATAGTCTGGGTCTACCCCATTCCTGGGGGCAAGCTTTCTGCCCTCCATGTTTACAGCCATCTGTGTGCAAACAGCAAGATCAGACTCCCACCCCCAAATCCAGCCTTCAGCAAGTGCACCCTGGGAAATAAGGTCTGCGTTTTCATGTGCAGTCATAACAGCGTAAAACTCTCCTCCCCAGGCATGTTCATGTGAGAGGTAGGGTAGAACAAGGAGGGGCCTGTTTAAGGGAGGTCCTGAAAGCCCTGTGCAGAGGCCAGAGGCCAGTCTAGATGGAGGCAGTGAGCTGGGCAGGTTTCCAGATAACACTATCGTAGCTGGGAGCCCAGGAGGACTGGACCCTCACAGCTGAGGGTGAAAATGAGCATGGGCGCCAGGCCACAGGACAAGTGGCGTGCTATGTGCTGCTGAGGGGGACATCTGTGGTCTCTGGCCCAGGAATGAATTACCTGAGACCCGGCCTCTAAAGCATTCCTGATCCCCTGGCCTGGGTGGACTGGAGTTTGGCCTCCTTCCAGGGTTCCTTGTGGTTACGGTCAGGATGCTAGCTGAAGTGTCAGTCACTGCAGGTTTGACTGAGCCCACCTGCCAACCTGCGCCTTAGCTGGTGGTAGAACATGGTCCCCTGAGAGCTGTGTTCTTTGCTGGACATTGGCTGGAGGTTCTGCTCAGTTCCTTGCCTCTCAGAGGCTTCCCCATGTGGTCACCTCTCATGGGGATGCTCATTTTAGGGCAGTTTTTTGTAGTATTGAATATTCGTGTGTGCTAGAAAAATGCTCTTCCACTGAGCTACACCCTCAGGCATCTTTTTAACTTGAAAAATGTTTTTAAAGATTTATTTATTTTTATTTTATTCACATGATTGTGTGTGTGTGTGTGTGTGTGTGTATGTGTGTGTGATGTGCCATGGGCATGCCTATTGTCTATGGCCAGAAAAGAGCATCAGGTCCTTTGGGACTAGAGTTAAAAAGTGATGGTGGTGCTGGGAAGGAAACCCGGGTCCTCTTCAAGAGCAACAAGTGCTCTAACTTCTAAGCCATCTCTCTAGCTCCCTTTTAAAATTCTGAGATTAGGTCTAAACTGCCTGGGTTGGCCTTAACCTTACTCTATAGCCCAGGCTGTCCATGAACTCTCCTGCCTCAGCCTCTCCAGACCCAGTCACCACATGGCACCTTGATCAAGCAGGACAGGAAGAGAGCTAGCCCAATAGACAAAGCCACCATCCTTGTGACCTGACCCTGGAAGCCCCAGCCTTCCCCAGAGATCCACGCCTCCTGCCTCTGTCCACTGAGATTGAGCGGACAGGTTTAGTCAACCCTCAGGAACAGGTGACTCAGGGCATGCACACAGTCATGTAGGGGTCATAGTGGGCCACTGCCCCCACATTGGGGGTGACCATGATTCCTCGATAGAAGGGTTAGATTAGAGGCATTTCCAAAAGAGCAGCTGCCCAGGATCCTCAGAACTGGGAGGGTCAGAAGGGGATAAAGCACCATTCTCAGCACTGACAAGATCAGGGTGCCCCCCCCCACACACACACTTAGGAGCAAGCTGCTTTGGGCGCCATGTGGAATATGCAGCTCATCCTAAAAGAAAAGAAAATCTGCACCACACCTCTCTCTGGTCCTGGCTCATCAAAGAAGGGTAGAGCCGTGGCTGTAGCTCTGCAGGCTGCTGGCGTCCTTGGTTTGTGGCCATGTGGCTTCTCCCCCCAAGGTAGCATCTTCACATGGCCTTTAAAGGTGCACGCCTTTAGTCCCAGCACTCGAGAGGCAGACGCAGGCAGATCTGTGAGTTCGAGGCCAGCCTGGTCTACAGAGTGGGTTCCAGGATGACCAGGGCTAGACAGAGAAACCCTGTCCTGAAAAAAAACAGATAGATAGATAGATAGATAGACAGACAGACAGACAGACAGACAGACAGATAGATAGATAGATAAATTTAGGGTTCCTGGAAATTTCCATGCTGCAAGGGCAGGGACACCAAGCACTAGGTTACTCGTTCTTGCTAGGGCTACAAAAGAGCTCAGGGTTACCTTTCCCGTCTGGAAGCCTGTGTGCTCTGCAAGCCATCCAACAAATCCCAAAGAAACATGGTGCCCTGAGCAGTGCTGAAGTGGAACAGGGGCTTTTCCAGGAGACAGTGCCCCTATTTGCTGGCTCAGGGCACCTGAGTAAGGAGGAGCTTGGGTATGCAAATAGATTAGGATCCTCCCAAGGCACAAAGACTGGTGTCGCCACCCGCCACCCACGCCAGCTGTCACAGCCGTAAATGGCTGCTCACCCTCCCAGGGGAATTTCCAGTACTGTCTTTCTCGTTCAGGTCACCTGTACCTGTGGACAGCAAGGGCTGTTGGCACCTCACAGGTCCCAGTGGTCACCTAGGCCCCTCCCACTCAAGTCAGTGAGTCACTTGAGCATATGCAGATCTGCATACATGTGTGGCAGACCTGGGAAGGGGTGAGACACATAGAACAAATCCTGGCTACTGTAACCAGGTCCCCAAAACCATGTATGGGTGGCACCCGGTGGTGGCTGTGGCGGAGACCCTCTTTGGCGTCCATGTCTGCCCACATAGGGCTATGAAGTCCTCATTTACATCAGGCTCTTGGGCTCAGGCTTGACAGCTGATCCCACCTAGGGCCTCCTTGTTTGTCTGTTCTGTAGAAGGAAGATCCAGGGTGCTTTCTAACCCGTGGAATGACATCACTAGCTGTTCCCGGACTCAGAGCCCAGTTCGCAAAACACATATGAGGACCTATGCCCAAAGCTTCAGAGTAAGAAGAAGTTGCTGCAGATTAGATGTGGGAATTGGTGTGACTGTGTGTGTGCTGATACCTGCTCAGGCAATGTAGCACAGCTGGCCTCAATCTCAATCCTCCTGCCTCGGCTTTTGGGTGTCGGGATGGCAGGTGTGTGGCGGCTCACATTTTTTGTGTGTGTGCTCTGTCTTCTCAGCTATTAAGTCCCTCTGAGGAAGGAGTTTCTTCCTGTGTGTACAGGACCTGTCATGGGTCTGATCTATGAATGACAAAGAACAAACAAGGCTACAGGACCGTTCATGAAGGGTCCAGATACTGAGGGTGTTGTCATTCTTGTTATCCCAGTCCAGGAGAGCCAGCGAACCAGGGTCCCCCCATGGATCCCTGACCATAGGCAGGCAGCCACTTGCCCAGCCTCCATCTCTGTGTAACCCGGATATGCCCCATTGGGAAGAAGATCTGTTCCCTGCGCAGCAGAGGGGCGGGGGCCAGCGCAGCCCCTGCTGGCCTCCAGACCTTAACAGCTTGTCCCCCTGTCCTGAAGGTGCTTGCTGCCAGCCCGGCCGTGACAGTTTTATTGGCAGGCGGGCCTGCTGGAAGGATTGTGGGCTATTTACAGTGTTGAGGCCGTGGCTTTGCAAGGAGACAGTTCACATAAATCCCCATGATGGATCCCTTATCACTTCATTGAACTCGTGGTGGACCCGCGGAAGGCCGGGCAATAACACGCCGTTTCCTAGGTTTGCGCGGCCCTGGGATACATTAAATACGCTTTATTTATGGCCAGCCCTCGCGCGCTGTGGGCAGGAGAATGCGGCTTTTGCAACTATCGTCTAATTTTATGATGAGCATTACAGCCAGGCCTATAATTTGCGCCTTTTTATTCATTAGACACTGGCGCAGCCATAAGTCAAAAAGGCCCAGGGATTTAGATGCGGATCCAGAAGATAAACTATTGACAAGCCAGATGTATTTTTACATTAGAGCGCCTTTACAATAGTTTATGTTGAGAGTGGAATATAAATTGCGTTATTAAATATGAGCCTCTCTCGGAACTGGGGCTCCTGGCGAGCTGGAGGGGGAGGCCCTAGGGCAGGCGGTGGGGAGGCCAGCCGAATTTCTCAAGGTTGAAGGCAGTCCCACTCCAGGCATTGCTCTGCTCATGAAGGCCCCCAGATGAGAGCACATGTCGGTGACATGGGAGTGAGGGCTCAGTCTGGCCTGCTGTGGGCAAGCAGCAAGTGTGGGAGTACCTGACTGATTGTTGGCCACAGTAAGGACAGTCACACTTGGTCTCTGCAGGGTGCTGGGTGAGGGTGGTGACGCCGGACACAGCTTGTTGCGGGTGTCCATCAAGACTCTTCCCTGTCCCCCAGTGATAAAGTGACAGCAATACCAGAGCCCCTGGCTTGCACCTATGTGGAGAACCCCAGCTCTCAGGCCCTGGAATGACTTGGAAACCCATGAACTTGCATAGAACCCAATGCAGTGACCCTTGTTTCAGGACATCCTGTGTTGAGCAGTTCCCATCCCCATACACTGCACCCCAATGCCCCTCCGCCTCTAGATGTTGTCAGATGTCCTCCCTGACAGGGACAGCGGAGTTCTGTCAGCTCCAGCTGAGCTTCCTGTGACCCTGGAAGGGCTGCCCCACATATACACAGGGCAGCTGCCGGAACCCAGCCTTCACTGCAGTCTCCCAGGATAGGTCATCCCAGTGGTCAGAGACCTTCACTAACATTCATTCCCAGGTTTGTCAGTCCAGTGGGATTGGTCTTTGAGCCAGAGCAGAGGCTGTCAGACTGTGGCAGCTGTGGCACCACTGAGCAGTAGGTCAGAGCCCCAGTTGCGGTCTCTCTGATTCCGGGTGCCAGGTGGGCAAAGCCCCTGCATGTCTAAAAGCCAGCAGGCCTAGCAAGTCCAGAGACCGCCCCGGGGAATCGCTGGCCTGAAGGGTGACCTATAGGGCCGAGGTTACTAGAACTGAACCCAGGTGTGAGGGAGGCTGAGGAAAACCAGAGATGGAGGGACTGTCCCTAGAACACACACTTCCACGTAGGTATCATCTATGCCTGTGAACCACTAACCGGCCATGTCTTAGAAATCAGACCTGAGACAGAAGGAGCGTATCAAGCATACCCCTTCCTGCTCTCCTCACAGAAATGCAGCGGGTGAGTGCTCATGCCTGCAATCTTAGCACGTGGGAGGCTGAGGCAGGAGGAGCGAGGTCAGGGCCAGGGGTACCTCTTCATAGCTGAGCAGCACATGGCTCAGCCTCACTCACTTTCTTGCTCTACCTCAGTCTCTTTCCTGGCCACCCATCTTGACCAAGTCAGACAGAAGCCCGACCTCTTTCAGGAAGCCACCCTGCCTGTGTAGACATAGTCCTTTCAGGCTCTGGCCTCCCTTTCACCCCTAGATACAAAGCAAGAACTGCCTAAAAGATAAGGTTTATGGCCATGAGGACAGACAGTCAACAGCCTTTGCAGGCTCTGTCCCAGCAGCCCTTGCTGCCTGTGGGTCTGGGGACAGTCTAGAAGCCTGTTGACAGCTGAGCAAGGCTGCTGGCTCCTCAGAGCGGGCTGGCGGCACTGGAGGAGAGATTGGCTCCGGAGGACACCGAGCCTTCCAAGTTCTGGCGGGTCTACGGGAGGCCTGCTTGCCAGGAGAGAGCTTTGGGCGGGAATGGACTTGGCAGGCAAGGCTGGCCCCCGAGTGCTGCCTGCCTGATCCCTGGTGGGATCCAGATGGCACCGGACACTCAAGTCTGGAGCAGAATGCTGTCCTGACTGCACAGATGGTGGCAAGGCTGGGGACGGCAAGACGCCTTGCAACTGCGGCATTCTGGGATGGCACCACTGCTTTGGTCTCTGCAGGACCATTGGGGGAGGGGAGAGGCGTGTGGAGGGTGGGGCCAGGGTGGAAAATACACCAGCTCCTCTTTGCCAGGTTCAGGGCCCATTTGAAATCGCCCAGGTACTTGAAAAACACCCACAGGGCTGTGCATGGTGACACATGTTTGAAACCCCAACACTCACAAATAAGACAGAAGGCTTGTTAGCAAGAGGCCATCCTGGGCTACATATTGAATTCCAGGCCAGTGGGGCTACCTACAGAGGCTCCATCTAAAAAAACCCAGCTAAACAAACAAAAAGAACAATGAACGAATGGCCTGGGCCTCAGTTGATAGGGTTTTGCCTCGAATGCACAACACTGGGGGCTTCCATCCCCAGCACCACAAAAACCAGGCATGGGGATGCAGGCCTGTGATCCCAGCACTTGGGATGTGAGGGCAGGAGGGTCAGTGAATAGAAGGCCATCCTGGGCTGCATGAAACCCTGTATCAAAAAGCAAAAACCCTGTGGAGTCCGGGGCCCATATCCAAAACCGGTGTGAATCCCCGACAGGGCCCTGCAGGGCTTACGAGCTGCTCAGGGGTGTGGGGGTACACACGGTCCAGAGCTGGCAGAACAGTATCACCAGGCCTCGTGTGTGTGTGTGTGTGTGTGTACGTGTGCGTGTGTGTGTGTGTGTGTAACTGTGTGTCTGTTTCTGTGTGATGTTTCTGTGTCTCTGTATGTGTACTTGTGTCTCTGTTTCCTTTGTTCTTGTGTGTGCACATGTTCAAGTGTATATGTGCAGAAATGCGTTCGTGTGTGTGTGTGTGTGTGTGTGCGTGCAGAGGACAACCTTGGATATTCCTTAGGTGCTATTGTCCACTTTGTCTTTTTTTCTATTAATCTATTATTTGATATCTTCATGTACATATGCATACAAACATACAAACATATATACGTACATACCACAGGAGGACTGTTAGCTTGAGGCCATCCTAGGCTATAGAGTGAATTCATATATATGTTACATATTTTGGTCACATTCATTCCTCTACCTACTCCCACCCCCAACACTGTTTTTGCCTTTTAATTAGTTTTTTTTCTAAATTTCTCCTTGTTTCATATACTAACTTTTAATTTTGTCTGTATGAGTGTTTGTCTGTCTGTTTGTCTGTGTATCACATGTGTGTGCCTGATGCCCAGGGAGGCCAGAAGAGGGCATCAGATCCCTGAACTGGAGTTCCGGGTGGTTGTGTGTAGCTATATGTGTGTTAGGAATGGAACCTGGGTCCTTTGCAAGAGCAGCCAGTGCCGTTAACCACTGAGCCCTCTCTCCAGCCCAACACCTTGGACTTTTGTTGTTGTCATTGTGGTTTTGGTTTGGTTTTGTTTTTGTTTAGAGACAGGTTCTCTCACTGTCCTGAGTCTCTGCCAGTAGATGAGGCTGGCTGACTGGAAACTGCTTGTCTCTGCCTCCCCACACAGAACCATGCTCACGTTTGCCCTGTGGGCTCTGGAGGTTAAACTCTGGTCCTCCTGCCTACACTGTGAGCACTTTGCCAGCTACTCCGTCCCCTCAGTCCCGGCACCAGGCATGCTCACCCCACAGGATTACAGTGGTCAGTTCAGGACGTAAGCTGAGGACAAACCTCTCCCATGGGCACCTCACAGTGACTGGAGGAAGCCAAGGTCCGGGAACTGAGGGACAGCAAATACACCGGAGATGAAATCAGGGAGGCTTCTTGGAAGTGGCAATGTCCAAACCCAGCTTCAAAGGCAGAAGAGGCCATTGTACGTGGACGGTGGAGAAAGGAGCCCTAATCCAAGAGGGGAGATTCTGGGGGAGAAAGGCACAGCCATAGTGTGGGTCTGGAATGGCATGCAGGCCTCTTTGTGGCCAGGACAGCAGAGCCTATGCGTTGTTGGGCAGAGGATACACAGCAGGAAGCTATGGAGACTGAGCGGACGGGGGCGGAGCCCTTGTTGACTGTGGGGCCAGGCTGGGTTGCCCAGTCTTTCTGGAGTGTCGGGAGGAGAGCTTGCTGGGAATTCAGGTCTCTGCAGCAGTCATGACTTAGTCGAGGGCTGTGGCAGAGGGGAAAGTCGAGCTTCCACACACAAGGGAAGCAAAGGACTGCAGATCTGGGTGACCGCCAGAAGCTGGGAGAGGCAGGAAGGATGCTCCTAGACCTTCTGGTGAGCTAGCCCTGTCCCAGTTTCCTCTCAGACTCTGGACCTCTTAGGGTTGAGCTGACAATTTCCTGTGGCACTGAGGCCTCAGCGGGACCTTTACCTCAAGGAACATGGGTGGAAACTCCAGGCCCAGGGTGGGTGCAGGGCTGAGCTCCCCAACCTCAGGCTTTGTGCCACCTGCTCCCACCCAGGCAGCAACAGGCACATAAGGATGAACCACCCAGCAGCCACTTACCTTAGGCAGCAGAGAGGGTTACAAGGTCCCAGGTCCCCCCACCCCAAGTGTGGGAAGCCACATTTACTGGTAGCGACAGTGCTAATGACTTCCACTAGGGGGCCCTATGGAGCCTGCCGTGCCCCCACTGTGTGTGAGACCACCTTGTCCAGCATGGGGTGCCCTGCCTCTTAGCCTTGTGGCCTCAGTTTCCTCCTCTGTCGATGATGATAACAGCTGCCTGCCATTGCTGCCGGGGGCTGTGGGAAGATCAAATGTCTAGATGTCTGCTCAGGAACCACCCTCTCTACCCCATCATTCAACAAGCTGGGCCACGGAAAAGTGCATGGTCCCATCCCAAACAAGGGACCTCAGCTCGGCAGATCACGTATCCAGACAGCAGACACTTAGAAGGCTGCTTTGACCCAGGACAGAAGAGAAGGTGGGGTTTCTGGTGATTGCCACGGCCTTTTCCACCTGGGGTAGGTGCATGCCTGTCGAAAGTGGATCATTTTTATCTTGCTGGCCGCCCCTGGGTGGAGGTGGCAGGCCAGCTGTGTCTCCAGATTGCTAGTTCCCTTAGGAACGGCCTTTATCTTGAAAGAGGGAGTCAGCATGAACCCTCAGGGAAGGTGCCCCTGCTTTCTCATCCGGTCCCTGGATGACCCCAGAGGTCATTGCCATGTCCTGGGATCTCCTCCCTGGGTAGTTCCTGGTACCTCTGTGGCCACCTAGCAAATGTGGAACGTTTCCTCTCCTGGTACTGCTCAGGTAGACCTGTGCCCAGCTGCCGCCTGGGGACACATGCTCAGGTCAAGCCCCCCCGCCCCGGCCCCCAGCCCCGGCTTTCCCTGTGGCATGCCGCCAAGGCAGGCCCTCTAATGGGTTAAGTGACTCTGCGGAGGCGCGAGCACATGGTTGACATTATCGGCATGAATAAAAGATGAGTCCTGCCCGGGAGGCTGTCAGGACGATCCTCTCTACCGCCGCAGCTCAGTGAGACTGACAGTAAAAGACTCCGTGGGGAGGGAGCTGGGGGTGCCCCCCTCACCCACTAAATGAGGGATGGCACACCTCCCCGGGAGGCCTAGTGACAAGAGCTGCCTGGGGGCAGCAGGGAGGGGGAGGGACTGCCGGCTGGGGTCCTGG
Organism: Pachyuromys duprasi; assembly: GCA_028658305.1. Classification (NCBI taxonomy): domain Eukaryota; kingdom Metazoa; phylum Chordata; class Mammalia; order Rodentia; family Muridae; genus Pachyuromys; species Pachyuromys duprasi. Next base: position 55,143,820 of record CM053744.1, read on the forward strand.
CCTGGCACTGTGCCGGAGACCCTGTATAGGAGGTGACCAAATGGCCTGAAGAGGCAGGAGACCTGAGGGAGAACATCCCAGACAAGGTCACTGTAGGTGCAAAGGTCCTGGGGCCCCAGTGTACTCAGTGCTCTGGGAGCTTCGGTCGGGGAGTGAGAGAGATGAGAAGGAGTAGTGGAGGGCCAAGGCAGGCTCCAAGGGCATCAGAGGGCACTCAAGACTCTGGGCCTAGGAGTGCAGAGGTGCCCCTAGCAGCTGGGACACTATTGCCAAGCGCACAGGGCTCCAGCAGGACAGGGCCAGGCACCGGCCCTCTCGTCTTGACAATGTGCCGAGCAGCACTCCCACCCCACCCCCAGCTGCCACTGGACGTGTCTGACAAGCTGTAAACTCCATGGGTACCAGACCTCAGCCCATAGACGCATAGGGCGTTCAGCTATGGCAGGCCCCACATGCCGCCTTCCAGATGCTGCTGGGGGAGCAGGGTAGAGGCTGCCTTGCTGGGACCAGAGTCCTCCTCACCGAGATGACCACTAGGTGAGCTGCTCACCTTATGGGCTGGGAGTGGCTGGGGGAGGGGGCATCTCAGCAGGGAAGGACTGAGGGTGTTGAGCCCTTTCTAAATCTTCCTGGAGAAGAACAGCCTGGCCTAGGTCCCATAGGGCATGCCCTAGACCACACCTAATGGCCTCATCGTCTGTGTGGCCTGTCACTCCTCACCACTGATCCCTGGAGTGTGTCCAAAGCCGCCGCAGCCAAAGTGTGTCACCTTCATGTTTGCTGCCAGATGGGGTGGTTGTGAATATTACCAAGTGAGTCAGTGTGGCCAGATCCGTGAGTGCCTGGTGGGGGCGTGTCCAGTGTGGCAGCCTGTAACAGGCTATCAGAGAAGAGCCAGGCACCGTGGACAGGAACTACGGAGCAGGCAAAAGCCCAGGTGGATAGACACCTACCAAGCACGAGAGCCATGTTGAGTGTGTGTCGGTCTGTCCTCGGCCACATCAGTCCATCTGCCCAGCTGTGGTTCTTCCTGTGTCTTGGCTTTCTCACCCTATGGGCCCTTCCTTGTACCCTGTTCTCTAGGTAAGGTCCCTTGGCCTATCCTCAGAGCACATCTTTGTATCAGACACTGGGCACGGCCGGGAGGTCAGCCCTAGCCCTGTGGCCCACATTGGGTTTAGTCTCAGGCTGTCATGTCCAGCTCAGGTTGCAGTCCAGTCTGGTGTCCAGCTGTGGCCCAAGTGAGGCAGAGACTCACACTGTCCGCTCAGTACAGATGGCAGGCGCTTCTTAGAGACACTGTCCACAGAGAAGGGGATCCTGCACTGAAGGAACTAGGGACAGCCGTCCGCGTCTATCTGTCCATCCATCCACCAGGGAGGCAGTGGAGCGAATGGCCCGTAGGCCCAGGCAGGACAGGAGACAGAGGCTGCACTGCTGACACGTCTACTTCCTTGCAAGTGGAAGCTTAAGGTTTATGGTTTGGGAGTTGTAATTCACAATATTTAGTTGAGCCCGACCTCTGCGTTTCTCTAGGGGTCCTGAGGAGACAGGATTCCCGGTGAGAGACAAGACCTTCTGGGAAGCAGGCCTGGGCTTCAGGATGGCGGGGTGTGGCTGTGTTAACGTGGACCCACTGAGCATGTGGCACAGGCCACGTGTGTGCCCGCAGGTGGGTGGGATCCACCCGCTGGGCCTTCCAGCCCCGCCCCCTCCCTCCCTGCCAGCCCGCCAGGATCTTGCTCAAACACTTTAAAACAATCTAAAAGTAATTATTACGAACAGGCTGCTTGGAAACACCTGCTCCAGCCATCCCCCGGAATCGCTGATGTGCCCACGCCGAGCCCTGACAGGCACACAGCGCCTTGCCCCCCCTGAGTCGCCAGATGCTGTGCTGCCCCCCTCGCCGCCCCCCCATGCGCCTGTGTTGCCAGCACGACCCGCGCAGCTGTCGCTCGCAGCCATCAGCAGCAAAATCATCCCCACGAAGTCATACATATGGAACATCGTTGCTGCAGAATATTTATTTTAACATGTGTCAGGGCCCCTTCGGGTGGCAGGCCGGCTTTGCCTCACCTGCCAGGCAGCTGGAGCCAGGCAGACAGAGGGATGCCCGGGGAGGGTGTGCCAGCCTTCAGTTCTGCTCTGCTACCGTGGGTGGGGCTCCATCTTTGCCTTATCCTGTGACCCTTCCTCCTCCTTCGTGGTCACAGCTGTGAAATAGCTGTCAGTTCTTTCTGCCCCACCCCCACCCCCAGCCAGGGGACAGGAAGCCATACTGTGACTTCACAGAGTAGATTTATCACAAGGCACTGCCACAGAGGTGTTGGGGAGTCACAGGTAAAAGGGGATGGACACAGAGAGAGTGTGGAGGAAGACCTACAGGAGACAGCTTCAGGCCAGCCTTGTTAGAGGGTGTTTCTGGACTGGGTCATTGAGGACGACCTTGTGGGGGATAGTCATCCTTGGCACTCCATGACCTCCTGAGGTGTAAGGTACCGGGTCCTTGTAGTGAGACTGCTTCACTGAATAGCTCCAGTATGTTCTGGACATCAGCTGCGGGGATGCACTGTCATGTGTACCCTCACGGAGCCACGCAAGCCCCAAGCCGCTGCTCCTGCCCTCTTATGTCAGGAAGGAGTCATATTGTTCCCCATTGCAAAGAAGAGAAGACTGAGGCTGAGCGGGAACCCACAGCAAATAAAGAAACAGGTGGGAACCTGAGTGAGCTGTGCCGAGACCTTCTAGAACTCATAGCCATTCCCTTCCTCAGAATGGGAAACTGAGGCATGGACGGGTGAGGTGATCTTGCTGATCAGCTTGCCATGACCAGGATTCACTCTTTAGATAGACACAATTCATAACCCACCCTGCCAACTGCCCTTGCCAAGAATGAGTGGATGGATGTATGGGTGGATGATGGATGGATGTACACGTGGATGGATGGGTAGATGGATTGATGGATAGACGGATGGATGTTTGGAGAAGTAAAGAAATAGAAAAGTGAAATATTGAATAGATGGTGATGAGTGGAGGGAGGGAGGGAAGAATGGATGATGGACAGGTGATGGACAGGTGATGGATGGACAAGTGGGTGGTGGGAGGGTGGGAAGGGAGCAGATGGACAGATAATGGATAGATGGGTAGGTGGGTAGATGGATGGGTGAAGGTTAGATAGGCAGATGATTAAAGCATAGCTGGTTGGTTGAAAAAAAGATGAATGAAGAAATGAATTGCTGAGCAGATGATAGATGATGGATAGATCGGTTGGTGGTTGGATGGATGTATCTGCTGGGCCATCTTATTGGCCCTGCATGGATGGAAGGATGGATGGATAGGTGGATGGATGATGGATGCAAAGAAGAAAATCAGGCTTATGCACCTCAGCAGGCTGGTGAGGCTCTGAGCTCTGAGTGTCTCCAGGATCAAGCACGTGGGCTCCAGGAAAAGCTCATCCCTGGTCCAGCCTGGCTCTGCCTTTGGCTCAGCCTGACTTGGTGTTGTCATCAAAGGATGGTGCTGGACCAGTGGGGTCAGGTATCTACTGTGTGGTCCAGGCTCTGGAGCCAGTCCATACAGGTTCCAGGCTTGGCTCTGTTGCTCACTAACTCTGCAGCTTCAGAGAGTGAGCTGCAGAGTGTGTGCTGGGTGTCATAGTGGCACATGCCCCCCCACCTCCCTTGTGGGGTGCCCAGGGTCCTCCCCTGGGTGCTTTATGTTTAGTGCTAGCAGCTAGAGTTGCTAGACCCGAGTCTCCCACTCCAGCAGCAAGGCGGCTTGAGTCTCTGTGGGAATGTTTTTCCTTTTGAGACAGAGGCTTAGGACTGACTCCTAGACTGGCCTTGAACTCATTATGTAGTTAAGGACTGCCTTGAGCTTTTGATCCTCCCCACCTGCTGAGTTACCGCACTCGCGAGCGCACACACACACACACACACACACACACACACACACACACACGCTCTCTCTCCCTCTCTCTCTCTCTCTCTCTCTCTCTCTCTCTCTCTCTCTCTCTCTCTCTCTCTCTCTCTCTCTCTCTCTCTCTCTCTCTCTCTCTCCCCCCTCTGTAGGGCTTCTGGGGTGATGAGCAGGCTGCGTACTGCCCTCCCCAGAACAGTCTCTGATCAGGGACCTGCCCGGCAGGTAAGCTGCAACTTGAGGATGCTCCATTTGAATTCACCCCAACCCCAAGTTGTGGTAACCCAGGAACCTGTCCCCAGGGGAGGAGCCAGCTGGGGAAGGTTAGTGGTCAATGGCAAATACTGCTGGTCCCATGGACAGGACTTGTGAGCCTGGGCACTGCCAAGCATGGGGAAGCCACCCTTGTCTTCTGGGTGTGCACTGAGGCTGCGCCCTCTCGAGCTAGCATGATGGAGGTGGGGGAAGGGCAACACTAGCTACCAAGCCCAGTAGCCTGCGTTTGATCTCCTGACAGTAATTTTAGAAGGAAAGAATAGAGTCCCCCAAATTGTTCTCTGACCTACACACGTGCTCTGTGACATGTGTGTGCATGCATATCTGGTGCACACACAAACAAACAAACAAACAAGCAAACAAACAAACAAATAAATAAATGTAAATTTTGTTTTAAAGAGCCCCTTCATCCAGTGGACACATGGCAAACATATACACAGGTGTGACCCATGCGCTCGAGGCACTCCCCAGCTCTGGAGCCCGCACCTGCGTGCCACGTGACTCACTGTGGGCATTCTAAGCAACAGATATCAGAAGGCCTCAGGTGGGCTCCTGCCCCTCCTCAGTTCACTCAGCCCAAGGCACACCTCCACTGGGCCAGATGTGCGCAATCCCATTCTGTGTGTGGCATACATCTTGTACACACAGCTGTCTCACACCTGGAGAGCAAGGAGCCCCTGGGAAGGATCCAGAACAGGGCTGAACAGTCACCCAGAAACTACTCTGAGAGAGAGGAGGGGCACAGAGTCTAGGGCCATTCATTCATCACCACAAGCTCTGGGGCAGCCATGACTCCCCTGTTTATTTAGATCAGGCCTATGGTGCCTGATCTCTGGGGACAAAGCCAAAGCCTTCCTTCTGGCCGCCAGGCCTCTTGTGACCACCCCAAGTTCCTCTGTATCCTCTTCCTCACTGCTCAGGCCTTCTCCCGGCTCCGTCCTCCCTCCTTGCCTTTGTACTTGCTGCACTTGCTCCTCTGCAGATTCTCTACAGTCTGTTTGCTGCCGAGCCTTAGCCAGACCTCCCTCTCCCCTCATGGCTCTCTATCTAGCACCTCCCCTGCTCCGTTTTCTCCGGCTTTGGGTCCCACAACACAAGGATGCCTGCATTTGTTGTCTGTCTCCTTGCTGGACTGTCAACTCCATCAATGATGTGTTCTGTTCAGCACACATCCCCAGAGCTGCCGATAGAGCCCATCACAGAGTAGATAAGCAAAGATAGCTGGGCACTCGGGAGGCAGAAGCAGGTATCTGTGAGTTTAAGGCAAGCCTGGTCTACAGAGTGAGTTCCAGGACAGCCAGGGCTGCTGTGCTACATAGGGAAATCCCGTCTCTAAAAAGGAGGAAGACAAAGAAACAAGCCGGTATAGGGGCCCGTTCACTCACCTTGCTTTCTGGGCCCCACAGTTTGCCATGTCCAACACTGTCCATCACTCCCAGCATCCCAGGCTCCAGACACAAACTTGATATGTTGCTACAGCTCCTACAGCCCATGGTGCAAGAGCCTGTTTCGAAGATGAGGAAACAGATGCAGGGGGGTGGTAGGGAATGAAGTGTGTGTGATAATAATGTGAAGAAGTGGTAAGATGTACACAGAGGGGCTGGAGGTGTGGCTCACTGTGAAGAGCACGCACATGGCAAGCTTCAGGCCCCAGGAGGCTATCTTCAGCTCCTCCTAAACCAGGCATGGTGGCCCTGGCTGTCATCTCAACATGAACATGAGAGAGGTGGGGTGTGTGTGTGTGAGTGTCAGAATTTCAAGGTCATTCATAGCTACATAGCTACAGTGGTTCTCAACCTTCCTAATGCTGTCCCCCTTTAATACAGTTCCTCATGTTGTGTTGACCCTCAGCCATAGAGTTATTTGTTGGTACTGTTATGAGTTATAATATAAATATCTGATATGCTACCCCAAAGCGGTCATGACCCCCAGGTTGAGAACGGACAAGCAGAGGGTCTCTGACACAGTCCAGTGTCTAGGCCTAGTGCACAGGTGTGTTGGCCCCAGGCGGTGGCTGTCAGCCAATGCTACCCCCCTGTACTTTCTGAAGAGAATCCAGAAGTCCAGATCCTCCTGTTAAATCTGATTTTGTTTGAGATAGGGCCCTGCAGCATTGTCCAGGCTGGGTTGGAACCTGCATCAGCTTCACAGGTGCTCAGATCTGATCTCTAATGAAAATACAATTCTTAGGCAAGAGACGGGGCCTAAGTATGGTCGGCCAGCCTCACCCTGGTTCCAAGCCTTTTTCCTTCTTTGGCACTCCAGGCAGGGCTCTGGCTCCCAGGGGTCTGTGTGGAGCCCCCAGTGTCTGCCTGTCTCCTCCCTGAACCCTGGCCTTGACCTGACTGCCTCTGTTCTCTTAGAATAGTCTCCTTCTCTGTGTAGGCTTTCCCCAGCCCACCTGGGCAGGCAAGGGCAGCTCCCCAGCGGCCAGCCACCCACACATCCTCTCCTGACAGCTTCATCAAGCCCCCACCATCCCATCCCATTGTTCCTGACATCTGTTTCAGTAAGTGATTAATTGCAATTAGTGAGCGATTTGAAAGCCCTGGAAAAATACTCAGCAGAAAACTCATCAAGATTAATGAGAGGCAGGCTTTCGGGGAGGGGCGCAGGACCCACTGCACCCAGGAGGAGCATCCCCACCTGGGCAGGTGTTGACACTCTCTGAGGAGATGACACCCACCCCATAGCCCGACTCACTCCTCCTCTTCCATCCTCCAGTGATTTCTCATCCAAAAGCATTTATTTATTACCCACTAATAGGCTATTAATAAAGTCCTGGGAGTGTGGGAAGATGAGGTACTGAGGGCAGAGTGGATTGCAAAGCTTCTGGAACGTTCTATCATTGACTAACATGGGACCCCAGAGGGAGGGCCTGAGCATGGATCCTCCTGCAGGGAGATTTTTGGAAACCCAGGATGAGCAAAAGGCTGAGTCAAGCCCTGGCTGGGTGCCCTGACACACACCTGTCACCCCAGTGTTCAGGAGGCAGAGGCAGGAGGATTGCTGCGGGTTTGAACTCTGGCTGCTCTTTCCATTGCGAATTCCAGGCCAGCCAGGGCCACAAAGAATGAGACTGTCTCAAAAATAATAAACACATAAATAAAAACAAATGAAGGTGAGATCTGGACAGAGGTGGTAGCTCTGCAGCTTTACCAGACAGCTGAGAGAACGCCTGTGGCCTGTGACCCAGGTCTGGCCTCTCTGTCTAGCTTCTCCTGCAGTCTGTCACATGTCTAGAAGGGTGGGTGGATGTACGTGGGTTTAATGGTGATGACGGGTGGACTTTGGATGGATGGATGGATGATGGTAGATGGATGGATGGTGGATGGGTGGATGAATTAATGAATGGATGATGATGGATGAATGGTGGATGGATGGATGGATGGGTAGATGGATGAGTTGATGGATGGACAGATGGATGGATGAATGGATGATAATGGATGGATGGATGAGTTGATGGATGGATGAGTTGATGGATGGTGGAGGGGTGGATGGAAGTGAGTTGGATGAGGGATTCTAGGTGGACTTTGGGCAATGAATGGCTAGATGGAGGGAGAGTATGGTGAGGTGGGAGACAGCGAGTGAAGGTTTCCTGGGCTGTGATGTCTAACAGAACGTGGTGGTAGAGTTCCCATGGATGGTAAGGACACTAGGTGAATAGACACCCAGAAGTGGTTAGTTGGGCAGGAGGACGCTTGTTAGATGACAGTGATAGAAGAAAGGAACTCTACAGCCCTGCGAGGACACAAGCACTGTCATTCTTGTGTCCCTGGTGCCAAAGGCCTGAGCCTGAGAAGAAACCGTGCAGCATATGGGTGTGACTAGCAGTGAGGCCCAGGGATGGGAAGGACTTCGTAGAGTCACAAGTCTTATGTGGCAGAGTTGGGGACAGTGCCTTGTCCCTGCCACCTGTGTGGCTCCTAGAGAATAGCAGCATCCCTTCCTCTCTGTACAGGGTCCAGGTGGTTCTTGGGAGCCCAAATGGGCAAGGACAACTACCTATATAGCTCGATCTGCTCCTTACATGGATTCCTTGCAAATGACCCATATCCCACATGGGAAGAGACTAAGATCAGCCTTAGGTGTTGTTCCTCGGAAGCCTGCAACTCACTCAAAGGCTTGACTGGCTGACCGGTGAGCCAGAAGAATCCTCCCATCTCCATCTTCCCAGAGTTGGGATTACAAGTGCACAGCACCACAACCTGGCTCTGGGGATTCATTCAGGTTGTCATGCATCTGCAGCAAGCAGTTTACTGACTGAGCCTCTCCCCAGCCCTATGGAGAGGGACTCTTTCTGGCTCCCAGCATGAGCCATCATGGTCAGGAGCCTCTATGATCTCACAGGGTCTCACAGTCAAGGGCTGGCGTGGCTGTTTTGATGGTTTCAATGGACTGAACATGAAGCCCTTCATCTTTGTACCTTGCAGGTCAGGCAGGTCCCAGCATCCTGAGGGCAGCAGGTTTCCCCTGCACAGATCCAAAGATTGTGACCTGTATTGCTGGCTACCACCCTGTCTCTGGGTCTCTGAACCTGTCACAGCTCTATGGCTTGTGTGCTTCACCTGACTTCTGGTGTCATGTGAAGGGCTAGGGTGTGCTTGCTTTCCTGCTGCCCTCTTTTGTGGGCCTGTGGGGGTCACCTGAGAAGGAGGAGACTGTGTTGGATGGTCTGATATGTCGCAGTCCTCTCCCAAACACTCTCCCCAGCTCCTCGAGTGTCCCTGTCCACACACACCTCAATTTTCCCCCCAGAGGAAAACTGGGCCAGCTCAGACAATGATTTGCCCTGGTCTCTCTTGCTGGCTGCACAGGGAACTGGGCAGAGGGGCTTCTGTTTCACAGTGGATGAGAGATGCTGGCTCTACTCCCCTGGGCCCTCTCTCCTGCCTGTGGGGGCACGTGCTGTAGCTATTGTGTCCCCTATGGCTGAGGCTCTGTTGGGCAGCCTCCTATGAAACCTCCCCAGCCCCAGAAGCCTTCCATAAGTGGAGACTAAGGTGGCTGGCGCCTCCCTGAGCCCCAGGTTAACAGATCTGTTCGAATCTCCTATTTTCATCCCACCAAGACATTACCCTTAAGCCTAGCCACAAACTGCCCAGAGGTCTCAAGATACCAGCCTCAGCCACACAGCAGACACTGGCTCAGCTCTATTCTAACCCTAAATTCAGGCTCCTCCGGTATGCAGGCCATCCACACCCCAATATGAATTTGTCAGTCTACAGTCTGAGGCACATTGCTTGGGTAATTCCTCGTCTAGAACCCCAAGGAGACAGAATTTGGTACCCTCATGAGACAGAGGTGAAACTTTGGGATAGTGCCCCCCCCCCAGCCCCTGAAGGGCTGACCAGATGCCTACCGCCCAAACTCCAAACTCCAGAGAGCAAAGACAGAGAAAGATACCTTGAAGTGCTGCCCTTCCTCTCCAGTGGGGGCTCAGTGCTGCTAGGCTGTGCAGTGGCTGCAGAGGGAGCCACTGGCTCAGCCCAGCCAGAACTAGTCCTACCCACCTCGGCGGCCTCCCAGCCGCAGGGTGGGCTGGGGACATCTGGTGTGAGAGAGAGTCAGAAGGGGGTCAGGAGGGGAGTGCCCCTCCCCTCCTCGGTCACCCCTTCCCGGTGACTTTTGGCCTTGAACAGATGGCAGAGGTGGGCGGGGCACAGCCTGCCTCACAAACTACCACACCCATGAAATTCCCCATTAAGGGGGAGGGGGCACTAAGGAAGTGGCCTGTTCAGCGGCCTGTCCACACAGCCTCTTCCTACCATCTGACCGCCTCATTAGGGCCCCCTGAGGGGATTCCTGGGTCGCAGGAGCCTCTGTGCCTGTCCTCTAAACAGCCCCCATCCCTGGAGGAAGTAGGGGCCCTTTCATATGTAAACAGGGGAGAGCTGACCTCAAGGAAGTCCACTCTCCCTTCCTTGATCTTATTTCTAGAAAGCCCTGAAGAGGCCAAATGCCAGGTCCCCTGCTGTCCCAAGGAGGCCATATGATGCCTGGGAGGGAAATGATAACAGGGAGGGAACGGAAACCAACTCCCACACCACCCGCATTTGGGAGGGATCAGAGCCCAGGAAGGATCAGCCCACAGATGCCCGGATGCCCGTCAGTCATTACTTGGGCCCTGTCCCTTGCCCTGCCTGGGCCTGGGCCTCCCATAAAGAATGTAGACACACATGCCTTTCTCCTGCTACTTCCTTCCTGCTGAGCACCAGGCCTAGCCCTAGCCAGCAGGTGGTTTGCGGAGACTCTGCTCCCCCCTTGACCCTTTGTTACATCTTTGTACAAAAGCCTGGGACTTTCTGAGCGTCCTCCTGGTAGAAGGGGTTCTGTGTGTCCATCAGTGGGTCCTGTGTGGGAAAGGTGCTAGGTACTGCTGGGCACAGGGCTCTTCCGGTGCACATAAGCTCTTCGAATCCTTCAGGTAGCCTGGAATGTGGGTGTGACTGGGGAAACTGAGGCCCAGTTACTGTTGATTCCCCCTTGGCAGAGCTCTGCAGCTGTACAATGAGATGCCAGAACTGAGTGCATGCAGTTGATCGGGAGCCCGGTGCCCCTGCCTGGCCGCAGCAGTTTATCTGTTCAATAACTACACAAGTGACTGACAGCTGCCTCAAGAGTCCCCAGGGAACCTCTGCTAGCTAGTAAAGAAGTGAGGCCCTGTGCTGCTCAGAGCCACTGTATGTGACCTGCTTGAGAGACAACCAGTTGACCTGCAGCAGTGACCTGCTGGGGTCAAGGCAGCCTCCCCACCAGATCCTTGCATGGCCCAGGGGCACATGGGAGCTCACCACTCCGCCCTCTGCCTCTGAGGCCCTGGGCCAGGGGTATTTAGGGGTCACTAGACAGCCACTCTGTCTGCAGGCCCTGGGGACTTGCCCTGCTCACCCTACTGCCTCAGCCAGCCGACCTGGACAGAGATTAATGTGGCCAGGGCAAAAGGCCGCTTGTGGTGGAGATGGGGCCAGAGGTCAGGGCAGCCTTGAGGCACCAGAGCCGAGGGTGGCGCCCTGCCATGCCCCAGGTGTCCAGGAGGCCATGGTGGGCCACAGGGAGGGGCAGTGGGGAAAGGCTCCTCTCCACCATCTGCTCCTCTCCACAGGGAGGTCTCCACCTCAGCCCCCCATCAACAACGGCTCAAATGGCCACAGGAGACAGATGGCAGCAGCCTGCAGGGTAGAGGGTGTACTCACAGGCGGAAGACCACACAGTCACACATGCACACATGCGTGTGAGCACACACAAGCCACCACACAGAGGCCTGTGTGATTTCTAGCCAGGTTGCAGAGGGCGGGCTTCTGAAGAGCCTTTGCTCCAGACCCTCCCTAACACATAGAACACACATCTGACTTGGATGCATGTGCACGGACACACACACATACATACATACACGGATGAGCAGGCAGTGTGCAGATATACACATAGATTCACACTGGTGTACACGAAGCTTACCACTCAACATAGAAGTGTGGTGGCCATAGACACATGCCTGCAGACACGTGTGCACAGTGACATGCATACACAGGCCATTCTTGCCCTTCAGAGCTCTGCCACCCCTCTGAAGAGTGGTTCTGCCTGTTCCCCACCTACACCCCTGCCGCCTGCCCTGGGCCTGTCCTGGAGTGATCGGCCAGCTGCCTGATGTTACCCCACTGTTTGTCTTTCTCCTTCCAACATGGGCTCCCGCTGGCAGACCTGGATTGGGGACCTTCTTTGAGGGAGAGATGGGCAGTCACGGCTTGCTCATGCTGATCACGAGCCACGCACGTGAGACCCCTTGGCTGCCACTACACAGCTCTCCTGCCTGTCCAGTGTCATTCTGTAGTGTAGGTCAGGCTGCCTGGGGACTGTTGGTTTCCAGAAGGTTTTTCTGGGCCTGTCAAGCCCTGACCCAGGGACAGGGAGGTGGGGTACAGTGAATCAATGGAGCTTCTGTCAGGGTGTGGCTTCCAGATTCCTGAGCGTGCACTGTCTATACTCACTCCTAGAACACCATGAGTGTCCAGTGCTGGCACATCCGGCCTACACCACTGCATAGCTCTGGGTAGGTTTTGATCCTCCCCACGGGACACTCATGTCCCCCGTGGGACCTCCTCATTCCTGTCATGCCCCTCTCTCACGCTCTGCCCTCCCGAGGCCTGTCTTCAGAGGAGCCGCCGACCTTCTGCCATGTGCACTTGCACAGAACTTGCAGTCCGTGGGTAGTCGGAGCTGCATCTTTGTGATGGTTCCTCACAGGAGCTTTTCATCCTCCCAGTGAGGGGGTGACCCTGCTTGCTCAAGGAGACAGTTGGCAATGTCTGAACGTTCAGCTGTCACACTAGAGCTGGGTCACTGCCACGCTGCAGGTGGCAGCCCTGACGGCTGTGCATGCCCCACGGTGCTGTAGATGGACAGACAGCCCTCAGGGGGCGTCTTGACTGAGGACAGAACCATCCTTTCCACCTCTGTGGACTGGAGACAGATATCATCCTACACTGAGCACACTCTAACCCGATGTGCCCTTACCACCATGGAAAACCTGCCTCCCGGACCTGGACATCGGAGTCCTCCTTCCCCAGGAGATGGAAGCGTCCAGAGGGCTCTGACCGCCCCCTATTCACATTCTTCATGATGAGCAGGAGTCTTCCATGGAGGGTGGCCGCATCGGCAGCACACAGGACCCAGCTAAGCCTGCACAGAGGTGAACATCTTAGGATGCTGTGTGACCCCAGGCCAGTTTCGACAGCTCTCTGTGGCTGCTTCCCCAACTGAGAAGCTGCTTGTGACACTGGCTGACTGCTGGCAATGCTCAGAAGGCTGGGAAGAAAACAGGAAGCAAGTGTGAAGATCCCTGCCTGGCCTCCGTGCCGCCTATGGAAGCTCCATCACTACTACAGGCAAAAACTTAAGTGTTCTCACAGAAAGGGAAGCCTGCCGGGAAAGGCGGCATGCTCACATGGTTACAGACAAGGCAGGGTGGCGCGTGCTGATATGACATCGGAAGCTGAGGCAGGTCACTGCATCGTGATGAGCTACTGCCCACTGTGGTCACACCGCCCACTCCCCACCCCCGTCATGGGGAGTCATTGGTGTGATAGCAGTGTAGTCATGGCCAAGCAGTACCTTCTGTGCCCTCAGCCTTAAGCTCTAGTTTTATTCCTGGGGCAGAGATGGAGCCCATGGGAGCCACAGGACCAAAGCCACCGTGGCCAAAGCTTTCCTTGGCTTCCATTACCTAGTGGTACTGGGGGATGTCTGGGCAAAAGCAAAGGTGTTAGGACCACAACTGGTCCAGGCAGCCAGGCTTCATGTCTGCCAGAAAGATGAAGAGATTCAGGAAATGACCGAGTAGCAGAAGGAGCCAGGAGCTGGGGCTTCTGAGATTCAGCAAAGGGCTAATGTCACTCTTCTAGTATGACAGTGTCCAGACGCTGTGTCCTCACCACCTGACTTCTACAAAGGGATGAGGTGGCAATTCCTTTAGTCCCATGCACACAGGTGTAGGTGTATATGCTACAAACACACATACACACACACACACACACATACACACACACACACACACAGGATTTGGTTGGTGGAGACCCTGTGTACTGTGACTGGTTTCTAGGGGCTAGAACCACCTGGGAAGCCATATGGGGTCCCTGCTCACAAGCAGGTGTCTCAGGTGTGGGGCCAGAGACTAGGGATCTGCCCTTCCCAGGAGTCCACCCTCCGCCAGGCCCTGTGAGCTGTCCTCCTGTGAGCTCACTGCCTCCCTGCTGGCGACTTTCTCACAGGCTCAGGTGCAGCCTGGTACCCACCATGGAGCTCTTGAGAAGCCTTTGATTCCGCAGACGCCTGCGCTGTACCTGTGTGCGCACAGGAGTCCAGTTGCCGGCTCTGGACAAGTCCTTGATCTCAGCTCCGTCTTCCAACCTGACTCTCTGGCCTCTTGTTCTGACTTGCCCGGCATGGGGTGTCATCCTTGCTGCAGCAACCATGTGGAGGAGCATCCGAAGGCTGGCCGCAGGTGCAGCCATGGCAGAGACCACGGGGTACAAGCTGCCTCTGCAGCTATGGGCATGGGCAAGGGGCAGCTGGTGAGCATGGAGGGGAGATGGGGAAGGGCACCAGACACCTTGAGCGCGTCCAGTATCCCTAGGTCCCTCACGGTCGCAGGTGTGGGCCCAGATCCTGTTGAGTGAAGCTGCGCGTGGCGGGCGGCTGGCAGCGGGCTGCCGAGGCTTCTAAAGGTAGCAGCCATCTGCACTGTGATAAAAAGCCCTGCGGATGATAAATAGACAAGTCACACGTTTATTGGATTGCAGCTTGGGAGCAGCCACTTCGGGTTTGGCACAGTGTTAACGACAGATTTCTGCTTCCTTTGCAAGGCCTGGCCTCATGGGGAGTGCGCCAGCAGCCGTGGCCCTCTCTGGGTGGGCATGAGGAGGAGCTGACCTCAGCCGCCCCCACTTCAGTCTCCCAGGCAGGCCTGCTCCCCTCCACTGCCTCCAAGCTACCTCTGGAGGCTTCCACAAGAAACTTGTGGCTGGCACTGAAGTTACTATGGCCCTTGGACAGGTCTTCCAGCCTCTCCATGTATTGACGTCACATCTGTGAGATGGACTCACTCACTACCCTGCCTCCTTCCCAGACCCTGAATACTGGCTGCTGTGAAGTTTGGAGTCATTCCTGGCATGCATATAGTGAACATTATGTCACCATAGCCCCCTCATCACACGGCCAGAGAGCCCTGCCCTACTGGACCTGGAGTCCTACTGTTTTGGGGTCCATTTCCCAGACCTTGACTGCTCCCCCCATTGTGGGTCCAGATCAGGAGTTCCGGTGGCCTCCTGCTTCTGCCCTGGACTGTGAGAAATGGCAGAGGCCAAAGTACTCAGCACCTCAACCGCCAATCTATCAGTAGAGCCTGCATTGGTATAGAGAGGCTGAGGGCACAGGCCAGTCTTCCCAGGGGGTAGCTGGCATTGCTAGTTGTCCCTCCTTTGGAGTCAATGCTAGGTCCAAGATAGATAACAAGGCTGTGGTAAGAGCCTGGGCAGATGTGAGGAGGGCGGGTATCTGGGTATGGGCAGCCTTCTCTGGGATCGGTTCTCACCTGGGTGGTGGTGAGGCCTGTAGGCCAAGCTCAGCTTGAGCATGTGCCCAAAGCCTGTGGATGCAGTTTCCACAGGGCGGTGCCTGCTCTGCCCTCTGGCACACCCTTGGGAGATTAACGTATTTCTTTGAGCCTCAGTCTGCTCTTCTGGGCTACGGCTCCCTTGGTGCCACCTGCACCTCGACCCCCAGGCTCACTGTCACTGTAGGACCTTGGGGTTCAGCTTGGGGGCAACCCCTTTCCCCTCCTCATCCCTCCCAGAGCCTCGATCCAGCTTCTACAACTCCATGGCAGGTGCCCTACAGACTATACATCTTACTAGCCTCTTGTTTTAGCCAAGACCTGGAGTGGGTCCCTGGGAAGTATGGCCTCTCACGTCCAGCCCTGGGTCCTATGTCAGTCTGAACTCCTATGTGACCTTCAGCCTCCCTGGGAACTTGCTGACCCTGCTGTCTACTCTGCTATCAGGACTTGGAGGCCCTGGTGATAAACATACAGGCCCCATGCTCAGGGGCAAGTCTCCCTTAAGGATTCTTCTTGGGGCCTGAGGAAATGCCCAGTCAGTAAAGTGCTCACTGTGCAAGCATAAGGACCCGAGCTTGATTCCCTAGTATCCATACAAAAGCTGGGTGTGTGCTGTCTGTGGTCCAGGGAAAAGGAGAAAGCTGGGTCCTGAAGCTTGCTGGCCAAGCCAGTTGAGCAAGCAAGCACTAGCTTCAATGAGAGCCCCTGCCTCAGAAAGTAAGACAGGAAGTGTCAACCTCTGGCCTCTACATGCTTGTACACACAAATGTACACACATACACACGCATGCGCACCAGCTCCAGCCATCACAGGGCTCCAGTGGCTGGAGAAGCTGTAAGAAAGGGGGTCACATAAGCTTACTGCAGTCAAAAGCTGGGGTACCCAGGTGCAGGGTTCAAGTCTCGCCTTCATTTATTTGACTTTGGTCAAAGGTTCCCTCAGACTTCAGTTTTCCCACCTGGAAGCCACAGCACTAAGGGCAGCCTTTGGGAATAGGGACCTGGGATGGAGTGATGTCCTCAGTGCCCGAGTCCCCATCGCCTCCCCATCGCCTCCATGGCAGCCTAAGCAAGATGCATCTTCCCCAGGGTTAGATAAGGTGACCCAGACTCCGTAGACTCCGCCTTGGAACATTCCGGGTTCCGTGCTGAGACTGAATTGAAATCGCAGTCGGAGTCAGTCTGTCCATCTGTCCTCCCCCCACCCTGTGTTCCCCATCCCTCCCCCAGTGTTTGAAGCACATGGAGAGACACAAAAGAAAACTCAAGTGGGGTGCCAGGCTCCCACAGGCCTCCACAGCCTTCAAGCCATATAGTTCATCCTCAGTGAGGGCCCAGAGAGCTCAAGTGAGCTGTTCAGGATTGCACAGCTTCTCTCTGATGACTGTTGTGCTCTTGTGGTGGGAGAGTGTCGCAGCATGGACACCTCAGAGCCTGCTGTGGCATAGCTGGCAGGCTTGGTGATAGAGGGCAATGTTTTGGTGAGCTTTGGCAGAGGCGAGGAGAGCTGAGCCTAGCCTGTGCTGTGTCTTTCCTGCCTTCGGGATCTGCCTGTAAGATCTTTCTCAGCACCAGCCCTTGATGCCCACTGAGCATCCAGGCCCCCTTGTATGAAGTGTGAGCATGGACTGGCCCTCAGCTTCTGGGACTCAGCTGGCTTCTGGATCTTTCTAGAAGCTCCCTGGGGGGGACAATGCAGAGTAGAAAACCTGCTCTCCTGAAGTACAAGTATGGGGTGTGGGCATGCCAAAGGCAGCTGTAAGGCGGGGGGGGGGGGGGCGGGAAGGGGCGTTTACTGAGCACCTACTGTGTACCTAGACACACTGCAGCACCATGTAGAGAAAATGTTACCCAGAGATATGTAGTGGGAAATCCAAGGGGAAGATTCCCCAACACCATCACCTTTTAGTACGTTCTAGGAGACACAGACCTGAGGCCATTTCCCCTCCTCCTGGCAGGGCTGTGGAGGGGCTTCCGGGCAGCATTGTCGATCAGCCTGGGCAGCCCACCCCCACGCCCTGAGGCCTGGGCAGGAGCCCAGGGCGGCTTGAGGGAGGCAGGCAGCAGCTGCTGCCAGCAGGTGAGCCCTCGCCTCTCCCTGGGCTCCTGGAAAAGCCTAATGAAGTGCAGCTGTGAACTCTGGTTTTGGGTCAGGAAGGCAATATCTCATCTCTCCACGCAGCAATTGAGTGGAGATCCGGAGCCTTCTGCCTCCCTGTGCCCCAACCCTTGGCAAGCAGAGAGCTGCTCGGGGGGCTGTCAATATTGACTCTGCGGAAGGCAGGTGGCGGGGCGGGCGCGAGCCAGGCAGGAACCGGAGCCCGAGCTACCCCAGGGGCCCACGAGGTGGGAGCAGGGAGCAGCTGGTCGGGTGCCTCTGGAGGACCCAGGCTGTTTTTCCTCTCGTTTTAATTGCTCTTGGTGACTCTAACGGCAGCCGATTCACCTAGCGGCAGCGTACTGGCTCTGGCCCCTGCCGCGCACCACATCTGAGCCATTCAGAGGCGCCAGGCAGCTGTTCCCAGCCTAACCGCCTTTTCCGGATGGTTCCTGGCCTGGAAGGGCCCCGGGTAAACAAAGCCAGGGGCGGCTGGGAAACTAAGGGCCTCCCTGGGACAGTGGCCAGCTGCTGGCCAGGCCCAGGAGGCGTGAGGGCAGAGCAGAGCCTTGGCTTCCATAGTAGGCAGTGGTCACCACCCAGCCGCACCAAGCCAGTTTTCTTTCCTACAGCCCACAGGCAGTGAGAGCTTGCCAAGTAGGAGAGAGAGGAAATTTGAGCAAGCAGCAGCAAGCTCCGCCCCGTCTTGTGTGATCAAGGCTCAGGAGCCTGGTAGGCTTGTGTTCTGCTCAGCTGAGGTGTGTTTAATGAATACCAGTGGCCTTTGAGGAGGTGGCCAGGGCTGGTAGTACTCTAGGGAGCGGTATGCCTGGCTATCAGAACAGCCACTGTGCGACCCTGGAAAGGTAACTAGACTTCTCTGAGCCTGTCCCCTGTGGAATGTAAGCCGGGGGTTTGAGGCGTTTGAAATGTTCCTCTGATACTTTGTTATTGTCTTAGGAAGGCAGCTAAGTTTCTCCCACTCGGAATAAGACACAATAATTAGGGGGCCTGCAGTCCTGCAGATGTAGATCATCAGGACACCCTGGGTGGCAGGTGGAGACAGGGCTCACTCTCAGCCCTGAGTCCTTCCCTTCTAGCCTAGTGAAGCCCTATTTATTTAACGACCTGCTTTCTTGTAGATGTCTTACATGTTTTTGAAAGCCAGGCATGGTGGTACACACCTGTAATCCTGGTACTCAGAAGGTAGAGGCAAGAGGCTCAGAAGGTCAGGGGTCATTCTCTGTGATAGAGTTCCAGGCCAACTTGGGTTCCTGAGGCCTCAAAAAAATAATAATAAAATAAACCAAACCAGGTTTATCAGGAGCTAAGGGTGTATGTAGTTCAGGGGTTAAGCTCTTGCCTGAGGTGAGATCTTGGGTCCATCCTCAGCATGGAAAAAGACAACTCGATTATCAAGATTTAACCTGCAGGCATAGCAAGTCCTGTCAAAGCTGCACAGGGGAGAAAATCACCACAGTCACAGTGCACATATCCCCACCCAGAGCATTCTGTTCTGTCCTTTTGGGGTTCCTCCACAGACCCAGGTCTGCTGCTAATGTCTGGATGGGAGCATTCTGTGTGAAGCCCTGCAGCTAGTGTCTCTTGCTTTGAAGAACTGGAGCTAGCTCTCGTGTCTTGTTGGTTGCAGGCTACTCTCAGTAGCTGCCCAGCTTCTTCCTCCTGCCCTCTGCGTGTCCCCACCTGACACCTGAATTTGTGTCAGGTTCAGTCATGGCCAAAGATGTGTCTTTGTCCCAGTCAGCAAATTCTGGCCAGCACAGATAACCAAAAGGATGGGTGTGTGGGAATAGTGTGCCACGCTGGCCTGCCAAGGCCCAGCAGCAATCACCAGTGTGTGAGAATAGAGCTATCCTCCCTCCTTGACCTGTCTGATCTGTGGCGGTGCCGGCTTCTGTTACTTGTTTACCTGATTGTCTCAAGCCTTGACACTAAAGCAATCGGCTCTGGTCCACCGTGTGTACCCGGCTCCCCGCATCTCCCACTCACCATGCTCTCACTCTCTGGCCTGGAGCTCCAATGCTTGCCAGCTCGGGAATCACATGGGCACAGACTGAAAACTGCTGGTGCCCAGGCCACAACCGAGGAATGCTGGGTACAGTGGTACAGTGGACAAACCACTGGGACTGCTCAGGCCCCTGGAGGTCCTGGAGCTACTGGCCTGAAGAACTCGGATTTTTCTGGAAGCCCCATGGGTCTCTGCGTTCTTCTGTTGGAAGCCTCTTCCTGTGGCTTCCACGGCTGAAGGTGAAGATGTCCCCATCTGAAAGCCTTTGGCTGTCCCCTTCCACCACCACCTCCGCCTTGCAGGTCCTAAGCTCCCTGAACTGGAGCCTCAGTGTGGACATCACAGAGGCGTCCTTCAGCACTGTGTGATGTTTTTACCCTGTTTGCTTTGTGAATAAGCATGTGTTGAGTGTCTTTCCTGCTGTAGCTCACCTGGAGTGAGTTCCGTGCCAGGTGAGTGGAGAGCCCTGTGAAGATCCCATGCTCAGCCACTCAGCTGACACACCCAAAGCACAGGGCAGGACAGGGACGCTGTAGGACCCAGGTGGATGAGACAGGGGTGTTACCGCACCGAACATACAGTGTGTGTTAGCATTTGGTGGTGTTGGCTCAGTTTCAGGGGGACTAGAAGTGCAGCCATGTGGGGTAGGGGACAGGACATGGGCAAAGGTAGAAGTATGTGGGGGCAAAGTCTGTCAGTGGATACCAGGGGCTGAGGGTGACTATTGAGGGCTGGGGTCACCCTGTATCCTTCCCACCTAAGATTAGGTGCTTCCAGGTTAGAGTCTCAAGCCCTACCTCTCTATGGCCTCTGCCTCATCGTTTCTTCAGCTCTGCGCCCCATCCCTACCATGAAGACCCTCAGATGTACCTCTGACCCAAAGGAGCACTGGTTGGACCCCACCTGCCTAGAGCCCGTCTGGCCATTCCATGTCCTTTGCTCTCTGCTGGGAGGTCCTCATGAAATGTTGGCCTTGCCTCTGGCAAATTCAGACTGTTTGAGTTTGTCCCATGTCCTTCCCTGGCGACCCTCAGTGCCACCTGTTGACATCCCTGGCATTCTCTAGAGAGGCCAGCATTGTTCTCCTATAATGCACAGGCCTGGACCTAGGCTCTGTGTTGTCTGTAGGCAGCCGTTGCTGGGACCCTGGGTACCCAGGCAGTGCCCCTGGTCGTGGGTAACTGTTCTTCTGGAACTTTTGCCAACCACCCCACAGGCTCTATGCAAGGAACGGCCTTGAGTCAGTCCCCTGCCAGTGGAGGATCAGTAAGGCCTCTGTGTGGTCTAGTGGAGCTTCTAGGGCAAACGTATGTCCGCTTCCGGGGGCTGCTGTGACAGCCCACGTCTCCTTGCCCACAGTCTGGCATCACAGTGGTGACAGGCTGTTCCCTTCTTGGGGCTCTGGGCAAGAATCTGTTTCTAGCCTCTTTCCTGGTACTGGCAGCTGCTGGCCATGCCCAGCATTTCTTGGCTTGCAGACTTATCGTGGCAGTGCAGATCTCTGCCTCAGTTGTCACATGTAGCTCCCACGTAGCCTCCTTTCCTGTTCTGCCTCTTCTAAGGGCACTTAGGGTTAGTGTCCACCCCAGTCGAGGGCCATCTGGCTTTGAGACCCTAAATCACATCTGTAAAAACTCTCTTTCTAAATGAGGTCACATGAGGGACCATGAAACCACTACAGTGCCAGGGGAATTCTCAGGAAAGTAGATGCTGGCTCTTCCTCTCATGGGTTTTGTTCTATGTGGGGTCAACTCCCTCCTGTGCCAGGGTTAGGGAGTGACTGGACCCTGTGAAGTTTAGGGATGGGCAAGGTGCGTTGGGTGACTCCAGAGTGTACCCAGGTGGTATGGAGAAGGTGTGGCACGTGTTTGTGTCCTCGTTCCCCATTGTGGCCACCGGCTCTTTGCAGACAAAGAAACAGAGACTCAGAAACCAGCACTGCCTAAAGCCCCATAGCGCCACAGGCTGAGACTGGGGATCAGGCAGACTCTAATCCCTATTCACACCCAGGCTTAGGGATCCCGGGCTCTTAAAGGCTTCCAGGAACCATGGGACAAGTGTGGCTTCTGCGTGCTTGGATACCCCCCCCCACACACACACACCTGTGATGTGACTCTAGCTCAGGTCAGAAGTAGGGCAGGCGCCTGGCTGTCTGAAAGCTGCTATCCCAACAGGTGACTTCAGGGGTCAACACTTCCCACACTGAGATGTTCCGTTTCTTATAGGTGAGGGCTGGGTGGAGGGAGTGTGACCCAGCATGGCACATGGAGGCAGCCTGCTTAGTCAGTCAGTCAGTCTCAGGCTCTCTCCTCTCTCTCTCTCTCTCTCTCTCTCTCTCTCTCTCTCTCTCTCTCTCTCTCTCTCTCTCTCTCTCTCTCATGTGTGTGTCCATCTGTCTCTGTCTCTCTTTCATATCCTCATTTAGGTCTACCAGAAAGAGAACCCAAGCCCTCACCCCCCCCCACATTCCCAGGTACCCCATGTGTTGCTCCATGTTCTAGGAGTGTTACAGACACACAGAGCAGCGAGTGCCACTTTCCGAACACTGTGAGTAGATGCTCACAACATCCCGGTTGACGTACAGATGTAACTGTGCTGCCCAGATGTCAATGGTGTGCCATGGGTACAGCTTTAAAGTAGGGTTGCTGGGCCTTGGAGGGTCCCCTCTTTTCTCAGCTAGCCCCACTGGTTAGCCCATGGGGTTCACACAGTCCTGCTGGGGATCATGGGGGAGGCGGGGGCGGAGTGACGTGGCTCAGGAATCTTCACTTCAGATCGGGAGGAGATGGAGGCCCACTGAGAAGATGGCAGTGGGGGCCTACGGGACTGCATTAAATGAGAGGGCCCCAGTGCCGTGATTGCCACCCCCAGCTCTCTGGTCCACTCTGGAGCACCTCCAGCGGCGGCTTGCAGCATTTTACCCTACCCTGTTGTGGGGACACTCCCCACCCCACCCCCACCCCATCTTCCTATTGTATGGGTGTGTGACTTCTCTGTCTGCCTTAGATAGAAAGGTGGCCTTACATACAGCTAGCACCTCTCTCCCTGTCAGAGAGGCCAGGGAAGGTAGAAAGCGCCCTCGCCCTCCACTACCACCTCGCCTTGGCCAGGAACAGGAGACTACAAGGCAGACCAAGGCCCAGCTGGGACCTCACAAGAAAGGCAGCTCCCAAGTGGGGACTGGAGAGCCCCTCCCCTCTGTGTCACAAGCGTCTGCTCTGAGGAAAAATGCTGACATGCGCCTGGCCAGCTCCAAGGCCCTGCCAGCTGGGCTGGAGGCAGCTGTGATGAATGAGTCTCAGGAGGTGTTGGGAGATGGCTGCTGCTGGGGCTGGTGAAGCCGCCCTGCCTCTGACCCCTGGAGAAAGGACAGCGGGGTCTGCCCCAAGCCAGGCCACTGTTCACAGCCAGATGAAGATGGGAGGAGATCCCGAGGCTCTGTGGAGCTTATGGAGTGGAGGTTAGGATCTGGGGTGGTGGGGTAGGGTGGGAGAGGACAGTTCAGCTCCACAGGCCAGGTGAGAAGGGGGATTCCCCTCTCAGGGCCTGGAACACCAGGAATTCTACAGCCCCTATCCCAGAGAGTACACATCCAATCTTGGGTTTCTCTCCTCCCCTTTGAGATCAATACACTGCCCTTGATGTCACCCTGGAGGTGACACATGTGTCTTTTTAAAAACTTATTACATTTATTAGCACTTCGTGTGTGTGTGTGTGTGTGTGCGTGTGTGTGTGTGTGTGTGTGTAAAACTCAGGTCATCAGAGTTGACAGCAAGCATCTTTATCCATTAAGCCATCTTGCTGGCCCAATTAAATGTGTCCTGACACCAGAACTTAGCCTTGGCTCTGTTCTATGCTATGGGGCATTGATCTGAGGACCACGCATAGCGCTCCCTCCACCCAGGGTGTGCCAGAGCCCTGGCCCCACACTACAGGGATGAGACTGAGTGGCTCTGCCTCATCTTACAATCCTCAAACAACGTCATGGCTAGGTGGGGAGCATGGGAACCAGGAGAACGTGGGCGAGGTGGCCCACAGTTTTGCTTTTCCAATCACCATGATGCCAAAGGCAGCTGGTAAGCACCCTCTTACACTGCACTATGAGCCCTGCCCTGTACCCTTCTGCACAATGCCTCTTTATACCCAGAGGCCTCTGATCACCATGATCAACCCTATGCATATTGAGGAAACTGAGGCACAGAGAGGTTCTCTTCCCTTGCATCCCTATATCCCCATCTGCTTTGGGCTTCCCTCTAGTCCCTGCTGGCCTGGCCTGTGGTGCTCAAGGGCTTCAGCTGTGGGAGTAGAACCAGCCGTCTCTCAGACTCTCAACTCTAGACACACAGCTGTGCTTTTCTGCTTGATCTGGGAGACATTTGTGAAGAGGCGGGGTTCTGTGCTCAATGGGTAGTTCTCAAGGAGGAACAGAGGCAGGAACAGAGCCATAAAGACACGCTGGAATGAAGGATATGAGTCTGTGGGGACCCTGAGGAGCCAGGTAGCAGGAGCTGAGCCCGAGTTTGCAGGAAAATGGTATACAGATGAGCCAGCACTCCTCTAACATGTAGGAGAGCCTTTAGAGGGTCAGGACACTCAGGGGCGAATGTCACACTGTGGCTGAAGACTCATTCCAGGCTGGGAGCCTGAGAACCTGAGGTCCCTGCTGGCCCTGGGACACTGTAGCCTGCCGTCTCTGCCTACCCAATGGTACTCACTCACCCTGAAACACAGCCTCAGGGCCCAGACGTAAACAGAAAGGCTTGTCTAGGATGACATCCCTGCTCACTTGCCCTGAGCATTGTCTCCCCTGCTTCCTGGAACTGAATGATGTCTGTCATTTTCTCTTCCTGGGTCTTACAGGCTAAGTCTGAGCTGCGGGCAGAAAGGGAGACTTTCTCCAGCACGGGGCTTTGAAGCCGAGAGAGTTCAGTTCAGGGAACAACCAACCTTCCCTAGCAGAGCCACCAGCCACAGCCCATGTGGGTCCCTTGAGTTTATTAGGAGACGGTGTCCCTTCCTGCAGGTAGAAGCCTGCCTTGCCCATGCCTGCTGATGAGCGCTTAGAAGGTGCCATCACACCCAGGTGCTCCTGTGTGATGAACAACTTAGACAACTGTCCTTGGCAGCCCTGATTGCAGTCAGACATTCCCAGCAGGCTCTGGGAAGCTGAAAAGACAAGCTGGGAGGCTGCTGGTGCAGCCTGGAGAGCTCAGGTACCCCCTTCTGACATCCTGCTCTGACATCCATACCCTGTGAGGCCTGAGCAGGAATGTTGCTTTTGTGTGCCGATAGCTTAGAGGAAACGGTCCTTCAATCCAGTGTGATCATAACTCAGACAAGAGCATCAAGGCCCCGTAGGGTGTGAGGCTTGGATGAATTCTTATGAGGACTCCATATATAGGAGGAACCTGAAACTGCCCCTCTGAGGAAGCCAGGCCGGAAGGTGGATGGCCCAACTGCCACTGCTCTTCCTAGGAGCTTCTGGGAAACCTCTTGTCAGGCCACAGATCCGGGAGTTCCTGGTATTCTATTGGTAGGGTAGGTAGGGGGACCCTGGGCTCCTACCTGGGACACACCTTCTGAGGATATGTCACCCTGGGTGGGGGGAGGGCTTCCCTCTGCTAAACCCATCCCCAGTCTCCAGCCCTTACCTGGATAAGGTCCTCTCATACTGGCTGAGATACCAAGGTCCAGGGCAATGCTCACCTAACGACACCTGTGTCCTTGAAGTAGCATACAGTTCCAGGCACCCATAGGACCCTCCAGGGAAGCCCAGGCCCAGCCTCCAGGGATTCTGACTGGTTCTGCAGAGGATGATAAACACAATCTTGTCCTTGAGGGCAGGATGACAGGGTGACCCACTGCATAGCTCTCAGTGAGATGAGAGACTTCGCAAGAAAACTGTGCAGCCAGCCTGGCGATGTTCAGGCACCAGGGTGTTGGGATGTCTCAGTACCCATGGCTGTGGCAGAGAATAAGTTCAGGAAACCAGGGAGGGCCTCTGAGCAGGCAGGTGGGCAACTGAGACCCCAGCCCACAAGGAAAGCATTTCGCACAGTCTGTGGGGAGAAGGAGCCTGTGAGTGGGACCCACAGCTGAGGGAGTGCTTGCCTTGAGACAGAGCCAGCCTCAGCGGAACCCTGCTGTACGAGGTGCTGTGCCTGTGGGGAGCTGGCTTCCCCTGGTGTCTCCATCTCAGGACTACTGCCATTCCAGTGTCTGATTCCTTGTTGAAGAGCTCTCCTGGTGTTCCCACCCACAGCATGCAGAAACATTCTGTCCCCCAGTTCTGAGTCAAAACGGCAGACTTCGTTGGCAGAAGATGTCCTGTAGGACATAATTCTCCTCCCTGCCCTCCCCGCCCTCCCCTCCCTACTAAAACCCTCCGCAGTCTATTGGACTCTTGAGGTGGAGCCCCCTAGTGGTGTGGTGGTATGGGATGTGTAGCTAGGGCCCTGCCAGGCGTGGGATCCCTGTGAGGCCTCCTTGGAGGCGGGGGTGGTTGGAGACAGTGTGTATGCAAGCAAAAACCTGGTTTGGTGGGAATTACCATCCCTGCCGTGGATCCCAGGATAACCCTGAGAGGCTGCCGTGACTCTACCCCTCCACCGTCTGCTAAAGTCCGCACACCTCCACCTCATCCCCCCACGTGACATTACTGTCTTTGCCCCGGTGGCTCTGGAGAGCAGCAGCTCGCCCTTTCCTCCTCCTCCCCACCCAGATCTCAGGCTCTCAGCCACCGTGGTTTAGTGGGCGGGAGGAGGAAGGCAGTTGGAGAGCTGCTGAGAGCCTGCTTCTTGGCGTCTCATCTCAGGACTAGGTGGGAAGGGGAGGCCAGCACGGCCCCAGCAGGGGCCTGGAGCAGGGCATTGCGGCCCCAAGGAGAAGGCCATTCTTCGGGGGCAGCTGTCACTCAGGCCACACGTGTACAAACATCAGGGTCTCAGAAGTCTGGGGCTGGGAGTGGGAGATGACCCTGCAGCCGCCCCCAGGCAGGGCTCATCCCTAAGCCAGGAGTTCAGTGGGGGCAGGGAAAGGCGACAGGGAAAGGCCCCACCTGGCCCTGTTTCACCCTCCCTCCCTCCCTTCCTCCTCTTCCCACTCTCCCCTCCCATCTCAGATGGAAAACACAAAAGGAAAATGAGCCAGGGCCCAGGTCTGGGGAGCCCCAGCCCGCAGGCTTAGAATGAAAAGCGGCCCCAATTAGAGGCTTTGGAGCCGCCAGCTTGATGCTCCGCAGTTGAACTGTCACTGTGGAGCCTTAATTAGCAGCGGTGGGGGAGAGGTCAGGACGGCTCGCAGTCTTGACAAGCGTTATCAAGTGCACGGAGTAGGGCGGGCAGGGAGCCTGGGGAGCGGAACAGTGACCGAGGTGAGACTGGAGGGAGCAGGGGTGCAGAACACAGGAACCCCCCTGAGCCCTGAGCCTCCCGGACTGCCACTGTGTTGTCCTGTGATACTCCCATACATACTCAGGCATCTCAGAGCCACTTCATCCCTGTCAATAGAGAACCATGGGAGGCGTGGTCACAGCTAACTCCAAATCACCTGCCACTCACTGTCTGGAAGCCCCTCCCAGAGCCCCCTGGTCTCTGTAGCCCAGAGGGGGCAGGGCAGCATGCTGCACTTGAAGACCTGCCTGTCTCTGCCCCAGGCTTTC
Source organism: Pachyuromys duprasi (assembly GCA_028658305.1). Taxonomy (NCBI): domain Eukaryota; kingdom Metazoa; phylum Chordata; class Mammalia; order Rodentia; family Muridae; genus Pachyuromys; species Pachyuromys duprasi. The sequence goes on from CM053744.1 coordinate 55,170,910, forward strand.
AGTCAGTGTTTCCTTTGGGAGGGGTGGATGGAGACTTCAGCAGCCCTCTCAACTCCCGCTACTTGGCCCACCTCCTGCAGGCCAAGCATGCTTCCCCGCACCCCAGTCCTCAGCTGTTACTCAGAAAAGCAGCCATCCGTTTATTTTGAACTGATAAACCACCATCCGCCTTTGGTCTTCCTGTTCCCATGTTCCTCCTGTTCCCATGCTCCTCCTGCTCCTGTGTCTGTGGTCCTCCTGCTCCCGTGTTCCTTCTGTGCCCGTGGTCCTCCTCAAGTCCCGGCCTGTGAAAAGCTGGGGGGAAAAGCTAGGGGAGGCCACCTGGCACCTGCCAGGCTGGAGCCCAGGGCTCTGCAGTGGCCTGACTGTTGGCACCCTAGGGGTATGAGTCAACCCCCAGGCCTCTTGTACCAGGGATAAAGCAGCAGGCTGATAACCAACAGGCAAAGAGCTGTGGGTAGGGTATATTTCCACAGTCTTGGTTGTGCAGACGGGGAATGGTAGGGAGCTCTTCGGCCTTGGCCCTGTTTCTCACCAGCCTCTCTCGTAGCTTTCTTCTGCTGAACCCTACAGTGTCATTTCCCCCCAGGTAGGTGAGGAGAGTCAGGAAGCACCACAGCCCTCTGTCTGTCTCTTGGAGGGCTTAGCTAGACTCTGATGAGACCTAGGGACAGTGAACAGCCAGGATCCTGGAGGTGCTCCATCCAAGAGGCTGGACGGCCACTCGAGTCCCTCTGAAGTGGCTCTAGTGACATGACGGGGGATAGTTGATGGTCCCAGGACAGCTCCTTGTGCTTAGGGTTGGGGTCCTGCCTTTCCCACTGGCTTCTTCATCCAGGTGGGTCGGTATGGGCAGGGTGTAGACTGCCCTCTCCCTGGCCTGCCAGCCATGCCTGGCCTCCTCTCCGTGTGCACTCACTGCCTGTTTGAACAGCAGCTTTGAAAGCTTTCTGCCTTTGGGGAACTCAGGAGGAGGCATTTGTGGAGAGGTTCTGAGGAGTTGATTATAGTCCAGTGGGTAGAAGGAGCTTAAGGACAAATCCAGGCCATCAGATGTCGGCTTAGGCGATTTCCAGGGCTCCCCCAGTAGCAGAAGTGGGGGGGGGGCAGCAGCTCTGACAACCAGGGAGGCCTTTTTTCTGAGCCAGGCAAGCCTCCAAAACTTGCTTTTTATTTCCGGTTTGTTTACCACTTCCCCTTGCCTGGCTCCCTCTGGCTGTTGTTCCTCCCTGCTCCAGGCTGGTAGAAAGAGAGGGACCTTAGCAGTCCCGTAAGGGCCCTCACCAGCTGTGTGACCTTGGCCTGGTCACACAATGGCTCAGAGCCTCAGTGTCCCCAGGGTAGATGGGCAGCATGGTCACAGGGCTCAGATATGTACCACCATCTGCCAGGCAAACCTCCGCTTGGCTGGCTGCATACAGTTGGTCAATCCTGTGGCCTCCCCTCTGCCGTCCGAGTCGCCCTGTACAGCTGTGTGCCTGGTCTCCGCAGAGTTAGCCAGCTGTCCCTCGGTTTCATTCTAGAGCCCAGCTAGAGCAACAGGGAGCAACTGGGGAGACCTACTCAGGAAGCGGTGACTCAGTGGGTCACCCGGTGCTTGGGCTCCACCCTTTACCCGTGGCCCCGCCATCCTTCTGTTGGTCTTGCAGGCCAGCACTGGCTTTGTGTCCTCTCAACCCTGCAGATGTGAAAAGTGAGGGCAGCACAGGGCTCTGGGTGAGAAAGAAGCTGTGGGACACAAGTAGTCTGACCCAGTCGTGTCCGTAGCCGCTGCTGGGCTTCTTGTATAAAAAAGATGTAGGGCGGCCCTTCCTTACCCATGATACAGCAAGGTAAGACGCCTCTGCAGCTCACAGTATCCAGCCCTGGGCCTACCCTGGGCCTGCCTGACTGCTCCATGCCACTTGGACAAGGGATACGTGTGGAGTGGCACTGAAAAACCATGAAGTGTGACAGCAGAGTGACTTGGATTCTCGTTGCCCCAGCTTGTGGCTTGGAGACTGTGGCTAGAAGACTCACGGGGGGTGGGGAGGGGAGACATGTAATAAGGCCTGTCGGCTGCCCACCTCAGCGAGGAGCCCACCTCTTCACTCCCCCATACCTCAAGGCCCAGCCTGACTGCTACCACCTCCTCCTCCAAGGAGCCCTTCATATTCCTCAGCCTTCACTCCTGCTTCCCTCTGGTCTCAAGGCCTGTGTTAGGTTTTTCTCAGTGTAACCTACAGGCATACACATCTCTCTCCATCACTAGTCCCTTATGGGAAGAATATTTTAGTCATCTCCGCCTCCTGGGGTGCTGAGTATACAGTAGGTGCCCCATAAATACTTGCTGGATGCCTAACAGCTGATGGCGCTTCTGGCTGGGCCAATGATTTTTTTTTTCTGTTCTGAGATATTCAGCTGGCACTTTGAGTTGGGACCTCATTCATCAGTCCGAGCCTGTGAAGGTGTGTGGGGAGTCCCCAGGGGTGGGTGAGTTCACAGTGCTGGTGTGAGCTTGGGCTCGGGAAGGCAGAGAATGTGTTGGAATAAAAGCTGCTGCGGTGTTGACATCTGTTATCAAATGGCAGGATCTAGCGTCACCTAGGAGACTAGCCTCCAGGCATGCCTGTGTGTGTGTGGGGGGGGGGGGTCTCTAGATTAGGGTAACTGAGGTGGGAAGACCCCTGCTCTCCGTGTGAGTGGTACCAGGCTGAGGTCCCGGGCCGTGTAAAAAAGAGAGGGTGCCCACAATGTGACCCACTGCCTCACATTCCCGCCTTGATGGACTGTACCCTCACACCAGGAGCCACAGTTTCCCCTCTATCGCCAGCAGTGAGAAAGGCTCTCCCTGAAGCAGGAGGGGTTCCAGGGCCTAGTGACCACTGTGGCCCTTGACACAGCTGTCAAGCTCAGGCCAGACTGGGCTCTGCTATTAAAACTTGGTGGCATCAAGGGTCCCAGTGGCAGGTAGAGGCAGTGGCATTGGGTGGGAGAGACGGGCAGTCCTGTGAACACTGGCACGTGTGAATGCTCAGGTGGCAGCGCTGGTGTGTGTCGGAGGGTGATCGACGGAGGTGGTTTTTTTCTGCTTGCAGCTTGCAGGCAGTTAACCAGACAAACCATGTCCAGGCTTGTCAGAGAAAACAGGAATCCCTCTTAAAGACTCTCAGGATGGGAGGAGGAGGCCAAAGAAGAGGCAGGACAGAGTTGCAGGGTCGTGGGGTTCCCAGCTCAGCTGGCTCAGAACACCAGCGCTGTGCTGGCCAGCAAGGGGCAGCTGTGTCCCTACCCAACTACTCCTGTTGATCTGGAGCCACACAGGGGATATGGCATCGAAGTGCCTCTTGCCAGCTAGGCACCCACCAGCACCTGACTGGCTCCAGCTTGTGTTACTGTGAAGCCACTGACATTTGTTCGCTCCAGAACCTGGGCCTGCCAGCATCACTCTTGGAGTCTTGTGCGGATGTAATTGGCTAATTACTTCGACTCCTCCTGTAGATTCTTCATTTATGCCTGCATTCGATGGGAAGACTCAGACAGTGGGACCAGAACTCCTGGGTTCGTCTCTCCCTTCTCTTATCTCTCCACTAGTGGCTGGACATCTTACAGGGCCGAGGTCTCTCAGAGAGACCTAAGAAGCCCATCACCTTTGCTTATGATGATCTCAGGAGTCAGATGGTATAGTGTCTCTTCTACTGTGGGTGGCCCAGGTTTCATGGAAAGGGCCTGATGGAGAAAGTGTGTCGATTTGCATACTTCTTTTTGAAATTTCATGGCTATCAGAGCATGGTCCTTCCATATCCCCTGTGCTTGGTCCCCAGTGATTAATGCGGCCACTGCCCCTCTCTGAGACCTTTGCAGGTGGTGCCAGGCACTGGCGAAGCTGCACTCACACACCTGCCTGCTCTGTGTCCCTGTAGACCCCCTGTGGAAGGTGCCTCCTCTGTGGGGTCCACAACTTACCTGCCTGGAGTGCCTCTGATCACAGTAGTGGAAGCTACAGGGAGAGATCCAGGCCCTTTCATGCCCATGGGAAGCCATGGTCTATAGCCCAGGAATGCTTTGCTAGATGCACAGTTTCTCCCACCCACACTGCCACAGGCTGGTTGTTGGCAGAGGGAACTGTTGTTTCCCACCGATATCTAAGAGCACATGCTCTGGGCAGAAAGGGAGGTGTCGGAGAGCCCCTCCGTAGGCTGTTGTTCCATGGAGACCCTTGCTTCAGCCTTGGAAGAGGTTCTTCGCTGATAGAATTAGACGAGGGAGTCAAGATGAGGTTACCCTGGGTGAAGTTTATCATTTCAAAATCCCAGGATTGTGGGGAAGTCAAGATAATGAGGACACTGGCCCTGAGGACAGTGCCTTGCCACCCACCTGTGGGGCTGGGAGAAGTCAGCAGATCTGGCCAGAGGGAGGTAAGGTGGAGGAAGAGACAGTATCCTGGGAGAGTCCGCAGCTGTTCAGGGAGAGCCCCCAGGGCCCATATTCAACAAGGCCCCCAGTGATGGTGGTCAAAAGCTGAAGGCTGCTCTTGCTGCTGCCACTCAGTGCTCCAGGGCCATCCCAGACTGGGCTGAGACTCCACTGTGCCCACAGGAGCCTCGGGAGTTGCCAGCTATCCCTAAACCCTCCCATTAAACCAGCAGCTTGGGCTGGCTGGCCTCAGTCTTCTACTGCCTGGGTGATTTGCAGGTGTGCCCAGAACAGGGGACAGTGGTCCTGCTCATCTGACCCTACCCCTCTCTAAGGTTCAGGGTTCCTGCAGATATGTGGCCCTGTGGACTTGAGCTAACCATGAGCTAAGAAAGACCTGGGGATGGGATTAGCAATAGCCCTTAGCAAGCAGGGACAGTAGGGACCCAAGGTTACTTCCTAATGACCTGCTTGGGGTCTGGATTCTAACAGTCCTTCATGCTGCCTTCTGCTTCCATGTGCCAAGGCGGCCTTTGCCTCTGCTCCTGGGGTTCCCTTCACTGCTTCTTATTGGGGTCCTCGGCTCACAATGCCAGTGGTCCACCTCCAACCCAGCTGGAGTCTCTGTCAGGCAACATGGGCTGGGCTAGGCCATGCAGGTGCCCCAGGGAGCCCTCCCCCAGTTCTGAGCTCCCCCTGTAGCCTCTGAATGAAGGAGTCCCAGGTCCCAGGCGATGTGTCTTTTAATTAGAGACAATTAAAGCCATCAAGTGGTGGTTTGGTACCTTCTGGAGAAGGAAGCAGAGAGTGCAAACGGAACCTAAAAAAAGAAAAGAAAACCCAGTGAATTTTTAACAGTGATTATTCTCTGGCACATGGCGCGCTGCCATCTGGCAGGCTCGCAGCCCGCCCAAGCTCTGTGCAGGTGGGGAAGGGGCACCACTGGCTCCTGCTGCCAGCTTGGTACTCCTTCTGTGGCACTCCAGGGAGCCTGGTCGTGCCAGAGGACCACAGTGGGCCCTCCCCTTCCTGCCGTGGCCCCTCAGTGCCCTGACCCAGACCTGGAGATATCCAGCCCTTGCTAACCTTCACAGGGTACCCAGTTCTCATCATGTCTGTTGGTAACAGTTCCCCCATGGTTCCTTCAATGCTGAGGGCCACCTTATTCCAGTCATGGGCATCAGAGGCTATGGGGGTTCCTACCTCAGCTGACCATGGTTTAAAATGAAGATGGGGGCGCTAGGGCTGTAGTTCAAATGGTAGACCATTTGTCTAGCATGCACAGAGCCCCGGGGTTCAATTCCCAGCGCCACATAAACTGGTTATTATGGGCATGCCTCTAATTCCAGAAGGGTCAGAAATTCAAGGACATTTTCAGCTACATTGAAGGTCAAGACCAACATGGCCTACGTGGGTCATATCTTTAAAAAAAAAAAAAAAGAAAAGAAAGAATGCTGGAGATATGACTCATCAATTAAGATACAATGCCCTCTTCTGGCATCTGTGGGCACTGCACTCATATGGTACACATACCCACAGAGAGACACACAAGCAAATTGAAGAATAATGACATTGCTGATGATTGGGGTTGTTATAGGTCCTGTGCATTGTGGGATATAGAATGACTTCCTCGTCTTTGAGCATTTGCTGATCACATGCTCCAGGATGGCAACTAAAGATGTCACTTGCTTGGTGTTGGGGGGGGCAGCTGGGGGGCTGCACAGAGTGGCCCCAGATGCACTTGTTTCCTGTGGTAAACAAACCACCAACACAATGGGAAACAACAGAAATCTAAACCTCTGCAGGCCAAGCCCCAAATGAAGAGCCCCTAAAGGGTCTAGAAGACACTTCTTCCTGCTGCTTTTGGCTGTTGGTGGTGGCCAGCATTCCTTGGCTGATGGCCACACCGCTGTAAACTCTGTCTCCACGTTATGTCCTGTCTTCACCCCTGAGCCCAGTCCCTTCCTTGTATGAATGCCAATCACACAGGCCTCAGGGTTGTTACTCCTGTGTAAACCTTTGTTGTTTGTTTGTTTTCCCCCATACTAGGGATGGGTCCCACGCTTTATACAACCCCCCCCCAAGATACACAGGTGCACCACAATCCTCAAACTTATCTCTATTAACTTTATCTTCAGAGAACCTATTTCCACACTACCAGTCCTGAGGTTCTGAGTGCAGGTTCTAGGGGTACAGATCTGCTAAGCTCTGTCCAGCAAGTGGCTCCAAGTCAGGAAGGAGGCGATGCAGCCCAGGCTTCCTGAGGGGGCAGGCTAGTTTCAGGTGTATTGGGTGGGAACTGAGGCCTGAGACCTCTGTGACCCCATTGCCCATTCTGCATCCTTTTGTTGAGACCTGGTGGGCCTGGGGCAGAAGTGGGGGTTCACTCATGCAGGAAGCAATCTCCTGCGGCTCTGGGATCCAAGACAGCTTCCCTGATGACCCCCAGGCTGTGCTCCTAGAACCTCTGATGGGCCCTACTTGAAATCAAATCGGGGGTCAGGAAAAGGGGCCCATGCCGGGCTGCCGCGGGTGGTGGCAGTGGGTTACCTGTTCTGCAGCACCGGTGCCGCGTGGGTGGCCATGAATGGAGGAGGGAGCAGGCAGGGTTTGGTGAGTTTCAGAGACTTGAGGGCTGCCGAGAACACAAGCGGTCTGCAAATCTGGGTGATGCTGTGAAGAGGGACAGAGGGACACCGGAGAAGACGTGCTTAGGCCTGTTGGCCTGGACCCTGGTGCCCAACCATCAATCAGAAGCAGTCCCAGTAAGTCAGGGGGCATGCTCACTGGCATGACACATCTCACCCCCTCATCCTGCTTGTTCCACTATCCTTCTCTTCCCTTCCTGTGTCAAAGCACGCCTGCCGTGACTGGTTTTCTGGGTTCTGCCTGCCAGGATTCCTCTGCATCCACTATTCCCAACTTCTGGTGTGCATTTCCTAGCTTACTGCACGGCGGTTTCTTAAGTCTCCTGACTCACTGCTGAGTTGCGGTAGCGTGGCACCGATGGGTCCCTGTGGCTCAGCATCTACCTTGGAGCCTGGACCACGTGCCCAACACAGGTTCCAGGCAAGTACTGGTCTGTCTGCTTACCACCTCCCATAGAGAATAGCAACACCCAGTTGTTCTGCCCTGGGCTCTGGATGGATGCAAGACTGGCCTTGGGGGTTAGACTTCAGTTTGAGTGAGATCTAATTCACGTGCTATAAATTCTCTCCTCCGTTTCTTTGAGATAGGCTATGACTGTGTAGCTCAGGCTGGCCTGGGCCTCTCAGTGCCCCTGCCTCACTTTCAGACACACTTGCCTCTCTGATGATATCCTCACACTCAGCCTTTAGCACCACGCTTTCAAATCTCACCATGGCAGCGTGTCTTTCAGCTTTGTTCCTGTTTATGGCTGAGTAATAGGCCACTGTGTGCCCCGGCACCCTGTTGCTTCCCGGTGGGTAGGCGTTGCCTCCAGCGTTTGGTCACTCTCTCCCATGCATAGGGTGGACACAGGGTTTTCAGTTCTCTAAGCACTGGGGTTTTTAATTTGCTCACTTCTTGATAGACTTCCTGCTGACCCTGGGGAACACTGAGTACAGGGAGGAGCCCCTAGCCACCATGCACTGGACATCACCCAAGTCATACCTGTACCATATGGCAGTCCGTGTCCTTTAACAAACCCGAATTCCACATCCCACCCAGGCTTGGAGGCTGAAGTCAACTGCAGTTAACTTTTTGTTGTTTATTTTGAGACGAGGCTCTGTGTGGCCCCAGCTGGTCTTCCTTGCTGCACAGCCAAGGAGATGACCTTGAACTTCCAATCCTCCTGCCTCTTCCTCATGAGTGCTGGGTTTACTGGTGTGAACCCCATGCTCATTTTGTGTGATGAACGGGGTTAGGGCCAGAGTTTCACTTAAACAGGGGCAGTCTGGCAACCGCTCCAAAACCCTCTGACCCAAGGCTAAGCCTGCCCTCTTGGCTCCTCAGCACTATGGCCCCTGGTCACAGTAGGTCCAGGAAGACCCGCTGCCTCCCTGGCCACCCAAAGTAGATGACACAGCAGCAGCTCCTCTGCTCCATGTCCAATTGCTCTCCCTGGGGACCATGGGAACAATCCTCTGAGATGTCACCCCCACAGCAGGTGCAGTGGGGGAGGGGGACTGAGGCCCCTGGGAAGAGGGTCCAGGTATGGTGGATGAGCCCTCCAGGCAGTCCAAGAGTCCCCCAGTCTGATTTTCTGCTAGACACCCATTGGGTAGTCCCCTACCACCACCCCCCCCCATTTTCAGGTTGAAGCCAAGAGCTCTCCACCTGCCTCTGCAGTTCTGAAATAATCATCAGGCCAGCAGCTGGGCTCCGTGCTGAACCAGCACTTTAGTGTGTAGGTGTGTGTATGGGTGGGGAGGGGCGGTACAGGCAGAAACCACAGGCCAAGGTCCCTTCTCTGGATGTCGCCGTTGCCTCTCTGCTCAGGTTTCAGTTTTATTTTGTAACCTGCCTTGCTTGCTTCTCTCTAAGCTGACGGCCTTGTGCCTCAGGTCCCAGTATTTTTCCTCTCTGGGATCCACTGGGTCTGGCCGCCCCTGACATTGACCCTTCTTGAAACAGCCAAACCCCTCTCCCCTCCCATGCATCCATTCTGAGGCAGCTGAGAAGAGACAGACTTCCCGGGTTCAAGTTTAGGCTCCGCTGCTAGCCAGCCAGCTGCGCATGGCTCAGCCTTTCTTAATCAGTGATATGAAGACCAGGAGCACCTCCTTTTTTTGGAAAATACATCAAGATAAGCCATGTATGAACTACAGTTAGCCGCAGTAGCGGGAGAGTCTTGTGTCTCACAGGGAGGAAGAGGTAGAGGGATAGGGTGCTCAAGGAGGATTTTTGAGGGGTGTGTGGGCGTTTCTTGGATGCAGGAGGAAAAAATGTCAATCCAGTTCAAAGGAACCTTGTCAAGAACGGAAGTATAGGAACTGGGAGTGGTGGCACAGGCCTGTAATCCCAGCACTCAGGGAGGCAGAGGCAGGTGGATCGCTGTGAGTTCAAGGCCAGCCTGATCTACAAAGAGAGTCTAGGGCTATATAGAAAAACTCTGTCTCAGAAACAAAAAGAAAAAGGAAAGAAAGGAAGAATGAATGAATGAATTGAAGTACAGTGGACCCTTCCATGTGCCTTGGAACCATAGTTGTGGCAAAAAGCACAGAAAAGGTACAGTGAGAAACCCTCCCCCCATCAGGTGCATGATTGGGGTAGACTGAGACACAGAGAGGTTCCTGATGATACCCCAAGGTCACAAAGCTGTAAGAGAGTTGGGATGTGGTATAGCCCGTTGCCTCCACACCCCATCCTTAGCTGCCTGCACAGCATGTCTGTGGGCCACTCTAGTCCTTGCTCCTGCTTGGGCTGCTGTCATAAGACCTGATCCTGATGGGACCATCAGGGCCCAGTGGCTTTCTGTGTCTTACATCATTGGCCTTGGTGTTCTGGACAGAAAGGCTGTGGTTGCTCACAGCCCGCCTCTCTGATCCCAGCACAGATGGTTACGAAAGGCCTTTGTAAATGTTTCATGTTGGCTGTTGCTCCTACTCTGCTAGAAGGTTGCCAGAACCTGCTAGAACCTGCCAGAACACAGTGCTTGTGGCTGTGCCCAGCTCTGTCAGGTGAGAGAGAATATGTGCATGTCTCTGCTCAGGGCCCCCATTGGATCCAGGTTCAGCCCCGTGCAACTTCTGTGGCCTGGCACACTCCTGGGTCCACCCTGCAGCATACAGGCAACTATCCTACCTAGGAGCTTGGCAAAGCTCCAGCTACTGTCTTCCGCCCTCCTGGCTGGTCCTGGGGGATCCAGTGTCTCTGAGGCGGTGGGATGAGACCTGGGGCCGCCTGGCTGCACACCTGAGAAGGCACTGGCAAAAGCATGCGCTTAATTAACTGAGAGAGCAGCCAGTCCCCGCATAATCTGCCAGCGGGTGCCGACGGCTGCTATGTAAGTAGGGGTGCTGCTGTGTGTGAATAATTCAGACCTCAGGGACAGGCCTCAGCTCCTGCCCTCCTGCTCTGTGCCAGCAGTTGCCTGGTACCTCCCACGACACTCTGTGGCTTGTGCACCCAGGCGGCATGTGGGAGAGGTACTGTACCCTAGCTACACTTGCTCTCCGATGGAGAAATGGGCCTTGGGGAGACAGCCCCCTGCCTGGGGCTGCAGTGAGTCCTAGGCTCTTGTTCTGCACTGGGTGAAGTGGCTCTGGATTCCTGTGGGAGGCACAGGGACCATGAGCTTTGTGGAAAACACCCCTGGTGATGATCCGCCCCCCCCCCAGCCAGCATATGGGGCTCTGTGTCACCCCTTGTCTCTAAGGCCTTATGGAACCCATAGTTCCCTGCACCCATCAGAGAGCACCCTGGGGTCTGTTCCTGCTCAAAATCTCCAGGCCCCTTCTAGACATGAGTTAGCAGGAAGCCGAGGCAGGAGGATGGCTGGCCACAAGTTTGGGGCCAGTCTGGGTTGATTATAGAGTGAGTTTGAGACCAGAATGTCTGCACACATGTCACTCACGTGACAGAACCTGGTGACAGCAAGGTTGCCACGGCTGGTGCAGCAAGCCTGCTAGATTTGACTACTCACACAGCATTCGACTTCTCCAAATTTGACTGTTCACACAGCACATGCTCATTTCCACAGATGGGGACACGGAGGCACAGAGAGGCTTAGCCACCTCTCCAAACCACACAACTGAGTCAGGCCAGGAAATTGGCTTCTGGGCCAGGGCCTTCTAGCCCTACCCTGCTGCCTAGGCAGCCCCTTGTTTCTGATTTCCTCTTCATCCCACAGAGAGGAAGTTGTGAGTGTCAGAACATGTATTCTATGTATAAGTGTGTGTGTGTGTGTGTGTGTAAGAGAGAGAGACAGAGACAGAGTGGAGGAGCATCATGAGTTGTGTGAGAGGTGGGGGAGTTGCATGAGGTGTGTCTATGTGTGTCTATGTGTGCAGTAGGCCAAAGGCTGTGATTTGTTGAGCCTGGTGGGTGACCCAGCCCTTTCTTCACAGTCCTGGGGATGAGACATTCCTGACCCAGGCAGTCCTTCAGGGAAGGGGCTGAGCAAAACTCCAGGGTTCCCTGCCCAAGGTGGAGGGGCTAGGGCTCGGATGGAAAGGCAGTCTCATCAGTCTGCCGTCCCTTGAGGGTGGCATCACGGTTCCCAAGAGCGAGGCGACCCAATTACAAGAGCAATTAAGGGTACGCTGACGCACAGCCAGCAGCCGCGGTGCCCACCTCGAGAGTGACAAGCCGGCCCGGCGGGCTGTGTGCGTTTTAATCCAGGGAAGGCTCCCGTGTTAATGGGGCGAGCAGGCTCATTAGCTGTAATCCATCTGTCCTTAATGCGGTGGTGCAGGCTCAGCCTGCGGGAAGCCGGCAGCCCTTGCAGGAACTGCTGGCTGCAGGCAGGCCCTGCCGAGGAGGGCTGTACATGGCCATAGCAGGGTGGGGCTTGCTCCCTCTTTCCCTACTCAGAAAATGAAATAGAGGCAGGGTGAAGATCCTGGAGCTGTGGGAAAGGGTACTTGCTCCCCCGTGTTACAGTGGCCGTGGAAAGCTGGGCCAGAACCTGTCTCACCCTTCTGGATGGCAAGTTGCCTTGACTTTCTGGGCCTATTGATGCATTCTGGGAATAAATGAGTCCAGAACATGGAACATGGAGGTGGAGCCCCGGCCAGCCTTGACCTTCTGGCCTTCGCCTAGTACCTTAGGGCAGGTGGTAGAGCAAACCTCCCGTCACCTGAAGATTCTGTAGCAAACCCACAGCAGCCACGGAGTCTGTGCACATATCTGAGGGGCCTATGAGCCAGGGGATCTAATTGACTGGGACATATCTGTCGCTGACTGCTACCCAACCTGTCTTTTGGCCTTAGCTTCCTGGAAGGAACATGGGGTGCGGCAGAAGCGTCCACTCCACCCCTTCGTGGAGCTAGTATCAGGAACCAGCCTGCCAGGTTCTGGCCATCACAGACAAGAGGCATCTGGGCTGGAAGATGGTGTGGGAGGCTGTCGCCATGGCGACACCTCCTCCTGGGCCTGCTCCCTCACCCACTGGCTCTTCCTGCCTCCCCAAAGGTACTCAGCAGACGCAGAGAGGCAACCCAGTGGATGCTACAGCCACCCCAGCAGTGACCCAGGACTGAGCTGGGGGTGTTGCCCCCCCCCCACTCAGCCTCCTGGCACCGTATCCGTCAATAGTGGGGCAGACTCTGTGCAGTAATAGCGCAGGGCCTGCCGGGCAATTGATTTCAATCATTTTATAGAGAACCTATGTAAAATAAAAGGCCTTTAATCACATTTGTATCCATTTCCAGGCTCGGTAAATCAATTTGAATTGAGCTGGGTGCCACGGCCACAGCTGATTAGCGTGTATATATGGTCAGATGAATGGCCCCCAGCCTGCAGATGGGGGTGCAGCCATTACTGCCTGACACCCGCCCACCACAGGCCAGGTCCTCTCCTCCCTCTGGTGCCGAGGCTTTGTCCTGGTGGACCCTGAGGTTAGCCTCTTCCTGGCAGCCCAGTGACTGGAAGAGCTATTAGCTATGTGCCTGAAGTCCACGCAGCTAGCTTCCCCATGCTGTCCCTCTGGGAACTTCCCAGGGCCACCCTGACTGTGAGCTTCCATCCAATCCCCTCTGGGAATGTCTCTGGAGATTAGGAGTCTCCAGTTCCTTGGTGCCCTGTGAGCAGTGTGGTTCTTGCTTCCTGGAACTTGGGGGCCTCTCAGGGGATCCTGTGCCCTGGGATCTAGGCAGTGAACCCAGGACTGAAATGAGAAGAGGGGGTTAGAGACACGGGGATTCTAAGGTCAAGGAGGGGGTGGAGCAGGTGGCAAGGGGCACCAGGCAGTCTTAGGAGAGGGTGGGTGGGTAGAGTGCAATGAGCAGGTGGCTGTGAGCCAGGATTGGAGGTGGCCGGGGCACTGATCCCAGAGCAGATGTCAGAGGAGCATGCCCTGGGCAGAGGGCACAGAGCAAGAGCAAAGGCCACACCAGCCTGGGCTGTGAATGAGCACAGTTCAGAAGGCCCATACAAGGGGCATAAAAGGAGGACAGGCAGGCAGGGGTGGGCTCGTGGAGGAGAGTAAACAACAGAGGAAAGGGAAGACACGGCTGGCCCACGTGGACTGCCTAGAAACCACATGTAGACTATGATGTGGGCGTGAAAGCCAAATAAACCCTTTCCTCCCCGACTTGCCTTGGGTCATGATATTTCATCATAGCTATAGCAGAGGCAGAGATGGAGGGGCGGTCACACCGGGCCTGACTGAATGCAGCCTGGGCAGGGCCCCTTTCTCAGGATATGTAGTTGCTGGTGACATCTGGAGGTTTAGCAGGGGCAGAGTCCGTGCTGGCTTGAGCCAAGCGAGTAGCAGCTGCCTCCAGCCCCTTGTCCCCATATGTGTCCAGGACTGTTTGGAGCACCCCAGGAGCTGCTATGCTTCTGTGTCCCAGGAACCCCCAGGTTAGGAAGCTGGTTCTGAGCCTGAAGAGCAGGCTCATTAGCCATGCCCTGTAGCCACACCCAGTTGCCACACCTGCCCAATGCCAGTCATACCTGGCCAAGCCTAAGTTGGCTTGCTTTTCCTGCTCTTTAGAATAGGCTTTCTGGCTGTGATGGGACCTTGAGGGCAGGTTTGTTTGATCTATAAATAAGCTGGAGTCTGGCAACCCAGTCCAACACTGCTGGCCTAGAGCCACCTAGGTGCCCTACACAACCACCCCGGGTCCCACCCCTCTCCCTTGTCATGTTGTACTTGTCTTTCTAGAGAGTTGAGGCATGACAGTTATCACAGGCATACCCTGTGCCTGTTTCCTGCCCCTGACCCCAGGGCCTCTGTCCTGTTCACAGGTAGGCAGCTCTGCAAGGCAGGTTCTTTACTGTCCCCTTGAACAGATGAGTAACTGGGACCCAGAGAGCCTGGATAATGTGCCGAGGCTACAAAGAACTGAGACTTGAACCCAGGTATGTTCTGGATTCAAGATGCCTGTCCCTGTGGGTGTCACAGACTCCACTGAGGGGTGGTGACCATCCAGAGGGCTCCTGAGCCTGCCTGCTCTCCCTGAGGCAGCCTGCCACAGTGCTGGGTGAAGCCACAGAGCTGAGTGTGCTCCATGAGTCCGAGAGGAGCTGGTGCTGTGTGCACATGAGGGTGGGGAAGACAGGAAACTGAAAACTTGGACCGATCTGGTGTTGGAATGTACCAGAAGGCCAGGGGAGCCTGTGGAAGGGACATTGTCTCAGGAAGGAATCCAGTGAGAAGGGTGATTGATGTGAGAAAGCACCCCCCCCCAACTTGGCTTCTTCCCAGGAAGCTACCAGAAGCTTAATTTCTCAGATTACCTTGACCCATGACCCCAAAGCAGGCACTTAGTTGTCTCAAAACTTTATTTTTAAGATGTTGCAAATAAAAAAAAAAATGCTCGTGGAAATTAACCAGACCCAAAGACTAGACAACTCAATGAACTCCACAGTTAGCCTAGACATTGCAAATGGAAATTGAAGCTTCACACTGGATTTTATACATTCATTAGTGAATCTGTTGCATGCACCTATCCACACGAAAAACAAAATCATCCACGACCTGCACATTTGTTTACATATTGACGTGTTGTTGGCTGAGTTCTGCATATGAGGGGAAAGCTGAGCTTACTCTTCTGGGACTGGGAAATCACCTGATATCCATTTTAAAGTCCATCCGTCTTCCTGCACGCTCTGTGATTTTATTTTTCTTTAGAGCTGAATAGTATTCCAGTATACACAGCAAATTTTCATTATCCATTCATCTGTTGATGGGCTAGGTTGATTCCAACTCTCCATTAAGCTGAATCAAACTATAATAAACAGCCGCTTAAATTAAACAGCGTATTCTCCCACGTTTTGGTATAGGCAGGACCCCAGAGCTTGTCAGCTCTCTGTGGCTCCAGGTGCCTCTTGATGTCCTTGGCCTTTGTCTCTGTCTCTACCTATACCATCTCCTGTGTCTTTTTATGCTTAAAAATTTTTTAATGTGTGTGAGTGTTTTGCCTGCATGCATGTCTTTGTTCCACCTGTGTGCCTGGAGACTAGAAGAAAACATTAGATCATTGGGGTTAGCTGCAGCCACTTGTGAGTCACCACCAAATGGGTGCTGGGAACCTGGGACTTTGCCAGAGCTGGAAATGTTCTTAACCACTGAGCCATCTCTCCAGTCCCTTTTCCTTCCCCTTTGTTTGGGGACAGGTCTCACGTATTCCAGGCTGGCCTTGAACTCACTCTGTAGCCAACAAGGACCTTGACTTTCTGACCCTCCTGCCTCCAGCTCTTGAGCGATGGGCTTATGGGTGTGTGTGCCATGCCTGCTTTAGGTAGTGCTGGGAGTCAAACGCAGAGCTTTGTGCTTGCTGGCTGAACACTCTGCCTGCTGAGTGGCTCCCCAGTCCCTCCTGGGCTTCTGCACATGGCTCCAACCGTGCGGCTCTTTGGCCACCCTCTTTAGGGAGCCTCCCTTGCCCTGGCTCATGGTATCTGCTAAACATGTATTTCTAAATAAGACCAGGTCCTGGGACTCTGGGTGGAAATAAACTGGGGGAGGGGGTGTGGAGGGGACTGTGCATCCTAAGAACCTGAGACTTCTAGAAGAAGCTCTGGGTTCATGGTGGGACTGCCTCAGTAATGACTAGGACACACCTGGCAGGGTTTAATGCCTTGATGACTATATTGTCGC
>CM053744.1:55187135-55206269 GCA_028658305.1 Pachyuromys duprasi
TTGACCTGGCTGTGTGATCTGGTACATGGCTCAAACCACAAAGCCACTCCTTCAAACGACTCCCCCGAGTAACACTTTATGGTTAGTCCTCAAAAGAATAGTCTAGTCAAATGCTAACCTGCATAGGGAGTTAAAGACAAAGGAAGGTCTCTCAGAAATGGAGGAGGGGAGGTCAAGCTTGTGATCTGCAGGGACAGCTCGTTCTGCCCGAAAGGACACCCAGAGCCGGGGTAATTCATCCCTGTCCTCAGGTCTGACTCCTCATTTATCAAAAGCCCCTGCTGGCGCCTGCCTCCAGCATCCTCCAGAGGCCCCAGGAAGTGATTGCTGAAGGGCAGAGGTGGAGGGCTCCTGGGCAATACAGCTAGATGCTCCTGGTGGTGTTGGGGCGTGGCCCGGAGCAGGGATCTGCTGCTTCATTTCCCTGGGGCCAAGCACCCGGTGACAGTGACTTACCCCTGCTCCCAGGAGGTGAAAGGTGCTCTCTTTGTAGTCGGTGGTAATTCCCAGAATCATCCATCTCCCTGAGTGCCGTCCTAGGAAGAGTGATGGCGACCTTCCCAGCCGGCTGGCGGGGATGTTACAACAGGTTTATGCTTCGTGAGTGATAGCGTTTGCATGGTGACACCACCACGAGGCTCTCGGAGAGCAGGGTGGTAAACAGTCTCGCAGAAGCTTCCAAAGAGGATATGGAGGGGCAAGTGGGAGCTTATGACACCTCAGCGATGGGCAGAGGGCAAAGGGACAGCTGAGGTCTGAGGGCATGTGTGGGTGAGTCTGTGCTGGAGTGGCCATCAGTCCCAGTCTTGGGCATGTTCCACAAGGCAAGGGCAGCCCCAGAGCTGGCGGCATGGGTTTACCTGAGGTAGAGCTGGAGGCACAAGACTACAGCAGACAGTCATTTCAGATGAAGGTGCTGTGAGACACAGGTGGTGCCGCTTGTGCCCCAAAGACAGACACTTTGGTCCTGGGCCTCAGTTTCCTCATCTGTAGAATAGTTCTGCAGAGCTATCTATCAGGCCAGCTGAAGTAGGTGATCATAGGTGTGAGTCCTCAGCCATGCCCTGGCATAGGGCTTCCGGTCCCTAAAGGTGTCTCATAGTATCTTCCAGCAGCAGAAGCCACGTAGGTGCATTTCCTGGGTGGTCCACAGGGACCTGTGTGTGGAGGAGGCCAGGACACTGTGGGGACGATAGCAAGCCGGTATTCTCACCCAGTCTACAGGGGCTCCATCTCCAAGTCAGGCCTAGGCTTGGGCCAAATGAATACACACACAAACGCATGGCAAACAGAAATCCTGCCGCACACACACATGTATATCCACACCCGTGCACACCCATACTTCAAAGGCACACACACACAGATATACATACAGACCACACACACATGTATGTATGTTTGCATGTGAGCACAACATATCCTACCAGACACACAGGCACATGTCCACATATGTGTGCAAACTACACAGACACACCCCACCATAGCAGCACACACAACATACAGGTTCACATGGCATGAGCACGTATAAAACACTTAGCTAACCCAGAGGGAGATACATATCATGTAGATATTCGCATACACACCACACACAGGTGTATGTGACACAGGTGCACACACATCCAGATGCATACGAACACATACACACACACATTGTGCACACATACATGCTATAGCTATACAACACAGAGGTTGAACTGCTGGTCTTCCAGGATCCTGACCTCTCTACCACAGGGGCTGACAAGGGGAACATCTGGGACAAAGGGATGGCTGCCTAGAGGAGCCCAATTGTCCTCTCCCTGCCTCTGCAGACAACACCAAGTGGCACAAATGCGGAAAGAGCCTGGGATGTGACAGGGTTGCAGTGACTGTGCCCAGGGCCCCTATAGAGTCTGGAACTCTGCCCTCTGTCTGAACTGTGGTATGGCTGGCTAGGGACAGCCACAGGTAAGGCTGTCTAGGTTCCGGCGGCTGAGGAGTTTGGTCATGTGCGGAGGGACAGGCAGTGAGCACCCTGCTCTGGTGACAGGGACAAGAGAGGTAGTCTCTGCAGCCCAGCTAGAGTCAGTGGACCCTGGGTATCTGGGTGGAGGTGAGGAGTGTAGGTAATGTGAGCCGCCTTTGTTGGAGACATGGCTTGTCTGGGAGCTGAGGTTTCTGGGTTATGCTGAGAAGGCACCTACAATAGGGAGGAAGAAGGGGACAGCCTGGAGTAGCCCTGAGCACTAGGCCAGGGGAGTGGTAGGCAAGTGAAGGCAGAGTAAGCATGGGGATGTGTGGCTCCAGATTGGCACTGGCCAGCGTATGCCAGCCATGCCGCAGAATGGGAGAGATTTTAAAATGCAGGGATAATGTGGGTATGTCTGACAGCCTGAAGCTCTCATGGAGGAACTTTGAGGGCCTAGCTGGGATGACTGGGAGGCAGTATGTGTGCTAGGCATGTGTGAGGCCCTAGGTCCATCCCCAGCACCAAACAAGGAAGAGAAGTATTAAAATAGGTACTCCACTTCTTCCCTTCCTCACTCAACCCCTTTCCTTCCTCCCTTCCTTCCTCCATCCTTCCTATCCTGCCTTCCTCAACGAACCTTTCTCCTTCCTTCCTTCCTTACTCTCTCTCCTCTGAAATCCTGAGAACATACTCAATTTGTATATCTTCAGCAAGCACTCTACCATTAAGCAACAGATAGTAAATGTTGTTATTATTTAAAACTGATTTTCCCCCTTCAAGACAGGGTCATGCTATGCCATCTAAAATAGCCTTGAACACCTGAGCTCAAATGATTCCCTGTGCCTCAGCTTCCTGAGTAGATGGGCTGAAGATAGCACAGTGGCTGACTACCAAAAAAAAAAAAAAAAAAGATAACAGTCTTACTTTGTAGCCCAAGTTGGTCTGGAACTCACTGTTCAGGCTGGCCCTTAACTGACAGTAGCAATCCTTTTAACTGAATTCTTCAGTCAGCTTCTCAGTATTGGGATTAAAGACATGTGCCTCCATGCCCAAGTAAAAATAAAAGAGCAATGTAACAGCTGAGCATGGTGGTGCATGCCTTTAATCTCAGCACCTGAGAGGCAAAGTCTATGTGTTCGAGGCCAGCCTGGTCAATATAATGAGTTCCATGACAGCCAGAGCTATGTAGAGAGACTGTCATAGATAGATAGATAGATAGATAGATAGATAGATAGATAGATAGATAGATAGATAGATAGACAGATAGATAGATAGATAAGAAAAATCAGTTGTTGGTACATTTTTGGTAAAATGGAGTCTTGTTCCCCCTACAACCACCTGTTACACACTGCTGGAAAACCTTGAAAACCAAGAGGCGTGTTGTACAAGGCCTGTTCTCTTCCTTAACTAGAACCCCAGAGCTCTCATGTTGAGATAGTACTTGTGGAGGTCCTCATTCCCTAGTGGTACAAAGATTCTGGGCTCCCCAGCAGGAAGCTGTGTGTACCCCAGATAGCCTACCTAGCACAGCTCCCCACCCCCGTGGGGACCAGGCAGAGCAGGCTGTAGTTGCCGATGGCTGCTGGGGCTGGCAGATTTGCTCATGTAGTCCCCATCCTTCGGGAAGGGGAAGTACATGCTGTGTGGCTCGTGGTCCCATCGGCCCTCCAGGGAAGTGATAACCAGATCTTTGCATCCCTGCGCTGGTTAATTTGTTTTCAATAGGTTTCAATCAATTACATGTGGTCCTGGGAAGAGAAGCACGCAGTAATTGGCTGAAATAAATCACTTGGCACTTCAAAAGGCGCACTCTCCAGGGCCTCACCGCCCAGCCTTCGATTCTTAATAAACAGGCGTGTTTGTCCCCCACCCCCTCGTCCCCCAGCTCCATGGGAACCATGTACCAAAGGCCAGGGTGGAGAGTGCATTTTGCCAATCCGGCCTATAGTCAAGGGCATCAGAGTTGCAGAGAGGGGGTCAGGAAACCCCTCCACTCCCCACCTCCCACCCCTACCATCTTTCCCATCCCTACCACCCCAGTCATGTCCTTCCTGCCTCTGATAGCTCTAATGGCTGGCTGTGTCTGTCTCTTGACCCCTAGCTTGTGGCTGCATCACTACAGTCTCCCTCTAGGGCCCTTGTGCACCTACCCTGGTCTCTCCTCCTCTTCCCATGAAGCCCTGGCTTGATAAAGGGTCACCCTGCTCCAATGTGACCTCATGGCTTTAATTCTAGCCCTCAGGAGGTAGAGGCAGGTGGATCTCTGAGTTCCCAGCCAGCCTGGTCTGCAGTGAGAGTCCCACAGCCAGGGCTACACAGAGAAAACCTGTCTCAGAAACCACCCCCCCCACACACACACAAAGAATCCATTTTGGTGACATCATCCCGAGTGGGATAAGGAGCCTAATGAGACATGCTACATTCTAACCACCACCATCCGTGAGCCCAGGTAGGGACTTGGGATGTATCATGGGGATTGCCTGTTCCCTCCAAATTCCAGTGTTTGGAGTTGTGGCCTCTTCAGGCTGGGAAGAGCTGTCACTGAAGCTGTCACCCCATGAGACTCTCTCTAGCAAGATGTTGGGAGTCAGTGGATGGAAGTGGGGTAGCTTGGTAAGGGTCACAAGAAGGGAACTGCTAGTTGCTGCTGGTGCTGGGCCACAGGCCAACAAAGGAGGACCTGGCTATGCTTCCTCCACTTTGATCTTCATGGCTGCTTGAGGCTGCTCCTGGGCCCCTCAGCTTCTCGCTGCTTGGGTAATAGAACTTCTGATACCTTCCCTGAAGCCCTTCCATGTTTCTGCTCAGCTCCGAAGATGACCCATGCCCTCTGCCCAGGTTACAGATGAAGGCCATGGAGGCTATATCCTGGAAGGATACCGTGTGACCTCCAAGTCCCTGACATTGACCTTGGCGGCCATGGACAGAGAGACTTCCAGGGAAGCAGGCCTCGCCCAAGCTTGGAGGTTGCTCCTTGTCTGCTGGTTTAGCCACTGTGTGTCCTCTGTGGTCAAGGACAGGGGGGAGCCAGCTGGGCAGGGATACTGTCACTGTTGGCACGGTCGGAAAAGACCAAGTCTAGCCCGACTTAGTAACATCTCCTCCTTGAAGCTTGGGCAAGGTCAGCCTGGCATAGGGTGGGTATAGACAATAAGGACTGGCTGTGACTGTGTCATAGGAAAGCCTGGTAACTTGTGCCGCCATCTCAGAGGGGGAAGGGTGGGGGAGGTAAGGGGTGCTGGTAGGGTAGGGCTAGCATATGAAAGGCAGGAGGAATGTGGGGAAAGGAGACCAAAAAGTCACTGGTACAGGGAGTAGGAGGAAGCCATGTTGACATGGAGAAGGGTGTCCAGGCACAGGGAACCACAAGTGCTAAGGCCCATGGTCTGGAGCTAGGATTGCAGCTGGGGCTGTCTCTGGCATCTAGAAATGGATCCCTTTGTCTCCACCACCATTCCTACAAGGGCTGCCTGCCAGGATAACTGGGGGGTGGGGGCAGCCCTCTCTGGGAAGGGTGTGGGCAGCTGCAAGCTGCCATCCCCGCTTCCCGGCCTCCACCTGCCCTGCCTCACAAATCATGGTGGTCTAATGAAGTGCCTCTTGCCTTGAGAGAGCTCCGAGGCCCAGCCCGGAGCCAGGTCAGAGCCTCTGCGAAATTACAGCTGTAAGACACGGCAAGGGGAGCGGGGCCTCTCGCCCTGCCTGTAATTACGGCCCGCGGAGTCCTGATTGCCGCAGTCCAATTAATTAAACACGGCAGCGACCCAAATTATGATCTGCCGCTTGCACACAGCAGTATTTTTAACCTTAACTGTCGGGGCTGAGCTTAAATTTCCTGTCTGGACAGAAGTGTCACCCGTGGGAGAAGGAGGTGGCGTTGAACCGAACCTCGCCGATGACAGACCCTGTAATTAGAAACTGTAGTGTCCCCGAGACTGGTCTTTAAAACTGTCAGAAGCCAAACGGTGGTCATTTGATACAAGGCTATCATTACCAGCAAAACTATTAGCCGCAGGTAAATAACATATTATGCTGGGGACAAGGCAGCCTGGTTGGGGAATTTGCTGGTGCTTAATTAGGGCCAGTGGCGAGGAAGATGGATGGTCACCCTTCTCGAGTCACTCATTAGGAGGAAGAGTCAGGTGCGGCGGGGGTCACCCGGGCTGCTGACCTTGCAGAAAGCATGTCTGCCTTGACATTCTGCTTTCTCCCTCCAAGGTGCTCACAAATCTCTCCCAGGCCTGGGTTTGTCGATCTCCACCTTGAGGGAGCAACTAGGAAGACCCCAGTTCCTACCCCACCACTGGGATAAGGCAGGCAGGTGGACTTCCAGATACCTCACAGCAGGGGCCCGTGTAGGGAGGGCAAATTGGATCTTCCAAAGGGGTGACCCCCTCAAAGTGCGCATATGTAGGCAGGTAGCCTTAAAGGCCTGAGGGTGTGGCGTAGCTGGTCAAGTGTCTGCCTGGTGCGCATGAAGCCCTGGGTTCTGCCCCCCTTACCACCCAAACCAAGCCTGGTGGCGACAGCTATCATCCCAGCACTCGAGTCAGAAGGATCAGGGGTTCAGGGTCTTCCTTAGCTCAAATTTAAGCTCGTCCTAAGCTAAATGACACCCTGCCTCAAAATATGCAAAAAGGACACTTGGTTTTCTAGGTAGTGTCAGTCACCACAGAGAGCCATTATCAGTTACCTTGATCAACAGGATCTTGAAATAGCATGCAGAAACTTCTAAAAATCAACAGTTCATGTTTAAAATAACTTCATTATAGTTCTGTTTTATTGTTGTTGATCTTTTGGCTGTAATTAGTGTATAGATTAAGCTTTACCATGTGTGAGAAAAACAGCAAACAACAGACTCGCTGATGTTATTTTTCACATCTGAGGCCTGTCTAGAGTGTGACCCCCCTGTCAAGCAGGTTCTTATTTTACTGCAGTGTTCCCAAGACTTGAATGTCTGAAGCCTGAAGCCTGGAGGCCAAGCTCCCCTGAGTGTGGCCTGAAGACTACCTTTGTGCTCCTCAAAGTGGGTGTGGCGTATGTGGGGCTTGGATTATGTCTTATGAGGTGCCCGGGGTCCTCTCTGCTTTAGGACATGGGCTCTGCAGTGTCTGGCCTCAGTGACAGTGGTAAGGGAGATGTTTAGACAAACAGCAGATAAACTTGAGAAACCACAACTCTGGTTGCCTTATGTGAATGTTCTTTGGAATTCTTGTATTCTGGAGCAAGGGTTGTTGAGGAGGGGCAGGTGGCCTACCATCTCTGCCTCTCTTGGCCAGGGCACCGCTGCCCTCAGGCTCCTGTGTGCAGCAAACGCGGGATTTCCAGGCATGAAGGGCTGAAATGATGCAGCTACTGCACAGAGCTCCTTCTAGACCTAGTCTTGCTCACCCCTTCATGCAACATGTTCATACACATATGTGCCTGTATGCATGCATGCCCTACTCTGTCATATACACCGTTGGACCATGCACACAACAGTAGCTCAGTGCTCCATTCCTCAAACAACGCTGGATCCACCCCCTACCCATTCTCCATCTGGAGCGTGGTTAGTTCTCTCTGCCCTGTTTCTGGGCCTAATGGACCTACCCTGCTTACTGACACCCATAGTATAGGACTGCCCTGAGCATGGTTAGCCATGCATGGAGCCACTTGAGGGTTGCCCAGGAAGATGCCATCATAGGCTGGAGAGGTAGGCAATGGAACAGATGGGCTCCTGGATGTCAGACGGATCAGCGTTGCCAGAGATTTTGTCTCCATGCTGGACCAGCCATACATCTTGGGTTGGAGTTGTGCAGCTTCAGCATCCTAAGAGCTGGGCGATCTCGTGGTTCTGGCCTGCTTCCACAAAGTCCACACACACCACATGACAGTGAAAGCAACTGTGGCCGTGAGAGGCCTAGACCTCCACATGGGAGCCAGAGGTGGCGGGATGGCAGTTGCTGCCAGGGTTCATCATTCAAGGCAAGTGACTCTCAGAACTGTACCCAGGCCCAAGAACACTATTGTGAAGAAGGCTTTAAGGCCGAGGACAGCACACGGGGACAGCCAGTGTCATGGTCCTCCAGCTCACCATCCACGGATCAGACTAGAACAGATGAAATTCAACTGAGGTCCCTATAGTCCCAAAGGCTTTCTGTATGCCAGGGGCATCACACAGGTCCCTAAGGACATGATCACAGGGTCTGCCTGTTCTGTGGCAGCATGGCCTGAAGTTGCCTGTCGACAGAACGTCCTACGTTGTTTTCTTCCTGGCAGCAGTCATGGCACCATGTGGCTCTTGAGCATCTAGGTTCCATAGCACACACCAGAACCTGTATCTTTTTCATGTCATTCCAGAGGTGTAAATGTAACCAGCCAGGTTATAGCCCCTGGATGGGATGGTGCAGTCTGGTCTATGAGGACATTGGGGGTCAGGGGCAGCAGCACACAGGAGAGCGTACTCAGCCAGGAATTGGGAGCACTGGAGAGATCCTCTATCCGAAGGAAAAAAAGAGTTAACTCAGACAAAAGGGCATGACGACCTAGCGGAGATGGGAAGGCAGTGCCCTTTAGGGGTCTGGAGCCCTCTGAAGGGGCCTGTTAGGGAGATGAGTTTTAGAGCTAGAAGGCAGAGAAAGGTAGGCTACCCTGAGTGGGAAAGCCTGGAACATTCCAAGGGGTAGGCTTTGTTTTGTAGGTAGAGTTGGAGTTCTGTTTCAACCTGAGAGCAGGGTGAAAGCAGCGATAACCTCTAGCAATGTCTGATATTTTTTAGTGGGCGCCAGGTACTCTTCTTCATTATTTACTCATCCGTCTACCCATTCATCCATTCAAGCAGCTACCACCTATTCGCCCATCCACCTATCCATCCATCCATCTACCCATTTACCCATCTACCCACCCATTTGTACGCCCACTCACCTACCCATTTATCCACCTGTTGAAGCATGTGTTCCTGCCATTTGCAGGCAGAGATGTTCACATCCAGGCATAGCCTCGACCCTCCCAGGCATCATCTTGGAGAGGGACGCATGTAGTGACAGCCTGGATCTGCACAGCCTTTCATCCTGTCCTCCAGCCTCCCTACTGCCTGAAGTCCCCTGAGCTTCCGCCACCTCCTTTCCAGCTGCAGTCCAGATGTGCACTGCCCTCATCTCCTGTCCGTTCTTGGTGGCCGCTCCTGTGGCCGCTTCTCTTCTCTCGGCCCTTGCAGGTGGACATGTGGCTTTGACAGTGTGTTGTGGTGACATATCAGGTTGGCTTGGCTGTGTGGCCAGGAAGATCCATCAGCCGGCGTCCTCGGCACTTGCCAGCCCGGACCGCATTTTAATTTGCCAGTCTGTGGGTTTCCTCCACATGAATTCATCTATATTTGTGTCAGGCAAGATTGCTTTTGTCTTCCTGTGCCGGCTAATACATCCCTGTAGATCTCTGTCCTTGGCCTTCTGTGTGCCTCTTGTCTGGTTTAGAAATGGAGTTCAGGGTGTGATAAGCTAGACCCCACATGGCCTCTGCCCCAGCAGACTGCTGGGCCCCTAGTGAGTGGCAGATGGCATAGCTGAAACCCCGCTTCAGACCCCTGACCACTCCTTTCTGGCCAGCAGCTGCTGTATCGGTTTGCTAGGGCTGAACTAACAAAACCTTAAAACCTGTTAAATGACAGAAACTTGCTTGTTCAACCTTCTAGAGGCTACAGTGCAAGGTCAGACTGCAGGCTGGGCTGTTCCCTCTAATCTGCCCTCCTCCCATGAGTGTAGATAGCCTTATCAGGAAGATAGGAACAGGGGCCCCCATATGACCGAGTCACACTGTAATCTTTTCACCATATTGGGTTTGTCTCTGTTTGCTGGCCCGTTCTGAGGTCCAGGACCTGAACGCGTACATTTGGAGAATACTATAACAAGCGTCCTTTTCAATTGTATGCTTATATGTGCATATGCACATGAAGGGCTGTGTGTTCGTGTGTGTATACAGGTGTACATGTAAAGGCCAGAGGTCCACCTCAAGAGTCATTCCTGAAGTTCCACCCGCCTTGTTTTTCAGACACTATCTTCCACTGGGGCCTGGAACTCCCCAAGTAGGGTCACTGAGCTCTGGGCCCATCTCCACTTCCTCAGCACCAGGATTTTAAGGGTGTACAACCGCACCCAGACATTGTTATATACCTTTTTATTATCAAACTTGCATCGGTGTGCTTTTGCAAAACATGTACTTTACTGCCTGTAGCGCCAGTTTTCAATGGTCAGTGACAGATGCTGCTCAGCGGGAATGTATGGGGTGGGGTGGGGGTAGCTGCCCAGGAGTTCCCTCTGGCCTCTGGTCACTTGCCCATGTAACCTCCAGCCCTGTAGTTAGCGTTCATTTAGGACAAGCGGCCTCCACAGTAACCGGCTCTTACAACTTCCTGCCTGTTCTATCTCAGCAATGGGGGATTAAGGGGGAAGGTAGACTCTGTGACACCGCCCCCCAGGAGCACCAAAGCTGTTGGGGCCTTTGTAGGGAACATCCAAGGAGCTGCCTGGGAGTGGTAAGCCTTGACAAGCTTTGCTGACCTCTCATCTGCCCTAGGTGAGCTTCAAGGCGGCATCAACCAGCCTGTGTCCCTTGGCTGAGGATTCACAGATGCTCAGCAGCAGTGTCTCCGAACACAGGCAGGAGGGCAGGTGCCTGTGAGGGATGCTGCTTTGTACGCAGAAGGAACTGGCAGGGACCCAGTGATTAGTCTTGAATCTAGACCAAAGGGGCTTGACCTTGATCTTCAGGGATCCCCATGTCCTACATTATACCTCAACCCTTGGCGGACATGAGGGTGCAAGGCCAGGTCCATGTCTCCACACACTTGGAGTGTGCGGATGAGGCTGGTCACAGAATAGAATGACCAGCAGCACCTGCAGTGGCAGGAGGTGGGTGAGGGCAGGAGGGATAGGGGAGGGACAGGGCGTGAAAGGAGCAGGGGCTTGGGCTCCTCAGGGAAGGGACCGTGCTCCCTGAGAGGCTGGGGCAGGCCGAAGTATTGGTGTTGCCAGAAAGTGGCTTGCCTGTGGGGTCAGCCAGAAGTGGTTGGTCCTTGCAGAGGACTCAGGGAAGCCTCTTCTGATTCCTGGGTCTGTGCTCCACTTGGCTGGTCCTCCTTTGCCATCAGCTTGCTGTGCAGCCTAGAGTGGGCACTTAATAATTGGGGGTTTTGCATAAAAGACTCCAGGATGGCTCGGGGACTGTCCACAGGACCCTGGTCTGCCCTGTCCTACCGCAGCACTCCCTACACCCCTTCCTGACACTCTACCAGCTGCTGCCACAGCCCTGTAAGTTTCTCAAAGTGAGAGCCCCCACATCCCCCCAGTCCTCACGTCCTGATGGCCCCTCCTGATCCCTCCGTCCCCTGCAGACAGTTCTCTGACAGAAGCTGACAAGAGCCATTTCCAAGATGGATTGATTCAATTTAGTACAAATTTTTGCCGGATTTGGTGACGTATGACTCTCTGTTGGGACCGCATTGAATGTGACTCTGAAGAGAGAAGGTTTATTAGGCCAGGCAGTGCTGAGCAGGTGGGGCCTGGGGGGGGGGGGATGGGGGGAGGGGGCAAGCCGGCTCTGCTGCTGCCCTGTGCCTGCTCCAAGCCCCAGGGTGTCCCTGCTGCCCCCCTGTTCCCCATTACTGAGCCTGCTCAGCCTCTCCAAAGGAGAGCACTTTATGAGCTGGCTTTTCATTGTACCCCAGAGACTGGATTTCCATTTTATTCCCAGAAGCAAAGTTTTGCTGCTGCTGGGGACCCCACTGCGGGAGGCCCAGAGCTAAGCACTTCTTCCCTCTGGGCTGATAAATCCTTAATAGAGGTGGCATGGTGGCAGCTACACACACACACACACACACACACACACACACCCTGCTGCGGACCAGAACCCCAGTGTGTATCTGTGTGTGTATGTTTGTATGTGTGTACGAGTACACATGAACTCACTCCCCAGCACACTCCCTGGCCTTCTGCTTACAGCTGTGTGGAAGAACAGACTGCCCTGGGCTTCATCCTCAGCAGGGGTCAGCCTCTTTCTAGAAGAATGAAACCCTGTAGGGAACACAGCCTTGGAGGGAGGTGGTACCTGGATGGCCTCCCAACCCAACCCAAGGGAAAGGGAAAGCTTCTCCCCCATCTCCTTTCAGTGTCCCACCCAGTCCCGACCTCTGCGCCCCACCCTGACCCTCCAATGTGCTGTGCCCTGGCCTCAGGGCCTTTGCACCTGCTGTCCCTCTACCTGGAATGTCTCCCTCCATACTCGCTCAGGCACCTGGCTACTCCAGGTGGTGTACAAGTGTAGGCCCAGCCCCCAGGAGTTCAGGACCAACCCTTGCGACAAGAAACCGGTCTCAAAAAATAAGCCTCATCAGGATGGTTCATCAGGTGAAGGTGCTGGCCCTGTGAGCTTGATCCCTGGAAGCCATGTAAAGGTAGAAGAGAGCTTCCTCCTGAAAGTTGTCCTCTGACCTCGACACTGGGCTCTGCGGCGTGTGTATGTTTGCCTCACGCACAATAGTACCCTTTAAAGTAAGCTACCATCCCCACCAAGCCTGAACACGCCCAAGTTCCCCTAGGTTTTCTGCCTATGTGGCTTGCTCTGGATTTCTTCATGACTGTATCTCATCCAGAAATACCAAGAGAGATGGAAATGGATGGGAGAGGGTCTGGGCCATGCCTGGCCTCTGAGGCTGTCTGGGCTGAATGCAAAAGCAGCACCAGGCTTGGAATGTGGCCCCTAAGATGTGTACATGTGCCCTTATTGGCACAAAGGGCTCTCCCAGATGGGACGAAGTTAAGGGTTTTGAGGTGAGTGAAATTTGGGTGTCCAGGTGGCCTTAAATGCCATCACATGTGTCCTTAGAGGGAGAGGCTGTCGTGGGACACAGAAAGCAGAGATCAGAGCCACATGGTCGCTAAAATCCTCGGGGCTACTCTTCCAGATGCTGAACCCCACCACCTGGCACATTCTGTCTTCTAAAGCTACCAAGTGTGTGGTCACTTGTTGTGAAGTCCAAAGATGCTTGTCTACCTGTATCCATATGTACACAGGTGTGTCTTCCTCCCCATAGCCTTTACTGCCACTTGGGGTAGGCTCTTCCTTTGCTAGTTTCATGATGGATATTTACTAGGGTGAGGTGGATACAATTTGCAGGAAGGAGAGTGGGAACCTTCACCCTGCAGGTAGTTAAACAGAGGAAAGACATCCTTGAAGCTCAACAAAGGCACCCTGGACCAGTGTGGCAGCCATGAGGGTGGTCCTAAAGGAATCAGAGTTAGCATCTGGGGCCTGGCATCTCTGAGGGACTCGCATTGTTTATGTTTGTGTGGTTGGAGCTGGGAAGCTGGGCATAGTGACCCACACTTATGATTCCAGCAGAGGCAGGAGGATTGCTCACATCTGAGGTCAGCATCAGCTGCATTGCAAGTTCCGGGACACTTTAGGCTACAGAGTGAGAGCCAAGGTGCCCGCCAGCCCCTCCCAGGTAGCTTTCTGTGGTTTTGCATATGTGGTGGTTTCTCTTCCTTTGGAGGCAAAGCTGATTGATTGTGTTTCATCTCTCACTTTGAGTAGCTGTGAGAGCTGCTTTACGTAAACATCAATTACAGGCACGTAATAAATTAAGGGTCCCTCTCACTGTGCCTATTAGAGTCCCCTCTGATATCAAACCATTTGCATCACTGGGAATGGGAGGGTGGGGGCAGAACCCATTTAACTGTGGACCTGAGCCAGGGTCAAGAACCGAGAGGTGCTGAGAGCCCCAGTCTTTCCAACTAGCTTTATGAGTTATGCAAATGCTTGGGCAGGTCATGAGCAAGGCGGTCATCTGCACCAGTGGTGCCTGCTCATGTTCCTACTGGCTTTTGGCCTAGTTACCACCTTGAGACCTTCTGGAAACCTCTGAGCACCCCCGGCCCTGGTACCTAGTATGGCCCCTATGCCACATTGCTTTGGTGTCTTGCTTTTTTCCTCCCCTTCATGAACGTGGCTGCTGAGACCCTGGGGCAGAGTTTCTTTCCTTCTTGCTCAGTGGCAGCAACTAGGTGACCTTGAGTCACTCATTCAGCCTCTGTCTGGGTCCAGTGTTCCCAAAACCACTACGATCCAGGCTGTCACCAGTTGCCACTTAGAAACACAGCCTGTTCCTGTTGCTGTGGGGTGCCCCAGTGTGCACCCCATCTGTACAGATGCCAGTGGAATTCCTCTCGGTACACCTGTCTCCTCCAGGTAGAGTCTACTCTACTTCTGTAGGACTTAGGGCCTTGCATTTTTTCCTAAGAATAAGCCCCTCAGAAGACCCTAGTATGTCCCCCAAGCTGTCCTGCCTCAGGCTCCACTGAGCATCAGAGTCCCCCAGGCATGTGCACACACCAAAACCTGGGGTCCGCAAAGTGTATGATTTGGGTCCAGCCTGAGCACCTGTACTTCTGTATAGGTACCCTGCTTTGAAACCAGTGCAGGGAGGAACCCTAAGGGGACTTCTAAAATAAATCCAAAGGCCTTCCAGATCCTGAGAGGATTGTAGGGTGCAGTTAGGGTATCTGGGAGCCCTAGAGAACTGTGGTTAGAAAAGGGAAGTTGTTTTGAGTTAGAGGTAAGGGGCTGGCAGAGTTCACGGGCCTCTCCTCCTTTCTCCCCCTCCCTTCCTCATCTCCCTTCTCCCTCTCCAACTGAGCCCTAGGAAAAGAGGCCAAAGACACCCAGGCCACCACTTGGGCCAGAACTATCCTAGAAACAACCCACACCCCAGCCTCCTTCAAAGAGAGGCCCCCCTTCCCTGTGCCCTTTGGTTTCTGCTCTGAATGTGATCCCTGCTTGCCAGCTCCTAGGCAGCTCCTTGGCAAGGAAGACAGCCAGGCCTGAGGGCCTAGCAGGCTTGGCTTTGCAGCCCCTGGCCCACCCTTGGCTAGCACAGAATCTGAATCCTCTGGAGGCTTGGCATAGCCCCCTGGAATCCTGCCAACTCCCCTCACAGTGCAGGGCTGGGGCATTGTTCCCAGGAAGGGCCCTGGTGCCAGAACTGTGGCTGCATATGGCGGGTTCTCGGGATTGGATGCCCCTCCCTGCCCCCGTGAGGATGTGCTCAGGTTCTCAGGACTGGATGCCCACCCCCCACCCTGCCCGTGTGAGGATGTGCGCAAGGTCAGGACCCAGGAAGTCGGACAGCCGAGGCCAGTGGCAAAACTTCTGCTCTTCCTGGTATCTAGGGGTGTCAAGGCCTCCCGGTGCTGGGACTACCCTGTTTACAAAATGCTTCCTGTACCCTTAAGGGATCCTTGGGAATGGAAGCCAGGGCTGAGAGGTCAGAAGCTTGCCAGGTTGTGTACATGTGTGTTTGCCTGTAGGTGTATGAGCTTGTTCCTGTATATTCTGCATGCCTGTGTGTCTGCAGCAATCTAGCACAATAGGGAGGGGAAGCACTGGGCAGCCAGGAGCTTAGGGGCATGGGCTTTCATGAGTGTCTGCTGTGTGGTTTAATAATGGCCAACAGGAAAAGACAGGGCTCTGGGGAAACCTGGATTGACAGCCAAAGGCTGGACCAGGGCCATGCCTGCTTCCCAGGGTGAAAGGGAAGAGACCTACCACCTGAGCAGGCCAGGTTGGTACATACTCCTCCTCAGGTGCCCTGCAGCCAGACTGTACAGAGCTCTGAGTTCTCTGAGGTCGGGGACACACAGCCACCTGTGGATGAGGCCATTTCCACACCTCAACACATGTCAGAGGAGGCACTTCCCCACGTTTCCTTTGTGGGGCCATGAGCCCTGTGGCTCGTGAGTGACCAGCCTGTACCATTGCCCACGACCACATCTGGATGTCTTTCCCAGAGGCGCTTGGGTAGGGTACAAAAGGAATGTACCAGAAGGGTGCAGGCCCAGCCCCCTCCTGGGCCCAGGTTGGAAAGGAAACATGGAACAGCAAGCTGTGTTCATTGCCTGTCTCCTTCCAGGCCTCTACCTCCTACTGTAGTATCCTCAGAGCTAAGTCTGTCACCCCTGCTTGGAGACAGCTGAGGTCCCATGAGCCTCACAAGACTACCTCATACTCACTTCTAGGAAGGACAAGGAAGAGAGCCCAAGGGGGGTGGGACTTCTAGGGAAAAAAAAAAAAGAAAATCCACCAGACAGTGGTGGTGGTGCACACCTTTAATCCCAGCACTCAGGAGTGAGAGGAAAGAAAGGGGCGGGGGCGGGGAGAAAAGCCTTAAGCCACATGCCAGGGCCTGGCCCCACCTCTCTTCTGAGCCTCCATCCCATCTGTGGAGTGGACAGTAGGGCCAGCAGGAACCAGATGAGCCTCAAGTCCCAAGAGCTCAGGGAAGCCCTCAGGGTGAAGACGGTTTGATGCTGAGGCTGCAGCCTGAAAGCTTCCACAGGCTCTCAAGCCTGACGCTGAAGCCATTGAAAATGATTAAAAATAGTCCCTCCCTCCCCCAGGTCCTGCCTGCCCCCTTCGCTGATCCACCGCCCGCCCCAGGCCAGGCAGCATGAAGGCCTTTTTTTCTCTCTCTCTTCTTTATCTCCCCAGCGGAGCCTCCTACAGCGGTCATTTCATTTTATTTCTGGTCTTCGGAGAGTGACATTTACATATTAATATTTTCCGAGGGAGTCTCACAGGCTGCAGCAAGTGTCTGCCTCGTGGCCTCAATAATGTGAGCGAGATAAAGCGTGGCTCCTGGGTGAATCACAGCCAATACGAGCCTGTGACCGGGGAGGCCTCGGTGCTCCCTTTGGCATGTGGAGCCACGCTCGACAACTGATTCAGCGCCCTGTGCCCCCAGCTTTATCTCCCCTCGCAGAGGGCCTGTCTTTGTCAAGGGCCCTGCCTCCTGACACTTTCCACCACTGTCCCCAAGATGCACTGGGGACAAGCCTCCCGGTCTGAATGCTCTGACAGCCGCATGAGCCACATCCGAGCACACTGAGCCGCCAGCCAGGTTATCTCTTCCTGCAGGGCCTGCCTGTGATGGCTGCTGTCCCAGCAACCTGGGAATCTTTGCCTCCAGGTCCCAAGTGGGTCTTGAAGCGGAAGGGCCTTGGCGGTGACTGACAAGAGTCGGCTTTTTCTGGATGCAAGGGTCCTTGAGTATGGGAGCCATGTGGCCAGGGTACGGCTGTGTGCTGCATCATCTCATTCCCTGGGAGGCCAGGAGGTGCCTGTCACAGCATTTTACACCAGATATCCAAGTACCAAGAGTTAAGTGACTCAGTCAAGGCTCAGTCAGTGTGAACCTATTTTGCCTCCAGCCCCAGCTTTGTCTGTGAGGCTGATCTTACGTTGCATGGGGATTATGGGGGTACCCTGCCTGAGTATACAGCCTAGCAGAGCCCCAGTGTATACATACGGTGTGGGAATTTGTTGAGGTCTAAACACGTGGCATAAAAAGGATCTGTCAGGTGGGCATGGTAGCACACATGTTTAATCCCAGCACTGGGGAGGCAGAGGCAGGTAGGTCTCTAAGTTCAAAGGCAGCCTGGTCTACATAGTAAGTTCCAGGCCATCCCGGGCTACACAGTGATACACTGTAAATCAAAACAAAACAAAAACCTTACTATGTAGCTGAAGATACCCTTGAACTCCTCACCCTGTGCCTACTGGCTGTACTTTCAGGATGTTAGGGTTACAGGCCCTCCACCATACTGGGTTATGTGCTGCTGGGATGGAATCCAGGACTTCTGTCAAGCCAGACAAATATTCTAGCCCTAGAATGACCCATTTTATTTCTTCTCTCTGCCTGGACCCACATGGACCACCGTAAAGTTGGGAGAATCCTAGAGTTGCCTCCATCTCCAGCCCCAGGGGCTCAGAGTGCCAGTCCTTCTGCACAGTTGTCGCCTCGTCCTGCGTCCGGTGCCGTTCTGTACCAGTCACTTCTTGGAACATTTTAGGGACTCTCTTAATTAGGGTTGCTACTGCTGCAAGGAAACACTAGGACCAAGAAGCCCCCAAAAGTACATATATATATATATTTTTTTTTGAGACAATATTTCATGTAGCCCAGGTTGGCCTGGAACTTGCTGCATGCTGGGGTTTTGGGGCGCCTGGGGCTTTGTGCATGCTAGGTAATGCTCTGCCATTTGAGTTGAAGCCTGGTGAATAGTGTATCTGGAGAGGGCTGTCTGTCTGCTAGATCTGGCCTTTTCCCCCCAGGATGGCCTTTCCTGATAGGGACACGCAGCCTCTGGGCCTCTCTAACAAGCCACTTCCAAGCCGAGGCTCCACCCCATGATTTCACTGCCTCTCAGATGCCCTTTCCCCTGATACAGTCTGCCTTGCTGTGGGAATTCAGACCTCAGCAGAGCACGCAGCAGGCTCGGCCATCCCAAGGAGCAGAGAGTTCGTGTTTCCCCTAAGGAACTGTCTTGGGCCCTGCTCCTGTCTTTAACTTCCTGCCTGTGAGGAGGCAGAGAGCTCCGCCTCACACCGCTGTTCTTTTGCCACTTCAGGCGGAAGAAGAGGTTTTGTGGGCACCTAGGAAAGCCCTCTCTGAGCATGGAGGCTGTCTTAGCTGCAGAGTCCAGGCATGGCATGAGTGAGGTGCCAGAGCAGATGCCCGGCCAGTCCTTCCAAAGGACAGCCTGGAAGACACTGGCTCAGTTAGCAGGACTCTAAGGTTGGCCCAGAGGGCCAGTCTGTCCATGACCCTCCTGAGACCTCTGTGTTCAGTACGGCCTCAGAAGACCTGCACAGTAGCTACTGACCACTGGCTTGCTGTCTAGGAGCACTTTGGGGGGTTTCAAGGCAGGGCAGAGGACAAAGGACACTGGCCTGGAGACACTCAATGGACACTTAAACTGGAAGGAGATGGGCATGGTGTGTACATCTCTAATCCCAGCACTTGGGTAGGCAGGGGCAGGAAGCGCACTGCCAGCCTACTGTACACCGTTCCGGGACAGCCAAAGCTACCTAGAAACCCTGTCTCAAAATCAAAACCAAACCTGAAGAGACCCTCCTCACCTGTGTGTATGCCTCCCATTCCCTCGGCCAGGCTCCCTGGCATCCTGGGTCCCCTCCTCTCTGGTGAGAATCCTACCCCGGGCTAAGCCTCTGGTGTCAGGAGGACTGGGTACTGGCCCAGCTTCTCCAGACCTCTGCTTGTTCGGGAACGCTCTGAACGGCAGCCTCTTCTAGCTATCTCTCAAGTCTCTTCCCTGTCTATTGGATCATGTTTCCTTTGCCTCCCTACTCATTGCGGG